>CM055120.1:386870520-387470520 GCA_029206835.1 Rana muscosa
CCCCCCTCCTCCATATCTCTCTCTCTCCCCCCCTCCTCCATATCTCTCTCTCTCCCCCCCTCCTCCATATCTCTCTCTCTCCCCCCCCTCCTCCATATCTCTCTCTCTCCCCCCCCCTCCTCCATATCTCTCTCTCCCCCCCCTCCTCCATATCTCTCTCTCCCCCCCTCCTCCATATCTCTCTCTCTCCCCCCTCCTCCATATCTCTCTCTCTCTCCCCCCCTCCTCCATATCTCTCTCTCTCCCCCCCCTCCTCCATATCTCTCTCTCCCCCCCCTCCTCCATATCTCTCTCTCCCCCCCCTCCTCCATATCTCTCTCTCCCCCCCCTCCTCCATATCTCTCTCTCCCCCCCTCCTCCATATCTCTCTCTCCCCCCCCCTCCTCCATATCTCTCTCTCTCCCCCCCTCCTCCATATCTCTCTCTCCCCCCCCCTCCTCCATATCTCTCTCTCCCCCCCCCTCCTCCATATCTCTCTCTCCCCCCCCCTCCTCCATATCTCTCTCTCCCCCCCCCCTCCTCCATATCTCTCTCTCCCCCCCCCTCCTCCATATCTCTCTCTCCCCCCCCCCTCCTCCATATCTCTCTCTCCCCCCCCCTCCTCCATATCTCTCTCTCCCCCCCCCCTCCTCCATATCTCTCTCTCTCCCCCCCCCCCTCCATATCTCTCTCTCCCCCCCCCCTCCTCCATATCTCTCTCTCCCCCCCCCTCCTCCATATCTCTCTCTCCCCCCCCCTTCCTCCATATCTCTTCCCCCCCCCCCCCCCTTCCTCCATATCTCTCCCCCCCCTCCTCCCATATCTCTCTCCCCCCCCCTTCCTCCATATCTCTCTCCCCCCCTCCTTCCTTCCTTCATATCTCCTCCTCCACCCCCCCTCCTTCCTTCATATCTCTCCTCCACCCCCCCTCCTTCCTTCATATCTCTCCTCCACCCCCCCCCCTCCTTCCTTCATATCTCTCCTCCACCCCCCCTCCTTCCTTCATATCTCTCCTCCACCCCCCCTCCTTCCTTCATATCTCTCCTCCACCCCCCCTCCTTCCTTCATATCTCTCCTCCACCCCCCCCTCCTTCCTTCATATCTCTCCTCCACCCCCCCCTCCTTCCTTCATATCTCTCCTCCACCCCCCCCCTCCTTCCTTCATATCTCTCCTCCACCCCCCCTCCTTCCTTCATATCTCTCCTCCACCCCCCCTCCTTCCTTCATATCTCTCCTCCACCCCCCCTCCTTCCTTCATATCTCTCCTCCACCCCCCCTCCTTCCTTCATATCTCTCCTCCACCCCCCCTCCTTCCTTCATATCTCTCCTCCACCCCCCCTCCTTCCTTCATATCTCTCCTCCACCCCCCCTCCTTCCTTCATATCTCTCCTCCACCCCCCCCTTCCTTCATATCTCTCCTCCACCCCCCTCCTTCCTTCATATCTCTCCCCCCCCTTCCTTCCTCCCTTCCTTCATATCTCTCCCCCCCCCCTTCCTTCCTCCTTCCTTCATATCTCTCCTCCACCCCCCCCTCCTTCCTCCATATCTCTCTCCCCCCCCCCTTTCCTCCATATCTCTCTCCCCCCCCCTCCTTCCTTCCTTCATATCTCTCCTCCACCCCCCCTCCTTCCTTCATATCTCTCCTCCACCCCCCCCTCCTTCCTTCATATCTCTCCTCCACCCACCCCCCCTCCTTCCTTCATATCTCTCCTCCACCCCCCCCCCCTCCTTCCTTCATATCTCTCCTCCACCCCCCCCTCCTTCCTTCATATCTCTCCTCCACCCCCCCTCCTTCCTTCATATCTCTCCTCCACCCCCCCCTCCTTCCTTCATATCTCTCCTCCACCCCCCCCTCCTTCCTTCATATCTCTCCTCCACCCCCCCCTCCTTCCTTCATATCTCTCCTCCACCCCCCCTCCTTCCTTCATATCTCTCCTCCACCCCCCCTCCTTCCTTCATATCTCTCCTCCACCCCCCCTCCTTCCTTCATATCTCTCCTCCACCCCCCCTCCTTCCTTCATATCTCTCCTCCACCCCCCCTCCTTCCTTCATATCTCTCCTCCACCCCCCCTCCTTCCTTCATATCTCTCCTCCACCCCCCCTCCTTCCTTCATATCTCTCCTCCACCCCCCCCTCCTTCCTTCATATCTCTCCTCCACCCCCCCTCCTTCCTTCATATCTCTCCTCCACCCCCCCCTTTCCTTCATATCTCTCCTCCACCCCCCTCCTTCCTTCATATCTCTCCCCCCCCCCTTCCTTCCTCCCTTCCTTCATATCTCTCCCCCCCCTTCCTTCCTCCCTTCCTTCATATCTCTCTTCCCCCCCCCTCCTTCCTCCACATCTCTCTTTCCCCCCCCCCCCCCCCCTTCCTTCCTCCACATCTCTCTTTCCCCCCCCTTCCTTCCTCCACATCTCTCTTCCCCCTTCCTTAAGGTGACCAGATTTTTAAAATGAAATCAGGGGACATATTTTTTCTTTCACTAGTAATGGCGGCAATCAGCGACTCTCTGCCCATCACCGCCCACCTCACAGCCTGTCAAGTCTTACTCTCTGGGCCCCGGCTACTACTGGGTGGGGTGCAGAGGAAGATCTCTGCCAGGGAAGGCAAGGAGATAAGCAGGCAGGCGGCTGGCCGAGACTTGAGCCGAATGGGCATGCACCCAAAACTGAAGAAATATTTACTCCACTCCCGACGAGCACATGATCATCAGAAAGGGGAACAGATAATGGAAAAAAATACACCCTCTAAGCTAGTAAGAGAGGTGGAGTAATTCAGAATTTCATTTTTTTATTTTGCACTGACTGTCTTTGAAATTGCCCCAGCCCCTGTTCTAATCCAATCTGGGGACAAAACCGGGAACAGACTTGGTCCGGGGACAGTGTCCTCAATCCAGGGACTGTCCCCTGAAACCGGGGATGTCTGGTCACCCTACCCTTCCTTCCTCCACATCTCTCCCCCCCCTCCTTCCTTCATATCTCTCCTCCCCCCCCCCTCCTCCATATCTCCCCCCCCTTCCTCCATATCTCCCCCCCCTTCCTCCACATCTCCCCCCCTTCCTCCACATCTCCCCCCCCTTCCTCCACATCTCCCCCCCCTTCCTCCACATCTCCCCCCCCTTCCTCCACATCTCCCCCCCCTTCCTCCACATCTCCCCCCCCTCCTCCACATCTCCCCCCCTTCCTCCACATCTCCCCCCCCTTCCTCCACATCTCCCCCCCCTTCCTCCACATCTCCCCCCCCTTCCTCCACATCTCCCCCCCCTTCCTCCACATCTCCCCCCCTTCCTCCACGTCTCCCCCCCCCCCTTCCTCCACGTCTCCCCCCCCCCCCTTCCTCCACGTCTCCCCCCCCCTTCCTCCCCTTCCTCCACGTCTCCCCCCCCCTTCCTCCACGTCTCCCCCCCCCTTCCTCCACGTCTCCCCCCCCCTTCCTCCACGTCTCCCCCCCCCTTCCTCCACGTCTCCCCCCCTTCCTCCACGTCTCCCCCCCTTCCTCCACGTCTCCCCCCCTTCCTCCACGTCTCCCCCCTTCCTCCACGTCTCCCCCCCTTCCTCCACGTCTCCCCCCCTTCCTCCACGTCTTCCCCCCCCCCCCTTCCTCCACGTCTCCCCCCCCTTCCTCCATGTCTCCCCCCCCCCTTCCTCCATGTCTCCCCCCCCCCCTTCCTCCATGTCTCCCCCCCCCCCTTCCTCCATGTCTCCCCCCCCCCTTCCTCCATGTCTCCCCCCCCCCCTTCCTCCATGTCTCCCCCCCCCCTTCCTCCATGTCTCCCCCCCCCTTCCTCCATGTCTCCCCCCCCCCTTCCTCCATGTCTCCCCCCCCTTCCTCCATGTCTCCCCCCCCTTCCTCCATGTCTCCCCCCCCTTCCTCCATGTCTCCCCCCCCCCTTCCTCCATGTCTCCCCCCCCCCTTCCTCATATCTCCCCCCCCCCTTCCTCCATATCTCCCCCCCCCTTCCTCCATATCCCCCCCCCCTTCCTCCATATCTCCCCCCCCCTTCCTCCATATCTCCCCCCCCTTCCTCCATATCTTCCCCCCCCCTTCCTCCATATCTCCCCCCCCCTTCCTCCATATCTTCCCCCCCCCTTCCTCCATATCTTCCCCCCCCCCTTCCTCCATATCTTCCCCCCCCTTCCTCCATATCTTCCCCCCCCCTTCCTCCATATCTTCCCCCCCCCCTTCCTCCATATCTTCCCCCCCCCTTCCTCCATATCCCCCCCCCTTCCTCCATATCTCCCCCCCCCTTCCTCCATATTCCCCCCCCCCTTCCTCCATATTCCCCCCCCCTTCCTCCATATTCCCCCCTTCCTCCATATTCCCCCCTTCCTCCATATTCCCCCCTTCCTCCATATTCCCCCCTTCCTCCATATCTCCCCCCCCTTCCTCCACATCTCCCCCCCTCCTCCACATCTCCCCCCCTTCCTCCACATCTCCCCCCCCTTCCTCCACATCTCCCCCCCCTTCCTCCACATCTCCCCCCCCTTCCTCCACATCTCCCCCCCCTTCCTCCACATCTCCCCCCCTTCCTCCACGTCTCCCCCCCCCCTTCCTCCACGTCTCCCCCCCCCCCCTTCCTCCACGTCTCCCCCCCCCTTCCTCCACGTCTCCCCCCCCTTCCTCCACGTCTCCCCCCCCCTTCCTCCACGTCTCCCCCCCCTTCCTCCACGTCTCCCCCCCTTCCTCCACGTCTCCCCCCCTTCCTCCACGTCTCCCCCCCTTCCTCCACGTCTCCCCCCCTTCCTCCACGTCTCCCCCCCTTCCTCCACGTCTCCCCCCCTTCCTCCACGTCTTCCCCCCCCCCCCCTTCCTCCACGTCTCCCCCCCCTTCCTCCATGTCTCCCCCCCCCCTTCCTCCATGTCTCCCCCCCCCCCTTCCTCCATGTCTCCCCCCCCCCCTTCCTCCATGTCTCCCCCCCCCCTTCCTCCATGTCTCCCCCCCCCCTTCCTCCATGTCTCCCCCCCCCTTCCTCCATGTCTCCCCCCCCCCTTCCTCCATGTCTCCCCCCCCCCTTCCTCCATGTCTCCCCCCCCCTTCCTCCATGTCTCCCCCCCCTTCCTCCATGTCTCCCCCCCCTTCCTCCATGTCTCCCCCCCCCCTTCCTCCATGTCTCCCCCCCCCCTTCCTCCATATCTCCCCCCCCCCTTCCTCCATATCTCCCCCCCCCTTCCTCCATATCCCCCCCCCCTTCCTCCATATCTCCCCCCCCCTTCCTCCATATCTCCCCCCCCCTTCCTCCATATCTTCCCCCCCCCTTCCTCCATATCTCCCCCCCCCTTCCTCCATATCTTCCCCCCCCCTTCCTCCATATCTTCCCCCCCCCCTTCCTCCATATCTTCCCCCCCCCTTCCTCCATATCTTCCCCCCCCCTTCCTCCATATCTTCCCCCCCCCCTTCCTCCATATCTTCCCCCCCCCTTCCTCCATATCCCCCCCCCTTCCTCCATATCTCCCCCCCCCTTCCTCCATATTCCCCCCCCCCTTCCTCCATATTCCCCCCCCCTTCCTCCATATTCCCCCCTTCCTCCATATTCCCCCCTTCCTCCATATTCCCCCTTCCTCCATATTCCCCCCTTCCTCCATATCTCCCCCCCCTTCCTCCATATCTCTCCCCCCCCCCTTCCTCCATATCTCTCCCCCCCCCTTCCTCCATATCTCTCCCCCCCCCTTCCTCCATATCTCTCTCTCTCCCCCCCCCCTTCCTCCATATCTCTCTCTCCCCCCCCCCTTCCTCCATATCTCTCTCCCCCCCCCCCTTCCTCCATATCTCTCTCCCCCCCCCCTTCCTCCATATCTCTCTCCCTCCCCCCTTCCTCCATATCTCTCTCTCTCCCCCCCCTTCCTCCATATCTCTCTCTCTCCCCCCCCCCTTCCTCCATATCTCTCTCTCCCCCCCCCTTCCTCCATATCTCTCTCTCCCCCCCCCTTCCTCCATATCTCTCTCTCTCCCCCCCTTCCTCCATATCTCTCTCTCTCCCCCCCCCCTTCCTCCATATCTCTCTCTCTCCCCCCCCCCTTCCTCCATATCTCTCTCTCTCCCCCCCCTCCTCCATATCTCTCTCTCTCCCCCCCCCTCCTCCATATCTCTCTCTCCCCCCCCCCTCCTCCATATATCTCTCTCTCTCCCCCCCCCTCCTCCATATCTCTCTCTCCCCCCCCCCTCCTCCATATATCTCTCTCCCCCCCTTCCTCCATATATCTCTCTCCCCCCCCTTCCTCCATATATCTCTCCTCCATATCTCTCTCTCCCCCCCCCCCCCTCCTTCCTTCCTCTCTCTCTCTCTCCCCCCCCCCTCCTTCTTCCTTCATATCTCTCTCTCTCCCCCCCCCCCCTCCTTCTTCCTTCATATCTCTCTCCCCCCCCCCCCCTTCCTCCACTGCGTTGCTTTCACTTACAATTGCGCAGTCGTGCAACGTTGTACCCAAATACCATTTATGTCCCCTTTCCCCACAAATAGAGCTTTCTTTTGGTGGTATTTTATCACCTCTGCGTGTTTTTTTTTTTTTTTTTTTTGTTTTGTGCTATAAACAGACTGACAAAAAATAATAATAAATTATTTTCTGCTATAAAACACCTCCAATAAAAATGTAAAATCAAATTTCTTCATCAATTTAGGCCAATATGTATTCTACATATTTTTTGTAAAAAAAATCTCAATAAGCGTATATTGATTGGTTTGCGCAAAGGTTATATCCATGGGATATTTTTCTGGAATAATTTTATTAATATTTTTACTAGTAATGGCGGCGATCACGGTTTGTTTTTTTTTGGACTGCGGGGGACAAATCGGACACCAAGTGGCACTTTTTGGGGACCAGGGACACCAATACAGTGATCAAGTGCTAAAAATATGCACTGTCACTGTACTAATGACACTGGCAGGGAAGGGGTTAACATCGGGGGCGCTCAAACGGTTATCTGTCTGTTCATTGGGAGTGCTTTCTACCTGTGGGGGAAGACAGAGATCCATTTTCCTGATTAGCAGAAACATAAGATCTTCACCTGTGATAGAATGGCGATCTGCCTTGTTCACATAGGCCAGGGATATGCAATTAGCGGACCACCAGCTGTTGCCAAACTACAATTCCCATGAGGCATGGCGAGACTCTGACAGCAGCAAGCATGACACCCAGAGGCAGAGGCATGATGGGACTTGTAGTTTTGCAACAGCTGGAGGTCCGCTAATTGCATATCCATGACATAGGCTGACCGCCGTTCCGTCTGCCTCAAGAGCGATCGGTGGGTCCCAGCAGACATCGGATCCACTGGAACCGCTGATTGGCTCCTGCTGTGTCCAATCACAGCGGGTCGCGGGCGGTGCCCCCGACCCAAAGAAAAAAAAATCATGTGCAGGACAGGTAAATGATTTTGCTGTGAAGTGCCGCCCTGCCGCAGTATATATGTGTGGGGCGGTCCGGAAGCGGTTAATAAAGCCTAATTGCATCCTTTTTGAGAAATCGCTCATTCCAGTGCTGCTGAGACATTGGTCACATGGTTACTATTTAGACACCGCTACTGATTGGCCAGTTCTGCCTGAATTACAACATGCTAAAGCTAGGCGCACACGTGAGTGCCGGCTTCTTCACATGTGTTTTTCATGTATATTCAGGTGTAAGGGTTTTTATTTCAGCCAATTGAAAGGAGGTTACTTGGAGGAGGAGGAGGAGGAGGAGACTGGCTGTTAGGCCCAAAAATGTGTGTTTTTCAGGCGCTCCAATGGAATTCTGTTGGGCTAAAAACATGTGATCCTGCCCCAAAGAAGTGCCTGTACTTCTCTGAGATGACAGCACATCACTCATCACATCAAATCGCATACCTGTACGTCATTCTACTTCAAGCGGTTGTACCGGGGAGATATGCAGCCCCAGGCATCACCCCGGTACTGTTTTTTTAGAGTTGACGGTCGGCTTTCTCGTGATAACAACCGATGCAGCTAAGCAGCCGCTGAATTGTTATCACAAGCAGCAGGAGGGGACGTCTCCTCCCCCCCCCCCCCCCCACTCTGTCCGGGCTCTTCCATTCCACCGGGAGGCCCCAGCGACCAGACGACATGTCCGCCGCCCAAACAAAGCCGGAATCGTCTTTCATCGTCACAACGTCACTTATTTGGGTGGTCTCCTCTTGACCATCAGGTTCATTTTTGAGTATTTAGATTCTGTTGTAGAGGGACCTCATCCTAATGGGTGGGATGGGTTTTTGATTCGCTATAAGCTGTAATCCTTGACTACTAACCCCGGTGTTTTTATCAATTATTTAGCCATACCCTCCAAAATAATACCTGACATGTGACTATTGCTGTCACAGGTATGTTTACATTCCTTGTGACAGCAATAATAGTGATCACAAAATAATAATTAAAGTGACAGTGTAAAAAATAAAAGAAATACATTTTTTTATTTTTATTTTTTTTATAAAGCGCCCCACCCCACTGTACGCCAAAGTAAACACATGTGTAGCGGGGTGTTCAATTTAGGAGAGTGTCTGTCTGAGTGGTAGTTAGGCTCAGACACACTATTGTTAGTGTTAATGGACCATTTCTGTGCCATGGGAGATAGTATTGGTGCATAGTTCCCTGGGGCCTACAGGTGGTGCTGTCGCCATAGGTCCGGGTTGAACCACAGTACAAGGTTGTGCCTTTTCTTGTCCCCTCTCGGCAGCAGTACAGCGGGGTGGGGAACCTCCTGTGCCTGTTGGGAAAGGGTATAAAAAGGGGCTGCCATCTTCCATTGGAGTTTGCCCACGCCCAGGCACCTTCAGCCTGGGTGTGTGTGTGTGTGTGTGGGTCGTCTCCGGGTGCCCTAGGCCCGGAGGCCTGGTTTCTGTTCCATCCCAGACACCTTCAGTCTGGGGTGAGGTACTATTTTGGAGGTCCGGAGCCCAGCACCTTCAGTTGGGTTCCGCCGGGGATCGAAGACTCCCAGGGTGCCGCCTTGCAAGGGGACCCGGATCTGGGAAGAGGAGGCCAGGGAGGTTACCTGTACCGAAGACACAGCGCAGAGTCGTGGGGACCTCTGGTAACTCTCCGGAGGGATGTCTTCTCCTTTACATGGGCCAAATACTACTTAAGAAGGAAGTTCACTTTCAATTTCAGTGGCAGTGGCCTAATAGGGCCGTGCCCTATTCATCTAAGTCAGTGGCAGTGACTCCATTTACCCGGTCAGTAGAAGTGACCTGTTCTCCAAGTCAGTGGCAGTGACTTTATTCACCTGGTCTGTGGCAGAGACCAACCTCACGGTCTGTGGCAGAGATCGTGCACCATAACTGTTTGTGAAACCTAAACAGTCAGAGTTGATTCTAGTTTGTGCCTGGACCTCCTCCCACCTAAGTTGTCCTGTGTCTTCCTCCAACCTGTCTGCTGTTAAAGAGGCATGTTTATTATCCGTGTGAAATAAATATAGAAGTTGGACTTTCAGTTGGTGTGGACAGTTACATTACTGGGGGAAACATAAGGACTTGCATCTACCTAAGGTAGAGTTGAGAATCAGCCTCGGGAGGATTCAACTCCAGCCGCAGGCAGGCCCGAAAACTAACACTGCTCAACCTCCTTACTCAGGAGGGTACGGACTTGTGGTGCGGTGTGCCTCTCCCCTCCCTGCGAGGAGCCAAAACAAAAAGGCAGGTAGGGGGAGAGGTGAGGGCGCTACACATACGTAAGTCGCGCCCGCAAATGTTAACAGTGTTAAAACCACACATGAGGTATCGTCACAATTGTTAGAGCGAGAGCAATAATTCTACCACAAGACCTCCTCTGGAACGCTAAATGGGTAACCATAAAATTATTTTTAAAGCGTTGCCTATGGAGATTTTTAAGTACCGAAGTTTGGCACTATTCCACCAGTTTGCACAATTTCAAACCTTGCCATGTTGGGTATCTATTTACTCGGCGTAACATCATCTTTCATTTTTTTCCCAAAAAATTGGCTAACTTTACTGTTCTTCTTTTTTTTTTTTTTTATTCATTGAAGTGTATTTTTCCCCCAAAAAATTGCATTTGAAAGACCACTGCGCAAATACAGTTTGACATAAAATATTGCAATGACCACCATTTTATTCTCTAGGGGTCTCTGCTAAAAAAAATATATATATAATGTTTGAGGGTTCTATGTAATTTTCTAGCAAAAAATACTGATTTGAACTTGTAAGCAACAAGTGTCAGAAAAAGGCCCTGGTCTTGAAGTGGTTAAATTCATGTAGTGTTTTTTGAATACATTACTGCTTTTGCAGCCTAAGCAGTGGTGCTGCTTTGTCCCTCTGCATGATGGGTTGTCACACACAGCTTACCCTGCACACTCTTTACTTCTCCTTTCCAGAGCTGCTGGGCTAGAGAAGGAGAAAGAGGGCTCTGCGGCTGCTGGATGGCAGTCCCACCTACCACTCAGACAGCAGGAGGGCAAGGATTGGTGGCAGAATATCCTGGGGAGAGAAAGCCCACACAGGGAGCTGCGTAGGGCTGCTGGGAACTGCAGGGATTTGGGAAGGGGGGTGTAGTCCCCATCTGGAGACTTTAAACTGAGAGACTTGGTGGTACTATAAGTCCCAGGAGGAAGTTGTGCCAGATGGAGAAGGAAAAAGAAGCCTGGTCTTGGCAGGGGCATGTAGAGCAGCGATCACATGTAAATACAGAAGTGCCGTTTATCGGCTCTCCTCGCCTCACATAGACAGAGTGTGAGGAGAGGAGAGCGGATCAGTGGCATCTCATCGCAGGGGAGACCTGTACAGATAATCAGGGTACTGATTATCAGTGCAGCTCCAGCAGTGCCCATCAGTGCTGCCTCATCAGCACTCATCATTCTTTTTCTGTCTGTATGTACCCTGCACAGTACCACGTCTCTTGTCCTGTATGCAATTCTCAGTATCTGTTCTTATTCTGCATGTATGGAATCGGCACAGTACCACTTCTCTTGTTCTATATGTTTGGTGTATGTCTCTATAATGCTGTAATTCTTTCTGGACTCTACAAACATTGGTGTGGTACTAACTGCTTTTCTTATGTTTTCTTCCAGGACCCTCATAGAAGCGGGATTACTGTGTCATGAGGCCATCCCCCTCTGAAGCTAGTTGGCAGGATTGCCTGAATGGGTCATTTGAAATATTTGATATTAAAAACAGAAGATCTACAACATCTTACACAAGTACATAGATTGTAAGCTGTCTAGTATGGGGAAATGGTGGGTCACATTTAGGTCTGGGGAAAAAATCGATTTAAATCTTGAATCGAGTTGAGAGGTCAAATCGATTCAAAATTTCAGTAAATCAATTTATCACCAGAAACGGCGCTAACACCGCGCCGGTCCCGAGGAGCTGCGGGCAGGAGTTTTTAGGCGAGGCTTCGGCCTAGTCCGCGAGGCCGGAAGCCGCGGCCTCGCCTAAAAACTCCTGCCTGCAGCTCCCCAGGACCGGCGCGGTGGCCATAAAAAAAAAACTTGATTCGAATCGTAAATCACGTTTTTTTTTGTTTTTTTTTGGAGAAAATCTCCCAGCTCTAGTCACATTGCATGGTCATCAGTATGGTGGTGGGGTGCATATATTGCAGGATGCCCCTTATGATGGGAATGGATGGGGAATCCTAGATTGCAGGTTGTTGGGTACGGGTGCAGACGGAAGAGGGAGTTACAGTTTGCAGGGTGATCCTTAAGAAAGGTAAGGGGGTGAACATCACAGATTAGGGGGTGCTCATTACTAGATACATAAAAAGGTGTTGGCAGGCCTTTACTGTTCTTGATGGCCTCAGTAATGTAAAAATGTTCACTCAATTTTTTACTGTTTTTTTTTTTTGTAAAACAAATAAAAAAGATTGAAACAGAAAAAGAGCGCGTAGTCCATCCTTTTTTTAAGCTTATTGTCTAAGTATAGATCCAGGTTTGTCCCAAGCGTGTTTGAAGCCATTTACTGTTGTCTGTCTCACTACCTCTGCTGGAAGTTTATTCCAAGTATCAACTACCCTTTCAGTAAAAAAAAGTTTTTCAAATTAGTTTTGAACTTTTCTCCAGTTAGTTTGAGGTCGTGTCCCCGTGTTCTTGATTTTGGTTTTATATTGGAAAAACTGCCCTTCTGAACCTTGTTCACCCCCTTGATGTATTCAAAGATTTAAGGCCGGGTTCACATATATGCTGGTTTCCCAACTCCAATTCGCACGACATGCGAGTGTGACCGGCTCTCAGGCTGCATTCACACCCAAACGTTTTGTTTTCAGGCAGAAAGTCGCGCGTTTTTACAGGGATTTTACACAGGTCAAAAGGTCACCAATGTAAAAGGAGAAAAACGCCCGTAATCTGCCCAAAAGAATCTCATGTACTTTTTTGAGCGTCAGGTGCTTTTGCTTCTTGTTGGTCGTTTTACGAGCTGAAAATGCTCAGGAGTGAATGGAGCCGGTTCACACAGGTTCAGGGGAGCAGATTATAAAAGGGTCCTGTGCGTGCTTGGGTCCAGTTTAGGTGCAAATTCAGGCAAAAATTTGCACCTAAATCGGTGAACAGGTATGAACCTGCGGGCGCACATATGTGAATCCGGCCTCATTCATGTCTCCCTTTTCTCCTCCAGACTGTACATATTAAGTTCCTGAAGTCGCTCTCGGTATGTTATTTTTTTTACCCGTCTCTGGAGTCGTTCTATCTTATCAATATCTTACAGTCAGCATGTTTGCGGGTGGACAGGAGGAGGATCAGGAGTCAGACTGCCCATAATTTAGGAAGGAGATGGAGTCTGATTGCCAGATGGTCCACAGTGACCTTCTGAGTGCCTTGTGAAGTCACCTGAGGGACGGGGGACATTTCACTGTTTGATTACGACAATGAAGCCTCTTTTCCTCACAATAAACCAAACTGATCATCTCTGCTAAAAACCAATTTATTCAGTTGAACTTTTCCCTAGGATTAACTATACCCCCCAGAGATTGCATCACATCAACCCTACCATCTCCCCTATCTGCAGCAGATATCAGACTGAGGCACCTTTTCTCACATGGCGTGGAGTTGTCCTTAAATCCCAAATTTGGGAACGGCAGTGGTCACCTTAAGCTGCAGGAAGCCGGTCCAAGCAACAGAATCCATTGGTCAGTTTCTTACCTTTTAGTTCCCCTCTGGCTCCTCTTCTTCTATTTAGCAGAGACCACCTGCACACATGCTGACTGTATGGGATGGGCCGCAGGTGGGTGCAAGCTGAGTGGCCCACCTCTGGGTGGCCTCAACTGAGTCACTCACCTTGCATTAGCCTGTATCTGTCCTTTACAGCTCCCATGGATGGGGGGGAATGGAGGTTTTAAACTGGACTGTCACATTGCACCCCCCAGATGAGAACTCCTCACTCACTGCCAATGCTTACTAGCCCACAGCATTGCAGTAAGCAAAAATATCACTGTTATGCAGGCACAATCACTGACCTTTCTATACAGTGACACTGTGACCTAGGAGAAATCAGCAATGTCGGGAGGTCTCCGCTCTCATACCTGTACATAGCACTGTCTCCCACTCCAAAGAGCTCACCCTAAGGACTCCTGGGGGTTGTGGGATTGTCAAAGTCCTCCAAAGCCATAGAGGCAATTAAAGACTATCTAGTCTTTTATCGCCTCTGTGACCAGCTGGCCGCACCATCAGATTGTTTCCAGGGTGATCTGGCAGAAATGGCAAACCTGAGACACCAGTGGGAGGGGACACTTCTGAAAGCGTTCCAGTGGCTCATGAGCCGCTCAGAACGCTTTCAAGCAAAAGCAAGCCGCCGGCTGAAAAAAACAATACCAGAGTTACGGCTGCTAGCTTCAGCCATAATCCCGGTATATGTATGTATTGTGGTTGGCAAATGGTTAAAGCCTAATTCCAGCTTCATGTTACCTTATAATATTTAGTTTGGTCCAGGTGCCCCAGCTGTCAGCTCTGTATGATGCAAGAGCTACACACAGGGGGGTTATTTCCGAAAGGCAAATATACTTTGCACTCTAAGTGCACTCGCTGTAGATCTGAAATGAGGGGAAGCTCTGCTGATTATATCATCCAATCATGTGCAAGCTAAAAAGTTGTTTTTTATTTTCCTTGCATGTCCCCCTCGGATCTACAGAGACTGCACTTTCAGTGGATTTTCCTTTAGTAAATAACCCCCCAATGTATACAGTGTTGTGTTCCAGCAGCAGGATGGGGACTTCCCACTCCCGGGACAAATGGAGTCAGGCTGAGCGCTGCTCGGCCAATCACAGTAAGCTTTGTATATTCTGAATGATACACGGCTTCCTCTGATTGGATGAGGTGCAGATGACATCCACCTCCTTCTTTGTCTCAACCAATCAGAGGAAGCCTTTGTATTCATACATAATATACAAAGCTTCCCATGAATAGCTGAGGTACTATGCCTGGCTCTGTACTGTCTCTGGGTGGAGAAGACCATCTTGGTAGAGGAGCCGGGCTTTGTTTCCTCATGTCAGAGCTCCTCTCCTGATGACTGCTAATGGTCAAGGAAAAACAGGAAAGATGAAGGGAGCCGGGAGAGACATACAATGCAGGAGATTCTTCCACTCTAGCTCCTCAGGCACTGCTTCCTGTCCAGCACCAAAAATCGTCACCACTACAGATGTGACGTCACCAAAAATGTATTGTATTATTAGATGTGGTATCTACATTAGTTTTCTTTTTTCTCCTAGTGATCTGGCCGGTAACACTTCTGCATTAGTTAGACCCAATTCCAGAGGAATGAGCAGAGGAGGCACAGCAGACATTAGCATTTTCAGTCTGGGGGGTTGTTAAATACACTAGCAGATTTAAATACATTACCACATTAAAGCCAAACTCTACGTCACACTTTGTAATGAGATACAGCTGTTTTTTTTTGTTTCTTTGGAGATAAAGGTTTTATATAAATAAATAATAGCTGATCATGGTAAGCACCGTTAGTGGTAAATAGTTTGTCTCATCCCTTTAAGTGATACATTCTGCTAGAGAGTTTGTTTTATTGAAAAACAATAGACTTGCTTGCAAGATCACCAGCTAGAAATAAAGGAAAGAAAGTCTAAAAAATAGAAAACGAGTCCAACCATCTCTATTCCTAGAGGAGAAAAGACATGACAATGTATGGGGGGGGGGGGGGGGGGGTCACTGTCATCACTTCCAGGTACAAAGACAAGTCTACAATCATCACAGGACACAAGGAAGGTGGGTGGGGGGACAACTGGATAATATTAAAATAAAAATTCACTAACGTCTCCTCCCCCCTCCCTCTGCAAATGGCTTAATACCTACCACAACCCCCCCATATACCCTTTTACACTCCACGAACCACCCCATTAGGTCTTGTCCCGTCCCCCCCCATAACCATCCGTATTTGTCCCCATGTACGCCGCACTCCATACTAATCCTGGAATCTATTCCATCCACTCCCCTCCCCCATCACACCACCCACCACACTGACCCCTCATCTATATCTATAGTATGGGGGCTGATGGGAAACCCGGAACCCATCCCATCCCCTCTACTGCACCCCGTGTGCTCCTTATATACTCTCCTGTACACCATGGCACGCTCCATATTGCCTATAGATTCTAATATTCCCCATACACTCTTCTACAGCACACTCCATGCATCTCCCATACACTGTACTATAACCTATAGCACACTCCATATGTCTCCCACGTACTTTCCTATACCCCATAGCACACTCCATGCATCCCCCATGCACTCTCCTATACACCGAGGCACACTCCATGCATCCCCCATTCACTCTCCTATACACCATAGCACACTCCATGTGTCCCTATACACTCTTCTACAGCACACTCCATGCATCTCCCATACACTCTCCTAATCTCCATAGTGAACTCCATACATGCCCCATACACTCTCCTATACCCCATACCAAACACCATGCGTCCCCATACACGGTCCTATACCCCATAGCACACTCCATGCACGCTCATATACTCCATAGCACACTCCATGCATCCCTTTTACACTTTCCTATACCCCATAGCACACTCCATGTGTCCCCATACACTCTCCTATACCCCATAGCACACTCCATGCATCTCCCATATACTCTCCTATACCCCATAGCGCACTCGGAGCATGCCCCATGCACTCTTCTATACCAAACTCCATGCATATCCCATAGCACACTTCATGCGTCTCCAATGCACTCTCCTATATCCCATAGCACACTACATGCATCTCCCATACACTCTCCTATACCCCATAGCCCACTTCATGTATCCCATACACTCTACTCTATAGCACACTCCATGTGTCTCCCATATACTCTCCTATACCCCATAGCACACTCAGAACATGCCCCATGCACTCTTCTATACCACATAGCAAACTCCATGCATATCATATACCCCATACACACTCCATGCATGCCCCAAACCCTCTCCTATACCCGATAGCACACTCCATGCATCCCTTATACACACTCTCCTATACCCCATAGCACACCCCATGCACTCTTATTTACCCCATAGCACACTCCATGTGTCTTCTATATACTCTACTATAACCCATAGCACACTCCATGCATCCCTCACACACTCCTATACCCCATAGCACACTTTATGCATCCCCATACACTCTCCTGTATCCCATGCACTTTCCTTTACCCCATAGCATACTCCATGCGTCTCCTATACCCCGCAGCACACTCGGAGTATGCCCCATGCACGCTTCTATACCACATAGCACACTCCATGCATCTCCCATACCACATAGTACACTCCATGCATGCCCCACACACTCTCTTATAACCCATAGCACATACCATGTGTCTCTAGGGATGCCACCTGTCTGGGATTCATCCAGACAGTTCGGGTTTGGAATCATGTGTCCGGGTTTCAGACTGCCTGAAACCCGGACACATTATTCAGACTGGACCATGGCTTCCCAGCAGGGTTGCAGACTGCAGTTGTCTAAGCTGAGAGTGTCTGTTACACTCTCTTTAATGCTGGTCAAAGCCAGCACTAACAATCCCCCCCCCCCCCCAAACCCACATACAGATGGGAGAGGAGAGAGGGCTCGATCTGCACCTCTTCCTCCCGTCCTACCCCTCTGTGTGTGCCCACACTCCAATCCCCAGGACTGTGCCTCAGAAAAGGAAAGTGGGAGGCTGGAAATTTTAAGTCCAGCAGCCTCAGATACATCTGGATGAGAGGTGCTGACTGCCAAGGAATGAGTGAGCTCACCATCCATCCCTGTCTGTGACTGTAGTCTGCCCCCTTCTCTCTTGCCTCTGAGTGAGTACACTAAGGTATATCAGGGTTCTCAGAGCACCCCTTACATCAGAGTTCCCCTTTGTACCAGAGGCCACAGTGTTCCCCCTTACATCAGAGTCCTCTCTGTACTTTAGAGTTCTCAATGTTCCCCCTTAAATCAGGGTTCCCAGAGTATCCCTTATGTTAGAGTCCTCACTTACATCAGAGTCTGCAGAGTCCTCCCTTACACTGAAGGGGAACTCTACAAGTACAGATGTAAAAGGGGAACTCTGTGGACTCTGATGTAAAGGGGGACTCTTGTTATTAACTTCAAATGATTAGAAATGTTATTTATTAGCAAAATATATGTAAAAAAAAATTGGCTGTGTGCCGCTAAAGTGTTCGGGTTTGACTTAAAGAAAAGGTGGCAACCCTATGCGTCTCCCATACACTCTCCTATATCCCATAGCACACTCCATGCATCCCTTATACACTCTCCTATACCACATAGCACACTCCATGCATTCCTTATACACTCTCCTATACCCCATAACACACTCCATGCATCTCCCATATGCTCTCCTATACCCCATAGCACACTCCATGCATCCCTCATACATTCTCATATACCCCATGCACTCTCATATACCCCATAGCTTTATTTTGTTGAGAAATCACTTTGAAAAAAAAAAACCTAACATTTCTGGCTGTCGCCATCTTGAGCAAGGGCAATGATTCATGTACCATTTACTTCCTGGATTCAATCTGCCTTTAGCTCAGTCATGCAAGCAGGCGTGTGTGCTTAGTTGAGAAAAACTCTCCTCCCCCCTCCTGAAGACTCCTGGCATGTATGACACTATTTGCCTAGGCAAGAAACCAGGAAGTAACTGAAGAAATAGTAAAAAAATAAAGTTTAAAAGAAGTAAAAATGGTATACTTTTCTATCTATTTAATAAGACTAGCAGCATGAGGATTAGAATTAATGCTGATTGATTATGTTTAACTGAGACAAGTACACACTATAGGTCTCAAACTGGTGGCCCTGCAGCTGTTGCGGAACTACAAGTGCCTGGAACTCTCCCTCCTCATTGGCTGAGACAGCAGCGTGGCGCCATTGGCTCCCCCACTGCTGTCACTCAAAGTCAGTGCGCCAATGAGGAGATGGTGCGGGGCTGAATAGCGGCTCCGTGTCTGAATGGACACACAGAGCAGCAGCTCAGGTGCCCCCAAAGAAAGCTGCTTGCTGTGAGGACACTCAGCAGGGGCCAGGAGAGCCTATGGGGGACCAGAGAAGAGGAGGATGGGGACTGCTGTGTGCAAAACCATTCCACAGAGCAGGTAAGTATAACATATTTGCTATTTCTAAATGAAAAACATGGAGAATTTAGTATTACTTTAAACAGTTTTATTTTCGTAATAGGACAAATGAATCCACTAGGGGTGCAACGGATCAAAAAACTCACGGATCGGATCGATCCTTGGATCAGAGCCACGGATCGGATCATTTTCGGATCGGCAAAAAAAAAATTACTAATATCCACGTCATCCTCCCCACTGTAATATCCACAATCTCCCCCAGTAATATCCACAATCTCCCCCTGTAATATCCACAATCTCCCCCAGTAATATCCACAATCTCCCCACTGTAATGGGCATCTCCCCACTTACTTTAGTCTCTCCCGCCGGCCAGTTCAGATCCACGAGCAGCGAGGGGTGATGACGTCAGCACGCACAAGGCAGCCGCCGCCGGGTGTACCAAGATGGCCGCGGCTCCGGAGCTAGGCCGAAGCCGCGGCCTTTCCTAAGGCTGAGGCCGCAGGGGCGCTCCGCGGATCGAGTGGTGATCCGATCCGAACAGGGTGACCCGTTCGGATCACGGATCACCGCCGATCCGTTGCAGCCCTAGAATCCACTGACAAGAGCTATAAAGATATATATTTTTATTATTTCCTGAAATGAAAATACATACAAGAGCCTATAATAAAAATCACAAAGCCATGTGATTTCGGCACTTAAGAAAGTTGCGTATCCTCATTCTTCCAGCAGTCGCAGTGAGCAGTCCTTCCATTATACTGAAGGGGATTCCCATGAGCACCGTCCAATGTGCTGTAATACTAAAGAAGGGCTTATTCACATCATGTCCATTGAGCTGCATTTTGCTGCACACCTCCATACATGTATAGTATGAGCAGGACCCATAGGAAACTATTGTATTCTACGTGCCCCGTTCACACCATGCATGTGTGTTGTTGTGCAGTAAACGGACACAGTGTGAATAAGCTCTGTGCCAGTTCACACATAGTACGGTGACGGACATTTTTCTGCACTGGAAGAACGCCAGTCACACAGTTGTTATCTATGTGCCCTGTGTGCTCCGCAATGCAGCCTGGAGCCACGGTAAAATGCAGACATGCTGCACTGTATGGTAGTGCACAGGAAGGCACTGCATGTTACTGTACAGCAGCTCATCACACTGTACTGCTCTACGGTGACATGAATGATATGTCACTTTGTGTGCTTCACATAAAGTTCACACAAAAATAAGAGCCGTGTGATGCGGTAGAACGTGCATGACTTCGCCTCCTACCGCTGGCTCACTGCGACCGGAATGGACAGCTGCCTGCACACTAAACTGCTCCAGTTTGATGTGTGGGCAGTGTGAACAGACCCCAAATAATCAAAATAAAATATCCGGCTTCCTCTTCCTGCTTATAGTTGGCCAATCACACTCTTTTTTGCAAGACGTTAAAAAATGAATAAAACAAATCCGGCCTCCTCCTCCCCTTATAGCCGGCCAATCACGTTCCTTTCTTGAAAAAAGTGACACTAAACTCTGATTTAGAAAAAAAAAAGTTGTGTTCAGGTATGTATTGTTAAAGCGTTTGTTACCCCACCACTTCATATTCCTGATATGTGCCTGCTGTGCCATGTACTTGTATGAGAAACAATGCTGTATCCTGGCCTAGGCCAACAAATTGGTTGCACTGCGGGAAGGGGTTGTCTCCGAGCTGTGATACGGCTGGAGGCCTGGTATGGTAACATTTTGGCCCCACGGTGTATTGGTGGAAAAAGGGTTAAAAAATTTGGGCTGCCGTCAGAGACCAATAGACTGGGAGTTAAACTGTTTTTGGTAGATGTGTTAATAAAGTTATTTAAGTGAAAGTATAATTTTATATTGGAGTTTTTATCTATTAATGTTTAATAAAAAAGGCTGTTATGGCCAGTTATACTCCAACTCTGGTGTGGTCTAAATTATTAGAGATTGGTTAAGATAAGGGGTAGGTAATATATGGGGGAGAAATGGTATGGGTAAAGTGTTGGGAATATCTTGATTACACTGGTCAAGGGAGGCCCGGAATGGAAATACAGAAGGATGTACACTACTCCACTCATTGCCCTTTTTAAGATTTTATCTGTATGTGATCACTTTTACTTTGTTGGTTTTTTCAATAAACCCACATTGACCTGCACTATCGGAGCATTCCCCTCATTCTTTTTTCCATGGTTGGTTGATTGAGTTGCTGCTCTCTCCGCTTTGCCATCTTCAATTCTGGAAAGAATTTCCTGACTGGAAGCTGCCCCTGCATTATCTGAGGACTACGTGGACATCTGCCGAATCCAGAGTCTCCTTTGAGGTCGGGGAAACTGCCAACGAGTTGCCATCTGAGATTCGTTTGATCCAGCCTTCAGACAAGCAGACAGGACTTGCCATTAGGATTTCACACGCTCAAACGATCTGCCTAACAAGTAGATCCACCGGTTCCGGTAAGAGTGTTCTACCTCTTCCTTTTCCAGAAGGTTTATGTGATGGCCCATATTGTTCTACGTCTGGTTTCAGTATTCTGTCATATGGATATTTGAATGGACACTTATATGGACTCACTTCACTGTTATTTGCTTGCATTTTTGTTGCACTTTGAAGCCAAGCCCATTTGGTGGGATTGGGTCTCTCTTATATTTAGCGCTACATTCTTACCCACATTCCTATATATTTTAGTCATATTTTATGTAGCTGCTCTTTTGTTTTTTTTCACGTATTTTCTTCAGACTAGCGCAGTATTTTTTCCTATATTCCCACTTCAAAACTAGTGTCCCCACTTGAAAATTCAGGATGGGTCTTAAACAGAAAGGGGTGTGGCCTTGACAGGAAGTGGTGGGACATATTTAAATTAGGGGGTGCACGAGTTTAGTCAGGCCTAGGGCAGCACAAAACCTAAATACACTACTGATGAGAAAGTCTCCTGTTCTCTTTGTATTGCCTCCTTTGTGTGAAATCCCTGGTGTTCCTGTCAATCCCTCTTCTTTTCTATTAAATAACTGACCACACTAAGCAGGAGCAGCATGGTCAGTTCTCTAGCTATGATGGGAACTCTGTGTGCTGTCCTCCAATGATCAGACTTGTCCTGACACCCCTGCTGCACAGCCATTCACCAGGAAGCTCAGTGTGAAGCTGCTTCTTCCCCCCCCCCCCCCCCCAGCTCTTATAAAGCCGGGGGGAGGAGCCATTTATAAAAAAAATTATACCTATACAGAAATGTTTTGCCTTTCATTTCTATTTTAACCGCTTAAGGACCGCCCCATGCAGATATACTGTAGCAGGGCGGCCCTCCTGCGCGAAAGCACGTACAGGTACGTGATTTCATGCACAGGGTCTGAGGCGTGTGTGGGACCCGCCGATCATTCTCTGGAGAGGCAGAACGACGGTCTGCCTAGACCTCCGCTCTGTGAGACAGGAAGATGGAGATCTGTGTTCCTCCAGTCACAGCATTCTCCCCACAGTTAGAAAGCACTCCCTAGGAGCACACTTAACCCTTTGATTACCCTTGATGTTAACCCCTTCTCTGCCAGTGTCATTAGTACAGTGTCAGCGCATATTTTTTTAGCACTGATCACTCTATTAGTGTCATTGGTCCCCAAAAAGTTTTAAAAGTGTCAGCTAGGTGTCCGATTTGTCTGCCGCAATGTCGCAGTCCCACTAAAAATTGCTAATCGCCGCCATTACTAGTAAAAATAAATAAATAGGGGGCGTGGTCTGCCGTGAGAGGAGATGGCCGCTTAAACCCTGAGCTCCGTCAACCCAGTGCCTATACTAACCTAGAATAGGGGTCTACTGCTGACAGCTTGACTCATAGGATGGGAACTTCATCCCGCTCAAACTCTGAGTCTCGATCCCGCTCACCGAGGGATGAAAGCAACCGGGTAAGCCCGAATATCCCAGAGATTTTCAGATCTCAACGCACTCAGAGAACCAACATGGCGGCCCCTCTTCCCGCCTCAACTCCGGGCCCTATTTCCAGTGAGATAGTACTAACTCCCACGAATCCAATCCAAAATCTGGCAGGAACCACCCGATCTGAACCCCAGCAACTTAGTCTCACTGACCTCAGAATGGTAGCTGCGGATATTAAAGATACGCTCTCCGCGGCCATATCCGACCTTCGCCACGAACTCCAAGCCATATCGGGCCGCGTGCAATCCATTGAACGTACAACGGCTCATCAACAGACCGCAATCCGGAGGATCCACGGCCGAGTGGATACCCACACCTTGCAGCTCCGTGACATCCAACGTCACGTGGAGGATTTGGATAACAGGGGAAGAAGACATAACCTCCGTGTTAGAGGCCTCCCGGAATCGGTCGACCAGGACCAGATACTCCCCATTATTACCTCCATCTTCAATAGCCTCCTGGATCGCGCTTCCCAAACCCCTATAGCGATGGAGCGCATACACAGGGCTCTGAGACCCAGAGGCAAGGAAACGGATCCTCCAAGGGACATAATTTGCTTCCTTAATGAATACTCCCTCAAGGAAGCTATCCTTAAGAAAGCCCGCGACAAGGAGGGCTTAGAGTTTGAAGGCCGCATGATACACATCTTCCAGGACCTGTCGGCAATCACGCTGAAACATCGCAAGGATTTGCGACCCCTGCTTGAAATCCTACGTGAAAGAGGCATTCGATACCGGTGGAAGTTCCCTTTCGGCCTCCTCGCCACCCATCAGAACCGCTACGCTTTACTTAGGGTCCCCGAGGAAATGGATGATTTCTGTCGGGCCCTAGACATACCTTACGTGGATGTGCCAAACTGGTACGCGGACTTTGATCTCCTCAACCCCCACTTCCACTCACTGAGTGAAGAGCCGATGGAGACACAGGATACAAGGTACCGAAGACGCCGCTCCCCTTCGGCCACCAGACCCAGCTCAACGGCGCAACGTAGGCTTCACCCTGCGAGCCCCACAACCGCCCCCCTGCCTCGGAGAGCGCGCCGGGACCACTAACTTGGATCCCGCAGACAGAACACAGTACCACAGCCAGGTGAATACGCTTGATTTACTCTCTGTTACCCCTCCCTTCATTGTCAGGGTCTACATGTCTGGTGCGGCAACACACATACCCACGACGGCATGATGTACTGCAAAGTTTATATATCACCCTTTTACGGCACCCTGGGAGCCTGCTCGGACCTCATAGGGGAATACTGATATGCCATGGTCCCTGACTCTTCAAGCCTGCCAAGAGGATTTTTTTTTTTTCTTTTCGCGGACACGAGGATGTCTCCTTTTACAGCAAGCACCCCACCGAACACACCGATGGTGCGGATATCATCGGAGGAGAGCAAGCAAGGCTAACTGAACAATTCACCTGAATGAAACATCGCACGGCTGCCTAGTTCTTGGGACCTCTCCTTCACTGCGCCCTACAGAACGATGTGCGGACTTTCCCCGGCCCCTGGGACGCTGTCAGATTCCGACATCCCAACTTCTCTCATCCGATTCAGTGATGCCGCTCAATCTAGCTGAAGGGACTCTCTTTACCTCTTATATCCATACAGGTTTACCCATAGCATGATGGTCGGAGGCTATACAAAGGTACCTGCATCACTTCTGAACTGTTCATGTGAGTTATCTTCCTCATATACCTGCCTGCTGGTAAAACTTTAGGGACCTTGTTCCCCCTTTATATGTTAGATGCTGTGTGAACATATACCTCTCCCCTTAGAAGTCATAGAGATAAGCCCTTATTTCCAAACACATACAAAAAAAGTCTCTTTGATTTCCTTGTTTTTCTACTTAGTCTGCTCTCCATGGGTATTATCACAAGCACCCATTGCGACATGATCGTTTTTACCACTGCTCTTACTATTATCTTCTCCAGAGATCCTATAGCGCCACCTAGTGTAATTTCGGGATGTACGCCAAGCTAACTTAGGACCTCACTAATAATTACTACCCTAGATAACCCTCTGACACACATATCGCAACGGGGACTTGTTTCCTTAAACCAAGCAAGGTACACATTGTTCACCTGAATTCTCCACACTACTGCTAGTACGAACCTCATCATACACCATACTCCACGCACCTAACGCATACCCTACCTACTCCCAGGGTGCGAGCAAAACTTTGCCTTGACATCCGTTTAGACGACCCATACCTCCCCCTCCCATAGCACACCACACCTGGTACACCTGTTGTGGATGCTGCCATGTTCTTAGGATCCGGATGTCCAGTTGACAATCGTTCCTTTTTACCTAATGCAGGGTTCCATCTTACAGAGATTATTCTACACCCTGACTTTAGGATAAGGATGCCATAAGTTTGAAATGATACAAAGTCTCAGTTTGCATGTTTTATGTTTTAGATTTCTCTATTATGTTTCCTCCCAATTGATTGTGCTTATTGTGGATGCTATATGGATCTGCTACATGTTACCGAGCCTATAGGATACAGATACCATATGAACATGAACTATTCCATGCAGCCCTGTTTACTGTTTCCCTGACAACAGACCTATCCAGGACGGACCCATACATGCTAACTCACACTAGACTAATCCTCCAACCCGACGCATACCCTATCCATCCCCTTCTACCTTCCTACTACCCCACCCGCTACCACTCTTGCACGAATAGGTTACTGGTTGGGCGGTTCACATGGTATCTCTATACCACTCTATCGTACCCCTTTCTATACTTTTTTACACATTTCTTTCATATCTTGCTGCTCTTCATCGCTCTCTCTCGGCGGACCAACTCCCACACAGTGGCACTTAATATAGCCCTTCTTTTTAGAACTTATCGTAAACAGAACCTGCCACTGACTCTTTTCGGACTAACCGACGACGGACCACACCCTTTAAAGCAGGAGAGCAGGTACTCCCTGCCACCGGAACTCCCCCCATCCCCTATATCCCCACCGTCCCCTCTACCCTTTACGGCCCAACGCCCACCCTACCCTTGAAATTTTGCCTGGAGACGGCTCTCGACTATACACACTCACTTATAACAGGCAACCCATATTTTGACCCCACTCCCTCCCCTTCGACCCCCTTGCCTCGGCTCTAAAACATTACTAGATCAACCGAACAGAAGCTACAGCGACAGACGTCGATCATGCCACCAGTCACGCCAACTAACACCACACCTCCTCTAAAAATTGTCTCACTTAACATAAAAGGACTTAATATCCCAGAAAAACGGTCCCGACTCCTCTTAACCATGCAACGCTCCAAAGCGGACATTATATTTTTACAGGAAACACATTTCCGCACTGATGATACACCCAAACTCCAAACCCGCCACTTTCCTACAGTGTACCATGCAACCAACCCCTTAGCCAAAAAGAAAGGGGTATCCATCCTCCTAAGGAACAACTGCCCTTTCCAACTGACAGACCAACTATGTGATAAACAAGGAAGATACATATTCCTTAAAGGCTCCTGCCTCGGTAGGACATTCACATTAGCTAATATTTATGCCCCAAATGTGGGTCAGGTGCCTTTCTTCCGAGCTATCACAGATACGCTGACCACTTTTCATGAAGGTACTCTTATACTAGGGGGGGACTTTAATGTTCCGCTTAGCCCCGTTCAGGATACCTCCAAAGGAACGTCTGCTCTTCCTTATGCAGCTCTACGTAAAATTAGAAACTGCCTACAAAACCTGTTGCTACATGACACCTGGCGTACACTGAACCCGAATGGCAAGGACTATACCTTCTACTCAGCCCCTCACGGGAGGTATTCCAGAATAGACTATCTATTTATCTCCCAAAAGGACCTCCCCCTGCTCCAGAACGCTTCTATCGACCCGATGTTCATGTCAGATCACCACCCCATTTCTGTAACACTGACTGTCCCAGAAACGCTCCCACGCTCGCAGACCTGGAAACTGGACTCCTCCCTACTTACTGACCCAGCTATCGCTGAAGAAGTCAGGACACACATTAAACATTTCTTTTCAGAAAACGACCCCGCGGACACCTCCTCCATTATCACGTGGGAAGCCCACAAATGTGTGATACGCGGCATCCTCATAGCGGCGGCAGCTAGACGCAATAGGGAGAGACGGAAACTATACACAACGCTGTACGATAAAATACGTAAGCTAGAGAGTACACACAAACATACGCAGGCCCTAGACACTTTAACAGACCTTATCCAAACTAGAAACGAACTGCTAGACCTCCTGGGTAAACAGGTAAGACGTAAATATATTCTGACAAAGAAAACTTTCTATGAATATGGCAACAAAGCCAGTAAGTGGCTCGCCAGAGCTCTTCAAACGCGGAAAGCTACCACGACAATACATACCTTAACTGACACGTCGGGCCGCAAAATCAATGCAACCCCGGACATTGCCAAACAGTTTGTTCAGTACTACTCTAACCTTTATAATCTCCCCCCGACGGATCCCTCGATATCAGAATCCACGAGGAAACAAATGATTGTAGACTTCTTGAAGCAACATAGCCCTGCCCCTATCTCAGCCTCTATGGCTCAAGATCTAGATGTCCCTTTACAAAAAGAAGAAGTAGACCTTGCGCTTAAACAGTTGAAACTAGGCAAAAGTCCCGGCCCTGACGGCCTGAGTGTAGGATACTATAAATCATATGCTGATATCCTTACTCCCTTTTTTCTCACGGCCTTTAACTCCTTCGAACTCCCATTGAAACCCCCACGTGACCTACTCACTGCACACATTGCGGTTATTTCAAAGCCAGGTAAGGACCCTGCTCTGGTTGCCAGTTATAGGCCAATCTCGTTACTCAACGTCGACCTCAAATGGTACGCCAAAACGATTGCAAACCGGATTCTACCACTCCTACCCCAACTTATCGACCTCGACCAAGTCGGCTTTGTACCAGGTAGAGAGGCGAGGGATAATACCCTTAAAGCTATCAACATACACCATTGGCTTACGCACACTAGTCAGCAGGGATTCTTTCTTTCCCTGGATGCGGAGAAGGCGTTTGACAGGGTGGCCTGGGACTACATGAAAGACACCTTGGAGGTCATAGGCTTACCTACCAGGATGCTGAACTTTATTGCAGCACTATACTCTAATCCCACAGCCAGAGTCCG
Source organism: Rana muscosa (assembly GCA_029206835.1). Classification (NCBI taxonomy): domain Eukaryota; kingdom Metazoa; phylum Chordata; class Amphibia; order Anura; family Ranidae; genus Rana; species Rana muscosa. Next base: position 386,898,026 of record CM055120.1, read on the forward strand.
AGTGAACGGCCACCTGTCAGATGCCTTCTCCATCTCGAATGGAACTCGCCAGGGCTGCCCCCTCTCCCCGATAATTTTCATCCTCACGCTCGAACCTTTACTGAGACGCCTCAGGGGTGCGCAGGACATCAAAGGTATAGAAGTTAAACAAAGGATGTATAAATTAGCCGCATTCGCGGATGATATCCTCCTTTTCCTAAGAGACCCACTAACGACAATCCCTAATCTTCTCAAAGAGTTCCATTCCTTTAAGATCCTCACCAACCTTCAAATAAACTTCGCAAAATCCAACGCCCTAAACATTACTCTACCCCCTAACATTTGTCGACAATGTCAAGAAAATTTCCCGTTCACATGGCAACGCTCTGCGATCACTTACCTGGGCATACAACTTCCTACCTCCCTAACTGACTTATACTCCAAAAACCATGCGCCGCTATTACGGTCTATCATAACAGATCTAGGAAAATGGTCCTCTGGAACGTTTTCATGGTTCGGAGGGGCCTCAATCGTCAAAATGACTATCCTGCCTAAGATCCTGTACCTCTTACAGACGATACCTATCGCACTTCCCCAAACATTCTTCTCGACCTATCGGAGATTTTGCACTAACTTTATATGGGGAGCAATTCGTCCACGATTAGGCTACCTTAGACTCACCACTCCAAAACCCAAGGGGGGGATAGGCCTTCCTGACATTCGCAAGTATCAGCAGGCCTGTTTTCTCACCAGAATATTCGATTGGAACATACACGCCAGCCGGAAAGATTGGACCCGTTTAGAACAGGCTTTTTCTGCCCTCCCACTGGCGCAACTCCCCTGGATAGCCCCTCAACGCACTCCTGCGGAAAGCAAACTTCACCCACTCATCTACCCTACTCTTACATCCTTCCGAGATGCGTGCACCAAGCACAAGATTTCCTCGATACATGGACCGATGACCCCACTAAAACACAATCCTGAGTTCTCCCCGGGGACACATATCTCCTTTTTAGCAGAGGGTTGGCCGCACCCGACTATTAGGGCAGAACACTTCTTCGAAGACGACCGTTTTCTATCCCACACAGACTTATCCTCCAAAATGACCACAGCCGCATTCCCCTTCTGGACTTACGTCCAACTCAGACATTATTTTGACCATCCTAAACCCAAACCAGAGTGGTCTCGGTGTACCACCCCATTTGAATCTCTTTGTTTAAAAGAAGAACCCCAGAGGCATCTGGTTTCGTACACATATGCCTTACTTTTTTCAGATCATAATCCCAAATTACACTGGGTCAATCAGACATGGGAACGAGACCTGACAACTGACCTTGCGGCAACGGATTGGGGAAAAATCTACACGCATATACACAAGGGAACGGTCAATGTGAGTGCACAAGAGAATGCATTTAAAATCTTTTCCAGGTGGTACAGAACACCTCTCCAATTACATCGCATTTACCCTTCCCAGGCCCAACAGTGCTGGAGATGCAAGACGGAGATAGGGTCTTTCTTGCATATCTGGTGGACTTGCTCCAAACTTCAACCCTTCTGGTCTGAGGTTCACAGGCTCATTGCTCAAGTTTCCACGTACATACTAGATTATACGCCAGCACAATATCTGCTCTACCACTCTCCGACGCTACCCCGCTCCTACCTACGTTCACTGGCCATGCACATGGTGAATGCGGCAAGAATGTGTATACCATCTAAGTGGCGCTCCCCTGACCCGCCATCGTTAACAGATTGGTTTAGGCGTATACATAAAATGTCGGAAATGGAGGACTTAATACATCAGGCACGCGATACCCCAGCCAAATTCACTGAAATATGGTCATGCTGGATTCACTTCACTACCACGGAGGAATACAAAAAAGTCCCGATCTAATCGAACCACAAGAGCTGTAGCAAGGAGGTAGAGGGGGGCTGGTCCCCCTGTCTCCTCCCTCACATCCCCAGTATCATCCTATCCCAGTCAATCACCAAGTACTTTGACTTACATTATGTTCTACTTTCTTTTATTCTACTCTATTCTATCCTGACCATACATCTTAGACCGGATCTCGACATGACTATGACCAACCCCAAATTAGATGACTGCGAGGTCCACACAGGTTCTCGAATGTTCTGCATAATCTATTTCATAGTTTTCTGTACCGTATTGTTTTTAGGACAAGCTGTTACAGTGAATATTGACACTTTTTTTTTTTTTTAGGTTTTATTCTGTCTTTATTCATTTGATATACACTGTCTGAAATGGTATATTACCATATGTTTGTTATTTTCAGCGGCTGTGGCCGCATTTCGCTGTCGCCTGTCAACTTCTCTGTGACTGTATGACTTGGTTTCTTATTTTCAAAAATAAATAAATAAAAATTCCATAAAAACATCCCCTAGTTTGTAGACGTTATAACTTTTGCGCATACCAATCTATATACGCTTATTGGGATCTTTTTTACCAATAATATGTAGCAGAATACATATTGGCCTAAATTGATGAAGAAATTCGATTTTTTACATTTTTTTTATTGGGTATGTTTTATAGCAGAAAGGAAAAAAATTGTTTTTTTTTTTTTTTTTTTCAAAATTGTTATTTAGGTTGAAAAAAGACACAAGTCCATCTAGTTCAACCATGAAAATAAATAAAATAAAAAATATCATACAATCCCATATACCCAATCCTATACCCACAGTTGATCCAGAGGAAGGCAAAAAACCCCAGCAGAGCACGATCCAATTTGCTACAGCAGGGGAAAAAATTCCTTCCTGATCCCCCGAGAGGCAATCGGATTTTTCCTGGATCATCTTGGTCTTTTTTTGTGTAGCGATACCTTCAACTAAGAAGGCCGCAGATTTAGTTTGGGCCCTGAAAACAGCTCCGCCAACCCCCGTCAATGTACTCGACCCCCTACTGGCACAGTTAGTTATGGCGGCAATATAATTCTTATACTGTATGGGTAAACTCAGGCACCAAGGCAATAATGAAAGGGGTATCAAATTTACTTTAAGCTTATGATGAAGAAAAATTAACAATGGTAACAGTTTACAGGTAATAGGTTGCAGAGCCCTGCAGCAATAAACATACCATGCATTAAATGAACAGTAAAGGTGCGCCTCGTGGGCGACCGTTAACAAGGCGCCCTGTGGCGCAGTAACTAAATGAACTAACTAGCTGGCCAGGCCTGGCTCAGATATCTAAAACTCAGTCTATAGGGGATGATGGTTTCTTCACCGGCAATTCTTTAAAGGTGGTGCACATAACAGAATACCATTTGTAATCCAGTGGGAAGGTTGTGATGAAATAAACACTTGACTGTATGAACTCTGAGTTCAGCTCTGATAAAGATCTCCGGTGAGAGTATCAGATATAAACTTGTGGGTCACGGCAGTCTATAGGCACATTAGCAACAACAGTATATGGTCTGAGCATACGCTCGCTCACCCCTCCGGACGCGATCCCAGTCCGGGAACTTCCACCGACTGTGTCCTCACACACACACAGTGTCTCCAGCGATCGGGTCCCCGATCCAACCAAGGCTGTAGACAAGCGAAGTCAGATGCCACCCAGGCTCGCAGTGGGGTGGAAGGCTCTTTGGTGCTGCGCGAGGCCTCAGGCTTTAGGCCTTGCACTCCGGCACATCCGCACAGGAGGATCAGTCACTGAAGTCTCGTGTCCCAAAAAGACCGAGCCCAGCCTCGCCTCCTCCTTTTATAACCCCTCCCATGAGTCTCTGGGGTGGAAACATGCCGAAAGGGATTCTGGGCAAGGTAGTCCCGAGAGTCTTAAAGGGGACCCCGCTACACACTCCCCCCACTTAAATTCTTTGGTCCCCAAAGAAACCTTAGCATACACTGCGTACAACCCCAGACAACATTGCATAAGAGGTTGGCATAGGGAATTCCCACCAAAACCGAGGGGTTGGATTCCCTTTGCCACAGGTCATACTATCCTGAGTGACCTGCCTAACTGTGCCAGAGAGTGAGTGGGGGTTGCTCTCTACCAAATGTACAGTGGAGGGGTCCGGATTCTCTACACTCCTCCTAGCAGTGATCACAGAATCTTCTGAGCTCTTCCCCATTTGTGGGTAGGTCAACTTTCTGGGAGGCCTTATGACTCTGCGGGCCCTTTGTTCCCTTGGGGTTTCTGGCTCTGGCGCCACATGCTCTTCTTCTGTAACAGGCTCAGGCAACACGGCAGGCTCTGTAACATCTGCTTCAGGAGCCGAGGGATACATAGAGTCTCTAGGGTCCTGTTCAGGGTAAACATCACGGGCATCTTCCCAGTAATCAAATCAAGGACTATATGGGATGAATTTAACGGCTTCTGCATTCAGTTGTGTATCTGTAGTGTCTTCAGTAGTTGGAAGATCTATAGCAGAAGTCCCTTGAGTTGGGGAAGGCCACAGCCAGTCAAGCTCTCTTTCTTCATCTCCACTGAGTTCAGAAGCTTCTATATCTTCAGTCCGAGAGGTCTGGGACCGAGTGTTTGGCCTGGGAGTATCCAGAATAGACACTGGTTTAGGGGAGTCTCTCACTGGAGGTATCCTGACTGCTTCAGCAAGTGGGAGCAGGTGGTTTCGATGCCACGTCTTCAATGGGCCTACCTTTCCTTCCGGATTCAACTTGTAGACAGGCAGGCCCGGCAACTTCCTACAGATGACATAGGGTTCAGATCTCCATCTGTCTGCAAGTTTGTGTTTTCCAGGGACCCCCAGATTGCGCAGCAGTACTCGGTCCCCGGGCTGCAGGTCTTGTATCCGGACCTTCAAGTCGAAGTTTCTTTTGTTTCGGGCTCCCCTTTGATCTGAGGCAGCTTGAGCTTGTTCATAGGCTACTTTCAGGCTGTGTCTGAGCCTGTCCACATATCCTTTATGGGATGTGGCTGAGGAATGGTCTAAAGAGGTGCCAAAGGCCAAGTCTACAGGTAGTCTTGCTTCTCTCCCAAACATGAGTCGATATGGGGAGTAGCCTGTAGCATCACTGGTGGTGCAGTTGTAAGCATGTACTATAGCTGCTATGTGTTTGCTCCAATGTTGTTTCTTCTCACTTTCCAGAGTCCCCAACATGTTGAGCAAGGTTCGGTTAAACCTCTCCAGCTGGTGGTAAGGTGCAGTTCGAGTCTTCTTGATTCCCAACGAATCCAGGAGTTTCCGGATCAGTCGACTCTCAAAGTCCCTTCCTTGATCTGAATGAAGTCGCTGGGGCAGCCCATAATGGACAAAATACTTCTCCATAAGTACCTTGGCTACTGTGGAAGCCTTCTGGTCTTTGGTTGGGAAAGCTTGGGCATACCGGGTGAAATGATCCGTTATCACCAGAACATTTCCTAGTCCACTCAGATCAGGTTCGAGGCAGAGGAAATCAATGCATACCAGATCCATTGGGCCTTGACTTTGTAGATGGCCCATTGGGGCAGCTTGATGGGGTAAAGTCTTCCTCTGGATGCAGCATGCACACGAATGGCAGTACTCTTCCACTTCTGCCCTCATGCAGGGCCAATAGAACCGACTTCTGACAAGTTGAAAGGTCCTTTCCGCCCCTAAGTGGCCATGATTGTCATGTAGGGCAATCAGAACAGTCTCTCTGTATTTTTCCGGAAGAAACAATTGCCATTTATCTTCCAGGTCATCAGAGGGGCCCCTCCCTGATGCACCTGTAACCTGTCCCACTCTTTCCTCAACAGGTGAGCTTCCTTTGAGGAGTGACTCAGAAGTCTGTTTGGGTCCTGATTCTCCAGGGCTTCCAGAACTAATTTCCCCATGGGGTCTTCTAATTGGTCACATCTTAGCTCCTTCTTGGACAGCTTTGGCAGATGGTCTTCCTCCAATTGAGTTACAGTATTGTTTGGGGACCCCTACGATGGTAACTCCTATCTCTTCCGCCCTTGAGCCCCCTCTGACTTGCAATTCAGCCCCTTGACATAGGGCCCGCACCCCGTCTGGTGCCACTTGAGTCCAGTCTTCCATGTCATGGGTGGGACCATGAGATCTTCTGGACAAAGCGTCTGCATCTCGATTCCCAATCCCTGGCCTGTACTTTAGGCTGAAATTGAATCCAGACAATGCGGCCAGCCACCTGTGTCCAGTGGCGTCCAGCTTTGCTGTAGTGAATAGGTAGGTCAGGGGGTTGTTGTCGGTCTTCACAGTGAACTCCGCCCCATACAGGTAGTCTTTGAGCTTGTCTACTACTGCCCACTTAAGGGCCAGGAACTCCAGTTTGTGAGTGGGGTAGTTTTTCTCAGAGGGGGTCAGGCTCCTGCTCACGTAGGCAACAGGCCGTTGTTGCCCTTCGTGTTCTTGATAAAGTACTCCTCCCAGACCGCCATGACTAGCATCTACGTGTAGCTCATAGGGTTTGGTTGGGTCTGCGTAGGCCAAGACTGGAGCAGTGGTCAGGCTCTTCTTCAACGCCTGGAAGGCCTCTTCACACTTCTGATTCCACTGATCTCTGATGGACTCTCCCGGCTTCCTGGGCCCTGAGTCATCCTCTTCTCCCTCAGTCTTGAGCAGTTCATTCAATGGTCTAGAAATTCGGGCAAATCCCTCCACAAACCTCCTGTAATAGGAGCAGAACCCTAAGAAGGATCTGAGTTCTGTTACTGTGGTGGGTCGTGGCCAGGAGGTAACTGCCTCCAATTTCTCAGGGTCTGTGGCCACCCCTTCTTCAGACACTATGTGCCCCAGGTAGTTCACAGAGGACTGGTAGAACCGACACTTCTCAGGCGAAAGTTTGAGTCCCTCCTCACTGAGTCTCCTCAAGACTTTTTCTAGCCTCTCCGTGTTCCTCCAGGGTTCTTCCAAAGACAATGACATCGTCCAGGTATACAAGGACTTCAATAAGGTTCATGTCTCCTACAGTCTTCTCCATGAGATGTTGGAAAGTAGCTGGGGCTCCAGACAGACCTTGGGGCATCCGGTCGAATTCAAAGAACCCCACTGGGGTTATGAAAGCTGTCTTCTCCTAGTCTTCTGGGTGCATAGGGATTTGATAGTACCCACTCTTGAGATCCATAACGCTGAACCACTTGGCTCCAGACAAGCTCTGTAGGGCATCCTCTATCCTCGGAGTGGTGTACTGGTCGGGTATGGTTCTCCTGTTAAGAGTCCTGTAGTCGATACAGAGCCTCAACGATCCATTCTTCTTCCTGACCACCACTATCGGGGAGGCATAGGGGCTTCTAGACTCCCGTATCACACCAGTCCTTTTGAGTTCTGCAAGTTGTTCCCTTAGATCCTCCAGATCCGCTAGTGGGACCCGCCTGACTCTCTCTCTGAAGGGCTTATCTTCTTGGAGGCGGATCCGATGGGTGGCACTCCTTGCACACCCCACATCGAACTCATCTTTGAAGAAGATCTTCTCCCATCTGGTCAACTGGGCCTTGGCTCTCTCCTTCCAAGCCCTGGGCAGATTCGGGTTTTCCATGGATAGCTTCTCCCAAGCATCTCCTCCTTCACCCGTCCCCTTTACTTCTGACAAGTTGACAGGGGCAGCAGGGCTCACCTGGCCCAGCAGCATCCTGGCTGGGATTTCCATGGGGCCATCTGTATTGTTCCTAACACTCACTGGAACTCTACAATGGGCCTTCTTCAGGGCCTTCAGCGGAATCACTTCTGGTATCACTTCTAGACCGGGGGACTCTTCCCTTGGGTCGGACTCCAACATGACAAAGGGTCCAGGCTGCTCCCAAGTAAGCTTCACAGTGGCTCTGAGACAGGTTACTTCGCCGGGCTGCAACACTATCTCTTCTCTTCCAAGTCTCCACACCTTCCCTATCCCCTCTCCAGGGGTCTTCTGCTCTAGGACCAGCCGTTGGTAAGCCGTCTTCAGCATGGGGTGGATCTTGGTGGCCGCTGACCCCTTCTCTTTCACTAGAGGGGTCAGAAGTCTTCGGACCAGGTCCCTGTTCGTCCCTATTATAAGGGAACTCTTGTTGGCTCCTGGCGGCCGAGGGCACACAACCGCCAGGGTGTTAAACACTTCGGCTTTTCCAGCCACAGATGGGTCAAAGATCATCTTGACGGGCAGATAGCCATCGTAGGGGAAATTCTGGGTTCCAATCCCACATATCTCTAGTCCCTCTATCTTCTGGATGGGCAGGTGACTCAAGTGCTTATCGTAGAAATCTCGGTATAACAGGGTCACTTGTGCCCCAGTATCCAAGATGGCTCTGGTGTAGACTCCCTCCACTTGAATGGGCACTATAGGAAATGGGCCTACCAGCTTCTCCGGATATGGCCTGGCAGGGGTCGCCTTCTTCTGACCCTTTCCTTTCGGACTCTCTCTCGTCCAATTCCCTTTGGATTTTAATCTTTCTTGAGCCTGGTATGCATTGATTTCCCTCCTTTCAATGGGTGTATGGACCCGCTGAGGGATACTATTATTCTTCTTAGGTGTGCACCCCCTCTGGGGAGTGCTGTGTCCCTTCTGAGGGGTCTTGCCCCCTTTTTCTGGGGTGTATCTCTGTTGAGGAATGTTACGTTTCCTCTGAGGTGTTTTATCTCCTCTTTTCTTCTGCTTCACATTCAGCTTGGAGCTCACTGAAAGTGATGGGCACCCGGTTGACTCCTTCACCGGGGCCCTCTGGAGTTTCCCGCCGGCTTGCGGTTGTCTGGTTTCTTCTTCTTGGGACTGGAACATGTAGCTGCAATATGGCCAATTCCTCCACAGTTAAAGCAGACTATATCTCCCCATTCTTGTAAAGATGCGGGTGCTGAGGCAATTGGGAATAATTCCTTCCTTGGTACTTCTCTCTTGGGACACTCTGTGTCTTTTGCCATCAGAGAGGTCAACATCTCTAACACCTTGGACATTTGAGCTTTTAGAGTGTCTGAGTCTCTTTCAGGGGTCATCACTGGATTGACTAGCACCTGTGCGGATACAACATTTGCCTTAATCATTTGCTGGTCCTGTTGTAGCGCCTCCTCATCTCTGATGATTTTTTTTCAAGTCAGCATAAGTCAGTAACGTTCCTCCTCCCGAGGTCTTCGGGTGCAGCCAGACTGGATCCGAGCGTAATGCTCCCTTTAAAACTTGTTTCATTCTTGCCGCATCTGTATCTTGGGGTTTCATTCCCTTCTTTAACACAATCTTGCACAGCAACCTGTTCAGTCTTCTAACATACTCTGAAAGTTTCTCCTTCGGTTGTTGGAAAGTATGTTCAAATTGGTAGACCATCTCTGTCACCTTTTCCAATTGACCAAACTCTTCCTGTAGCATGGCTAGACAGTCTTGAGCTGTGCAGTCTGCATTCCCAAACCGAAAACTTTTCACTGCTTCTGCTGCTGCGCCTTTAAGGCTTTCTATCACTCGTTGCCTCTTCTGCGCTTCAGGCACCTCCCATGCCTCTACTGCTTGTAATGCCTGCTCCACCCAGGTGTCAAAATCTTCTTCCCCTGCAGGGACAGGGAGCTTCCCCGAGAATGTCTTTAGTCTCCAGTAGCTAGTCTCTACATGCACCGTGATTGCCTTCTGACACTTAGTTAGCAGATCCCCTATTGCATTTATCAGTTCTGGTGATATAGCAGTGACAGGTGCAGGCGCCACCGGAGGCGTCGCCCTGTCTCCTCTTTCAGGTGGGGTACGGGCCGCAGCCTGCGGTGATCCCGTCGGTGATGGCTCCTTCATAATTGCGTGCGCCAACCTATAGGATCTATTATCTGGCGTCTGTACACAGTTGCGCTTACAAGCCTCTGGCATCCCGTCCAAGTATTCCACTGGTGCATACTGGTATGAGATGTCTGGGTCTGACTTTATTCCCATCACCCACGGTGTGTGATCTGGGGTCACTGACTTCATTAACTCCTCTATCGTTTCAATTGACCATTCCTCCCCTGGTAGGTTGATGACCACTGACTGGCTTGGGTCTGTCTTAGCCACTTCGCACCACGCTCTTATTCCTTGCGGGTCCATGACGGCACCTCTGGCGTTTAATTGCTATATCAGGATCCCGGACGAGAACCCCCACGTGTAGCGATACCTTCAACTAAGAAGGCCGCAGATTTAGTTTGGGCCCTGAAAACAGCTCCGCCAACCCCAGTCAATGTACTTGACCCCCTACTGGCACAGTTAGTTATGGCGGCAATATAATTCTTATACTGTATGGGTAAACTCAGACACCAAGGCAATAATGAAAGGGGTATCAAATTTACTTTAAGCTTATGATGAAGAAAAATTAACAATGGTAACAGTTTACAGGTAATAGGTTGCAGAGCCCTGCAGCAATAAACATACCATGCATTAAATGAACAGTAAAGGTACGCCGCGTGGGCGACCGTTAACAAGGCGCCCTGTGGCGCAGTAACTAAATGAACTAACTAGCTGGCCAGGCCTGGCTCAGATATCTAAAACTCAGTCTATTGGGGATGATGGTTTCTTCACCGGCAATTCTTTAAAGGTGGTGCACATAACAGAATACCATTTGTAATCCAGTGGGAAGGTTGGGATGAAATAAACACTTGACTGTATGAACTCTGAGTTCAGCTCTGATAAAGATCTTCGTTGAGAGTATCAGATATAAACTTGTGGGCCACGGCAGTCTATAGGCACATTAGCAACAACAGTATATGGTCTGAGCATACGCTCGCTCACCCCTCCGGGCGTGATCCCAGTCCGGGAACTTCCACCGACTGTGTCCTCACACACACAGTGTCTCCAGCGATCGGGTCCCCGATCCAACCAAGGCTGTAGACAAGCGAAGTCAGATGCCACCCAGGCTCGCAGTGGGGTGGAAGGCTCTTTGGTGCTGCGCGAGGCCTCAGGCTTCAGGCCTTGCACTCCGGCACATCCGCACAGGAGGATCAGTCACTGAAGTCTCGTGTCCCAAAAAGACAGAGCCCAGCCTCGCCTCCTCCTTTTATAACCCCTCCCATGAGTCTCTGGGGTGGAAACATGCTGAAAGGGATTCTGGGCAAGGTAGTCCCGAGAGTCTTAAAGGGGACCCCGCTACATTTGTTTATAGTGCAAGATAAACCGCAGAGGTAATAAAATACCACCAAAAGAAAGCTCTATTTGTGGGGAAAAATTGCATCAATTTTATTTGGGTACAGCGTCTCACGACAATGTCTCACGTGCAATTTGTCAGTTAAAGTAACACAGTGCCGAATCGCAAAAAATGGCCTGGTCATGAAGAGGGGGGTAAACCTTTCAGGGCTGAAGTGGTTAAACTGAATGGGTTGTCTTACAAGGTGATCGTTTACAATCACTTTAACTTAAAAAAAGTCTGTTGCTCTCACCCTCTTAATCATCAAATCCTTTTTTTTTTACCCTGTGATGTGACTTCCTGTTGGAGGGTGGCTATGTTCATTCTCCATGGTCCTCACTGTACTCAAGAGCATAGCCTCTCTCTCTCTGTTTCTCACTTCTGGGATGGACAGTGGACTATGAGATTTGCAATGTACATGACTGCAACTAGCGTGCACTGCTTTTTCCAAACAAACAGAAGGGAAGTAGAAAAGGAGAGGTTTGGCAGCTCATGAAGGATGTTGCAAGAAGGCAGTAAACACAATAAGCAATTATTTAATTAAAATAAATTACAGAGACATTAGGTAATGGATGTGTATGGATTAAATATATATATATATATATTATTTAGTGTCGTAAAAAAAATAATCCGGCCTCCTCCTGTAATAGTCGACTAATCACGCTCCTTCTTTGTTAGATGTTAAAAAATTGACACTAAACTCTTGTTAAAAAAAATATCCGATTCAAGTATGTTTTATTAACCCAAAAAAAGTGATTTTTACTGATCTCAAACTCCTCAAAATCTCCATTTGTTTTTCTTTTTGATCCAACTTCCTGCTGTGGGCTATGGGCGATGAGCTTTGGACTTTAGGCTATGGGCTATATGATTTGGGCTATGGGCTTTAAACCTTATGCTCTGGGCTTTGGACTATGAGCTTTGGACTTTGGGCTCTGAGCAATGAGCTTTGGACTTTGGGCTCTGAGCAATGAGCTTTGGACTTTGGGCTCTGTGCTATGGGCTTTGGGCAATGAGCTTTGGACTTTATACTTTAGGCTCTGGGCTTTCGACTAGGTTTGGACTTTGGGCTATGGTAGGGTGACCAGACATCCTTGGTTTCAGGGGACAGTCCCCGGATTGAGGACACTGTCCCCGGACCAAGTCTGTCCCCGGTTTTGTCCCCGGATTGGATTTGAACAGGGGCTGGGGCTATTTCAAAGACAGTCAGTGCAGAATAAAAAAAAAAATCTGAATTACACACCTCCGCTCCGCCGCTTCTACTAGCTTGGGGGGTGTATTTTTTTCCATTATCTGTGCCCCTTTCTGATGATCATGTGCTGGTCGGAGCGGAGGGAATATTTCTTCAGTTTCGGGTGCATGCCCATTTAGCTCCGCTCGCATGTTCTTCTGCCTTGGCACAAGTCTCAGCCAGCCGCCTCCCTGCTTATCTTCTTGCCTTCCCTGGTGGAGTGATCTTCCTCCACCTCCCCACCCAGTAGTAGCCGGGGCCCGGAGAGTACGACTTGACAGGCTGTGAGGCGGGCAGCGAAGGGCAGAGAGTCGCTGATTGCCGCCATTACTAGTAAAAAAAAAAATTATGTCCCCGGATTTCATTTTAAAAATCTGGTCACCTTAGGCTTTGGGCTTCTTTCTCCCCTTATAGCCGCCCAATCACGCTGCTTTGTGTAAGTTGGTAAAGAAGTGACACTAAATTCTGTTCCATTTATTATTTTTTTTATGATCCAACTTCCTGAAAAGGGCTTTGGGCCAGGACTATGAACTTTGGGCTATGGGCTTTGTAGTGAACATAGAGCAGTGAACATGACTGCAAATAACATGCACTGCTCGTTCCAAACAGACATGAGGGGAAAAAGGAGGGATATAGTAGGACCATTAAGCTAGTGCCCTGTTTTGTGATCTGTCTGCCTCTAGCACTGGTCCTGTTAAGGGATTACATATGCTGTATTCCTGCTCATTTAATGCCCAGCACTACTAAAATTTGTCCTCTGTTCTTTGATATCCACCTGTGTTGTATTTTTGGATCCTCAATTCTTGTCCTTGACTTGTCTCTCTCTGAATCTTTGTCTAAAAGCTGAAATTTATTTAGGTATGAATATTTGTGCATAGTTACATTCCACAATGTAAGTATGTATGTGTCATACCTGACCGATCCCTGCAAAAGATGGAAATCACTGTTGAAGGCACAGTAATTGCCGCTAGCTTCTGAGTTGCATGCTGAGTGGCTGGCCTGCTACTTTATGAACACAGGAGGCCACAAGATTGGCACGGGTGCCATTCAGAGAACACTTTGCATTTTCTCTGTGAATTTCAAAGGCTCTCTGATTGGACAAGGTGGAGAAGCAGGGAGGTGACAACACAATCTTCACTTACCTACTACAGTCATTTTCAGCTTCCACAAGTATCGGCCAGGTATGGTACATGCATACCTGCATTGGGCCAAGATAACTACAGTGGTGAAGATTGCAGATTTTGTAAGTTGTTTGCCCACTTACAAAGGAATGAAGGGTCTATAATTTTGTTCATAGGTGTATTTTAACTGATAGAGACAGAATATTAACCAAAAATCCAGAAAAAACACATGATACAAATGTTATAAATTGAGTTGCAGTTCAGCGAGTAAAATAAGTATTTGATCCCCAAGCAAAACATGACTTAGTAGTTGGTGGAGAAACCCTTGTTGGCAAGCAGAGGTAAGACATTTCTTGTAGTTGTTTACCAGGTTTGCGCACATCTCAGGAGGGATTTTGGTCCACTCTTCTTTACAGATCTGCTCTAAATTCTTAAGGTTTCTTGGCTGTCGCTTGGCAACTTGAAGTTTTAGCTCCCTCCATAAGTTTTTTATAGGATTAAGACCTGGAGACTGTCTCCATGACCATAACCACTTCACCCCCGGAAAGGATTGTGGCACTGGTATGCAGCACTGATGGGCATTGATAGGCAGCACTGATGGGTACTTATGGGATGCACTGATAGGTGGCACTGATGGACACTGGGTGGCATTGCTGAGCATCACTGATGAGACATCTGGCAGGCATTCATAGTGGGCACTGACTGGCGCCATTTGTGGGCACTGCTCTTTACCGAGATCGGTGTAGTGGTGTGTCACACTGGCACACCACACCACTGATGGGTGCGCAATCTCAGCTTATCCTGCTGGACATCCATATGACGCCCAGTCAGGATAACTGAACCACCGCCGGCCGTCATTTTGCTATAGGGCGGGCGGGAAGTGATTAATCTGATATCTATGTCAGCTGTGGGGGCTGGAAATCACCTGCCTGCAGCTCATTGGCCCATCAAAGACAGCTGACTTCAGACCAAACGCAATCTGATCACTCCTAGCCCTGTGTAATATAGGACTTTCTAGGGCAGTGATGGCAAACCTTGGCACCCCAGATGTTTTGGAACTACATATCCCATGATGCTCAACTACACTGCAGAGTGCATAAGCATCATGGGAAATGTAGTTCCAAAACATCTGGGGTGCCAAGGTTCGCCATTACTGTCCTGGGGCCTCGTTTATGTATGGGTGAACAGGAATGGCGGGCAGAATTTCTGTGATTTCAGATCGCAGCAGAACGAGCGTTTGGGTGCCGTTCATTTTGAATGGCATCCCAAACGTGGCGTAATTTTTCTGCGATTGTTGAGGCAAATCGCTCCTGTGCACAGGGCCAGAATTTGGTCCTTCAGCTTTTTTGGAGCGAAAGTGACGGATAGGGCAACCGATTCAGTTTCCGCATGAGAATTGTGCTAACAAAATTATGAGTGTGAACAAGCGGACCTTCACCCTCCCGAGGAAAATTCCAAACAGACGTGTACAGAGAGAGCACTGAGGGCTGTAGACCATATTTGAAGCAGGTGGGAGGACCAGGGCTAACCTATGTCGCTGTCAAGATACACTTGGATGGTGCAAGTTCCAGACATACATAAAAACACATGACCGTGCTCGGTGCCCACAGTGGTCACTGTAGAGGGAATCGGCTGCAAAGCTATAAAAAATGGCAGCTATGTCTATATAGGATGAAAGTCTCACCATGGATGGACACAACAGACTTGATAAAGCGCATGTGTGCGAAACACGTCGTCAGGGCAACTGTCTACGCTGGTACCCTGGAGCTTCCGCTTGCTCTTCCTGCTTCCACCCACTGGCTTTGGATTGGCGCCTTTCCGTTAGCCCTTATCGCAGTTCTGGAGGTACTCTTTATGGAGAAATCGAGGGTCTATAAGACTCCAAACCCCTCCTCTGCACTTGAAAGTATTCAAAACATCAAGATTGGCCTTTTTGAATATTTTTTTTAAAAACTGGCGTCTTTAAGATGCTTGTAATCCGGGAAGTGATGTCATGACATCGCTTCGGGGTTACTAAATCCAAGACCCGAATGAAGCATTGGCTTTGTTCGGGTCTTCCGCCAGCCGGCGGACGTGACGGCTGTTTGCTCGGGTCTCCCGATGGGATGGGAAAGTCTGGGCGAGCGGCAGAAGGTGGTGGGCAGGGGGCGGGGGGTGGATATGTCCCCTATTGCCTGGCTTTAGCTTAGGTCTCATTCTTGCTGCCCATACAAAGCAATGTCAGACTGACAGCAGTCACAAGTGTCTGTGTGCTGACATGTAATCGCATGTGGGGTGATTGGCTGCAGTTAGGGACAGATGATCGCCTCTAGGCAGAAGCAGTTTCCATCCAGGAGCAATAGTCTGTCCCTAACCACAGGTACCGTAATTGTTCTGTGCTACCAACAGCTACTTCTACTGTCACCTAACAAAGCAAAAGCTACGGCTATATCAAGGTCCACTAAATAATAGAAAACCCAGCTACCACTCACCACTAACCCTAAACAGCATACGAAAAAGGAGAGGAAGGATCACTGGGAAATCATAGCGGTTACTAATGGTAACAAAGGTTAATTCTGGGATGTATTTAGACAAAATATAAATTTAGTAGCAAGCTTAAAAGGAAACAATGTTCTGCAATCAGCTTGTATTGCAGCTTCGCAGTATCATTTGCAATATATCAATACCTGGGAAGGTACTACATCAAAATGACAATAGACAAGGACATACATACCATGCCATAGATTGAATGCTGCATGGAGACTTAGCAAATATGCGCTGGGTTGGAGAGTAGGGATGAGCTTCGTGCTCGAGTCGAACCCATGTTCGACTCGAACATCGGCTGTTCGATCGTTCGACGAAGGTCGAACATTATGGGCCGTTCGCGCCAAATTCGAGTGGCACGTCACGGCCCATAATTCACTGCGGCATCGCAGTGCATTGCTGGCTGATGACCTGCATGCTTGGCCAATCACAGCGCCGTCTGAACAGAGAGCCGTAATTGGCCAAAGCCAGGGTGGCTTTGGCCAATTATGGCTCAGGGGGTTTAGTACACGCCCCACACTATATAAGGCTGCCGGCTCGGCGGCCTTGTGTAGTGTGTTGGAGTTGTGAAACGAGAGAGTTTACAGAGACAGACAGTGTCATTTATATTGAGTTAGATAGAGCAGGCAGGCGAGTCAGTTAGCTGCAGTTACAGTGTGTAGAGGATATATATGTGTCAGGGTTGTATGTACCTGATCAGCGAGTCCGTTAGAGCAGAGGAAGTTTCCCTCATACGGATCCGACTCGCGGGCCCCTGGTAGTGCAGACAGGAGGCACGGGAGTGCGGAAGGGTAAGAGAGCATGAGATTGGTTACTGTTAGGCAGCTCCGGATCCTGGGTTCGGGAGAGTAGCTGAGCCGGGCTGGCTGCAGGCAGGCAGGTAGGCAGGCAGGTGTGTAGAGCAGCGCAGCTGGGCAGGAGCAGAGAGAGTGGTCAAGACAAGCAGGATTCGGCAACGTTCAGGCAGTATGGTACAGCGGGGTAGGCAAGTTCAGGGTCGAAGACAGGCCGAGGTCGGGTGCAGGCGGATAGCAGGAAAAGTCCAGTAACAAGCCGGGTGGTCAGAAGATCAGGTTTCAGGCAATTAACAGGAGCAGGATACACAGGGGACTGTAGATCATACAGCACCGGTCTGAAGTGTTCCAGGAGTTTAAATGGGCAAACCGGCGTGCATCGGCACGCGCAATGGCGCATCGGCGTGCGCAATGGCGCGCGCTCGCACGCAACGCGCGCACAGGCACACCATCGCGCACAGGCGCGCGCGCCTGCAGTCTGGGAAGTGCACCAGCGCGGACAGGAACATGCCCAACATCAGCGTGCGCGAACGCACACAAAAGCGACCACCAACACGCCCGGCAAGGTACGTTCTCTGACAGTGCCCCCCCCCCTTAAGGGCAGCCTCCAGATGCCCAATTGAGCGATCTTCGCGGCATGAGACCTTCTGAAAGCTTGCATGAGTTCCTCCGCATGTATGCCGCTTCCGGGTTTCCAGGAATTATCTTCTGGGCCGTAACCCCTCCACTTAATTAGATATTGAATCTGGTTGTATCTTTTCCTACAGTCCAGGATTGCCTCCACCTCAAATTCCTCCTCGTTGTCGATCAAAACCGGTTCCGGTGGGCCAGTGCTACGGCCAGCGAAGGGGTTAGGGACAACCGGCTTTAATAGTGTCACATGAAAGACTGGGT
This sequence comes from Rana muscosa, assembly GCA_029206835.1. NCBI lineage: Eukaryota > Metazoa > Chordata > Amphibia > Anura > Ranidae > Rana > Rana muscosa. The sequence continues at coordinate 386,915,546 of CM055120.1, forward strand.
GGACCTTCAGGGTGTTGGGTAGGTCGAGCTTATATGCCACATTGTTGATTCTCCTCTTTACCGAGAAAGGCCCCATGAACTTAGGGCCCAACTTCCTTGACGGACAGGCTATCTTTAGGTTGATTGTGGATAACCACACCTGGTTGCCAGGCTCCAGAATGAGTTCCCCTCTCCTTTTCCTATCAAACATCCTCTTGTTGTACTCCTGGGTCTTGGACATGGTTTCCTGTAAAAGTTTGTTATTGGAGATGAAGAAGTCCATTGTTTCGGACACTGCAGGGATTGTGCATTCGGGTATGGTACTGGGTAAAAAGGAAGGATGGAAACCATAGTTGGCAAAGAACGGGGTTTGCTTAGTGGCAGAGTGCAGGGAGTTATTGTAAGCAAATTCAGCGATGGGAAGTAGAGAGACCCAATCATCCTGGGAAAAGGAGGAAAAGCAACGGAGGTACTGTTCTAAGGTTTGGTTGGTTCTCTCTGTTTGACCATTCGTCTGAGGGTGATAAGCCGAAGAGAATGCCAACTCGATTTCCAGAGAACCACAAAGAGCCTTCCAAAATCTGGAGGTGAACTGGACACCTCGGTCCGAGACAATACTTGCCGGGACTCCATGGAGCCTCACTATATCCCTGATAAAAACCTTTGCCGTCTCCATGGCGGAAGGTGTGCCTTTCATGGGCAAAAAATTTGCCATTTTGGACAGCCTGTCGACGACAACAAAGACCGTGGAGAATCCTTCGGACAGGGGGAGCGCCACTATGAAGTCCATCGACACCATCTTCCACGGTCTTTCAAGGACAGGTAAAGGTTTTAATAGACCCCAGGCCCTAATCCGGCTATTCTTGTTCCTGGAGCAGGTGTTGCATTAACCCACGTAGCTTTTGCAGTCGCTACCCAGCTGCGGCCACCAGAACGTGCGCTTGATTAGTTCGGCCGTTTTCAAGGTACCGAAATGTCCGGCCAACTTATGGTCATGGCAAAGTTCCAGAACAGCTATCCGACGACCCTCTGGGACCAGAATTTTGCCCTCGTGCCTGATCAGACCATCTTGTGCCCTGACACAGTTCTCCGGAAGAGAGGTCCAGCCCGCAGACGCCTGCCTAATACGGGACATGAGGTCCTCTTGAAGCAGCAGGAAGTTCCCGGCAGGGAGGATGGTGTCAACAGGTAAGTTCTCTTCAGGAATGCTGAACATTCGGGACAGTGCGTCCGGTTTAATGTTTTTTGAGCCAGGCCTGTAGGTGATATGGAACAGAAACCTCGAGAAAAAAAGTGCCCACCTTGCCTGCCTTGGTTTCAACCTCTTAGATGTTCTCAGGTACTCAAGGTTCTTGTGGTCCGTGTAGACCAAAATGGGGTGTGCAGCCCCCTCGAGCAGGTAACGCCACTCCTCTAACGCGGCCTTGATAGCCAGGAGTTCCCGATCTCCCACGTCGTAGTTCCGTTCCGCAGTGGAAAGCTTGCGCGAGAAGAAGGCCACTAGAAAGAGTAAGGCTTTGGCCCCCTGACGCTGGGATAGCACAGCCCCCACTGCATTTTCGGAAGCGTCCACTTCCAGGACGAAGGGTAGTGCAGGGTCAGGGTGCTTCAGGATGGAGGCAGAGACAAATAATTCCTTCAGTTTGTCAAAGGCAGCTTGGGCTCTAGGGGACCAATAGAATCGGTTTCCTTGTTTGGTTAATTCAGTAAGAGGGGCGACAATTGCAGAGAAACTTCTGATGAACTTCCGGTAAAAGTTGGAAAATCCGATGAAGCGCTGGACCCCTTTTTTATCCGTGGGAGTAGGCCAGTCCAGGATAGCCGACACCTTCTGAGGGTCCATTTTAATGCCCTCAATCGAAATGATCAACCCGGGAAATTGGATGCTTTGCCGCTCAAACTCACATTTCTCCGGTTTGGCGTAAAGTCCATGTTGTCTGAGCCGAACAAGGACATTCCGGACATGCCTGCGATGGTCGTCTACTGAGGAGGAGAATATCAAGATGTCGTTCAGGTATACTATGACGTACAAGTCCAGGTAATCGCGGAAAATGTCGTTGACAAAGTGTTGGAAGGTAGCCGGAGCATTACACAGTCCGAACGGCATAACTAGGTACTCGTAGTGCCCGAATCGCATGCGGAGGGCCGTTTTCCACTCGCCCCCCTCTCGAATGCGGATCAGGTTGTACGCCCCTCGGAGGTCAAGCTTGGTGAATATGACTGCCGTTCCCAGCCTCTGGAAAACTTCCGGCACGAGAGGTAATGGGTAACGGTTTTTAATGGTAATTTTGTTCAACTCCCGATAATCAATACAGGGGTGTAGGGAATGGTCCTTTTTTTCAACAAAAAAGATGCCCGCACCGGCAGGCGAGGTGGACGGGCGGATGAACACTTTTTTTAGGTTGTCATCAATGTAGACCTTCAGGGTGCCCAATTCCTGCTCGGTCAACGGGAAGATCCTCCCAAAAGGTACTTCAGTCCCAGGCAAAAGTTCTATAGGGCAATCATATGGTCTGTGAGGAGGAAGGGTTTCTGCTCCCTTCTTACTGAACACGTCCAGAAAGTCGTGATAGGGCTCAGGGATGGTTTTCTGAAGGTCAGGGTCTGTGTCCAGACAGAGCAGATGAGGACGGTCAGTAGAGGCTTGTTGCAGGCAGTGTTGCTGGCAATAATCTGAGAGGAATTTGACCCTCCCTGTAGTCCAGTCAATATTGGGGTTATGGGCTTGCAGCCAGGGCATCCCCAAAATGATGGGGAATAACGGAGAGGAGATGGCATCCAGACTTAGGAACTCCTGATGGTGGTTTGCCAAGGAGGCCAACAAGGGAACGGTTTCCTGAGTGACAGGGCCGGATTTAATAATGGAACCATCAGCAAGGTGTACTGCAAGTCCCCGGGATTTTGGCTGCAGGGGAATGTGATGATTGGCAGCAAATGTCAAATCGATAAAGCAGCTGCATGCCCCCGAATCAATTATGGCGGATACTGGGATTGCGGTAGTCCTTCCGGGGGGCTGTAAAGAAATGGAGAGAGCAAAGTGAGAAGTTGGGTTAGGCAACAAAGAGGCACAAGTAGAAGAAACAGGCAGGCACTTACGCATCTTGACCGGGCAGGACCTCACGTAGTGTCCTGGTTCACCACAGTACATGCACAGATTGTTGCTACGCCTGTGCTGGCGTTCTTCGGAAGAGAGAGAAGGGCGAAGTAGGCCCAGTTGCATGGGTTCCGGGTCATCTAAGGCCGGCGACGGGGAAGCCGGTGGTGCCAGACGGACTGGGTTTGGAACCTTGGGAAGCAACCAGGTGGGTCAGAATTGACTGGAAGTCCTCTCGGAGCGGCGCTCTCTCAGGCGCCGGTCGATCTGAATTGACAGATCTATTAGCTTGTCCAGGGTTTGGGGGACCCGACTCGTGCTAGCTCGTCCTTGAGCTGATCCGACAGGCCCATCCGGAATTGATAGCGCAAAGCAGCGTCGTTCCATTCCGTGTCGGAACTCCATCATTTGAACTCGGCCGCATAGTCCTCGGCCGCTCTGCGGCCTTGCAGGAGAGAGTGAAGAACGGATTCTGCGGTAGCAGCTTGTTGCGGATCCTTGTAAAGTTGGGACATAGCGGCAAAGAACGTGGCAAGGGTCTCCAAGGAGGCATCCTTCTGCTCTAGGAGGCGGTGAGCCCAGGCCTGCGGCTCATCAGGCAGCAGGGAGATGACGAAGCCCACCTTGTTTACCTCCAAAGAAAAGGTGCGGGGTTGCAAGGCGAAGAAAAGTTTGCAGGCTTTGCGGAACGCATGATATTTACTGCAGTCGCCCACAAACTTCTCGGGTGTAGAGACCCTGGGTTCCGGAGGAAGCATGACAACAGAAGGTGTAGCTGAGTATCCCGTGGATGTGGCGCCTTGAGAGCTGACAGGTGTGGACAGAACTTGCACTCTCTCCTCCAATCTGGTATAGCCGGCTTGGAGGTCTTTCATGGCTTGCGTCAGCCCGTTCAGGTGTCTGCACAATTCCTCCATGGGATCCCTTCCCTGCTCGGACTCGGACATGGCTGTCTGATACTGTCAGGGTTGTACGTACCTGATCAGCGAGTCCGTTAGAGCAGAGGAAGGTCCCCCGTACGGATCCGACTTGCGGGCCCCTGGTAGTGCAGACATGAGGCACGGGAGTGCGGAAGGGTAAGAGAGCCTGAGAGTGGTTACTGTTAGGCAGCTCCGGATCCTGGGTTCGGGAGAGTAGCTGAGCCGGGCTGGCTGCAGGCAGGCAGGTAGGCAGGCAGGTGTGTAGAGCAGCGCAGCTGGGCAGGTGCAGAGAGAGTGGTCAAGACAAGCAGGATTCGGCAACGTTCAGGCAGTATGGTACAGCGGGGTAGGCAAGTTCAGGGTCGAAGACAGGCCGAGGTCGGGTGCAGGCGGATAGCAGGAAAAGTCCAGTAACAAGCTGGGTGGTCAGAAGATCAGGTTTCAGGCAATTAACAGGAGCAGGATACACAGGGGACTGTAGATCAGACAGCACCGGTCTGAAGTGTTCCAGGAGTTTAAATGGGCAAACCGGCGTGCATCGGCGCGCGCAATGGCGCGCACGCAACGCGCGCACATGCACCAGCGCGCACAGGCACACCATCGCGCACAGGCGCGCGCGCCCGCAGTCTGGGAAGTGCACCAGCGCGGACAGGAACATGCCCAACATCAGCGCGCATCGGCGCGCGCGAACGCACACCAAAGCGACCACCAACACGCCCGGCAAGGTACGTTCTCTGACAATATGCATCCTAGGTGTTGTATATATATTTATACACTGTATTTAGTTTAGCTAGATCCGTTCCTGGTTTTCTCTTTACTGTGACAGGCAGGCAGGTGATTGTGCTAGCTGCAGACAGTCAGTGTTTCACTTATTGTACTGTGTGCTTTGCATAGCGTTCACCTAAAGCTTACCTGAATACAGTTAGTGAGTGACTAATAGTGGTGTTCTCATAATTAAACCACAGGCAGAGAGCTGCAAGTATTTCCAGTGTACTGTGTCCCTCTCTGCACAGTTTTCACCTAAAACTAACTGCTGCTGCTGCTTTTCCCATACTAATACCACAGCAGGCAGTTGATTCTGATAGCTGCATTATCAGTACAGACAAATATATATATATATATATATTGTGAGGGGGTTAACTCGGTAGCGGGTGTGTGTGACCCCCTGGTTGGGCTCCCCACACAAAAACAGGGCCAGCAGACGGAGGTTGTGGTTTTCAAAATCAAAAGGTGCGGTTTATTTCTCTATGTACAGTGACAAAAACACAGCAAAGCCAAAAAGAAACAAACAAAATAAATCCTGGTCAGTTTGACCTCTGACTAAACATGCAGGTTTCCTAAACTAACAACTGGGATCAGCCTGGTGCTGTCCTAGTCCCTAAGTCCCTGGTTTAGTAAAAGTCCAAACAAATAGCCACACAGGCTTTGCCTCACCGCACAGGGGTTCACTCTCCCTAGACAGTCCACACAGGTCTGGTTCCAGGCATGAGCTAACATCTAATGAATCTGGGAGTTTTTATAGAGGCCTAAATGAGCTGACAAGCTTCAGCTGGCCTCATCAACTCCCTGTCTGTACGACGCCCCACACTCTCCCTAGAGGTATGAGTCATCCATGAGCCTACTAGCCTCAGCTGGGCTTATACAACTCTCCACCCTAGTTGTATAAGTCAGCATAAAGCCTGAATCTGGGAGAAATATATCTACCCCCCTGGATGCAACCAGGTGACTTTACCTTCCTGCTGTCACATACCCCCCCTCTTGTTTTAACCTCGGGGTTGGAACACCAGCAATCAGGCATTCATGTACTCGAGACAAAGCATCCACATTCCCCATTTGAACGCCAGGGCGATGCTTTACTGTGAAGTTGAATTCCTGTAGGGCCAGGAACCACCTATTCACTCTTCTATTTGTCTCCTTGTTTTGAGCCATCCACTTTAACGGAGCGTGATCCGTAACCATGTCAAAGTGCCTACCTAGCAGATAGTACCGAAGGGAATCTAGAGCCCACTTCACCGCTAAACACTCCTTTTCAACCGTGGCGTAATTTACCTCATGGGACTTCAACTTCCTGCTGAGGTAAATGACTGGGTGCTCTTCCCCGTTCCAGACCTGGGACAATACTGCTCCTAACCCCACATCTGACGCATCACTTTGTACGACAAAGTCTTTAGAGAAGTCGGGTGAGTACAACACTGGCTGGCTACATAAGGCTTGTTTCAAGAATTGGAATGCTGCCTCAGCCTCGGGGGTCCATTTAATCATGACCGACCCTTTCCCTTTCGTCAGGTTGGTTAGGGGCACAGCCTTAGAAGCAAAGTGGGGAATGAAGCGCCGATAATAACCCGCGATTCCCAGAAAGGCTCGTACCTGCTTCTTGCTGTTGGGACGTGGCCAACTCTGGATGGCCTCGACTTTGTTGAGTTGGGGTTTTATTACTCCCCTGCCAATGGTGTACCCAAGATATTTGGCCTCCTCCTGCCCAATGGTACACTTCTTGGGGTTAGCCGTAAACCCCGCTTCCCGAACAGAGTCCAGGACTGCTTGCACTTTTGGCAGATGTGAGGCCCAATCTGTGCTATGGACAATTACGTCATCCAGGTAAGCCGCAGCATACTTCCGATGGGGCCTCAGCATCTGGTCCATTTTCCGCTGGAATGTGGCCGGCGCATTCTGTAACCCGAACGGCATTCTCTTATATTGGAACGCCCCGTCTGGGGTTACAAATGCGGTTTTCTCTTTGGCCGACTTGGCCAGGGGAATTTGCCAATACCCTTTTGTGAGGTCAAGAGTCGTCATGTATCGGGCTGTTCCCAGCCGGTCGATCAACTCATCTATACGTGGCATGGGGTAGGTGTCAAATTTTGTAACTTTGTTCAACTGACGAAAATCGTTACAAAATCGCCAGCTCCCATCCGGTTTAGGCACCAACACAATGGGACTAGACCAATCACTTTGGGACTCCTCTATCACCCCTAAGTTCAGCATTTTCTGTACTTCCTCCCGTATTGCCTCCCGTCGGGCCTCTGGGATCCGATAGGGTTTTAACTTCACCCTTTCACCGGGCGGGGTAATAATATCATGCTCTACCCCAGATGTTTGTCCCGGCAGCTCAGAGAACACCTCCTTGTTGCGAAGCACAAACTCCTTAACCTCCTGTTGTTGGGGTTGTGACAAGGTGGCTGCTATTCCAACCTCCGGAATCACGCAACCAGTTTGAGCTGGTGACCAAGTTTCTGCGACTAGGGACTCTCTATCCCTCCAGGCTTTCAACAGATTAACGTGATATATCTGTTCGGGCTTTCGCCTTCCTGGTTGTCTGACCTTGTAATTCACTTCGCTCACTTTTTCCATTATCTCGTAGGGGCCTTGCCATTTGGCAAGGAATTTACTTTCAACCGTAGGGACAAGTACCAATATCCTATCCCCCGGGGAAAAGGTACGGGTCTTTGCTCCACGGTTGTACACTCTCTGCTGTGCCAACTGCGCTTGGGCCAAATGTTCCTTCACGATGGGCATTACCTGTGCAATTCGATCTTGCATCAGGGCGACATGCTCAATCACACTCCTGTGGGGAGAACTCTCACTTTCCCAAGTTTCCTTGGCAATATCCAACAGCCCTCTTGGGTGTCTCCCATACAGTAACTCAAAGGGGGAGAATCCCGTAGAGGATTGGGGCACCTCCCTAATAGCAAACATCAAATAAGGAAGTAGACAGTCCCAATCCTTTCCATCTCTATCCACCACTTTCTTCAACATTTGTTTTAGGGTTTTGTTGAATCTTTCAACCAGCCCATCGGTTTGGGGGTGATACACAGATGTACGCAATTGCGTCACTTTGAACAATTTACACAGCTCTTTCATAACCCGGGACATAAAGGGTGTACCTTGGTCCGTAAGCAGTTCTTTACAAATACCCACCCGGCTAAAAACAAGAGATAGCTCTTTGGCTATGGTTTTGGCCGAGGTATTTCTGAGAGGGATCGCTTCTGGATAACGGGTGGCATAGTCCATTATAACCAATATGTACTGGTGCCCCCTAGCGGACTTGATTATAGGACCTACCAAATCCATTGCGATTCTCTCAAACGGGACCTCAATGATGGGTAGAGGGACCAGCGGGCTACGGAAATGTGGCATCGGGGCCGACCTCTGACACACAGGGCAGGAGGAACAATAATTTTCTATGTCCTTCATCACCCCAGGCCAATAGAATCTCTGTAATACCCTCTCTCGGGTTTTCTCTGTCCCCAGATGACCTCCAAGAATGTGCCCATGGGCCAACTCCAACACCAACTTCCTGTAAGGTTTGGGCACCACCAGCTGCTCAACGGTTTCTTCTGCCCTTTTTGCCACCCGATACAGTAGGTCCTTCTCTACGCTGAAGTATGGGTAAGTGCAGGTATTATCTGGGTTCACTAACTCGCCATCTATTTCCACTACGTTTTCCCGTGCCTTTATTAGGGCGGGGTCTTTTAACTGTTCTGTGGCAAAATTTTCCCTGTGAACCTCCAGATCAGAAAACTCCACAGACGGTAGGTTTTCGTCTGAGGAGGTGGGCTCCTCTCCAGTTTCTTGAGTCTCCCCTGCCAATACTGACAAGGGAAATTCTGGAGAGTCCTCACCACTCTCAGAGGAGTTCTGGCTATCACATTCCTGGTACATAGGGGCACCAGTGGGGGGCTCAGGATCATCCCACAGTTCCCAGAACTTCGGAAAATCCCTTCCCACAATGGCATCATGCGGTAATTGAGATACTAACCCCACTGGATGAGAGAGGGTACCTTTGGGGGTCTCGAAACACACTGTAGTCACTGGATACTCTCGGGTGTCCCCATGCACACAAATAACAGCTACCTTGCTATTCCCAGAGACCTCTGTTTTAACTAATTCAGCCTTTATCAGGGTCACAAGGCTACCTGAATCCAGCAATACCACAACATTTCTACCATTAATACACATTTTGCATAAATGTTTCTCAGTTCCCCGAATGGCAGTGCATGCGACTGTCGCACACAGCGACTGATGTCTGTCCGTCAGAAAGTCACACTGCATGGGTTCCTCCACAACCGGGCAATTGGCTGCAATATGTCCCGCTTGCCGGCAGCGGTAGCAAACGATCCTTCTTGCGGCCTCTTGAGCCGCTGATTTCCCAGGCTGTTCTCGCCAAACTTGGGGTAGAGCTCCCACCCTCTCACTCTCTCCACCCTCACCCCTTGGAATCCTCTTATCCGCCCCTGGGGATGGTCTGGTCTTAGGGTGGAAAGTCCGAGAGTCTCTGGAAGAGGCCGTCAGGTTCTCTGTAGCCAAGTATCTTTCTACACGATCCACAAGTTTACCGGCCGTTTCTGGGTCTCCGTGGCTTACCCACTTTTGAATGGCGGTAGGAAGAGCTCTCAAGAAACGATCCATCACAACACGTTCCACAATCTCCGGTGCGGACAAAGTCTCTGGCTGTAGCCACTTCCTGCTCAGGTGAATGAGATCATACATTTGAGACCTGGGGGGTTTTCCAAGCTGGAAATTCCAGTTATGCACACGCTGAGCCCGGACAGCCAGGGTGACACCCAGCCTTGCCAATATTTCAGCTTTTAGCATCACATAGTCTTTTGCTTGGTCAGGCTCTAGGTCATAGTAAGCCTTCTGCGATTCACCAGTTAACAGAGGAGCCACCAGTCCAGCCCACTGCTCCTCAGGCCACTTTTCTCTTTCAGCAGTCCTTTCAAATGTGGTCAAAAATACCTCTGGATCATCCTCTCCAGTCATTTTTGTCAATAAACGACTCACCCCAAAGGACGCGGTATTAGTGGGACGACTTTCCTCACTGGTCTGCGGACGTTGCTGCATTACTGCTTCCATCTGTTGTAGTCTCTGCTCTTGCTTCTGTAACAGGTCTATGAAGCGGGCCTCAGATTGCTGCTGGGCTTGTTGATGAGCTTGCTGCTGGGCTGCAAGGCTCCTTTGCAAACCTGCATTTGTCTGCTGTTGATTGGCATTTGCTAGAGCCAGCTGTTTCAGTATCTCCTCCATGCTGGCTTAAAAAAAACTGCCACTGGTTCTCCACCAACTGTGAGGGGGTTAACTCGGTAGCGGGTGTGTGTGACCCCCTGGTTGGGCTCCCCACACAAAAACAGGGCCAGCAGACGGAGGTTGTGGTTTTCAAAATCAAAAGGTGCGGTTTATTTCTCTATGTACAGTGACAAAAACACAGCAAAGCCAAAAAGAAACAAACAAAATAAATCCTGGTCAGTTTGACCTCTGACTAAACATGCAGGTTTCCTAAACTAACAACTGGGATCAGCCTGGTGCTGTCCTAGTCCCTAAGTCCCTGGTTTAGTAAAAGTCCAAACAAATAGCCACACAGGCTTTGCCTCACCGCACAGGGGTTCACTCTCCCTAGACAGTCCACACAGGTCTGGTTCCAGGCATGAGCTAACATCTAATGAATCTGGGAGTTTTTATAGAGGCCTAAATGAGCTGACAAGCTTCAGCTGGCCTCATCAACTCCCTGTCTGTACGACGCCCCACACTCTCCCTAGAGGTATGAGTCATCCATGAGCCTACTAGCCTCAGCTGGGCTTATACAACTCTCCACCCTAGTTGTATAAGTCAGCATAAAGCCTGAATCTGGGAGAAATATATCTACCCCCCTGGATGCAACCAGGTGACTTTACCTTCCTGCTGTCACAATATATATATATATATATATATTGTGACAGAACAAGGCTCTGTCCCTATGAAGTTGGAAGTAAATGGGACACAGGGTTTGCATATCTGCGGACTGCAAGACTACAGAGTGTAGAGTTTAAATGGAGAAGACTGCTCTTTCAGTTTTCTCCAGGTTTTGCTAGTTTAGTATGGGACTCTGTCGTTTGGAGATCCTTAAGAGACTTGGGTGGGACAGGATCTCCAACCCTGTGTCCGGGTCTTATGGACAGCCAGCAGGGTGTGCCCAGGTGCACACAGCCCATATAATGAGGGACTGGTCAGAACAGTGAGGAGAGGAAGGTGGAGTGTGTGCAGCTTGTTACTGCTACTGTATCAAGACAGACCTGTGTGTGGAAAGCTGTCTGTCTGTGTGAGACTCCATCCCTGGTGAGGGGGGACTTTGTGCCTGACGGACTGGGAGGCTGGTAGAGCTGAGGCAACTAGCAAGTCCAAGGGGGCTGAAGGAAGTCCTGAAGTCTGGGAGACAGTAAGCTAACCCAGGGGCTGGAGAATCCTGTTGAGACCAGGAGTAGGCTGGGAACTGCAATGCAAAGTAAGCCTAGGAGCCAGGAGGCTTGGCATTTTCTTTTGTGTATGAGTTTACTGGAGAAGAACCCCTGTGTGAGAAATCCTATGTATGAACTTTTATTTTTGATCCTTTTAATAAAAATGGGCTGCCATGGCCTTAAACCTTATGCGGCGTACACACGATCGTTTTTCATGCCGTTAAAAATGACTTTTTTTAAAATGGCCATTTAAACCGATCGTGTGAAAAACGGCCATTAAAAATTTCAAACATGCTCTATTTTTTCACGTCGTTTTTTTTAACGACGTGAAAAACGATAGTGTGTATGCTTTTACGAGGGGAAAAAAAACACGCATGCTCAGAATCAAGTATGAGACGGGAGCGCTCGTTCTGGTAAAACTAGCGTTCGTAATGGAGATAGCACATTCGTCACGCTGTAACGGACTGAAAAGCACGAGGCTGAAAAGCGTGAATCGCCGCTCAACAAAGTTTACTAACATGAAGGGTGGTGCCATTCGAACGGAACTTCCCCTTTATAGTGCCGTCGTACGTGTTGTACGTCACTGCGCTTTGCTCGAGCGTTTTTTTTAATGATCGTGTGGATGCAAGACAGGCTTGAGAGGAAACATGAAAAAAAAACGACGAGAAAAACGTTAGTTAAAAAAATGGCATGAAAAACGATCGTGTGTACGCCGCATTAGTTCCTGTTGGCCGTGAACTCACTTAAAAACGCATTTACCACTTGAGCTAAACACCCCCATGCCACAAATATATATATATATATATATATATATATATATATATATATATATACACACATCCCACCTTTGTGCAGCTACATTCCACTGCAGGCCATTAGTATGTCTGAGAGGCAAACAAGGAGAGGCAGACAGTCACGAGGCAATAAAAGAGGGCAAGCAGGCTCTGTGTCTAGAGGCAACAGTGCTGCTGGTCATGGACACCGTGCATCCTCATCAGCACGTGGCCATGGGAAACGCTTGTCCTTCTTTTTGGCAGCTGGCCATGTTGAGCCACAACATGCCCAAGACTTGGTAGAGTGGATGACCAAGCCGTCCTCCTCGTCCTCTCTCACCCAGGCTCAGGGTACTTTGTCTGGTAAAGCAGCTGCCAAAGCGGCCTCTTCCCTCGGCTCAATGGCATCAGCCACTCCTTCCCTAGCCCCACCATGTCCTCCTGAGGAGTCCCCCGAACTGTTTGACCACAGTGTTGGGTACATGCTCCAGGAGGATGCCCAGCGTTTTGAAGGCTCCGATGATGGAACCCAGCTGGAGGAAGGCAGAAACTTGAGCTCAGACAGAGGGGGTAGTAACGTGAGCCCATAGAGAGGGGGTGCCCAACAAGGACAGCTATCTGGCAGTCATGTTCCCCCAGCTGCAGAATACTGCCAGATTGGCTTCAGTGATGAGGAGGGAGGGGATGATGAGGTCACTGACTCCACGTGGGTGCCTGATAGGAGAGAGGAAGAGGAGGGGGAGGAGGAGGCACATCTCCCACGAGGCAGGATGCCCTCCAGGGGCCAGATTAAGGGCAGCACACCGACCGCATCACACCGCAGAGCTCCGCATGTGCAGGGCGCTGCTGTCTTTGCGCGTTATTCCAAAAGTTCTTTGGTGTGGGCCTTTTTTCAGACGTGTGCAGCAGATCGCACCATTGCCATTTGCAACATATGTCTAAAGCGTATCTCGCGTGGCCAAAACATCAGCCGCATGGGCACCACGTGCTTGACCAGACATATGTCGACCTGCCATGCAGTCCGTTGGCAAGCGTACCTAAAAGACCCACACCAAAGAACAAAGCGGACCTCTCCTTGCTCCTCATCAGCTGGGATCTCCAACCCCACTATACCTTCAGTCCTCTCTGAAACCTGCACTGAGAGGAATGAAGGCGTAGAATTCGGTGTGTCACAGCCAAGAACTTGCGGACAATCTGCTATCGGTACACCGACGTCCGATTGTACCAGGCAAATTTCCCTGCCCCAGCTGCTGCACTGCCAAAAGAAGTTCGCTCCTAGCCATCCACATCCCCAGCGGTTGAATGCTAGCTTGGCTAAATTGCTAGCACTTCAACTGCTGCCTTTTCAGTTGGTAGACTCTGCCCCCTTTTGTGAGTTTGTTGAATGTGCGGTTCCTCAGTGGCAGGTTCCCAAACGCCACTTTTTCTCACGGAAGGCGATTCCGGCTCTCTACCAGCATGTGGAAGGCAATGTCTTGGCCTCGCTGCACAGGGCAGTCAGCGGTGAGGGGCATATTACCGCTGACTCATGGTCCAGCAGGCATGGACAGGGACGTTACCTATCTTTCACGGCGCATTGGGTGACTCTGCTGGCAGCTGGGAAGGATGCAGGACAAGGTGCAGTAGTGTTGGAGGTTGTTCCACCACCACGCCTCCAAAATGTTACTACTGGTGATTCTGACACACCGCTCTCCTCCATCCCCTCCTCTTCTTCTTCCTCCATGGCCTCTACCCAGCGCCGGCCCAAGACATGGTGCTGCCTGGGACCAAGAATGAAATGCTGCCCCCCCCCCCCAAATTTTATTTATATTTTATATCATGATAAGTAAAATTTAATTTATCAGAAAAGCAGAGTTACATGCAACAGCACCATATGCAAAATTACATAACATACCATTACGTTCAAATCCAAACCACAAACTCCAGTGTTATTTTGTTTTATATATATATATATATATATATATATATATAAATCTTTATTTATATAAATAGCTTAAATGGTGAAAAGATATTGCAAAACTGCTTGTCATAAACAACAGACAAGAACAACAACAATATTGCACTCAACTATATATCAATTGACTATCAGTGCTTTATGTGCCATCTTGGCTGTAAATATAGACAGTGCTTTACAGAGCGTTATATAGTTTATGGGCACTGGTGAGACCGCATGGGCACTGGTGAGACTGCATCTCATGGGCACTGATGAGACTGCATAGGCTCTGGTGAGACTGCATATCATGGGCTCTGGTGAGACTTCATGGGCTCTGGTGAGACTTCATGGGCTCTGGTGAGACTTCATGGGCTCTGGTGAGACTTCATGGGCACTGGTGAGACTTCATGGGCACTGGTGAGACTTCATGGGCACTGGTGAGACTGCATGGGCACTGGTGAGACTGCATGGGCACTGGTGAGACTGCATGGGCACTGGTGAGACTGCATGGGCACTGGTGAGACTGCATGGGCACTGGTGAGACTGCATGGGCACTGGTGAGACTGCATGGGCACTGGTGAGACTGCATGGGCACTGGTGAGACTGCATGGGCACTGGTGAGACTGCATGGGCACTAGTGAGACTTCATGGGCACTGGTGAGACTTCATGGGCTCTGGTGAGACTGCATGGGCTCTGGTGAGACTGCATGGGCTCTGGTGAGACTGCATAGAAACTGATAAGACTGCATAGAAACTGATAAGACTGCATATCATGGGCTCTGGTGAGACTTTATGGGCTCTGGTGAGACTGCATAGGCACTGATGAGACTGCATAGGTTCTGGTGAGACTGCATCTCATGGGCTCTGGTGAGTCTGCATGGGACTTCAAAATCTTGTTTTGGAACAGTACTACTAAAAGGTTGCCTACCCCTGTTCTATTATATGGCAAAACAGTTTGTCATGGACAGACAACATCAACTATATTGTAATCAACCACAGATTGAATCAAAATGGTGCTTTCCGTGCCTTCTTGGCTGCAAATAAAGACACTGCTTCCTTCAGGTCTATAGTTTGGGCTAGTTCATGTTCAATTGATATGGTCGCCAAACCCACCAACCTTTCTTGTGTCATTGTGGAGCGCAGGTATGTTTTTATTAGCTTCAGCTTTGAGAAGCTTCGCTCTCCACTAGCAACGGTCACAGGGAGTGTTAACAGTATACGCAGAGCAATGAAGGCATTTGGAAAGAGGGTAGTCAGATTGTTTGTGCAGATATACTCCAGCACGCCCTTTGGCGACAAGTCTGTAGGGACATATTTTGACAGAGCTTTCAGTTCATCGTTAAGATCATTTGAATCTATATCCCGCATGTTATCATGGGACAAAACGCTTTCCAATTTTTTGCACTGCTGGAGTAGGTCTTCAGGTATTGCATCCTTGAGTTTGGGAATGTTATAGAGCACCCCAAAGACATTGCTGTGTTCATGGAGCTGTAAAAAACGTTCTTCCAGTGACT
The DNA here is from genome assembly GCA_029206835.1 of Rana muscosa. Taxonomy (NCBI): domain Eukaryota; kingdom Metazoa; phylum Chordata; class Amphibia; order Anura; family Ranidae; genus Rana; species Rana muscosa. Next base: position 386,930,970 of record CM055120.1, read on the forward strand.
GGATAGCAGAGTCTAGAACTTGGAAAAAAAATGTACTTTCATCTGTTGTTTAGGATCACTGATGCTTTCATCCTCTGCCTCATAGTCAAAATGGGTTCTTCTGCGGCGATTTCGAACGTCTGCAGAGTGAAAAACCGGCTCAATGTCAAGTTCCTCTGCCATCTTTTCTGCACTTTTCAAAACCTTTTCAAATTCCTCATCTGATCGATAAGTCTGGAGGAAGGATTTTGTCATCTGAAGTTGTTGAACTGCTCCAGAAATATCAACATCAATCTCTTGCAGTCTTTTGCTCACAATATTCACATGGAAGAGTACATCATGCCACAACACTAGACCACAAAGAAATTTAAAATCACATAAATTCCTTGTAATTCCTCTGCACTCTGCCTGTGTTTTGCCACGAGCTGCTCCTGTTGAAGTACCATCCTCCATAACAGCAGTTATGGCATCATAAATTTTTCCAATCTGGTTACGGATAGCTTTCACTGCTTCCATGCGACTCTCCCATCGTGTGGTGCTCAGTGGTTTCACTGTAATTTGTGAATGTCCAAGGTGTTCTTTTAGGATTTGCCAACGATGGGTAGATGCAGAGAAGAATGCATATACACTTTGTATTACATTAAAGAATTCAGAAGCTTCAGAACATGCCGAGGCAGCATCGCTGATGACCAAGTTCAAAGAATGGGAACTGCACGGGACAAAAAAGGCTCTGGGATTTAACTCTCGCACTCGTGTTTGTACACCACTGTTTTTTCCCTTCATATTGGCTCCATTGTCATATCCTTGTCCTCTCATATCCTTAAGATCAATTCCCATTTCTTCAAGCTTCTCAAGAAGTATCTTTGTCATCCCAGATCCTGTAGTATCATCTATGTCGATGAACCCCAAGAAATGTTCTCTGACATTTACACCTGAGTCTGTTGCTGTTAAAAAACGCACCATTAAAGTCATTTGTTCAGAATGGCTTATATCCGGTGTACAGTCAAGAATTACAGAGTAATATTTTGCAGCATTCAGGTTTCCCACAATTGTCTGTCTGATTTGTCCTGCTAGTAACTGGATGATTTCATTCTGAACAGTTTTGCCAAGATAGTGAATGTGGGTTTCTTTGCTGGTTACTCTTCTGAGATGTTCTTTAAGTACTGGCTCAAATTCTCCCATCAACTCCACAATTTTAAGATAATTACCATTGTTTGGCACAAACAGCTTATCTGATGTACCACGCAGTGCTAGGTTTTGAGTAGCGAGGACTCGAATAATGGCAATGAGCCTTTTTAGTACATTTTCCCAGTGCTTAGTGTCCGCTTCTATCTTCTCTTGATGTTTTGCATCTATGGTAGACTTTAACTGTAGTCTTGTACGCAGTTCTAGCCAGCTATGGAATGCTCTCTCGTGAGATAGGGTCTTCTCATGACATGTCAAATTCCTACACAGATGTTGCCAGTTATTTGTTCCTTTAGAACTTAAAGCAGATGCAATGAGTTCATTTTGGAAAACCTTGCAGCAAAAGCAATATGCAGCATTCTTGCTCCTTGAGTACATCAGCCACGGTCTCTCCACTTTCTCCATATTAGGTAGTGTCCGCCAATAATGCATCCGGTGAAAGCTTCTTTTGCGTTCAGACTTGTCTTTTGGAAAGTTGAAACTTTTCACCTGGTGTGGGCCGTATTTTACCAGGAAGTCCCTCAGTTTATTGGTCATATTTGGCCAAAGCCCTGGGTCTTCTAGAAAGGAAGAACTGAAATCAGAGTCACCAGGAACCAGCTCCTCCACCATGCTCACATCCGTTGGACTTTCCTCTTGCAGAACATGTACAGCTTCAGCATTTTGAGGTGCTGATGTGGATGCAGTAGGACTCATTTCACCATGGGTCTCACTATCTGGGTTAACAGTTGGCTCCTCAGATGGAAGCTCCTGCTCCATAGGAGATTTGTCTTGACTCCCTGGCTTAATAAATTTCAGCATGGCTCCTTTCTGCTTTAGTAAAAAAGCCTCCTTTTTTGCTCGAACCTTTGCATATTGTGCACCAGAAAGACGTATGCGTTTCTTTCCATCAGACATGGCTGCTGTATACTGCTGCCCAAAAAAAATAGAAAAACAAAAAAGGACTATGCCACTGCGTATCAGGAGGACAAATCACATGCTACATTACCCCCCAAATCACTTGCTATTTTGCCTATGTACTTGTGATAACCAGTGACTGAACCTCTTCTATTTCCAGTATGTCCTTCTTTTCTACTGGTGCATAAAATTACACTGCATATTCCAGATGCAGTCTTACCACTGATGCAAAATTATGTTCTAATCTCTTAAGCCTCGTACACACGGTTCGATGTTCGGAAGGGGATTGATTGTCCGTTGACAGACTGTTGTATGAAATTCTTACCGCTAGTACTCTCCTTTTGAAAATTGTTGTCCAATTTTACGATAACAAATGTTATGTAGCAAGGTGGTACGATTGAAAGCATCGTTAAGGACTGCAGTCTGTGCTGTAAATATGAGCTTGGCTCCCTTTAGTGTTTATCTCATGTTAATTGGTTACAACTTGTTTGGTTCAGTTATTGAGAGAAAAAGACTCCGTTGCAGTAAGTAGCACAGAGACTACATTGCCCACAAGGCCACTGTGCTACCAGAGGGGAGTGTGCCGCGCAGAGCCTGATGGGAGGACCTTTTTAAAGCCAGCGCACCGTATAGCACGCTCTTTCTGGACGCCATCTTCAAGCCGGCAGGAGGCCTGTGTTAAGGCCTGCTGTGAGTATACCTAGGCCAGAGAAGCCTGGGCCTATGGAGACTGAGAGCGGATCGCATAGCCAAAGAGGGATCCCTGCAGAACAGTCTCGTAGATCAACCGGAGGGAGATCGGTCTGCAGCTCGCAGCATCCAGAGCCTTTTGTCCACCGCTATCCAGAGGGCGGCCGGGTGAAGGACCAGGGGCCTCGTGACACCGAGACACAGACCATTGACGGAGGGTTCCGGACTGAGAGGAAAAGCAGCAAGACAAGGCCTCATCTGGTGAGCGGGCACTTGCCCATCAACTTAGTTAACTGACTGCCAGGAGTGTGACAAGCTTCACTTATATTGCGGGTGCTTACATCTCTGCACGTAGGAACTCAACACCTTGGGGAAACTAGTACCCCTTGTACTGTCAGTCCGTGTGTTTCAAGTAACAGTTCTTTCTGCACCCTATCTTTTGGATTACAAATCTTTATGTACACCAACGTGACTAGCTGAAGATTACCTGGCTCTTAAAGGGATAGTCATCTGGTTTCCTACCCTTACAAGTGGTTGCTATAGGACATGCATTAATTGAACTATCCACTAGGGGGAGCCAATAGAACTGTGATTTTGCATATTAAAGTGGTTGTAAACCCACTTTTCGTTTTTGTTTTTTTTTCCCCCACCTGCAAGAGAAATGCATAATGAGCTAGTATGACTAGCATATTAGCTCATTATGTACCACTTACCTTAGATCGGGGCCCCCGAAGCAGTCCGCGTCCCTCCATCTAGCTGCATCCATCGCTGCGGCGATAGCCGGAATGTTAGTTCCGGGTATCGCCGCACCAGCCAATCACAGCGCCGCTCCGGCGCTGTGATTGGCCGGAGCGGCGAAGACGTGATTCTGCGCATGCGCGCATGACCCGTCGAATTCGGCTACGTCGTCAAACTGCGACCTAGCCGAATTTGTGAATGGCACCGTCGCCGCATTTAAATGCAAATATCTCCTTAACCGTGTAGGTTAAGGAGATATTTCATGCACCTACAGGTAAGCCTTAATCTAGGCTTACCTGTAGGTGTTTGCTTAGAAAGTGGGTTTACAACCACTTTAATAATAGCTGTTTGTGTCATTTTGTATTCCTGTTGCATTGTGCGAGACTTGGTAGAGAGGTGCCCCAGTGTTGATGTTACCACACTGGGAGATTCCTCCACCAAACCCTCGCTCAGATCTGGCCCTCAGTCTATGTTAGCGGGATCGGATCTCAGAGGTATTTTGAACCAATGGTATTTCCTTCATTGATTTTTACAGGGAGCTGTATGCATTGAATGCCTGTTGTATAATCATTATCTCATTTCTTTACCAAGTAAACATATCACTTTTGGTTAAGCTACAATTTGTGTGGAACTCTGTCTTTGCAGCTGAGTGGCAGGTGAACAACACCAAGGTAACATTTACTTTTAATGCCTATATTGTTGTGTATACACCATTGAGGTCCAGTGGCGGCTGGTGCTCAAAATTTTTGGGGGGGCGCAAACAAACTGAAAAAAAAAAAAATCAATTGCCGCCACTGTGCCCATTAAACGCAGCCACTGTGCCCAAACGCCACCAGTTTTCCCCCTCAAATACAACCAGTTTGTTTCCATATACAGCCAGTGTGCCCCCATATATATACAGCCAGTGTGCCCCCATATACAGCAAGTGTGCCCCCATATACAGCCAGTGTGCCCCCATATATATATATATATATATATATATATAGCCAGTGTGCCCCCATATACAGCCAGTTTGTCCCCATATATATAGCCAGTGTGCCCCCATATACAGCCAGTGTGTCCCCATATATATAGCCAGTGTGTCCCCATATACAGCCAGTCCCCCCCCCCCCATATACAGCCAGTTCCCCCCAAATGCAGCCAGTTTGTCCCCCATATACAGCCAGTTCCCCCCAAATGCAGCCAGCGTGTCCCCCATATACAGCCAGTTCCCCCAATATTCAGCCAGTTTGTCCCCCATATTCAGCCAGTTTGTCCCCCATATTCAGCCAGTTTGTGCCCCATATTCAGCCAGTTTGTGCCCCATATTCAGCCAGTTTGTGCCCCATATTCAGCCAGTTTGTCCCACAAATGCAGCCTGTCCCCCCCCCAGCCCTGCACTTACCTTCCTCGGTCCGCGCCGTCCTCGATGTGTTCTCCCGCCCTCGATGTCGCTTCAGCCAATCAGGTTACCGGTAACCAGATCCGGTGAACCAAATTGGCTGAAACCTCCACACAGTCTTCTTCCAGGAACGCACCCCCGTGCGTACCTGGGAGGAGTTTTTGGAAGCCGAATACAGCGTGAGAGCTGTATTCGGAAAGCCTATCAGAGCCGCTGGCTCTGATAGGCACTTCCAAGTCACACCCACCGCCGGCCGCCGCTCTAATTCATATGGCCGGCACTCACCAGGAGGCCGGCCATATGTATAGTGGGCAGCGCGGACAATACATAGATTCGTGCAATGCATGAATCTGTGTATTGTCTTTCAGTGGCGGTGCGGGAGCGAGAGGGGGCGGCGCTCCGGCGCCCTCTATGGACGCACCGCCACTGTTGAGGTCCCTAACAGCCAATTGGGGTCCTCAATCACATTATTGCCCATTTGTGCCAAAGGGGATTGAGACAAATTCTGGGGGTTGACAGGCAGAGTGCAGGCCCAAAACTAAACTAGCAGCTCCTACGAGGGCAGTGCTACAGTTAGATGACAGGCTAGTAAATGTTTGTCAAACGACAGTAATGACAAGCTCTTACCTGCTAACACGGTAACAAACACTGGAGTCGCAGACAGGCAGCAGGGTGCAGACAGACGATCCCGCCACAAATATACAGGAGATGGTCAAATGCTGTGTGCAGACAATGATACAGGAGATGGTCAGAGACTGTGTTAAGACTATGATACAGGAGATGGTCAGAGACTGTGTGCAGACTATGATACAGGAGATGGTCAGAGACTGTGTGCAGACAATGATACAGGAGATGGTCAGAGACTGTGTGCAGACAATGATACAGGAGATGGTCAGAGACTGTGTGCAGACAATGATACAGGAGATGGTTTTATTGTGGTAATGACAAGGTCTTGCCTTCTAACACGGTAAACACTGGAGCCACAGAAATATAGCAGGGTGCAGACAGGCGATCCTGCCACAGACAGTAAGACTCTGTCACGCCAGCCGGCTCTTGCATCATTGGGTTTTATTGACAGCAGCGGAGCCAATGGCTGCGCTGCTATCATTCTATCCAATCAGGACCCGAGACAGGCTGTGGAGCTGGTGTGCTCGTCCCCGTCGCGGGAAAAAACAGGCTCAGGTAAGTAAAAGGGAGGCTGCTGCATCACAGGAGGTTTTTTACCTTAATGCATAGAATGCATTAAGGTAAGAAACCTTGAGACCCCTTTCACACGCCCATAGCATTGGCGGTAAAATATCAGTAAAATACCGCAATTTTACCGTCGGATTTGCAGCACATTTCACCCACTAGTGGGGCGCTTTTAACCCCCGCTAGTGGCCGAGAAAGGGTTAAAATCGCCCGCAAGGAGTGGAGGAGTGGTGTCTACAGCGCTCCTAAAGTGACCCAAAGATGCTGCTTACAGTACTTTTTTTTTAACATCCTGCAAACGCAGCGCCCCAGTGTGAAAGCTTCTTAGCGCTAAAATGCCTGTAGACCCCTTTCACACTGGATTTGTTTTTCAGGCGCTTTTGGGCTTAAAATAGCACCTGTAAAGCGCCTCCCCTGCAGTCCCAGTGAGAAAGCCTGAGTGCTTTCACACTGGGATGATGCGCTGGCAGGACGTTAAAAAAAAAGTCCTGCAGGCTGCATCTATAGGGCGGTGGAGGAGCGGTGTATACACCACTCCTGCCCATTGAAATTAATGGGTAGCGTTGCTAAAGCACCTGCAAAGTGCTTCGGCAGCAGCGCTACACGGGCACATTTAACCCTTTCTTCAGCCACTAGCGGGGCTTAAATGCGCCCCACTAGCGACCGAATAGCGCCGCTAAAACAACGGTAAAGCGCCGCTAAAACTAGCAGTGTTTTACCGTCAACTCCCACCCGCCCCGTGTGAAAGCAGCCTTAAGCCCCATACACACTATCAGTTTTCTTGCAGGTTTTTCTCTTCAGGTTTACCAAAACCATCTAATATGAGGTCAAACCTTAAGAGTTTCAATTTGTATGCAATCCGGCAGGCCCTTGCACTACATGGTTTTGGTAAACCTGAAGAGAAAAACCTGCAAGAAAACTGATAGTGTGTATGGGGCTTTAATGTTTTTTTTAAATTGTATTTCTGTGCTGTACATACAGGGCAGGCAATGGCATCCTGAGAAGAACATGTGCCATATGTCACCTCTACTGACAATGATCTATCCTGCACAGAGAGGGAGTTGAAACACAGCAGTAACCTCTTTTATGCCTGTTCCCAATAAAATTCATGACACGACCATTGCATCTTGATTAGAAACCAAGAAAACAATACAAATCATTTTATAGTTTGCATTTTTTTAACCACTTGCTTACTGGGCACATAACCCCCTTCCTGCCCAGGCGAAATTTCAGCTTTCAGCGCTGTCACGCTTTGAATAACAATTGCGCGGTCGTGCGACGTGGCTCCCAAACAAAATTGACGTCCTTTTCCCCCACAAATAGAGCTTTCTTTTGGTGGTATTTGATCATTTCTGCAGGGTTTTTTTTTTTTTTTGCGCTATAAACAAAAAAAGAGCGTCAATTATGAAAAAAACACTATTTTTTAATTTTTGCTATAATATCCCAATTTTAAAAAAAAATATATATATTTTTTCTCAGTTTAGGCCGATACGTATTTTTCTACATTTTTTAGGTAAAAAAAAAAAAACGAAATAAGCGTATAATGATTGGTTTGCACAAAAGTTATAGCGCCTACAAAATAGGGGATGGAATTATGACATTTTTTTTATAATTTTTTTTTCTTCCTAGTAATGGCGGTTATCTGTGATTTTTATTGGGACTATGACATTACGGTGGACAGATCGGACACTTTTGACACATTTTTGGGACCATTCACATTTATACAGCGAACAGTGCTATAAATATGCACTGATTACTGTATAAATGTGACTGGCAGGGAAGGGGTTAATACTAGGGGGCGAGGAAGGGGTTAAATATGTTCCCTGCTATGTGATTCTTACTGTGGGGGGAAGGGGACTGACTGGGGGAGGTCTCCTCTCCCTGACAGGACGTGGATCTCTGTGTTTACACACACAGAGATCCACGTCCCTGGCTCTGTGACAGCCGATCGTGGGTACCTGGCGGACATCGCGGCCGCCAGGCACGCGCATCGGCACCCGCGTGACACGGCAGGCACAGCTTTTCCCCGATGCGCGCCCGCGGCGGCGCGCATCGCGGAAGTAAACAGGAGGACGTCCATGTACACCCTCCCGGCAATTGAGCGCCACGCTGTAGACGTCTTTTGTCTATAGCGCGGGCGCAAAGTGGTTAAAAGAATAAAGTTTTGCTCTAATTACAGGGAAAACATGGGTACAATTATCTACAATACAAGGATCATCATTCATCAGCCACATTAAAAATCCCACCTAACTCACCCTTTTTATCAGAGAGGCAGAGAGGCAGAGAGGCAGAGAGGCAGGCAGGCTCAGCTCACACGGTCACTGTCCAGGGCACAGCCACAGCAGAATTAATTCCTCAGAGTCCCACACTGAATCCCATTCCCAACCCTCACGCAGGAGATGGAAGATGGATGGATGAGGTGGGTGGTGGATGAGGTGTGTGGGCGGAGCAATATCGATTGGCGCGGAGGCTGAGCGCTGTGGATGCTGGGGCGGCCGCGGCCTCCTGACGTCACTGGTTGCTAGGCGACGGTCGGGACTCAGCAGGAAATTTTAGCAACCAGACAGACAGTGCAGGAGAAAGCAGCGGCACCGCACAGGCAGCGCACCGCGGGCGGCGCCGACCAGCATCCGCTCTGCTCTCTGCACGGACTGAATGTCACACTGACTCATTACAGTCACTCTGATGAAAATATCTTGCCGGCCGGACTGCCGCCCCCTCCTAAATGCCGCCTGGTACCACGGTCCCATTGGGTCCCATGGTAGGGCCGGCCCTGCCTCTACCTGTGCTTTGTCCTCGGAAACCAGCGGTGCTCCATAGGCGTTCAAGGGGCTACGCAAGTACGCAGGCAAAAAGATGCCATGCGGTGCTTAAGCTGGTGTGCTTGGGGGACAGGAGCCACACTGGGGCAGAGATTCTGTCAGCTCTGCAGTGGCAGGCTCAGAGGTGGTTGACGCCACACCAGCTTAAGCCAGGAAAGGTGGTTTCCGACAATGGCACCAACCTCCTCTCCGCCCTCCGACAGGGACAACTGACCCATGTGCCCTGTTTGGCTCACGTCCTTAACTTGGTGGTGCAGCGGTTCTTGGGCAGGTACCCGGGCTTACAGGAGGTCTTGAAGCAGGCCAGGAAACTCTGTGGGCATTTCCGCCGGTCATATAATACCAGTGCTCGGCTGGCTGACCTGCAAAAGGATTACAACCTGCCCAAGAACCGCCTAATCTGTGACATGCCCACCAGGTGGAACTCTACGTTGGCCATGCTGCAGCGGCTGCACACGCAGCAGAGGGCCATCAATTAGTATCTGTTGCAATATGGCACCAGGACAGTGTTAGGGGAGCTCGGGTTTTTTTCACCACGCCAGTGGGCCATGAACAGGGATGCATGCACTGTCCTGGCACCATTTGAGGAGGCCACGAGGATGGTGAGCAGTGACAGTGCATGCATCAGTGACACTGTCCCTCTTGTCCACCTGTTGGAGCACACACTGCGTTGAATAATGAACAGGGCACTTGAGGCAGAACAGAGGCAGGAACAGGAGGACTTCCTTACCTCTCAAGGCCCCCTTTATCCAGACAGTGTTTCTGCTGGCCTGGCTATCACACAGGAAGAGGACGAGGAGGAGGAGGAGGAGAATTATTGTGTCAGCATGGAGGTGGAGCCTAGCACTCAGCATCAGCAGCAGTCTTCAAGGGATCAATTACAGTTCCAAGACACCCATGGATTTGTACGTGGCTGGGAGGAGGTGGCTGCGGATCATGTCACCCTCAGTGACCCAGAGGACTCTGCACCGAATGCCTCAGCAAACCTACGCTGCATGGCCTCCCTGATCCTGTAAAGCCTGAGCAAGGATCCTCGTATTCTTGCGATCAAGGAGAGGGATCATTACTGGCTGGCAACCCTCCTTGATCCACGTTACAAGGGTAAGGTTGCGGACCTTATCTTGGCATCGCAGAGGGAGCAGAGGATGAAGCATCTTCGGGAGGCCTTGCAGAAAGGTCTGTGCAATGCGTTCCCAGAGACTGGAAGGTTACAAATTCCTGGTCCAGGACAACGTGTTGCTGAGGCTCCGGTCAGTCAAAGAAGGAGCGGTGGAGAAGGTGGCCGTCTGACCGATGCGTTCAGACAATTTTTTAGTACGCAGCCCCAAGGTATGATCGCTTCCAGCAACCATCGCCAGCGTCTGGTTTACATGGTGCAGGAATACCTAGGGGCAAGATCAGACTTGGACACCTTTCCCACCGAAAATCCTCTGGGTTACTGGGTCTTGAGGATGGATCACTGGCCAGAGCTTGCACAGTATGCAATTGAGGTACTGGCCTGTCCTGCATCCAGCATTCTTTCGGAACGCACATTCAGTGCTGCTGGAGGCTTTGTAACTGATCTCGGTCGATCGACTGACCTTCATAAACATGAATCAGTTTTGGATCACCACCAGCTACCAAGCACCTGATGCTGATGTAACCGAAATTTTTTTGGGGAAATGTCAGATCCCTTTAAGACTGCCTATTCTGATGCTTAGTGACTATCCTGTTATGCCGAGTGACTATCCTCTTCCTCCTCAATAATCATGCCGATAGCTTGAAAGAACATTTTTGGTTTTGGGCACCGCCACCAGTGGCTAAGGCCCAATTTTTCAGCCCCTGTTTAATAGGGCCGTGTATTTACAATTTTTGATGCAATGCTTTGCAGCAGGGCTCATTGCTGTGCTCCAACTACAGTATCTGTGAGGGGTTGCAGTGTTGTGGCACCAGCACTAGTGTTTAAGGCCCAATTTTTCAGCCCCTGTTTAACAGGGGCGTGTAAATACAATTTTTGATGCAAAACTTTGCAGCAGGGCTCATTGCTGCGCTCCAAGTACTGTATCTGTGAGGGGTTGCAGTGTTGGATAGTTGCCAACTGTCCCGGATTGGCCGGGACATTCCCGGGATTCAAACCCTTTTCCCAGATTTATTTTGTCCCGGGAAATGTCCCGGCAAATCCGTTTTTTCCCGGTTTCCACGATTTTTCGCCACCGCGGGCCGCCGCCGCTAGAGGTCCACGGCCGGCGGAGACAATCTCTCTGCCGGCGCCATTTTGAAGAAGACCAAAACATTGATGTAGTACAATACGAAATAAAGCTGCTGCGGCGCCGCCCACACCCCGCGCCTCCCGGGGTGGGCGGCGCCGCAGCAGCTTTATTTTCTATTGTACTACATCCGTGTTTTGGCTGCTATAGAAATTAAGCTGGCCGGCCACCCCCCGCCCCGCTGCAGGTACGTCTGTTATGGAAAGGGGCGGGGGTGGGCGGCGCCGCAGCGGGGGGACTCCGCTGGGGATGCCTGATGTAAGGATGGACTTCGCTGGGCATGCCTGATGTAAGGAAGTACTCCACTGGGGACACCTGATGTAAGGAGGGACTCCGCTGGGGATGTCTGATGTAAGGAAGGACTCCGTTGGGTATGCCTGATGTAAGGAAGGACTCTGCTGGGGACGCCTGATGTAAGGAGGGACTCCGCTGGGTACGCCTGATGTAAGGAAGGACTCCGCTGGGTATGCTTGATGTAAGGAAGGACTCCGCTGGGGACGCCTGATGTAAGCAAGGACTCCACTGGGTACGCCTGATGTAAGGAAGAACTCCGCTGGGTACACCTGATGTAAGGAAGGACTCCGCTGGGTACGCCTGATGTAAGGAAGCACTCCGCTGGGTACGCCTGATGTAAGGAAGGACTCCGCTGGGTACGCCTGATGTAAGGAAGGACTCCGCTGGGTACGCCTGATGTAAGGAAGGACTCCGCTGGGTACGCCTGATGTAAGGAAGAACTCTGCTGGGTATGCCTGATGTAAGGAAGGACTCCGCTGGGTACGCCTGATGTACGGAAGGACTCCGCTGGGTACGCCTGATGTAAGGAAGGACTCCGCTGGGTATGCATGATGTAAGGACGGACTCTGTTGGGGGCACCTGATGGCATCTGGTGGCAGGCGACACACTCGGGGCTAACACCGATTCGGCATTATGGTGAGTTGAATGATTTAATTTTATATTAAAATGTAATAATAGAAATAATGCGCTTCAATCATCCTGACACCATAACAACTATGGTGCCGGGATAATTGAAGAGCTAACACCAGATGTTTGTAGTATCTTTATCTGCTGATTGTTAAACTCTGGAATACACATATTTCTATTGTGGTGTAGGATCTGGGCCTGCTGTCCCTCCATCCTTCCTTCTCTCTCCTTCCCTCCCTCCCTCTTTCTTTCTCCCTTTCTTTCTCCCTTTCTTTCTCCCTTTATCCCTCATTCATCTCAGACTCTAACCACACCCCCTTAGAGCCACGCCCATTTAGGTCACTCCCACTACCCGCGTAAACCACGGCCATTTTTCCAGTTTTAATAACACACATTCAAATGAATGCCCGCCCCCTAATTATAGCAAGGCTCCGCGTACATGCAAAAATGTGTCCCAGATTTTTTTTTGCAATGTTGGCAACTATGGTGCTGTGGCACCAGCACCAGTGCCTAAGGCCCAATTTTTCTGCCCCTGTTTAACAGCGGCGTGTAATAAAATTTTTGATGCAATACTTTGCAGCAGGGCTCATTGCTGCGCTCCAACTACAGTATCTGTGAGGGGTTGCAGTGTTGTCGCACCAGTGCCTAAGGCACAATTTTGTTGCCCCTGTTCAACAGGGGCATGTAATTACAATTCTTGATCTAATAATTCACAGCAGGGCCCATTCCTGCGACCACCAAGAGTAACTGTGAGGGCTTACAGTGTTGTGGCAACACCACCACTGCCACCACCACCACCAAAGGCCCAATTTTTCAGCCCCTGTTCAACAGGGGCATGTAATTACAATTCTTGATCTAATATTTCACAGCTGGGCCCATTCCTGCGCCCACCAAGAGTAACTGTGAGGACTAAAGCCCCGTACACACGATCGGTTTAACCGATGAAAACCGTCCGATGGATTGTTTTCATCAGACAAACCGATCGTGTATGGGACCCATCGGTCTTTTTTCCATTGGTTTTAAAAAATAGAACATGTTTTAAATTTTTCCGATGGATCAAAAACCGATAGAAAATACCGATCGTCTGTGGGGAACTCCATCGGATAAAAAACCCACGCATGCTCAGAATCAAGTCGACGCATGCTCAGAAGCATTGAACTTCATTTTTCTCGGCTCATCGGAGTGTTTTACGTCACCGCGTTTGGGACGGTCGGTTTTTGGACTGATGGTGTGTGGCCAAGACTGATGAAAAACAGTTTCATCGGATTTCTGATGGACAAATCCATCGGACTAAAATCCATCGGAAATCCGAACGTGTGTACAGGGCTTTACAGTGTTGTGGCACCAGCACCACCACCACCACCAAAGGCCCAATTTTTCCTACCACTGTTCAACAATGTCATGTAATTACAATTCTTGATATAATAGTTCACAGCAGGGCGTTCCAGCGCCCACGAAGAGTAACTGTGAGGGCTTACAGTGTTGTGGCAACACCAACACCTAAGGGCCAAATTTCTGCAGAGTATATACAGCAGGCCCCTACTTTCAAACATCCAACTTACAAACGACTCCTACTTGCAAACGGAAGGCGACAACAGGAAGTGAGAGGAAATCTACCCCTAGGAAGGGAAATTCTCTCCTGTAAGAGTTAATATGGGAAAGAGGTGTCTCCTCTCCACTGATGCTTTATCACCAATCCTTGTTTCAATAAAAAAAAACAAATTTTCAAAAAACATTTGTCATTGGGATGGAAAGTGAGGTGAAATGTTCTGAACTGGTGCACAGACAGCAAAACAAATGTTACAGGGGTGATAATCCTTCCCTATGTTTTCCAAAAAGCTTAAAAATTTATTTTTTGGCTGGAGCTACACTAAAAAAAAATTACCTTTTCCAAATTACAAACAGATCCTACTTAAGAACAAACCTACAGTCCCTGTCTTGTTTGCACCGCCTGTATACTGCTGTTCAGAGTATATAGGGCCTTTTTTTTACTTTTGGTGCGGGGTTCCCCTTAATATCCATACAAGACCCAAAGGGGCTGGTAGTGGGCTGGGGTGGTACCCATGCCATTTTTGTCAATGATTTTCATCCATATTGCTGGGACCATACATTACATTAAAGCCGCTAGCAGTTTTAAATTACCTTTTTTCCTTTAGAAATGTCTTTTTGTGCAGGGACAGTTCTAAACACGAGAAACACGTGCCACTTCACAGGCATACTTTAGACACCACCCAGGTACGATATTTAAAGGAATATTTCACTTTTTTTGACTTGCATCATTAAAATCACTGCTCCCGAAAAAACGGCTGTTTTTAAAACTTATTTTTGCATTGATACATGTCCCCTGGGGCAGGACCCAGGTCCTAAAACCCTTTTTAGGACAATAACTTGCATATTAGCCATTATGATTAGCACTTTTGATTTTGAACGTTCGCGTCCATTGTATTTAATAGGGTTCTAAAGTTCACGCAAACTTTCGGTCCCTTCGCAGGTTCTGGTGCGAACCTAACCGGGGGGGGTTCGGCTCATCCCTATTGGAGAGTAGGGATGAGCTCGGTGTTCGAGTCGAACATACGTTCGACTCGAACATCGGCTGTTCGATCGTTCGACGAAGATCGAACGATTTGGGCCGTTCGCGCCTAATTCGAGTGACGCGAACGGCCCACAATGCACTACGCCATCGCAGTGTCATCCAGGCGCTGTGATTGGCCAAGCATGCACTGTGACCCCGCATGCTTGGCCAATCACAGCGCCGGCAGCGAGGAGAGCAATGATTGGCCACAGGCAGGATGCCTGTGGCCAATTATTGCTGAGGGTGTTTAGTACACGCCCCACACTATAAAAGGCCGCCAGCACGGCGGCCTAGTGTAGTGTGTTCCGGAGCAGGGAAAGAGAAGCATAGGCAGGGACAGTGACATTTTTTTTTCTTGCTTAACCTGGATTCCTTTAGTTTAGGGAAAGAGAAGGATAGGTAGGGAGAGTGTCAGTGTGTTATACTGTGCTAATCCTTGTTTCTAGGGACAGGGAAGGACAGTGAGGGAAATTCTCCTTGTGCTATACTGTGCTAAAGCATTGATCATCAACCATCTTTAAAAAAACATTTTTTCTAGGGACAGAAAACTATAGGTAGGGAGAGTGTCAGTGTGTTTTACTGTGCTAATCCTTGTTTCTAGGGACAGGGAAGGACAGTGAGGGAAATTCTCCTTGTGCTATACTGTGCTAAAGCATTGATCATCAACCATCTTTAAAAAAACATTTTTTCTAGGGACAGAAAACTATAGGTAGGGAGAGTGTCAGTGTGTTTTACTGTGCTAATCCTTGTTTCTAGGGACAGGGAAGGACAGTGAGGGAAATTCTCCTTGTGCTATACTGTGCTAAAGCATTGATCATCAACCATCTTTAAAAAAACATTTTTTCTAGGGACAGAAAACTATAGGTAGGGAGAGTGTCAGTGTGTTTTACTGTGCTAATCCTTGTTTCTAGGGACAGGGAAGGACAGTGAGGGAAATTCTCCTTGTGCTATACTGTGCTAAAGCATTGATCATCAACCATCTTTAAAAAAACATTTTTTCTAGGGACAGAAAACTATAGGTAGGGAGAGTGTCAGTGTGTTTTACTGTGCTAATCCTTGTTTCTAGGGACAGGGAAGGACAGTGAGGGAAATTCTCCTTGTGCTATACTGTGCTAAAGCATTGATCATCAACCATCTTTAAAAAAACATTTTTTCTAGGGACAGAAAACTATAGGTAGGGAGAGTGTCAGTGTGTTTTACTGTGCTAATCCTTGTTTCTAGGGACAGGGAAGGACAGTGAGGGAAATTCTCCTTGTGCTATACTGTGCTAAAGCATTGATCATCAACCATCTTTAAAAAAACATTTTTTCTAGGGACAGAAAACTATAGGTAGGGAGAGTGTCAGTGTGTTTTACTGTGCTAATCCTTGTTTCTAGGGACAGGGAAGGACAGTGAGGGAAATTCTCCTTGTGCTATACTGTGCTAAAGCATTCCTCATCAACCATCTTTGAAATCCTTGTTTTTTGGACAGTCAGGGAAATTGTCATTGTGCTATTCTGTGCGAAAGCAATCATCCTCAACCATATTTAGAAATCCTTAAGTAAAGGGACAGAGAAGGACACCTGAAGGTAGCCCTTATTGCTTTTTTCCCATCTCCCTGCAGGCCATCCATTAGAATGTCTGGAAGGCAAACAAGGAGAGGCAGACAGTCAGGAGGCAATAAAAGAGGGCAAGCAGGCTCTGTGTCTGGGGGCAACAGTGCTGGTCGTGGACGCGGTGCATTGTCATCAGCACATGGCCATGGGACACGCTTGTCCTTCTTTTCGGCAGCTGGACATGTTGAGCCACATCATGCCGAAGACTTGGTAGAGTGGATGACCAAGCCCTCCTCCTCCTCCTCCTCATCCTCTCTCACCCAGGCTCAGGGTACTGGCAAAGCAGCTGCCAAAGCGTCCTCTTCCCTGGTATCAATGTCAGACTCATCATCAGTCACTCCTTCCCTAGACCCACCATGTCCTCCTCCTGAGGAGTCCCCCGAACTGTTTGAGCACAGTGTTGGGTACATGCTCCAGGAGGATGCCCAGCGTTTCGAAGGGTCTGATGATGAAACCCAGCTACAGGAAGGCAGTAGCGTGAGAGCAGACAGAGGGGATGCTCAAGAAGGACACCAATCTGGCAGTCATGTTCCAGCAGCTGCAGCATACTGCCAGATTGGCTCCAGTGATGAGGAGGGAGGGGATGATGAGGTCACTGACTCCACGTGGGTGCCTAATAGGAGAGAGGAGGAGGAGGAGGATGAGGAGGAGGCACATCTCCAACGAGGCAGGATGCCCTTTGGTGGCCAGCGTAAGGGCAGTACACCGACGGAATCACACCGCAGAGCTCCGCCTGTGCAGGGCGCTGCCTCTGCCCGTCATTCAAAAAGTTCTTTGGTGTGGGCCTTTTTTGAGGCTAGTGCATCAGATCGCACAGCTGCTGTTTGCAACATATGTCTCAAGCGTATATCGCGTGGCCAAAACATCAGCCGCTTGGGTACCACATGCCTGACCAGACATATGTTGACCTGCCATGCAGCTCGTTGGCAAGCCTACCTCAAAGACCCACACCAAAGAACAAAGCGGACCTCTCCTTGCACCGCATCAGCTGGGATCTCCAACCCCACTATAACTTCAGTCCTCTCTGAAACATGCACTGAGAGGAATGAAGGTGTAGAATTAGGTGTGTCACAGCCAAGTACTTGCGGCCACTCTGCTAGCAGTACACCGACGTCCGATTCTAGCAGGCAAATTTCCCTGCCCCAGCTGCTGGACCGTCGAAAGAAGTTCACTCCCAGCCATCCACATGCCCAGCGGTTGAATGCTAGCTTGGCTAAATTGCTAGCGCTTCAACTGCTGCCTTTTCAGTTGGTAGACTCGGCCCCCTTCCGTGAGTTTGTGCAATGTGCGGTTCCTCAGTGGCAGGTTCCCAAACGCCACTTTTTCTCACGGAAGGCTATTCCGGCTCTCTACCGGCATGTGGAAGGCAATGTCTTGGCCTCGCTGGACAGGGCGGTCAGCGGTAAGGTGCATATTACCGCTGACTCATGGTCCAGCAGGCATGGACAGGGACGTTACCTTTCTTTCACGGCCCATTGGGTCACTCTTTTGGCAGCTGGGAAGGATGCAGGACAAGGTGCAGTAGTGTTGGAGGTTGTTCCACCGCCACGCCTCCAAAATGCTACTACTGGTTGTGACACACCTCTCTCCTCCACCCCCTCCTCTTCTTCTTCCTCCATGGCCTCTTCCTGTGCTTTGTCCTCTGAACCAGCGGTGCTCCGTAGCCGTTCAAGGGGCTACGCAAGTACGCAGGCAAAAAGATGCCATGCCGTGCTTGCGCTGGTGTGTTTGGGGGACAGAAGCCACACTGGGGCAGAGGTCCTGTCTGCTCTGCAGGGCCAGGCCGAGAGGTGGTTGACGCCACGCCAGCTTAAGCCAGGAATGGTGGTTTGCGACAATGGCACCAACCTCCTCTCCGCCCTCCGACAGGGACAACTGACCCATGTGCCCTGTGTGGCTCACGTCCTTAACCTGGTGGTGCAGCGGTTCTTGGGCAGGTACCCGGGCTTACAGGATGTCCTGAGGCAGGCCAGGAAAGTCTGTGTGCATTTCCGCAGATCTTATAATGCCAGTGCTCGCCTGGCTGAGCTGCAAAAGGAGTTGAACCTGCCCAAGAACCGCCTTATATGTGACATGCCCACCAGGTGGAACTCAACGTTGGCCATGCTGCAGCGGCTGCACACGCAGCAGAGGGCCATCAATGAGTACCTGTGCGACTACGGCACCAGGACAGGGTCAGGGGAGCTTGGTTTTTTTTCTCCACGCCAGTGGGGCATGATCAGGGATGCATGCACTGTCCTGGCACCATTTGAGGAGGCCACGAGGATGGTGAGCAGTGACAGTGCATGCATCAGTGACACTGTACCTCTTGTCCACCTGTTGGAGCACACGCTGCGTGGAATAATGGACAGGGCACTTGAGGCAGAACAGAGGCAGGAAGAGGAGGACTTCCTTGCCTCTCAAGGCCCCCTTTACCCAGACAGTGTTCCTTCTGTCCCACCCATCGCACAGGAAGAGGAGGAGGAGGAGGAGGATTGTGTCAGCATGGAGGTGGAGGCTGGCACTCAGCATCATCAGCAGCAGTCTTTTAGGGATGATTTACAGTCCCAAGAAACCAGTGGACTTGTACGTGGCTGGGAGGAGGTGGCTGCGGATCATGTCGTCCTTAGTGACCCAGAGGACTCCGGACCGAATGCCTTAGCAAACCTACGCTGCATGGCCTCCCTGACCCTGCAAAGTCTGCGGAAGGATCCTCGTATTCTTCGGATCAAGGAGAGGGACCATTACTGGCTGGCCACTCTCCTTGATCCACGGTTAAGGACGTGAGCCATACAGGGCACATGGGTCAGTTGTCCCTGTCGGTTGCGGACCTTATGTTACCGTCGCAGAGGGAGCAGAGGATGAGACAACTCCGGGAGGCCTTGCAGAAAGGTCTGTGCAACGCGTTCCCAGAGACTGGGAGGTTACAAACTCCTGGTCCTGGACAACGAGTTGCTGAGGCTTCGTCCACTCAAAGAAGGAGCGGTGGGGAAGGTGGCCGTCTGACCGATGCGTTCAGACAATTCTTTAGTCCGCAGCCCCAAAGTATGATCGGTTCCAGCAACCATCGCCAGCGTCTGATAAACATGGTGCAGGAATATCTAGGGGCAAGGTCAGACTTGGACACCTTCCCCACCGAAAATCCTCTGGCTTACTGGGTCTTGAGGATGGATCACTGGCCAGAGCTTGCACAGTATGCAATTGAGCTACTGGCCTGTCCTGCATCCAGCGTTCTTTCGGAACGCACATTCAGTGCTGCTGGAGGATTTGTCACGGATCACAGGGTGCGCCTGTCCACCGACTCGGTTGATCGACTGACTTTCATCAAGATGAACCAGTCTTGATCACCACCAGCTACCACACACCTGATGCTGATATAACAGACTAATTGATTTTAACATGTCACATCCCTTCAAGACTGATGCTGATGCTGAGTGCCTGTGCTGTTATGTTGACTGGCTATCCTCCTCCTCCGAGTCCTTAATGATACGATTGATGATGATAGCTTGGAAGATCATTTTTGTTTATGGGTGCCGCCACCAGTGGCTAAGGCCCAATTTTTCAGCCCCTGTTTAACAGGGGCGTGTAATTAAAATTTTTGAAGCAATACTTTGCAACAGGGCTCATTGCTGTGCTCCAAGTACAGTATCTGTGAGGGGTTGGAGTGTTGTGCCACCAGTGCCTAAGGCCCAATTTTTCAGCCCCTGTTTAACAGGGGCGTGTCATTACAATTTTTGAAGCAATACTTTGCAACAGGGCTCATTGCTGTGCTCCAAGTACAGTATCTGTGAGGGGTTGCAGTGTTGTGCCACCAGTGCCTAAGGCCCAATTTTTCAGCCCCTGTTCAACAGGGGCATGTAATTACAATTCTTGATCTAATAATTCACAGCAGGGCCCATTGCTGCACCCACCAAGAGTAACTCTGAGGGCTTACAGTGTTGTGGCAACACCACCACCACCACGAAAGGCCCAATTTTTCAGCCCCTGTTCAACAGGGGCATGCAATTACAATTCTTGATCTAATAATTCACAGCAGGGCCCATTGCTGCACCCACCAAGAGTAACTGTCAGGGCTTACAGTGTTGTGGCACCAGCAGCACCATCAAAGGCCCAATTTTTACTACCATTGTTCAACAATTATATGTAATTACAATTCCTGATATAATAGTTGACAGCAGGGCGTTCCAGCACCAACCAAGAGTAACTGTGAGTGCTTACAGTGTTGTGCCAACACCAACAACTAAGGGGCCTATTTCTGCAGAGTATATACGGCAGATCCCTACTTTCAAACATCCAACTTACAAACGACTCCTACTTGCAAACGCAAGAAGACAACAGGAAGCGAGAGGAAATCTACCCCTAGGAAGGAAAATTCTCTCCTGTAAGAATTAATATGGGAGAAAGGTGTCTCCTCTGTACTGATGCTTTATCACCAATCCTTGTTTCAAGAAAAACACCACATTTCAAAAACAGTTGTCATTGGGACGGAAAGTGAGGTGAAATGTTCTGAACAGGGGCACAGACAGCAAAACAAATGTTACAGGGGTGATAACCCTTACCTATGTTTTCCAAAAAGTTTAAAAATAGATTTTTGGGCTGGAGCTACACTTAAACAATGTACCTGTTCAAAATTACAAACACATTCTACATAAGAACAAACCTACAGTCCCTGTCTTGTATGCACCGCCTGTATACGGCTGTTCAGAGTATATAGGGCCTTTTTTATTTTGTGTGCGGTGTTCCCCTTAATATCCATACAAGACCCAAAGGGGCTGGTAATGGGCTGGGGTAGGGGGGGGGGGGGGGGTCATGGGGTAGCTATGCCATTTTTCTTAAAGATTTTCATCCATATTACCGGGACCAGACATTACATTAAAGCCGCAAGCAGTTTTAAATGGCTTTTTTTTCCTTTAGAAGTGTCATTTTGTGCAGGGACAGTTCTAAACACGGGAAACACGTGGCACTTCACAGGCATACTTTAGACACCCCCCAGGTACGATATTTAAAGGAATATTTGACTTTTTTTTTTTCACTTTATGCATCATTAAAATGATTGCTCCCGAAAAACGACCGTTTTTAAAACTTCTTTTTGCATTGATACATGTCCCCTGGTGCAGAACCCGGGTTCCCAAACCCTTTTTAGGACAATAACATGCATAATAGTCGTTATAATTAGCACTTTAGAATTCGAACGTTCGCATCCATTGTATTTAATAGGGTTCTAATGTTCGTACGAACGTTCGGTCCGTTCGCGGGTTCTGGTGCGAACCGAACCCGGGGGTGTTCGGCTCATCACTATTGGAGAGTAGTGGAGTGCACTAGATTATTAGCGGGGGTCATTGAAACTTCCTGTAGATATGATGACTAGTATAGTCCCTATTTAAAGTGGTTGTTGACCTACTTTCACATATTTACACTGTCCGTTTTGTGTCTTTATACAGTGCGTATCTCCCGGTGCTCATGTAACCGTCCATGTCTCCTCTCTGCTCGTCTGTCAGAAGAAGCGGGCGGGGTCGAGATTTCCCCACTGACGTCAGCGGCACGTGAGGAGGAGAGAGGAGACAGGCCGGTCACATGACCGCTGGGAGATACGATAAAGGAGGACATTTTTTATTAAAACACAGTGACAGCGGGGGCACTGTATTAGGAGACAAAATGGATAGTATTGGCAAACATTGGTTATTCCTGCTGCAGGAGGGGGATGGGGTGGCACTGTCACTAGGTGACACGCACATAGGGGAGGGGGAGCACAGAGGAGACAGACACAGAAGAGCAGGCTGCGGATGACGGAGGCACGCAAACTGACCACGGTGTCAGGGCTCATCAGCCATGATTATCGTGGTCTGTTTACATAGGGGAGGAGAGAAACTTGCAGAACCAGCCAGTTTTTTTTTTTTAGGTCTTACAGGGGTCCAAATTACACAGCACAAGCACTGTACTGTATAAAAATGCTTTAAAGGAGCAGAATCCATATTTTTTTACTTTTTTGGTGTTAATAAATGCTTTAAGTCAAGGGTGAGGCTTAGTCATTAACCTGTGACCCAGGCTTTCACCGCTAATGTATCTCTTATGAGGGAGAGTAAATAACATGCAAATGGTACACCAATGGTTAATAGTAGAAACAGGTGCTGGACGATTCACACTAAGAACAGAGTGGCATTTGCCCCAGCATAGGAGACACTTCAGAATGATGTATCAATTTATCAGAAGACTAGCAGAGAGTAAATGGTAGTTGGAGGGAATTTAGGAGCCTTTTATAGAAAAGAGTCAATAACTAATGCTGGCCATACACTATACGAAAAATCGGCCGAAATTCGGTAATTTAGACAGTTCGTTCTTTTTTCAGCCAGTTAATGGGCATAAAATTGATAATCATTGGGACGTTTTTGAGCCGAAAAATCAAAGGACAAGTTTGGAAATTTTCTGCCGAACAAACGATAAATTGAAAGGTAAGGCCTCATGCCCACGGGCGTTTTTTCAGCCGCGTTTTTGAGCGTTTTTTACAGCTTAAAAACGCCTGTCCATGTTAGTCTATAGCTTCATGCCCACCTAGGCGTTTTTGAGCTGTAAAGAGCATAGGCGTTTGTAAGCTGTAAAAAAAACCCAGGGCCAGTGCGTTCCTCAGCGTCAGAATTAGGCAGAAAAAAACGCGAGTGTCAAAAAACGCGCAAAAACGCGCACTAACGCGCAAAAAACGCGCACTAACGCGCGGTCGCGTTTTTAGCTCCGACGTTTTTTTTTTTTTTGTTTTTTTTTCAAAAAAAATAAAATAAATAAATAAAATATTTACAATAACATGGACAGGCGTTTTTAAGCTGCAAAAAACGCAGCTGTAAAAACGCCAGTGGGCATGAGGCCTTAATGTGTTTCCTGTCCGAACTGTCTGCACTAGGTACTGTATATGTAAAATAACGAACAAAAAAATGTATTCATTTATGTCCACTGAACGATTTATCTGTCATTACATTATGGCACTATCGTTTGCGTTCACGCCCGAATTTTCGTTTTTCGAAAATGGGTTTGGCCGATTTTTCGTATAGTGTATGGTCAGCATTAGACAGACATGCTAGTTATGGTTTGGGTATGTTACCACGGCAGGTTCATTACTCCAATCTCTCCAAGACACCCTCATCCTTCCATGCTTAGACGCTGGGTTAGGGATAGTTACATAGTTACATAGTTAGTCAGGTTGAATAAAGACACAAGTCCATCCAGTTCAACCATAAAAAAAAAAAAATTATAATATCATACGATCCCATATACCTAATTCTATACCCACAGTTGATCCAGAGGAAGGCGGAAAACCCCAGCAGAGCATGATCCAATTTGCTACAGCAGGGGAAAAAATTCCTTTCTGATCCCCCGAGAGGCAATCGGATATTCCCCCCGGATCAACTAAATGTTAGTACCCAGTTATATTATGTACATTTAAGAAAGAATCCAGGCCTTTCTTAAAGCAATCTACTGAGGTGGCCAGAACCACCTCTGCAGGGAGTCTATTCCACATTTTCACAGCTCTTATGCGGCGTACACACAATCGTTTTTCATGCCATTTTTTAAACCGACGTTTTTCTCGTCGTTTTTTTTCATGTTTCCTCTCAAGCCTGTCTTGCGTACACACGATCATTTTAAAAAACGTTCAAGCAAAGCGCAGTGACGTACAACACGCACGACAGCACTATAAAGGGGAAGTTCCGTTCAGATGGTGCCACCCTTCATGTTAGTAAAGTTTGTTGAGCGACGATTCGCGCTTTTCAGCCTCCTGCTTTTCAGTCCGTTACAGCGTGACGAATGTGCTATCTCCATTACAAATGCTAGTTTTACCAGAACGTGCGCTCCCGTCTCATACTTGATTCTGAGCATGCGCGTTTTTTTCACCTCGTCAAAGCATACACACCATCGTTTTTCACGTCGTTAAAAAAAACGACATGAAAATCGACGTGAAAAATAGAGCATGTTCGAAATTTTTAATGGCCGTTTTTCACGTCGTTAAAAATGCTCTGGAGCATACACACGATCGGTTTTAATGCCCATTTTTAAAAATGGCATTTTTAACGGCATGAAAAACTATCGTATGTATGGGGCATAACTGTGAAGAAACCTTTCTGTATTTGGAGGTGAAATCTCTTTTCCTCTAGACGTAAAGAGTGCCCCATTGTCCTTTGTGTTGACCGTAAAATGAATAACTCAACACCAAGTTCACTATATGGACCCCTTATATATTTATACATGTTGATCATATCCCCCCTTAATCTCCTCTTCTCAAGAGTGAATAAATTCAGTTCCTCTAATCTTTCCTCATAGCTGAGCTCCGCCATGCCTCTGGGAATATACTTTGCAGTGAGTTCACAAACAGTCTTTTTGAAGAATTCCCATTTCTGTTCTGTGCCCATTGATGCCAATATTCCCTTCCAGTCTAAGTCCTGGAGAGCAGCCCTCATCCTTGGAAAATTTGCTCACTTGAAATTAAGTGTTTTTATCTTTCCCGTATGTGATTTTTGCTTACAGCTAACATCAAATGAAATCATGTTATGGTCACTGCTACCCAGGTGTTCCTTTATCTGAACATTAGTAATACGCTCTGCATGGTTTGAGATTACCAGGTCCAACAGAGCATCATTCCTAGTTGGGGCCTCAATAAACTGGACCATAAAATTGTCCTGCAATAGGTTTATAAATTTTTGCCCTTTAACTGTCCCAGCAGTGCCATTACTCCAGTCAACTTCTGGGTAGTTAAAATCCCCCGTTATTATCACCGTCCCAGCCCTTGCAGCCCTTTCCATCTGTGCAAGGAGCTGAGTCTCCACCTCCTCATTAACATTGGGTGGTCTATAACAAACTCCAATGATTAACTTTGAACTACGCACGTCTGTATGCAGTTCCACCCATAATGCTTCAGACTCATCCCACTCTTCATCCAGCAGGTCCTCTTTCACACTCGCTTTGAGATCACTTCTCACGTAGAGACAGGCCCCTCCACCTTTCCTTTTTACCCTGTCTTTCCGAAAGAGTGCATAGCCAGGAATATTAATAGCCCAGTCATGTGAGGAAGGAAGCCAAGTTTCAGCAATACCGATTACATCATAGCTCTCCTCATGCACCAGAGCTTTTAACTGACCTATTTTGCTTGGCAGACTTCTGGCATTGGTGAACAAACACTTTAATGCATTAATATATTTTGACCGGTCACATACTATCCTCTTGGGTGTTCCAAGATTGCAACTAGGACTTGCTACTATACTTACCTTGGGTTTGTGTGCTTTGGTTACCCTACAACTAATGCCCCTAATACTACCCTCTGGAATATGTTCCACGCTGACTCTCACTATCTCTGGACCCTCCCCCCCATCACTGATTGCTGATGTCTCGTGATGGTCTTGCCATCAGAGTTAACAACCTGTGTGGTGTTTGCCAAGTCTATCTCCCCCTGCGAGGCGGTGGGGTTGCAAACCCACGTTCCGGCACTATGTGCGCTTCCAAATGTTTGCAGTGGATCCGTGCGGGACTGCAAACCCTCACACGCAGAAATGCTGTTAGCAGGATTCAAGACCCACACCCCTGGGTTAATGCACAGGCCGGATGTCTGCCCAGGGCTTTTTTTCAGCTGGAACTTGGTGGAACTCTGCTCCCTGCCTACCACTAACACGTGTAAACACAGAAGTTCGGCTTCTGTGTTTACAAGTGACAGCTTGTCTCCCAACAGCTCCCACAGATCTGATCTCCTGAGCGGCTCTGCAGGATGGGGACAAGGGAGATGCAGGTGCCCTGGGTACAGTGCCGCTGCCAACACCCCCACTAGACGATCTCCCTGCAAGTGAGAGAGGCAGAGCCACCTACAGTGTACATGGAGGTACTAGAGTCGGCTGGGTACTTCAGCTTAAAAAAGCAACAAAAGTAAGACATGTGGAAGATGGTGGAGCTTTTAAAGAGGGAGGGGGAGAGTTGGGCAGTGGAGGTGGGGTTTCATGCAGAGGTGAGAGCTAAAGAAGGGTGAAAGTGAGATGTGAATAGGGGATGCAGCTGTGGAAGAAGGCTGAACCATGCAGTCTGTATGCAATGCACTCCTGAACACTACAGTATGTACAGTGGGGATCGAAAGTTTGGGCACCCCAGGTAAAAATGTGTATTAATGTGCTTAACGAAGCCAAGGAAAGATGGAAAAATCTCCAAATGGCATCAAATTACAGATTAGACATTCTTATAATATGTCAAAAAAAGTTAGATTTTATTTCCGTCATTTACACTTTCAAAATGACAGAAAACAAAAAAATGGCGTCTGCAAAAGTTTGAGCACCCTGCAGAGTTAATATCTTGTACTGCCCCCTTTGGCAAGTATCACAGCTTGTAAACGCTTTTTGTAGCCAGCCAAGAGTCTTTCAATTCTTGTTTGAGGTATCTTTGCCCATTCTTCCTTACAAACGTCTTCCAGTTCTTTGAGATTTCTGGGCTGTCTGTCAGGCACTGCTCTTTTAAGGTCTATCCATAGGTTTTCAATAATGTTGAGGTCAGGAGATTGTGAAGGCCATGGCAAAACCTTCAGTTTACGCCTCTTGATGTAATCCCCCCGTGGATTTTGAGGTGTGTTTAGGATCATTATCCATTTGTAGAAACCATCCTCTCTTTAACTTCAGCTTTTTCACAGATGGCATCAAGTTACCATCCAAAATTTGCTGAAATTTTATTGAATCCATTTTTCCTTGAACTCGTGAAATGTTCCCTGTGCCACTGGCTGCAATACAACCCCAAAGCATGATTTATCCACCACCATGCTTAACAGTTGGACAGAGGTTCTTTTCATTAAATTCTGTGCCCTTTCTTCTCCAAACGTACCTTTGCTCATTCCGGCCAAAAAGTTCTATTTTAACCTCATCGGTCCACAGAACTTGTTTCCAAAATGCCTCAGGCTTGTCTATATATTCATTTGCAAAGTTCAAATGCTGATTTTTGTGGTGAGGACGTAGAAGAGGTTTTCTTCTGATGACTCTTACATGAAGACCATATTTGTACAAGTATCTCTTTATAGTGGAATAGTGTACCACAACTCCAGTGTCTGCCAGATCTGTGGGTTTTGAATTGCTTTTCTCACAATCCTGCGAGCTGTTCTGTCTGATATTTTTCTTGGTCTTCCAGATCTTGCTTTAACTTCCACTGTTCCTGATGACTGCCATTTCTTAATTACATTCCGAACAGAGGATATTGACATCTGAAAACGCTTTGCTATCTTCTTATAGCCTTCTCCAGCTTTGTGAGCGTCACCTATTTTCAGTTTCAGTTTTCTAGACAACTGCTTAGAAGAACCCATGGTGCTGATTGTTGGGGCAAGGTCAGATGAGTCTGGCCATTTAAACCATTTGAGATTGCCATCACCTGGTCTTCCCAGACGATGATTGAGAACAATCCATGACACTGGCAGGTCTCAGCTTTGCAAAGGGGGCAGTGCATGCTATAAATTCTGCAGGGTGCCCAAACTTTTGCAGACGCCATTTTTTTGTTTTCTGTAATTTTGAAAGTGTAAATGATGGAAATAAAATCTAACTTTTTTTGACATATTATAAGAATGTCTAATCTGTATTTTGATGCCATTTGGAGATTTTTCCATCTTTCCTTGGCTTCCTTATGCACATTAATACACATTTTTACCTGGGGTGCCCAAACTTTCGATCCGCACTGTATGTAGCGCACCCCTGAACTCTACCCTCTGTGTGTAACCCCCCTCCCGAACTCTGCACTTGGTATCTAATGCACTCCTGGTATTTAGTGCCCATTTAAGATTCTTCCACTGTGAAATTTTACCACACCCACTCTTTGATGTGGTTTGGAGGGTGTGCGTGTGTTGAGGGTGTTTTAGGGGGTCGTGGTTGAGTTCCCGCACCTATTTTCTGAGGAAAAAAAAGCCCTATGTCTGCCTATTGGTTCAATACCAGGGCACAATAACGCAATTATATGACATCATTTATGTGCATTTTTGAAATGGCGTCTGAACGTCCATTGTTTTAAACAGTTTTTGTATTGTAGTTTTATATGTATGTCCTTCAGAGGCGGCTCTAGGCTTTGTGAGGCCTTAGGCAAAACCTGACATGGGGCCCCACTCACGCCCATGATGGGAAAAATAATTGCTCTTTAATAACTAAGGGGCAGGGGGCCACCCGGTGATGTCACCTGGTGAACCCGCCCCCTTGTGATGTCATTGACTGAGGGCATGCTGGGTCATAGACGTCACAAGGGGTGGTGTCACCGATATTCACTGGTTGTTAGGGACGCTGGCGGCTCCGCTCCTGAGTCAGGGCTCTTAGCGCTGCCTGAGCACAGCAGCGTTAAGGTCCCCTGTCACTCAAAACTGGGGTAATACATTGGGTAAGTTAGGCGGCCGCAAGGCCTTAGGCGAGTGCGAGGCCTTAGGCGACCGCCTAATTTGCCTAATTAAAGAGCCGCCTCTGATGTCCTTGTCTATTGTCATTTTGATGTAGTACCTCCCAGGTATTGATATATTTCAGATAATACTGTGAAGCTGCAATCCAAGCTGATTGCAGAACATTGTTTCCTTTTAAGCTTGCTAATAATTACCATTAGTAACCGCTATGATTTCCCAGTGATCCTTACATTCCTTCCTCTTTTATGTGCTTCTACTGTCAGCCTGCCATTGTACAGGCTGGGAGGACAAAACTAACAGCATGTAGCCACAGGAGATGGAGTTCTGTCATGTGGATAAAGCCTCATGCATCATGCCTAGGAGAGATTGCTTTAGTTATGGACCCATTCACATCAATGTGCACACTGCCCATTCATTTTGAGCATCTATGAATCAAAAAGCAAACCTGGGTATTTTTTTTTTTTTTAAACCGCACTTCAAGGTAAAGCATGTTTGTGTGCAATATGTTGCCTTTGAAAATGAATAACAATGTGCATTATACATATAATCTAATAAAGAATGATTGGGAGCTAAAATTGTGTAGACTTAAAGTGGTTGTTAAGCCACTCTAACCTGTATACACCATCAGCACTGCCTCCTATTGTAGTATCCCCCTCTGTGTGTGATTTATAAATAAATATAATATAAATAAATGTTGCAAATACCTAATTTAAGAGCCGAGAATGAGATCACATGACCAGCCAGCTTTCTCATTTTATCCTTTTCTCCTCTGAAAGATTCAGTGGGCGGGGCTGAGAAGATTGGAAAAACGTTGCCTGGTCTGATGAGTCTCAATTTCATCTGCGACATTCAGATGGTAGGGTCAGAATTTGGCGTAAACAACATGAAAGCATCGATCCATCCTGCCTTGTATCAACGGTTTAGGCGGGTGGTGGTGTAATGGTGTGGAGGATATTTCTTGGCACAATTTGGGCCCCTTAGTACCAATTTAGCATTGTTTAAAAAATGCCACGGCCTATCTGAGTATTGTTGCTGACCATATCTATTCCTTTATGACTACAGTGTACCCATCTTCTGATGGCTCCTTCCAAGCGGCTTGCTTTGGGGGCACATGGAGAAGTGAATAACGTCAGTGGGGAACCCCAGAAAAGGAGTTTCAGGTCCACTTGATGTAATACAAGTAAGACAAAAATCTCCTGCACTCTCGGTGTATCGTCAAACCACAGGTGGTGTGGTTCTGTCTGGAGGCAAAGTCTAGAGTCTAGCAGCCCTCCTCAGAACAATGGGTGTTCATATGGCTAGAAAAAGAAAAGAAAACAGGAGGCTCTGATGGTACGCCCCTAAAATGCGTCAGCTATCTGGATGTTTTGGGGTATCGTCCGACCCTCTCTGTTGTCAAGTCCAGTCGGAGGATGCCAAGATTTCCAGCCATTTTGTCCGATAAGCTTGTACTTAAGCTCTGTCTGTGAGTAGGACTATTGCTTTTTATTCATATTTTAATAAACCTGTAAGTGGTAATGCACTAGGTCGGTGCACCCTCCTGTTTTCTTTTCTTTTTCCACTTGATGTAATACCATTGCTCAGAGCAGGTAAGTATGCAATGTTTATTATATTAATAAAAAATCTAGCATTCTAATCACTTTATTAGTAACTGATATCATATTCCATACTGAACTGTTCTAACTGTGATCACCTTTTGTTGCAGGGTGAAGTCATTAAGACTGTTGGTGGAATTTAAGGACCCTGAGAAAGGGGAGCTTACACAAGCACAGGACAAGGTAGAAGCACAAAAAAGTTGTCCTTTGACATTTTGTATATCACTTATGTTGGAATCTAAATTTAGTAAAAATATATGTAAAAAAAAAAAAGGAGCTTGTTTGTTGTCACGGACCAGAACTTTGATAAGAAGTGTCAAGGGTTTTGTGGTTGTCGGGAACTCCATTGGTGAGATCTCCCTTCATATTTTGTGTGGTCACTGTGAGAGGAAGTGAGGAGAAACTCTCCATCAGGGATCCAATAATAAAAACCTGACAGGTTCTAAATTGACAGCGATTTAAACCTGTCCTTACTGTAGCCAAGACAAACAAAAAAACTAAATATATACTAAAATTTTAGCTACCCGATTGGCAAACCATTTACAAAAATTGATACATTTGGATCAAGTTGGTTTTATTCCCACAGGGGAAGCTAAAGATAGCACATCTAAAGTGCTAAACTTACTTTATGTAACTCAGTCTACAAATACCCGTTGTGTATTGTTAAATACTGATGCGGAGAAGGCATTCGACCGGGTAAGCTGGTCATTTATGTTCTCCGTACTTAGACATATTGGGCTAGGAGAAGTGATGATAGGCCGGATAACAAGAATATACTCAAACCCGACTGCACAAGTGAAGGCAAATGGTGTGCTCTCAGAGTCGTTTCCAATTAAAAATGGTACTAGACAGGGATGCCCCCTATCCCCTCTTCTATATGCCCTCACCTTAGAACCGTTCTTATCCACGATAAGGCTTAACCCTGATAAACAAGGAGTGAGGGTAGGTAATAAACAATATAAGATCTCGGCTTATGCCGATGATCTATTATTTACTTTAACAAACCCAATAGTTTCACTGCCCAACCTTCTTAAACAATTTGAGATATATGGGGCTCTATCTAATTTAAAAATAAACTTCCTGAAGTCAGAGGCAATGGGGGTCGGGCTACCTATAAGAGATCTGGAACAATTGAGAAGTGGTTTCCACTTTAAGTGGACCACATCAGCATTAAATTATCTAGGTACGAGTATTGCAACAAGTATAATTCGTACCTATGAATTAAATTTCCCTCCTCTACTTACAAAATCCAGGTTACTATTGGAAAAATGGCATATAAATTTTCATTCGTGGTTCGGTAGATGTAATCTAATAAAAATGTGCATATTACCCAAATTCCTATACCTATTCCAAGCCATACCGATACGGATTCCACCATCTTATTTTAAACAAGTACAAGCAATGTTTACACGATTTGTATGGGCCCATAAGAAACCGCGCTTATCTCGTACCTTATTAATATTACCAAAACAATATGGGGGTTTAGCATTGCCAGATATTCGATGATATTATCAGGCAGTACATCTCAGTAGAGTAATAGATTGGCAACGCCATTACGATTCGAAGTTATGGGTACAAATAGAACACCATCAATCCCCCATACCATTAGAGAGGGCATTATGGTGTTGGGAATATATACCACCAGAGTTGAAATCACACCCTTTAATAGGAAACACCTTGAAACAATGCTCACAAGCTACTCTACAGTCGGGCCAAACAACTAAAACATCTCCTTTGACTCCGATTATTGGGAATTCTAAATTCCTCCCAGGCCTTTTAAAGACACAATTTGCGACGTTACGAGAGACAGGGCAAGTGAATGTATCACAATTTGTGAAAGGGAATAAATGGCTTACTATAGAGGAGTTAACAAACTCCAAGGGTCTATATAGACTCACATTCTGAAATGCAGCTCAATTGCATTATTTTTTACAGACCATACCAAATCCGCACATATATACTAGGCAACTGACCAAATTTGAAGAACTTTGTTCTGGAACAGAATCTTTATCTCATATTCTCTCTAATGCCCCATACACACGATCATTTTTAATGTCATTTTTAAAACTGACGTTTTTCTCGTCATTTTTTTTCTTGTTTCCTCTCAAGCCTGTCTTGCGTACACACCATCATTTTAAAAAATGTTCAAGAAAAGCGCAGTGACGTACACCACGTACGACGGCACTATAAAGGGGAAGTTCCGTTCGAATGGCGCCACCTTTCATGTTAGTAAAGTTTGTTGAGAGACGATTCGCTCTTTTCAGTCTAGTGCTTTTCAGTCCGTTACAGCATGACGAATGTGCTATCTCCATTACGAACGCTAGTTTTACCAGAACGAGCGCTCCCGTCTCATACTTGATTCTGAGCATGCGCATTTTTTTTCACGTCGTTAAAGCATACACACTATCGTTTTTCACGTCGTTAAAAAAAACGACATGAAAAACGACGTGAAAAAAGAGAGCATGTTCGAAATTTTTAATGCCCGTTTTTCACGTCGTTAAAAATGCTCTGGAGCATACACACGATCATTTTTAATGGCCATTTTTTTTAATGCCATTTTTAACGGCATGAAAAATGATCGTGTGTATGGGGCATAAGACATATGCATTACTCAACTCCCCACGAGAACAGCCAGAGTTAACATGTATATCAAAATGGGGTAATGACTTACATTGCACATTCAATTCAAAACAAGTTCAAAATATGATTGGCCTTATTTATGAATCTTCAATCTGTACTAAGATACAAGAGACTAATTATGAAATATTAACAAGGTGGAATTTGATGCCTAGTCGACTACATACAATGTTTCCTGACACATCAGAACATTGTTGGAGGTGTGGTAAAGATAGAGGAACGATGCTACACATATTCTGGATGTACCCTAAACTAACAGCTTTTTGGACAAGGGTCCGCACTATATCTCAGAGATTTAGTGATTCCCAGATCCCGAACGATCCGGCATTATTCTTATTACATGCTACTACCATACCCATCAAAAAATATAAAAAGTCTATCTTGTGCCATTGATTAAATGCAGCTAAGTCTTGCATTCCTCTATTATGGAAACAAAAGATATCCCCGACCACAGCCATGTGGCTGAGGAAGGTGGAAGATATTAGAAGAATGGAAGACTTGATTTTGACAGCATCTGATAGACAAGAAATATATAGAGAAACTTGGACACCATGGAATCTGTTCATCCAATCCGAGGAAGGGATATCCCTCTTAGGGACATGAAGCTATAGGAATGTAGGCTGTGGGAAGTGACAGAGACGTGGTTTAATAGTAGTATATGTCTAAAAGGGACACTGCTGTTAATAATTCCTTTTTTTTTTTCTGTTTGTTGTGTTGTTTGATTTATTTGTTTGTTTTGTTTTGATTTTGTTTTTCGTTACTTAAAGTGGAGCTCCACTCTAAATTACAACTTATGCTAATCGGAACCCTCCCCCCCTCCGGTGTCACAATTGACACCTTTCGGGGGGGGGGGGGTGAAGATACCTGTCTAAGACAGGTATTTTCACCCACATTCGGGAGTCCTCTCTCCGGGAATCTGCAGGAGTGACGTCACTTCCCCCAGACTTCCCGTAGTGTTCTGAGAGACACTCGGCTCCCAGAACACAGGAGGACGAATCAGAACGGCGCAGCACGACTCGCGCATGCGCCATAGGGAACCGGGCATGAAGCCGTAAGGCTTCACTTCCTGGTTCCCTCAGCGAGGATGGCGGAGGGGGCAGCAGAGTGACTGACGATCACTCGTCCTCTGCTGCGGACGTCGCTGGACTCCAGGACAGGTAAGTGTCCAAATATTAAAAGTCAGCAGCTGCTGTAGCTGTAGCTGCTGGCTTTTAATATTATTTTTTTTTGGCGGAGCTCCGCTTTAAGGTATAGGGAATAAAGAGGGCAGTTTTATTATATAAGGTGGTATGAAGAGAGAGAGATAAAGGTTATTGAGATAGTATGAGATAGTGTGATAAGAGATCATACCTATCATAAATTTATTATATGTTATACCTATAAAATCAATTGATGTTATATATTTAAGTTAAAGTGGTTGTATACCCAAATTTTGTACAAGCACCTACAGGTAAGCCTACATTAAGGCTTACCTGTAGGTGCTTGTAATATCTCCGAGACCTACACAGTCTCGGAGATATTTGCAAAAAAAACTGTACCGCTATCTACGGCGCATGCGCGCCGTAGATAACGGCGCAGGCGCACTGAGCGCGGCGGCTCTTGAATGGGAGCCTGCCGTACACTGCCGGTAGTTCGCGCATGCGCGGGGATCGTGCCGTTCCCCGCGCATGTGCAGGAGTGACGTCATCGCCGCTCCAGCCAATCACAGCGCCGGAGCGGCAATACCCGGAAGTCACTCCGGGTATCATGGATTTGACGGAGGACGCGTCCGAGGACCGCTGCGGGGGCTTCGATCTAAGGTAAGTGATTGATAATGAGCTAGTATGCTAGTCATACTAGCTCATTATACCTTTGCCTTGCAGGTTGACCCAAAAAAAAAAAAAGTTTTGCGGTATACAACCGCTTTAATTGTTTCTAAGAATTAATAACCACTTATTAGTAAATTATGTAATATTATGTTAACCCTCTTTGTTTCTGGAAAAAAAATAAAAAAAATGAAATTAAAAAACAAAACAAAAAAACATTTGGCTATGCATGCATAGGGCCACCTGGTCAAAGTTGTATATGGGGCACCACTCAATATAACATTTCTTAATAGGTTGTAAAATTACAACTTTTTCCAGTCCTAAGTTAAATATAATTTATTCTGTGAACATGCATATACAGTATCTGACAAAAGTGAGTACACCCCTCACATTTTTGTAAATATTTTATTATATCTTTTCATAACAGTGTAAATTTGCTGTCCCCTCAAAATAACTCAACACACAGCCATTAATGTCTAAACCGCTGGCAACAAAAGTGAGTACACCCCTAAGTGAAAATGTCCAAATTGGGCCCAAAGCGTCAATATATTGTGTGGCCACCATTATTTTCCTGCACTGCCTTAACCCTTTACAGGTTGTCACTGGAGTCCTCTTCCACTCCTCCATGACGACATCACAGAGCTGGTGGCTGTTAGAGACCTTGCGCTCCTCCACCTTCCATTTGAGGATGCCTCACAGATGCTCAATAGGGTTTAGGTCTGGAGACATGCTTGGCCAGGCCATCACCTTTACCCTCAGCTTCTTTAGCAAGGCAGTGGTCGTCTTGGAGGTGTGTTTTGGGTCATTATCATGTTGGAATACTTCCCTGCAGCCCATTATCCGAAGGGAGGGGATCATGCTCTGCTTCAGTATGTCACAGTACATGTTGGCGTTCATGGTTCCCTCAATGAACTGTAGCTCCCCAGTGCCAGCAGCACTCATGCAGCCCCAGACCATGACACTCCCACCACAATGCTTGACTGTAGGCAAGACACACTTGTCTTTGTACTCCTCACCTGGTTGCCGCTACACCCACTTGACACCATCTGAACCAAATACGTTTATCTTGGTCTCATCAGACCACAGGACATGGTTCTAGTAATCCATGTCCTTAGTCTGCTTGTCTTCAGCAAACTGTTTGCAGGCTTTCTTGTGCTTCATCTTTAGAAGAGGCTTCTTTCTGGGATGACAGCCATGCAGACCAATTTAATTCCATGTGCGGCGTATGGTCTGAGCACAGACAGGCTGACCCCCCCATCCCTTCAAACTCCGTAGCAATGCTGGCAGCACTCGTACGTCTATTTCCCAAAGACAACCTCTGGATATGACGCTGAGCACATGCACTCAACTTCTTTGGTCGACCATGGTGAGGCCTGTTCTGAGTGGAACCTGTCCTGCTAAACCGCTGTATGGTCTTGGCCAGGGATGAGCAGAACACCCCCCTGTTCGGTTCGCACCAGAACCTGCGAACAGACAGAATGTTCGTGTGAACTTTAGAACCCTATTAAATACAATGGACTCGAACGTTCGAAATCTAAAGTGCTAATTATAAAGGCTTATATGCAAGTTATTGTCCTAAAAAGTGTTTGGGGACCCGGGTCCTGCCCCAGGGGACATGTATCAATGCAAAAAGAAGTTTTAAAAACGGCAGTTTTTTCGGGAGCGGTGATTTTAATAATGCTTAAAGTGAAACAATAAAAGTGAAATATTCCTTTAAATTTCGTACCTGGGGGGTGTGTAGGATATGCATGTAAAGTGGCGCATGTTTCCCGTGCTTAGAACTGTCCCTGCACAAAGTGTCATTTTTGAAGGAAAAAAAGTCATTTAAAACTCACTCGCGGCTATTAATGAATTGTCGGCTCCCGGCAATACATACAAAAGTCATTGATAAAAAAAAGCGTGGGGGTTCCCCCAAATTCAATTACCAGGCCCTTTAGGTCTGGAATGGATATTAAGGGGAACCCCGCCGCAAATTAAAAAAAAATGGCGTGGGGTTCCCCCCAAATATCCATACCAGGCCCTTCAGATCTGGCATGGATTTTAAGGGGAACTCCACCCCAAATAAAAAAAAAAACGGCGTGGAGTCCCCCCAAAAATCCATACCAGACCCTTATCCGAGCACGCAACCTGGTCGGCCGCAGGGGAAGAGGGGGGGACGAGAGAGCGGCCCCCCCTCCCTCCTGAACCATACCAGGCCACATGCCCATGTTGATGGGGACAAGGGCCTCATCCCCACAACCCTTGCCCGGTGGTTGTGGGGGTCTGCGGGCGGGGGGCTTATCGGAATCTGGAAGACCCCTTTAACAAAGGGGACCCCCAGATCCCGCCCCCCCCATGTGAATTGGTAAGGGGTACATTGTACCCCTACCATTTCACGAAGAAAGCGTAAAAAAAAATGTAAAAAAAAAAAAAAAAACACACAAACACCTTGAAAAAGTCCTTTATTAAAAAAAAAAAAAACAAAAAAAAACATTCCAGCGATGAAATCCAGTGTCCCGCGGCGATTCCGATGTCCAGCGCTGTCCGTCATTGGTTTTGCCTGAGCGGACCTGATAGGGAACTTCCTCCTCAGTGTTTTAAATGTATAGACCCGCCCCTTCTAAAGTTCTCCATCAGGTCCGCTCAGCGGACCAGATGCGGAACGTGAGAAGGGGCGGGTCTATACATGTATTACCAAAGTGAGAGAAGTTCCCCATCAGGTCCGCCCCCTCGGTATGT
The DNA here is from genome assembly GCA_029206835.1 of Rana muscosa. Classification (NCBI taxonomy): domain Eukaryota; kingdom Metazoa; phylum Chordata; class Amphibia; order Anura; family Ranidae; genus Rana; species Rana muscosa. The sequence continues at coordinate 386,968,291 of CM055120.1, forward strand.
CGGACCCCGCCTACGTCATTGGCCTGAGCGGGGAACTTCCTTCACTGTGTAAATTTAAATTACACAGTGAAGGAAGTTCCCCGCTCAAGCCAATGACGTAGGCGGGTCCGACATACCGAGGGGGCGGACCTGATGGGGAACTTCTCTCACTTTGGTAATACATGTATAGACCCGCCCCTTCTCATGTTCCGCATCTGGTCCACTGAGCGGACCTGATGGGGAACTTTAGAAGGGGCGGGTCTATACATTTAAAACACTGAGGAGGAAGTTCCCCATCAGGTCCGCTCAGGCAAAACCAATGACGGACGGCGCTGGACATCGGGATCGCCGCGGGACACTGGATTTCATTGCTGGAATATATTATTTTTTTTAATAAAGGACTTTTTCAAGGTGTTTGTGTGTTTTTTTTTACATTTTTTTACGCTTTCTTCGTGAAATGGTAGGGGTACAATGTACCCCTTACCAATTCACATAGGGGGGCCGGGATCTGGGGGTCCCCTTTGTTAAAAGGGGTCTTCCAGATTCCGATAAGCCCCCCGCCCGCAGACCCCCACAACCACCGGGCAAGGGTTGTGGGGATGAGGCCCTTGTCCCCATCAACATGGGGACATCCTCCCCATGTTGAGGGCATGTGGCCTGGTACGGTTCAGGAGGGAGGAGGGGCTGCTCTCTTGTCCCCCCTCTTCCCCTGCAGCCGGCCAGGTTGCGTGCTCGGATAAGGGTCTGGTATGGATTTTTGGGGGGACTCCACGCCATTTTTTTTTTCATTTGGGGTGGAGTTCCCCTTAAAATCCATGCCAGATCTCAAGGGCCTGGTATGGATATTTAGGGGGAACCCCACGCCATTTTTTTTTTAATTTGCGGCGGGGTTCCCCTTAATATCCATTCCAGACCTTTTCCTTCAAAAATGACACTTTGTGCAGGGACAGTTCTAAGCATGGGAAACATGCACCACTTTACATGCATATCATACACACCCCCCAGGTACGAAATTTAAAGGAATATTTCACTTTTATTGTTTCACTTTAAGCATTATTAAAATCACCGCTCCCGAAAAAACGGCAGTTTTTAAAACGTCTTTTTGCATTGATACATGTCCCGGGCGAACAGGCAATGTTCGAGTCGAACATGAGTTCGACTCGAACTCGAAGCTCATCCCTAGTCTTGGCCACCGTGCTACAGCTCAGTTTCAGGGTCTTGGCAATCTCCTTATAGCCTAGGCCAGGGATATGCAATTACCGGACCTCCAGCTGTTGCAGAACTACAAGTCCCATGAGGCATAGCAAGACTCTGACAGCCACAAGCATGACACCCAGAGACAGAGGCATGATGGGACTTGTTGTTTTACAACAGCTGGATGTCCGCTAATTGCATATCCCTGGCCTAGGCCATCTTTATGTAGAGCGGAGGTGCCATGTTGAACTTCCAGTGATCAATATGAGATAGTGAGAGTGATAACCCAAATTTAACACACCTGCTCCCCTTTCACACCTGAGGCCTTGTAACACTAACGAGTCACATGACACCAGGGAGGGAAAATGGCTAATTGGCCCAATTTGGATGTTTTCACTTAGGGGTGTACTAACTTTTGTTGCCAGCGGTTTAGACATTAATGGCTGTGTGTTGATTTATTTTGAGGGGACAACAAATTTACACTGTTATACAAGCTGTACACTCACTACTTTACATTGTTGCAAAGTGTCATTTCTTCAGTGTTGTCACATGAAAAGATATATATAATAAAATATTTACAAAAAATGTGAGTGGTGTACTCATTTATATCCAGGGTGAGAATAGGGAAAATACTGAACTATGGCCATCAGATGAAGCAGATAATCATAGTAAAAAAGTATTTATTTAAAGCGGAAATAAATCAATGTGTTTAACAGTTACATTCCCTGCATGCTAGGAATGCTAACTGTCACATTTGCTTATGCTTTCAACCAAAATGTCAAACTATCACATGGCTGGAGTCATACCTGATGATTACATGTGTAGCACCATGGCAGTTGCAGATCAAACAGGCTTAGGTGGCAGCTTCATTGGCTGATAAGGATAGGAGGGTTTAGTTATGCATTAATGATCGGCTCCATCTAGTGGCAATAATGCAGTCATTTTCTGATTCACACATTCATCGAGGAGAGAAAAAGCCTACTAGCATTCGATTTTGCCCCCCCTATTGCACAGAACAAATGTACATGCATTTTCTTTTTCAATAAATTTTTATTTGTTTCCAAAGTGGAACACATTTCCATTAAAAGGTATATATTCACATGGCATTCATAATAATTTATAAACAAAGAACCAACATGATGGATTATCACGGTACCATAGAGGGATCATACAGTTACATTTTCAATCAATTTATTTTACAAAAAATTACAAAGAAAAGGCAATAAAAACAGTGGAGCTAGTCTCCTAGGGTTTAACAGTATAGGTTACAATACATATCAAAAAAATGGTTGACGCGTTTCACATTTCTGCTTCTTCAGAACCAAATATTTTTGACTTGTAACAGAAGAACCCTGAGTTGAAAGATAGGAAGAGATGGATATTATTTATAATGGTTACATCATACATATCAGAGTATGAAAAAAAAGAACATAGTAGTGTCAGTTGTTACATATAATATATCTCTGATGAGAGTTATATTATATTTAACAACTGAGACTACTATGTTCTTTTTTTCTTACTCTGATATGTATGATGTAACCATTATAAATAATATCCATCTTTTCCTATCTTTTCACTCAAGGTTCTTCTGTTACAAGTCAAAAATATTTGGTTCTGAAGAGGCAGAAATGTGAAACGCGTCAACCATTTTTTTTATATGTATTGTAACCTATACTGTTGAACCCTAGGAGACTAGCTCCACTGTTTTTATTGCCTTTTCTATGTAATTTTTTGTAAAATAAATTGACTGAAAATGATTAAGTGTATGATCCCTCTATGGCAGCCCTCAAAAATTCCACTCGCCTGCTCGCATTTTGCAAGTAGATTTTGAGGGCTGGGAGCAGGGGGGGCGATCATTGGGGAAGAAGAGGAGAGCTGCTGCTGCTGCTGCCGCTGCCGCCGCCTCGTCCAGCGCGCGGGGAACATAACAGCTTTAAATTTAATAGCTGTGTGTTCCCCGCCACGCGTCTTCATATATAGCCCCTCCCCCTTGTCCGGGAACTTTGATAGACAGATCACCCGCCCCAGGATTGGACAGGTGATCTGTCTATCAAAGTGCCCGGACAAGGGGGAGGGGCTATATATGACGGCACGCGGCGGGGAACACACAGCTATTGAAATGAAAGATGTTATGTTCCCTGCGCGCTGATCAACCAGGCAGCGGTGGCAGGGGGGGCTCTCTTTCCCCACACAGGTAGGCCACTGGGGATGCATGGCTGCATTTGGGGACGCATGGCTGCATTTGGGGACACAAGGCTACACAAGGCTGCATTTGGGGACACAAGGCTGCATTTGGGGTCACAAGGCTGCATTTGGGGACACAGGCTGTATTGGTGGACAGGGACAGGCTGCATTGGCGGACACGGGCAGGCTGCAGTTTTGGACATGGATAAAGTTGTTGTTAATATTTTATTTTTATAACTTAATTCTGCATAAACAATTTAAGTGTCATTTCATGAGATAATTTGAGGGTGTGTTTAGGGGCGGGGCATGGTAGGGGTTGGGCCCGGCAACTGGTGGCGAGTAACCCTTGAGGTCTGGCTAGTAGCTCAGGATTCTAAATTTTGAGCCCTGCACTATGGTACCGTGATAATCCATCATGTTGGTTCTTTGTTTATAAATTCTATATAGGATGAGGTACCCCCATAGCTTATCTGTTCACTTTATAATAAATCATTCAAAATAAGTTTACAGAATGTATTCATATCAATGGTACATTATCCATAAATGCAAGCAACGGTGCATATGGCATCACAGAAAAAGATTATCTTATGTAGTCAACTTATGCCATGAGCCATAGGCATAAACTGAAATGGGGACAAGGAATAAAGGAAAGGGAAAGAAGATCCGGTAGCTAAAATAGGTTCTGGGTCTCCTTTACCCCCAGAGGCTTCCCCAAGAACCAATTAGAATGAACAATAATAAAGATAAATTGGAATGGAGAAAAGAAAAGAGGAAAAGAAATACAAGGTGGGGGAGAAGAAAGGGAGAGAAAAGAAAGGCATTTAGTTGCAAAAGGAGATAAACAGAGGTTGTGGTCACCTTCCCCACACACCTCACAACTCCAATAACTTTATAACAGGAAATAATTGGGGTCAAAGGTAGATGGCATGTAAGATTTGATCCATGGCTCCCATATTTTGCTAAATTTGGCCATTCTCTTGTTTTGGCTAGCAGTCATTTTTTCAAATATAACTTGGGAGACTTGGTGTCTGACCTCCGCAAAAGAGGCAGTCTAGATTTCTCCACACTCTAGCTGATTACTCTTGTTGCTGCATAACTAGCTTAAACTGGGCGTTGATACACTCCTCCAGGCTAACAGGTAAATGGTGCAGTGATACTACCTCCCAAAATTCCTTCACGACCAAGGTATCAGTGCTCAGGCATAGGTTGCTGAAGCCTCAAAAATGCTGAATCCACAGAAAGTGCCCTTTAATTCAGGGCTGCCCCAGGCCCAGTCATTGGTCACTGCAAATAGTTTTCCTGGTGTAGTGGTTGCAACCGATTCCCCCCCCCCTCCCCCAACTTGCTCTCCTGGTCGGGTTAATACAAGCGGCCACACTGACGGGAGAGGCACAGCTCCCTCCGCCAGGAGCGGCAGGACTGGAACGGCTGTGACAGGGAGTAAAGCAGAATGGCTCTGTGTTCACCCCTCCCCCCTGCCCTTCTCTGGTCAACAGCATGGAGATTAAACATACAAAGCGGTCTGTGTGTATGGATCCTTCTCCCTCACCTTTTTCCTTTCAACGGTAGGAGGGGTCGATTAATAAAGCAGGGGCATAACTGGAGCAGTGTGCAGAGGGGGACACTGAGTTGCAGCGGGCTACAAGTAATAATACCATTTTGCCACCAGGGTTGCCAACTGTTACGTACCTCCGAGGATGAGTCTGACTCGTAGGAGAAGACCTCTCATACAGCTCTGGTTCAGGAGCCACCGGAGTGGGAACAGTGGTCTCGGGAACACAGCGGGGTAGGAGTGCCTGTGGAGACTGTGGTGGTTGACACTGTAGCTGGTTGATGATCCTCCAGGTTTGGCTGGAACTGCGGATGACAGCAGGATCAGTAGCAGGCTGAAGCAGGGAGAGATAAGTCAGGTCAACACGGTAACACACAGAGCAAGTAGCAGGCAGGTGCAGGGTCAGGCGAGCCGGGTCGGATCAGGTGGTCAGGCAGAGCAATGCGGAGGACTGGAGCAGGGTCAGATAAGCAGGCAGAGGTCTGGCAACGGAACAGCAAGTAGTAGTAGCAGGGTCAAGGCAGGCCGGGGTCAGGGTTGGAGATTACAGGTAAGTCAGCAGCGCCGGGTCATCCAGTTAATCAGATAGCAGATGCGGGTAGAGATACTCAGAAGCTGCAGATCAAACAGCACTGCATAAGTGCAGCTTCTGTCCTTTTAAAGGCCCATTGGCGCCAAACAGCGTTCAGCCCGCGCACACGAGTGCGCACACGAGCAGAAGGGTCGCGCTTGCGCGTGCGCACACGCGCCGGAGAGGTGCGCACGCGCGTTCCTGCGTCCAGTCATGGTAAGTCTGTGACATTGCCCCCCCCAAGGGGCAGCCTCCGGATGCCTAACCGGCCTATCTTTTAAAGATGGACAAGAAAAAATGCATGAATTAATTCTTTAGCATGAATGTGTTACGTTCAGGTTCCCAGGAGTTATCCTCTGGACCGTAACCTCTCCATTTAATTAGAAATTGCACTTGGCCTTGCCGTTTCCTACAATCGAGGATTGCTTCTACCTCGTATTCCTCACTTCCATCAATAATAACAGGTTCTGGTGGTCTGGACCCTCTGTCAGGGAAGGGATCAGGTACTGCAGGTTTAAGTAAGGAGACATGAAATACTGGATGTATCTTAAAAGAGTCAGGTAAGGAAAGTTCATACGATACCTCATTAAATTTTCCTCTTCACTGAAAAAGATCCTAAGAACTTGGGTGCTAATTTTTTCGAAGGGCAAGCCAACCTGAGGTTATTTGTGGAGAGCCATACCTGATCGTCCACTTGCAGGTCCAATTCCCCTCTCCTTTTCCTGTCGAAAGCTTTCTTGCTGTCTGCCTGGGCCGTGGTCACTGCTTCCTGCAACACTTGGTTATTGCGACTGAGGAAGTCCACCATGCTCTGTACTGCTGGAATTGAGGATTCTGGAAGAAAATCAGGTAAAAAAGACAGGTGAAAACCATAATTAGAGAAGAAGGGAGATTGCCCTGTGGCCGAGTGGCTGGCGTTGTTATAGGAAAATTCTGTTAGGGGCAGTAAGGATACCCAGTCATCTTGGACAAAGGACGTGAAACATCTGTTGTATTGTTCAAGAGTCTGATTTGTCCTCTCAGTTTGTCCGTTTGTTTGGGGGTGATAGGCCGAGGACAAAGCTAGTTCGATCTTCAGGGTCTTACATAATGCCCTCCAGAAACGTGAGGTAAACTGTACTCCCCTATCTGATATGAGGTTTGCAAGAACTCCATGCAATCTGAAAATCTCCTTGATTAATACACGGGCTGTTTCCATAGCGGATGGAGTACTCTTTAATGGTAGGAAGTGGGCCATTTTAGAGAGTCGATCCACGACTACAAAGATCGTGGTACACCCTTCAGAACATGGAAGCTCTACTATAAAGTCCATGGAGATCATCTTCCATGATCTATCCGGTACAGGTAAGGGTTTCAATAGTCCCCAGGCCCGACTCCTTGCTGTTTTGTTCCGGTTACAGACGGGGCATGTACTTACATACTTCTTGCAAAATTCCTCCAGGCCTGGCCACCAGAACATGCAACGTACCAACTCGAGGGTCTTGCGGACCCCGAGGTGCCCTGCCAGTGGATGATCATGAAGAAGTTTTAATACTCCAACTTGCAAGTCACCAGGGACAAAGATTTGACTCCCCCTCCACAGTAGGCCATCTCTGGACGTCAAGGTAATCCCAGGCGGTCTCGAAGAGTCAGTGGATGCTTCCTTAATCTAGGAGAGAAGATCCGTTTGGAGAAGCAGAAAGTTGCCTGCGGGTAAAATGGTGTCAGGGACAAAAAGGTCCTTAGGGTCGTCGAACATACGTGATAGCGCGTCTGGTTTGGTATTCTTAGATCCAGGCCGGTACGTGATATGGAAGGAAAAACGAGGGAAAAACAGGGCCCATCGGGCTTGTCGAGGTTTCAGCTGTCTAGCAGATCTTAGGTACTCTAGATTCTTGTGGTCGTGTATATGAGTACTGGTGGACAGCACCCTCTAACAAGTACCTTCATTCTTCCAAAGCAACCTTGATGGCAAGTAACTCCCGATCACCCACATCGTAGTTCCTCTCTGCAGGGGACAGTCTTCGTGAGAAGAAGGCCACAGGGTGCATTGGGTCCTTAGTACCCTGGCGTTGAGAAATGACCGCCCCTACTGCAACTTCGGAGGCATCTACCTTGAGGATGTAGGTTAGAGATGGGTCAGGATGGCTGAGGATCGGAGCTGAAGTAAAAAGTCTTTTAAGTGTTTCAAAGGCGTCTTGGGCTTCGGGATTCCAATGGAACCGAAGGTTTTGTTTGGTTAGCTGCGTGATGGGCGTGATTATTGCAGAAAAACCCTTGATGAACTTTCTGTAAAAGTTTGCAAACCCTATAAAATGTTGCACTCCCTTCTTGTCTAAGGGTACAGGCCAGTCTAGAATAGCGGACACCTTTTGGTATCCATCTTAATTTCCGTTGGGGAAATCACCAATCCTAGGAACTGGATGCTCCACTGCTCAAATTCGCATTTTTCTGCCTTTGCATACAGTCCATGCTGACGAAGCCGACCCAGTACTCTGCAGACATGTTCCCAATGCCGGTCAAGGGACCCTGAAAAGATTAAGATATCATCCAGATAGACAATTACAAAAATGTCCAAAAAGTCTCTGAATACATCATTGATGAAATATTGGAAGGTGGCGGGGGCATTGCAGAGCCCAAAGGGCATGACCAGATATTCACAATGGCTGAACCGGGTACGAAAAGCCGTCTTCCACTCATCCCCGGCCCGGACGCGGACAAGATTGTAGATCCAACTTAGTAAAGATAATGGCAGATCTTAATTTCTGGAACAGTTCAGGTATCAGGGGCAACGGATAGCGGTTCTTGACCGTGATTTTATTCAACTCGCGGTAGTCCACGCATGGGCGATGGGTCTGGTCTTTCTTTGTGACTAAAAATATTCCGGCACCTGCTGGTGAGGTTGAGGGGTGGATAAACCCCCTATTCAGATTTTCGTCAATGTAAACCTTTAGTGCCTCCTGTTCTTTTTCCGACAAAGGGAATATGCGCCCAAAGGGGATCTCAGCTCCAGGAAGCAGTTTGATCGAGCAGTCATAGGAGGGGTGAGGCGAAAGGGAGTCAGCCCCCCGTTTACTGAAAACATCAATGAACTCATGGTATGGTTCAGGCACTGACTGGAATAAGTTCTGATCGGAGTCCATACACAGCAGAGTAGTGGGTGGGTTGGAGGGTTTGGATATACAATGTTTCTGACAATAGGAGGACAGGAATCCTACTTCCCCAGATACCCAATTGATTTGGGGATTGTGAGCCTGAAGCCAAGGTAACCCCAGGATCACGGGGAACAATGGTGAAGATATGGCATCAAGGGTCAGCAGTTCTTTGTGTTGGGAGGAGATGGCAACAGGCAAAGGGGCGGTCTCCTGGGTTACTTGTCCCGACTTTATGCGAGAGCCATCGGCCAGGTAGACAGAAAGTCCATGCGTCTTTTCTTGTAGTGGGAGGCATTATTGAATGGCAAAGGTGATATCGACGAAACAGCTACATGCTCCAGAGTCGACGATAGCGTTGACTGTTATTGTTCTTTCCGGAAGGAGGAATGAGGAATGAGAGAGGGAGAGCAAGGTGGGTTGCATTGGCAGACAGTGTTGACAGATTGGCAGGTATGGAAGAAGGGCACTTACGCATCTTGGCAGGGCAGTTGTGCACGTAGTGGCCGGCCTCGACACAGTAGAGGCAAAGATTGTGCTGTCTGCGACGTGCTCGTTCTTCAGGGGATGAAGTTGATTGTATCACTCCTATTTGCTGGTTGGTGCCAGGTAGCGGGAAGAGGGATCTGGAGCCCTTGGGGTGGCCTTGCTGAGTGGACTGCTCTGACCGACGCTCACGGAGTCGTCGATCGATTTGGATGGACAGGGTGATCAGATTTTCAAGAGTACCTGGTATACCCACTCGGGCGAGCTCATCCTTGAGTCTGTCAGAAAGACCCATGCGGAATTGATGTCGTAAAGGAAGCATCATTCCATTGAGTGTCTGTGCTCCAGCGCCTAAAGTCTGTGACATAGTCCTCGGCCGCTCTGCAACCTTGCTGCAGCGCAAACAGAGCAGCTTCCGCCGTGACGGTCCGCTGGGGGTCCTCATAAAGCTGAGCCATGGCCTCAAAAAAGGCTAACAAGGAGTGGGTCTGTACGCTGTTCTGCTCAAGTAGTCGGTGGGCCCAACTCTGGGGTTCTCCTTGGAGTAGGGTGATGACAAACCCCACCTTGGTAGCTTCAAGTGAAAAAGTCCGGGGTTGTAGAGTGAAGTATAACTGGCAGGCATTGTGGAAAGCCCGAAACTTGGTACGGTCTCCTGCAAATCTTTCCGGAACAGGAACTCTGGGTTCAGGCGGGAGCATCACTACAGAAGGAGCGGAGGCAGACTGTACAGGTGCAGTGGAGGAAACTGAAGGGATCTGAAAAGGTCTGGACCTGCTCATCCAATTTGACATGTCCTTCTTGTAAGGATTTAACGGCTTGCGTGAGAGCTGCAAGGTGTGTGCAAATCTCCTCCATGGGTGAGGTTTCTCCTGCAGACTCGGTCATGGCTGTTTGATACTGTTACGTACCTCCGAGGATGAGTCTGACTCATAGGAGAAGACCTCTCATACAGCTCTGGTTCAGGAGCCACCGGAGTGGGAACAGTGGTCTCGGGAAAACAGCAGGGTAGGAGTGCCTGTGGAGACTGTGGTGTTTGACACTGTAGCTGGTTGATGATCCTCCAGGTTTGGCTGGAACTGCGGATAGCAGCAGGATCAGTAGCAGGCTGAAGCAGGGAGAGATAAGCCAGGTCAACACGGTAACACACAGAGCAAGTAGCAGGCAAGTGCAGGGTCAGGCGAGCCGGGTCGGATCGGGTGGTCAGGCAGAGCAATGCGGAGGACTGGAGCAGGGTCAGATAAGCAGGCAGAGGTCTGGCAACGGAACAGCAAGTAGTAGTAGCAGGGTCAAGGCAGGCCGGGGTCAGGGTTGGAGATTACAGTTAAGTCAGCAGTGCCGGGTCGTCCAGGTAATCAGATAGCAGATGCGGGTAGAGATACTCAGAAGCTGCAGATCAAACAGCACTGCATAAGTGCAGCTGATGTCCTTTTAAAGGCCCATTGGCGCCAAACAGCATTCAGCACGCGCGCACGCACACACGCAAGCATGCGCGTGCGCACACGCGCCGGAGAGGCGCGCACGCGCGTTCCTGCGTCCAGTCATGGTAAGTCCCTGACACCAACCGTCTGTAAATTTACAGTTTGTACATTGCGGTCGATTTACAAACTGTCCTTAAATGTCCATAATGGACAGCAGCCGCCCATATAAAATTTGGCCTTGGGCCAGCTGGGCCATGCTAGGACAGGGAGGGCAGGCCACGCACATCAGAAAGGAGGACTGAAGGGGAAGTCAAGAGCGGGAGTGCCACCGGGACGAGGGTCACTGGAGGAGTTAGACTTATGTGGACTGTGGAGAGGAGAATAGGATGAAACTAGATCCGCCAAGCCAGAGCCTGGAAAGAACTTTCTGACTGAGCTCTGCACGGTGTACCTGGGAGGAGGTCAGTGACAGTGCCGCCAGGCCATGGGGGGGTTACTGATGTAAGGTGGGAGAGAATACAGTAAGGTAAGAGGAGCGCTGATATAAAGGTTTCCCCTTATATCAGTACCCCCCTTACTGCAGTGTATTCACTTTAGGGAAGGTGGTCTGTGGTCACCCCCCTGCCCCACACATTAGCATTGCCAGTGTTCCCCCTAAATCAGTGTCCTCAGAGTTCCCCTTTACTTCAAAGTCTGCAGAATTCCCTCCTACAATGCAATGGGGGCTTTAATTGTCAGGGCCTATTAAAGACATCCCTGACAATGGTACATTGCAGTAAGATGTCAGCTTTTATTGGATGCAACGTTGAGATGCAGCCAGCAAACGTCAATGCGTTTCATGATTCTGAGTCATGAGTCAGGCTGTTATGGCTGAAACGTGTTAACGATTGCTGGCTGTATCTCAATGTTGCATCTAATAAAAGCTGACATCTTACTGCTATGTAGGATTGTGCCAGATCTTTCTGTGGATTCAACAATCCTCAGGTTGCCTGTTCAAAAGGGGTTACATAGGGATCTTTGCAGAATGATTTGTCATTAATAGTGTTGAGCGAACCCGAACTGTAAAGTTCGGGTCCGTACCGAACTTTAGCTTTTTCCCGAACCCGAACCCGGACTTTGCCCAAAAGTCCGGGTTCGGGAATATAATAACGCATTTAGAAATGCTTCAGGGGCCAGCCAATCACCTTTTGATTAGCTGGTGTGCCCTTAGAAGCCATCATAGCCATGCCTACTAATGGCATGGCTGTGATTGGTCAGTGCAACATGTGACCCAGCTTCTATATAAGCTAGAGGCACACAGCACACATGACACTCTGCTTCAGAATAGATAGGGAGAGGATCTAGTCTGCTGCTGCTGCTTTTAGGGAGAGATAGAAAGATAGATGAGGTAGTCCTGATTCTACAATCTGAGGGAAAAGATAGAGAGATAGTGTAGTGTAGGGCCAGGTTCCTGTGTTGGTGCTTTCAGGGAGAGAGAATATTATATAGGAGTCCAGATTCAGAGATTAAAATCAGCGATCTGCATAGGTCTACCTATTTGTGTTGCAGTGCAGTCTTTTTACACTGCCATGAGCCCAGTGTCAGAGAAAATCTAACTTTTAGGGGGGAAAAAAAGGCACTTTATTGTTCTCTTTTCCAAAAGACCCATAGGGCAAAAAAAAAAAAATTAAAAAAAAAAAGCATTTTATTTTGCTCGTGCAAAAAAAGACCCGTTTAGGGTAAAAAAAAAATAAAAAAAAAAATTTGCACTTTAATGTACGCTTGCAAAAAACGCCGTTTAGGGTCACAAAAAAAAGTTTGCAGTGTGTTATACATATTTTGAGGTGTGTGAAATAAACAATTTCTATATAGTTTTCTCCTACTGTGCTATACTAAAAAAACAACATTTTTTTTGAATAGCATTTTCTGCAGTTCTGTAGCTGTGCGATTCAGCGGTTACGTACTGTGGGTGTGTTCTGCTCTTCCAAAAACACCCATTTAGGGCAAGATCCTAAATTTTGAAAATATGAGGAGAAGGTCAAAGGGACGTAGTGGCCCCGGTCGTGGTGCTGCTGGTGGAGCTCCTGTTGCAGGGAGAGGACGTGATGGATCTGTGCCAGATACACGCACAAGTGAAACACCTTCCTCAGGTGCGAGTAGGCGACCGAGCCTGCGGCGGTATTTTGTCGCGCCTAATGAGGCTGTACGAATGTTTAGGCCAGGACAAGTACAGGCGATAGTAGATTGGGTTGCTGACAGTGCCTTGGGTTCCTTCACATTGTCTCCCACCCACTCTTCTGATGAAAGAACAGAGTTGGCACCTGAAACCCATGTCCATCAGTCTTTCACCTCACCCCCTTGCAAATCAGCCAAGCAGTCTGAGCCCCAAATCATGCAGCAGTCTCTTCTGCTTTTCGATGACTCTGTTAGCAGGGTTTCCCAGGGCCATCCACCTAGCCCTGCCCCAGAAGTGGAAGAGATTGAGTGCACCGATGCCCAACCACTTATGTTTCATGATGAGTACATGGGAGGACCATCGCAGTACGTCTCGGATGATGACGAAACACAGGTGCCAACTGCTGCTGCTTTCGCAATTGTGCAGACAGACAAGGAGGGCAGGGGTGAAGACTGGGTGGAAGATGATGTGGAGGACGATGAGGTCCTCGACCCCACATGGAATCAACGTTATGCAGGTGACCAGTGTAGTTTGGAGGAAGAGGCGGTGGTCGCACAGAGCCACCAGCACAGCAGAAGAGGGAGCAGGGTGCAAAAGCGGAGCGTCTGTCAGCTAGACAGTATGTCTGCTACTGCCCAACGCAGCAAGGGACCGAGCACACCAAAGCCAGGTCCAAGGAGTTCCCCAGCGTGGCAGTTCTTCACACAATGTGCTGATGACAAGACACGAGTGGTTTGCACGCTGTGCAATCAGAGCCTAAAGCGAGGCATAAACGTTCTCAACCTGAGCACAACCTGCATGGCCAGGCATCTAAGTGCAAAGCACGAGCTGCAGTGGAGTAGACACCTCAAAAACCAAGAAAGGTCTCTGGCTCCTCCTGCTTCCTCTTCTGCTGCAGTCTCGGCCTCTTCATCCACCTCTGTAGTGACAGTGGCACCTGCCACCCCGCAAACAGAGCATCTGCCAGCAACACTACCACCTGGGTCACCAACCATCTCCACAATGTCCCATGGAAGCGTTCAGCTCTCTATCTCCCAAACATTGGAGCGGAAGAGGAAGTACCCCCCTAGCCACCCGCGATCCCTGGCCCTGAATGCCAGCATTTCAAAACTCCTGGCCTTTGAAATGCTGTCATTCCGTCTGGTGGAGACGCAGAGTTTTAAAAGCCTGATGGCATTGGCTATCCCACAGTACGTCGTGCCCAGCCGCCACTATTTTTCCAGGCGAGCCATCCCTTCCCTGCACAACCAAGTGGGGGACAAAATCAGGTGTGCACTGCGCAACGCCATCTGTGGCAAGGTCCACCTAACTACGGATGCGTGGACCAGTAAGCACGGTCAGGGACGTTATATCTCCCTAACAGCACACTGGGTAAATGCAGTGGCGGCTGGGCCTGAGGCAGATAGCAGTTTGGCGCATGTCCTTCCACCACCGAGGATTGCAGGGCGCTTCAGTTTGCCTCCTGTTGCTAACTCCTCCTTCTCCGCTTCCTCATCCTCTACCGCCTCCTCATCCGGTCAGCGTAACACCTTCACCACCAACTTCAGCACAGCCAGGGGTAAACGACAGCAGGCAGTTTTAAAACTTTCCTGTTTGGGGGAAAAACCCCACACCGCGCAGGAATTGTGGAGGGACATGGAACAACAGACCAATGAGTGGTTGCTGTCAGTGAGCCTCAAGCCCGGCCTGGTGGTGTGCGATAATGGGCGAAATCTCGTAGCAGCTCTGGGCCTAGCCGGTTTGACGCACATCCCTTGCCTGGCGCATGTGCTGAACTTGGTGGTCCAGAGGTTCCTTAAAAATTACCCCAATACGCCAGAGCTGCTGCAGAAAGTGCGGGCTGTGTGTGCGCGCACTTTCGGCGTTCTCACCCTGCTGCTGCTCGCCTGTCAGCGCTGCAGCGTAACTTCGGCCTTCCCGCTCACCGCCTCATATGTGACGTGCCCACAAGGTGGAACTCCACCTTGCACATGCTGGCCAGACTGTGCGAGCAGCAGCAGGCGATAGTGGAGTTTCAGCTGCAGCAATCTGGCGTGAGTCGCTCTGCGGAACAGCACCACTTCACCACCAATAACTGGGCATCCATGTGAGACCTGTGTGCCTTGTTGCGCTGTTTCGAGTACTCCACCAACATGTCCAGTGCCAATGACGCCGTTCTTAGCGTTACTATCCCAGTTCTATGCCTCCTTGAAAAAACGCTTCGGGCGATGATGGAAGAGGATGTGGCACAGGAGGATGGGGAGGAGGAGGAGGAAGCGGGATCATTTCAAAGGCTTTCAGGGCAGTTTTTCACAAGTGGCTACGAGGGTGGGTTCCTGCACCAACAAACGCCAGGTACACAATTGTCCGGCAGAAAGGGAACAGTTCTGGAGGATGACGAGGTGGAGGAGGAGGAGGAGGAGGAGGCATTTTCACAGCAGGGTGGCACACAGACCAGCTCGTAGCCATCACTGGTGCGTGGCTGGGGGGATACAGAGGACACAGACGATACACCTCCCACAGAGGACAGCTTTTCTTTGCCTCTGGGCAGCCTGGCACACATGAGCGATTACATGCTGCAGTGTTTCCGCAATGACCGCCGAGTTGCCCACATTTTAACTGGTGCTGATTACAGGGTGGCCACCCTGCTGGATCCCCGTTCCAAGGACAACGTACCGTCCTTAATTCCCTCACTGGAGCGGGATCATAAGATGCGCGAGTACAAGCGCATGCTGGTAAACGCGCTGCTGGTGGCATTCCCACCTGACAGCGGGCGTACGGTGGAAGCACAAGGCGAAGGCAGAGGAGGAGGAAGAGGTCGCCAACGCAGCCGGGGCACCGGCAGCACCTCAGAAGGCAGGGTTAGCATGGCTGAAATGTGGAAAAGCTTTGTCAGCACACCACAACAACCAGCACCACCAGCTGAGATGGAACGTCTTAGCAGGAGGCAGCATTTCACCAACATGGTTGAGCAGTATGTGTCCACAGGCCTACACGTACTGGATGACGGGTCTGCCCCCTTTAACTTCTGGGTCTCCAAATTGGGCACATGGCCTGAGCTTGCCCTTTATGCCTTGGAGGTGCTGGCCTGCCCTGCAGCCAGTGTATTATCTGAACGTGTATTTAGCACGGCAGGGGGCGTTATCACAGACAAGCGCAGCCGCCTGTCCAGAGCCAATGTGGACAAGCTCACGTTCATTAAAATGAACCAGGCATGGATCCCACAGGACTTGTCCGTACCTTGTGCAGAATAGACATGTATACCGGTGTTGTGACAAAAACTGTCCGGCCATCGGATTGTGTCCGGCCCATACTGCGAAGGCGCAGCGCTTGCGCAGTACAGAGGACAAGGAGATTCACAAAATCTCCGAAGATGAACGGCGCCTGCGCTGTGAGTGCAGGTTCAAGCCCCACCATCCAAGTGGACATACGGTAGCGCATAGTAACAGGGCCCCTCACGGGCTCGGTTCGATCGCCACGCTTCGGGCACGGCCTCACTTGGCTCGTCTTGAACCACGGATGGTGTGGCCTTCACCTGAACTCACCACGCAGGCGCCGTTCGTCTTGGGAGATTTTAGAAATCCCCTTGTCCTACATACTGAGCAAGCGCAGTACAGGGTGGGCACTATTTGACGGGGGACAGAATTCGACACATCACCGGCATTACACAGCCATTGTTGTATTTTTGAATCAGTGTTGGCTACCTCGTCCTCCTCCACCGCCGCTTCCACCTACACAGCCACATCCACCGCCACTTCAACCTCCTACTCCATATGGACCTCGTCCTCCTAGGTCAAGATTATTATTTTTTATTTTTATTTTTTTTATGTTATTTTAAGTTATTTCCATATCCACATTTGTTTGCAGAGCACTTGCCATGCTCTTAACAACATTTTGCTGCCATTTGCAGCCCTCTAGCCCTTTCCATTACCTTTTTAGAGGCTTTTTAGTCCTTAGAAGTCCGGGTCCCCATTGACTTCAATGGGGTTCGGGTTCGGGTCCGGGTTCGGGTTAAAGTTCGGTCCCGAACCCGAACTTTTTTCCGAAGTTCGGCCGAACCCGTTGAACCCGAACATCCAGGTGTCCGCTCAACTCTAGTCATTAACTGTACAGAGCATTTGATAGACCCTGATCCAGAACTGCTTCACTTTTGCTATATTAACCTGTTTATGATTTTTTTTTCAACCAGGTATCTGAATCCCTATCTGTGTGGAAAACACTGTTTTCTGCAGCTGGGCAATCACCAGCTTCCAGTCCCTGAGCCATGTCTGACCCAACAGAAAAGGATGATGGCCATAAACCCTTTAGTGCATTATCCTTTAAACGTCCTCATGATCCTGGCACACTGTCACTTAGTGACTCAGACCCTGAGTTATCCGATGATGCAGAGGTGGAATCTGTGAGTGCAGGGGAAGAAGAGAATGATGATGAAGAAGACAATAGAAAGGAAGGTGGGCATGAATCTCCTTTGCAGCCTTTCATCTTGAAAGGGGCAGATGTAGGCTTCTCCCAGCGCAGTCATGGCATTTTTGGAGGCTTGTTAGGTGTACAGAAGTTGCCACCTCTTTCCAAGCATAACACAAAAGGGAAGCAAGGGGTTAGTGCTAGTTTGATTCCTGAAGTTCCAGCTTCTGATTCTAACCCATCCGAACAAAGGGAGAAAAACACCATGTCTTCAAATACTGGAAGCTCAAGCGTTACCACTAAAAAACGCTCAGCACCCGCTACACACCTTCCTGATTATCTAGCCCACCCCGAGCGCTGGACAAAGTACAGTCTGGAGGATGTTCAAGATGCCAGTGACCGCGGCAACCGAAATACGGCTCTTAATTTCATGGCAGAGTTAAAACATAAAAAAGAAGCTAAGGAGGCCTCCAAGAATACCACCAACCCACTCTCCTTCAACCAAGATTCCTCCAGTGCTGGGGAGGGAGGAATCATGTTCACAAAGCCACAGAAAAAAAGCCAGAAAGATGGTGAGAAAAGTGGGGCACAGTCAGGACAACAGCACATGGCCAAGTCATGGTGTGATGATGGCCTAGAAGATGCTGAGGGTACTGGAGAAAAGGCAACGTCTGAAGCTTTGGGGTTTCACGGATCTAAGAAACGGAGCCGGAAAAATATCAGACCAAAAAAACGTGAAAAAGAGGAAGAGGACTCTTCATAAGGAGTGCTGGGGGTGGGGAATGTCAAAATATAATCTCATTTGTTGTGAAGTGACCTTAAGAGCAATAATGAAACATAATATTGTTTAGAGTATTATTGTAAGTTCAGTCTATAAAACAATATTCTGATTTCACCAGAGTTGTTTCTTTAACCTACGAATCGCATCAACGGCAGTTTACATCCATCTGAGATGATTACTTATTTTGAAATGAATGCTGACAGGAAGTGAGAGCTGAATGATGGAGAGATGAGCTCACCAGTGTGATGCTACCTCTTCTTTTACAAGGTGGGTGAGGGGTCGGGTAGACCTGCAATTCAACTGTGAAAAGGCACATTAACCACCGGAAGATTTACCCCCCTTCATGACCAGGCCATTTTTGCGGCACTGCGTTACTTTAACTGACAATTGTGCGGTCGTACAATGCTGTACCTAAACAAAATGTATGTCCTTTTTTTTTCTTTTCCCACAAATAGAGTTTTCTTTTGGTGGTATTTGATCACCTCTGCGGTTTTTATTTTTGCGCTATAAACAAAAAAAGACCGACTTTTTTTTTTAACCACTTCAGCCCGGACCATTTTGCTGGTCAAAGACCAGGCCACTTTTTGCAATTCGGCACTGCCTCGCTTTACCTGACAATTGCGCGGTAGTGCAACGTGGCTCCCAAACAAAATTGACGTCCTTCCCCCCCCCCCCCCCCCACAAATAGAGCTTTTTTTGGTGGTATTTGATCACCTCTGCGGTTTTTATTTTTTTCCCTATAAACAAAAATAGAGCAACAATTTTGAAAAAAAATCTATATTTTTTACTTTTTGCTATAATAAATATCCCCAAAAAATATATAAAAAAACATTTTTTTTCCACAGTTTAGGCCGATACGTTTTCTTCTACATATTTTTGGTTAAAAAAATTGCAATAAGCGTTTATTGATTGGTTTGCGCAAAAGTTATAGCTTTTAAAAAATAGGGGACTGTTTTATGGCATTTTTATTAATAATTTTTTCTTTACTAGTTATGGCGGCGATCAGCGTTTTTATCATGACTGCGACATTATGGCGGACACATTGGACACTTTTGACACCATTGTCCTTTTTTGTAATGCACTGTGTAGCAGAGCGTCCCTGAGAGAGACAGGAAAAGTCCTGTTCGGGGTTTATACATCTCCCAGGCTCCTCTCTTATACGTTTAGGGATCTCTGATCCAGTCCAGGTGTTGGTCCTCTCTCCCAGGTCAATTAAAAGCTCACCTGAGCAGACAGCCTTCGCTCTGCCTGGGACACACAGACAACGCTGGTCTGTGAGAGCAAGAAGGTTGGTGAAAACTGTTAATCAGTTGATGTGGAAGCTGGCAAGCGGTAGGCTTGTTCAGCCTGGTAGTGAGGGCTTGTATATACCGTATAGCAGGGATATGCAATTAGCGGGCCTCCAGCTGTTGCCAAACTACAAGTCCCATGAGGCATAGCGAGACTCTGACAGTAGCAAGCATGACACCCAGAGGCAGAGGCATGATGGGACTTGTAGTTTTGCAACAGCTGGAGGTCCGCTAATTGCATATCCCTGCGTATAGTTAGAGTCAAGACACGGCAAGGGTTTTGTTTAGCTATTTCTGTTCTGTTTGTTTTTCTGCACACTGTACAGCACCTGTCAATAGACTTTGTATATAGCACCAATAAACAACACTGTTTTTTCACTGATCCCATGGACTTGGTATCTGTGCCTGCTCATCCCAGGGAGCTTTTGTACCCGCTACCTGTTACATATGGTGGAGACTGCGACCAGCTGTAGTAAGTTACTATTTAAAAGGCCAGTACCTAAAGTGACAACATGGAGGAAATCATCAAACAAATGCTGTTATCCAACGCTGCACAACAGCAAGCAAACACTGCACAAAAGCAAGAAAACGCTATCGCACAGGAGCAAACCAAGTTGCTGTGCCAACAGATTGGTGCGGTACAGATGTAGAACGTGTACCGGGGTGGGCTCCCCAGGATACAGCGAAGTCACGAACAAGGAAAACTACTCCACCACCAGCTCTTGTTAAAACTGAATTTTACTTAGACGGGGTATTGAACCCAACCACCAATTCTGGGAACATACAATATATTTACAGACACCCGGCCCGAAGGCTGAGACCCTTATGCTGCACAGCGCGGCGCCCTACGTAGGATGCAGGAGTAATTTGCCTACTGGTGGGCACAACAAAACCGCCACACCTTACCTGTTAATACCCTAAAAACAACACAAGAATAACTGTATGGGTGTGTGGTGCGGGATAGCCTGCGATGCAGCACAACAGTTTACAAACTTACAAAGCTCTACCGTATTCTCCCCCCCCCCTTAACTGGTGTTGTATCATGCGTCTGTGTGTTCCTCCTGAGCACAACGCCAGTCTATCTTGAGTTTGTAGAAAGTTCATCAGCTCTCCAATTGTGAAGTGTCACTTTAGGTTATGGAGTCCCTGTAGTGAACAGTAGCAACACTTGTGGCCTGACACAAACAGAGACCCTACTAACTATCTACAGGCCTGGTCTCAGTCTCTAGGCGCCAACAAAGTAATGGGGTGCGTGCACGATCTTACCGACCCGGGTCTGCTCTGCATCCGCTGGTGACTCTGACCGGAACGAAATGTCTCTCTAACAAGTATAAGGTCCTGCAGTGTATATTGTTTTGTTCCTCAGGCCTCATCCGTCTTCCTGCAAGCAATTCCTCGTTCCTCTGGACAGGATCAGGATCTTAGACACAAGTAACTTCACTCAGCTGCAGTTCTGTTTCCACACCTGGATGTTGTAGGATTCTCTGCACACAGTCCTCAGAACAAACTCCTTTTCAAAATGGATGCCTGCTCGCTACACACTTTCTCTCTCTTTCTTGAATCTCTGTCCAAAACAGCCCGTTATACTACAGTTCTCCTCTCACTTTCTTTCCTGTGTGTCACAGCACTGATTTGTGTACAGCGTCTCAATGGCTACAGCCCATTATCTGTGTCAGGAAAAACCAGCGGCATCTTGTGGCCAAACAGCAGAATGACAGTTAAATATTTAATTGTAAACAAACAGTGTTCAGACAATGAGAGCTGCTTCCCATCTTACACAGGAGCAATAGCAGAGGCTGTTTGAACAGCTTGCCACTGCTGCAAAAGCGGATAGGAAAACCCTTACTGAGGTTGTGGAGATGCTAGCACAGGGGTTACCTGCGCAAATGCATGATATTGGAGACAAGCCCTCAGCCATCCATGTGGGTCGCTTTCTTTCTAAAATGACTGCAGATGATGATCCAGAGGCCTTCCTACTAACGTTTGAATGGACCGCTGAGAGAGAAGGTTGGCCTCAAACCCAGTGGGCAGGACTGATCGCCCCCTTGCTTTCTGGAGAATCGCAAAAGGCCTACTATGATCTGGAGTCAGCAGAAGCGGGAGACTATGAGAAGGTCAAGCGGGAAATCCTGGCGCGACTCAGTGTCACCTTGGCTGTTCGAGCTCAGCGGGTCCACAGCTGGTTCTTCCAAGATGAGAAGCCCCAAAGATCGCAGATGTTTGATCTAATCCACCTGGTGAGGAAATGGCTACAGCCGGAGTTCCTTGTCTGCGCCACAAATAGTGGAGCGTGTGGTCATGGACCAATTCCTGAGGTCACTGCCAATTCCCCTGCAAAGGTGGGTGAGTGAAGGAGACCCCAAGTCGGCAGACAACCTGGTGGAGCTCGTTGAGAGGTACTTTGCTTCAGAGAACCTGGTCACCACCCCTACAGCTGCACGGACTTTCCACCCAAAGCCACGGTGTCATGGATATGCATTAATGTCTGTCTGCCATCTTACCTTCCTCCTCATGTGTTCATCTAGAGACCAGACCTCCTTCACCTGGCTTCCTTTATAATCTCCTCCCAGCCTGACTCCACCCCAGGCCCTATCACTGAACACTATATTAACCTGTGCACTGCAAGCCTGCTTTGCTGATCAACGTGTTTGTTAGGCATTGTGTGTTTGGGTTCCTGCCTGCCGTGTGCTACGTCTGTCTCTCTGTTACGTTATTGGCTTGTCCCCGACCATCCCTGTCTGCTCGTGACCCTTGACCTTCGGCTCGTTCTTCGTTATCCTTGTCTGCTTGTGGCCCCTGACCTTCGGCTTGTTATTCGGTTCTCTCTATCGTGTGCTGCTGCTTCCCCTTATCCTACGGGGCGTGAGCTAGGAAACTCCAGGGGCCGCGACCTGGTCCCAGCCTGCAGCGTAACATCCTCACCACTAGAGGCCCTGGAGAAGACCAGCTGGGTCTTAGACTCCGCGCCCTGGGGAATCTTGGCTCTCGCTTCCGTTGGGATCCCGGTTGTGCTCCTCTGGTCCCGCTTTCCACAACCACCCAGTTTCCTATCCACAGAAGCCAGCCATAGGGTTCACTACCTCGCGGTGCACTCCTGTCCCCCTACGGTGTGCATCTGTCACCTGGCCACAGGTGACCCTGACAGTTTGATCAGCCATGAACCCGGCTGACATCCCGCTTCCCGCGGATGATCCATTGCAGGGCATAGTTCGCAGACTTGAGACCCAGGAATCAAATCAGACCCAGGTGATGCGATTCCTCCAGGATCTGGCTTCTCGATTCGAGCAGCTTCAGGTCTCCTTGGGAACCCCGAATCCGCAACCCCAAGTACAACCAGCGGCTGTACCTATCGCACCAGTCGCAGCCTCACACTCACTAAGATTGCCAGCTCCGTTTCGTTTCTCTGGGGACTCCAAGGCCTGCAGGGGGTTTCTCAGCCAATGCACTATTCATTTTGAGCTTCAGCCTCAAAGCTTCCTATCTGACCGGGCTAAGGTAGCCTATATCATTTCCCTCCTCTCCGGTGAAGCTTTGGCCTGGGCTGCCCCCCTGTGGGAGAGGAACGATCCGGTGGTTTCCAGTCTGTCCGAATTCTTGAAGCTCTTTCGTAATATCTTCGAAGAGCCGGCTCGGGCTTCTTCAGCGGCTAGTGCTGTCTTACGTCTTCGCCAAGAATCTAGTTCAGTGGGGCAATATGCTCTTCAGTTCCCTATCCACACAGCTGAATTGAGCTGGAATAATGAGGCCCTGGTCGCTACCTTTTTACATGGCCTCTCTGACCGAGTGAAAGACGAATTAGCGGGAAGAGCCATTCCCGTCGGTCTGGACGATGTAATTTCATTATGCAACCAGATCGACATTCGTTTTCAAGAGAGGTCCTTAGAAAAAAGACGCCAGCACTCTCTGGGTCCTAGCCAGTCTGAGCTCCCCTCCCTTCATTCCGTGGAGCATCCTCTACCTGCTGAAGAACCTATGCAGCTGGGCCGGACCAGACTAACCCCCGAAGAACGTGCTAGGCGCAGAACTCTGGGCTTGTGCCTCTATTGTGGGGGCAAGGGTCATTTTCGTGACTCCTGCTCGCTTCGTCCGGGAAACGCTCGGGTCTAATACATTTGGAAGGTGGAGTATTGGACCCAGAAACATCACCTTCTCGCCTGCTCTTGCCGGTGTCCCTTCATGTAGGCACTTCTCCTCAGTCAACCCTTGCATACCTGGATTCCGGGGCTGCCGGCAATTTCATGGATTGGAGAACTGCTTCTTCTATGAAGCTTACCCTTTCACCTCTCACTACCCCATTGGTAGTCTCGGCAATTGATGGCACTGTTCTCCCAGGGGGCCCTATTCGCTTCCAGACGCTACCCATTAGGATGTCGGTAGGGATTCTCCACCAGGAGTGGATATCCTTTCTTATTCTACCCAAGGCCTCTACCCCAGTTGTATTGGGCCTCCCTTGGCTACAGCTCCACTCTCCACATGTGGACTGGGTCTCTGGGCAGATCCTGGCCTGGGGTTCCTCAGGTTTCTCGTCGTGTCTTCTCAAGGTGACCCCCAAGGAGAGTCTTCCGGTTGCTGCCACTTCTGTTTCTTCTGATCTTCCCGCCGCATACAGCGATTACCGGGATGTGTTTTGTAAAAAATCAGCTGAGGTGCTTCCTCCCCACAGGTCTTTTGACTGTGCTATTGATCTTGTCCCCGGAGCAACTCTACCCAGGGGTCGTACCTACCCTCTGTCCATCCCAGAGACCCAGGCCATGTCGGAGTATGTAGCAGAGAATCTGGAGAGAGGGTTCATCCGGAAATCCTCATCGCCTGCAGGGGCAGGGTTCTTTTTTGTTGCCAAAAAGGATGGTACCTTAAGACCCTGCATCGATTATCGGGGTTTAAATGCGGTTACTATTAAAAATCGATACCCCTTACCCTTAATATCTGAGCTATTCGATAGGTTGAAGGGTGCCTCCATTTTCACCAAGTTGGATCTCAGAGGCGCGTACAATCTCATTCGAATACGGGAGGGTGACGAATGGAAGACTGCATTTAACACTAGAGACGGGCATTACGAATATCTGGTGATGCCTTTTGGTCTGTGTAATGCTCCAGCCGTGTTTCAAAACTTTGTCAATGAAATCTTCAGAGATCTGCTGTACCAGTTTGTTGTCATCTATCTGGATGACATTCTGATCTTTTCTGAAAATCTGCTCGTCCACAGAAACCATGTCCGCACTGTACTTCAACGTCTTAGAGAGAACAATCTCTATGCCAAGCTGGAGAAATGTTCCTTTGAATGTTCTGAGGTCCTGTTTTTGGGGTGCTTTGTCTCATGTTCGGGGCTTCGTATGGACCCTGGGAAGGTCTTGGCTATCACCAACTGGCCTCTTCCTGCTAGCCTCAAGGCCACACAGCGCTTTCTTGGCTTCACTAATTATTATAGGCAGTTCATAAGGAATTACTCTTCCATTGCCGCGCCTATTATCGCTTTGACCAAGAAGGGTGTGAATGCCAGAGACTGGCCTCCCGAAGCTGTCTCTGCATTTCACAACCTGAAACAGGCCTTTGTTTCTGGCCCCCTCTTGAGGAGACCAAATCCTGGGAATGCATTTTTTATTGAAGTGGACGCTTCCTCAATGGGGGTGGGAGCTGTGCTTCTTCAAATCTTTGAGAAGAGACGCCAACCATGTGCGTTCTTCTCCAAAAAAATTTCTCAGGCAGAGAGGAATTATGCCATCGGTGATCGGGAACTTCTCGCAATTAAATTGGCGTTAGAGGAGTGGCGTCATCTCTTGGAGGGTTCCCCTCACTCCATAACGATCTTTACCGATCACAAGAATTTACAGTATCTACAGAATGCTAAACGTCTGAATCCTAGACAGGCCAGGTGGAGTCTCTTCTTTGCCCGTTTTAATTTCACGATTACCTACAAACCTGGTTCCTGCAACGGTCGGGCTGATGCGCTCTCTAGGTCATTTGACACTTTGGACGAGGAGTCCGCCCCTGAACCTGAGCCGATCATTCCCACCTCATGCATTGTTGCCCACTCTACCACCCTGAAGTCTAAAATTCCGCCTGGTAAGACCTTTGTCCCCACTGAGCTAAGAGCTAAGATCCTTCGTTGGGGACATGATTCCAAGGTGGCAGGGCATTCTGGATTCCTCCGATCCTTCCTACTCATCAGTCGTCACTACTGGTGGCCTAATCTCCGCTCAGACGTCAAAGACTACGTTAAAGCTTGTCATGTCTGTGCTCAGTCCAAATCCTCCACACAAGCTCCTGCTGGTCTCCTCATGCCCTTGCCTATTCCTAAGGAACCCTGGGCCCATATTGCCATGGATTTTATCACCGATCTCCCACTGTCTGAGAATAATACAGTCATTTGGGTGGTAATCGATCGATTCTCCAAGATGGCTCATTTTGTTCCTCTTCCTGGTCTTCCTTCTGCCCCTGCCTTGGTTCCCATTTTCATTCGAGAAATTCTCCGCCTACATGGGGTCCCTTCTCATATTGTTTCCGACAGGGGAGTCCAATTCACGTCTCGTTTTTGGAGAGCCTTTTGCAAATCCCTCAATATTGTCTTGGATTTTTCTTCTTCTTACCATCCCCAATCCAATGGACAGACTGAGAGGGTTAATCAGGAGTTAGAGGTCTTTCTTCGCACCTTTGTGTCTTCTCACCATGACGATTGGTCCTCTCTACTCCCGTGGGCAGAATTCTCCCATAACAATCATGTGAATACCAGTTCGCAGAAGACACCCTTTTTCACAGTTTATGGAAAACACCCTCAACTTCCTCTTCCTATGATCTGTTCTCCAGACATTCCAGCTTTGGCTTCGGTTCAGGAGTCTCTCAATTCCGTTTGGGGTCACGTTCATGATTCCCTCCGGGCAGCTGCTGAAAAATTCAAAGGCTTTGCCGACCGCCGCAGGCGTAAACCGCCTTCTCTTCAGCCAGGGGACAAAGTCTGGCTCTCTACCAGGAACATCAAGCTCCGAGTTCCTTCTCTGAAGTTTGCTCCACGATTCATCGGTCCATACACGGTAACTGCTAAACTGAATCCGGTTTGTTTCAAACTCCAGATTCCTAAGAGCCTTAAAATCACTAACTCCTTTCATGTTGCTCTTCTAAAGCCTTTAGTCCTCAATAAATTCTCTCGTCCTCTTCCTACCGTGGCGCCTGTCTCTGAGGATAATCAGGAGTACGAGATCAGTCAAATTCTGGACTCCCGACTCTGTAAAGGCGTTCTTCAGTACCTCGTTCATTGGAAAGGGTTTGGTCCTGAGGAGAGGTCTTGGATCACTGCATCTGAGGTCTTTGCACCTCGTCTGTTAAAGGAGTTTCATCTGAAGTTTCCCTCTAAACCTGGGCCCAGGCGGGGAAGGGGGAGGCCTCGTAAGAGGGAGGGTACTGTCATGGATATGCATTAATGTCTGTCTGCCATCTTACCTTCCTCCTCATGTGTTCATCTAGAGACCAGACCTCCTTCACCTGGCTTCCTTTATAATCTCCTCCCAGCCTGACTCCACCCCAGGCCCTATCACTGAACACTATATTAACCTGTGCACTGCAAGCCTGCTTTGCTGATCAACGTGTTTGTTAGGCATTGTGTGTTTGGGTTCCTGCCTGCCGTGTGCTACGTCTGTCTCTCTGTTACGTTATTGGCTTGTCCCCGACCATCCCTGTCTGCTCGTGACCCTTGACCTTCAGCTCGTTCTTCGTTATCCTTGTCTGCTTGTGGCCCCTGACCTTCGGCTTGTTATTCGGTTCTCTCTATCGTGTGCTGCTGCTTCCCCTTATCCTACGGGGCGTGAGCTAGGAAACTCCAGGGGCCGCGACCTGGTCCCAGCCTGCAGCGTAACATCCTCACCACTAGAGGCCCTGGAGAAGACCAGCTGGGTCTTAGACTCCGCGCCCTGGGGAATCTTGGCTCTCGCTTCCGTTGGGATCCCGGTTGTGCTCCTCTGGTCCCGCTTTCCACAACCACCCAGTTTCCTATCCACAGAAGCCAGCCATAGGGTTCACTACCTCGCGGTGCACTCCTGTCCCCCTACGGTGTGCATCTGTCACCTGGCCACAGGTGACCCTGACACACGGTCTTCCCAGGCAACCGGTAAGACTGTTCCAGGGGAAGTGGGTGGTAAGCATGGCAAGGAGATAGGGGGGAGGATTTTTGGTGCCAGGACTGAAGTTTGGCGTCCCAAACAAGGGAAGCCACTGCCTGTCAGCAAACCAAACTGGGGAAACATCAGGTGTTTTCGTTGTCAAGAACTGGGACATGTTGCGGCAAACTGTCCATTGACAGATGAACCAATGCAGTGTGATCTCTCTATTAGAAGGCAGTCTATGTTTGCTGCTGTTTCATGCGCTGCAGTGCCAAATGTGGGAAAACACATGTGTCAAATGACTGTTAATAATAAGCCTATTACGGCCTTGCTGGACTCTGGAAGTCTAGTTACTTTGGTTACAGCTGAGATGGTTGAAACTGTGAATTTTCATGCTAGAAAAGTTGCTGCGATTTGTGTACATGGGGATACCCGGGAGTATCCAATAGCCACTGTTCAATTTAAAACTGGCTTAGGTACGGTGACCCATTCGGTCGGACTTGTGCCCCACTTGGTGCATGAGGCTATCATTGGTAGGGACTTCCCTAAGTTTTGGGAACTGTGGGATTGTCCCGACCCGGTCGCAGTATCTGACTCAGTCGCAGAGCCAGAACTCCTGGCCGCTACTGACATTGTGGGTTCAGGGGACTCCTCTCAGGGCTCTCCGAGTTATCCTTTCTCAGTTATGGCAGGAGAGCTGGAGGAGCCTGAAGTCCCCACAACCAGTAGAGCTGGACAGCCGTCTGCTGATCCTGAGCCTACGTTGGAGTTTGCTGATCTTAATGTGCACAAGGAAAATTTTGGTACTGAGCAGAGAAAAAACCCTACCCTTGCCAGGGCCTGGGAAAATGTAATGGTGATTAATGATGTACCTCTCGAACCAGGGGACAGGCCCTGTTTTCCATATTTCTGCAGAAATGAGGATTTACTGTATCGTGTATGTAAATCTAATGATGAAGTGGTTGAACAGTTGGTAGTCCCTAAGCCATACAGACGGCTGGTGTTGGAACTTGCCCATGGGCACTTGCTAGGAGGCCATTTAGGGGTTGAGAAAACCACTGAAAGGGTGTTGCGCAGGTTTTACTGGCCTGGGATACAGAAAAATAGAGAATTATTGTCAATCCTGTCCTGTGTGTCAGATGTCAGCCCCACAGCCCCACTTCCGAAGTCCTTTAGTGCCCTTGCCCATTATTGAAGTGCCCTTTAGGAGGATTGCCATGGACCTTGTGGGTCGGCTCCCCAAATCTGCCCGCGGTCATCAGCATATCCTTGTGATCATGGATTACGCTACCCGTTACCCCGAGGCCATTCCCTTACGCATCTGCTAAAAACATTGCCAAAGTGCTGTTTATGGTGTTCAGTCGGGTTGGCATCCCTAAAGAAGTCCTTACAGACCAGGGCACCCCATTCATGTCAAAAATTAACTAGGGAGCTGTGCAAGTTATTTAAGGTGACGCAGTTACGAACCTCGGTGTACCATCCTCAAACGGATGGCTTGGTGGAACGCTTCAATAAGACATTAAAGAGTATGTTAAAAAAGGTTGTTGACAAGGATGGGAAAAACTGGGACTTCCTGATACCATACTTGATGTTCGCCATCAGGGAGGTTCCCCAGTCCTCCATTTGAGCTGCTTTATGGGAGACACCCTCGGGGACTCTTAGACATAGCCAAGGAAACTTGGGAAGGGGAGCAGACACCTCACAGAAGTGTCATTGAGCATATCGCTCAAATGCAGGACAGGATTGCAGCAATCATGCCAGTGGTAAAAGAACATTTACTGCAGGCCCAAGCAGCCCAACAGAGGATATACAACAGGGGGGGCCAACTCCGTGTTTTCTCACCTGGTGACAGGGTCCTCGTGTTAGTTCCCACTGTTGAGAGCAAGTTCCTGGCTAAGTGGGAGGGTCCCTTTTGAAGTAATTTGAAAGAGTTGGGGAAGTCAATTACAAGATCTATCAACCAGGTAAAAGGAAGCCCGAACAGATTTACCACATAAACCTGTTAAAGCCCTGGAAGGATAGACTGGCGTTAACTGTGAGGTCCCTTCCGGGAACGCCTAAGGGTACTGGGTCCCTGAGGTCACGATTCCAGACACCATGTCACATTCCCAAAAACAGGAAGCTAGAGAGTTCCTGATAGGAAGGGAAGTTGAATGCAGTAACAAAGTTTGACACGTACCCAATGCCCAGGGTAGACGAACTTATAGACCGACTTGGCAAGGCCCATTATCTGACCACTTTGGACTTGACCAAAGGATATTGGCAAATACCCCTGACTGGGAGTGCCAAAGAAAAGACTGCGTTTGTGACCCCGGAGGGGTCGTTTCAGTATAAGAAAATGCCTTTTGGGTTGCAAAATGCCCCTGCAACATTTCAGAGGGCTATGGACAGGACCCTATCTGGAAGACATAGTGGTGCATAGCACTGACTGGGAGTCTCACTTGCCCCGTGTCCAAGCTGTCCTTGATTCCCTCTTCAAGGAAAGCTTTACGGCAAATCCAAAAAAATGTGCCATTGGTTTGGAGGAAGCCAGGTATTTGGGCTACACTATTGGCCGTGGTGTCATAAAACCACAGGTGAATAAAATAGAAGCCATCCAGGAGTGGCCACGTCCTGCAAACAAGAAGCAGGACAGGGCCTTTCTTGGGATTGCGGGGTATTATAGAACATTTATCACAACTATAGCTGCCCCACTGACAGACCTAACGAAAGGGAAAGACTCTGTAATGGTGAAATGGTCCCCAGTAGCGGAGGAAGTCCTGAAGAAGGCTCTTTGTGCACAGCCAGTATTGTACTCCCCCGATTTCTCCAAAGACTTTTTGGTTCAAACGGATGCGTCTGATGTTGGTATCGGGGCAGTACTATCACAGGTACACAATGGGGAAGAACATCCTGTGGTGTACCTAAGCAGAAAGCTCAATGACCATGAGAAAAAGTATGCAGTCATTGAAAAGGAATGTTTAGCCATAAAGTGGGCCGTGGACGCGCTCAGGTACTATTTGTTAGGGCGCCAGTTCGAGTTAATAACGGACCATGCTCCCCTGAAATGGATGGCCCAAAAGAAGGAGACTAATAGACGGGTGAACCAGTGGTTTTTGGCTCTACAGGATTATTCCTTTTCTGTAAAACACAGGCCAGGTGTTGAGATGGGGAATGTAGATGCCCTGTCCCGTGTTCACTCCTGTTGGGCCACAGGTGTTCCAACCCTGGGGTTGAAACAAGGGGGGAGGATGTGTAGCAGAGCGTCCCTGAGAGAGACAGGAAAAGTCCTGTTCGGGGTTTATACATCTCCCAGGCTCCTCTCTTATACGTTTAGGGACCTCTGATCCAGTATCCAGTCCAGGTGTTTGTCCTCTCTCCCAGGTCAATTAAAAGCTCACCTGAGCAGACAGCCTTCGCTCTGCCTAGGACACACAGACAACGCTGGTCTGTGAGAGCAAGAAGGTTGGTGAAAACTGTTAATCAGTTGATGTGGAAGCTGGCAAGCGGTAGGCTTGTTCAGCCTGGTAGTGAGGGCCTGTATATACCGTATAGTTAGAGCCGAGACACGACTAGGGTTTTGTTTAGCTATTTTTGTTCTGTTTGTTTTTCTGCACACTGTACAGCACCTGTCAATAGACTTTGTATATAGCACCAATAAACACTGTTTTTTCACTTATCCCATGGACTTGGTATCTGTGCCTGCTCATCCCAGGGAGCTTTTGTACCTGCTACCTGCCCCCCAGGTTACAACTGATTACTGTGAAAATGACACTGGCAGTGAAGGGGTTAACCAGTAGGTGGCGCTGTAGGGGTTAAGTGTTTCCTAGGGAGTGCTTTTACTGTAGGGGGGATGGGCTGTGTGTGACATGACACTGATCTCCGCCCCGACTACACGGAGCAGAGATCAGTGTCATTGTCACTAGGCAGAGCGGGGAGATGCTTGTTTACACAAGCATCTCCCCACTCTATCTCTCCGTGAGACGATCGTGGGTATCCCTGCGGCGATCGAGTCCGCGGGACCCACGGAGAAAGCGGCAGGGTCACGAGCGCGCCCACACGGCGGCATCTTAAAGGGGACGTACCTGTACGTGCTTATGCCTGTCTGTGCTGCTTTGCCGACGTACAGGCGGTGGTCCTTAAGTGGTTAAACCAATATTTTTTACTTTCTGCTAAAACATACAAGAAAAAAAAATAGAAATTTTTTTTTTTACTAGTAATGGCAGCGATCAGTGACTAATAGCAGGACTGCGATATTTCAGCGGACTGTCGGGACACTAACTGACACTTTTTGGGGACCAGTGCCGCTAATACAGTGATCAGTGCTAAAAATAAGCACTGTCAATGTACTAATGACACTGTCTGGGAAAGGGTTAAATGTGTGCATGACCAGTGCTTTACTACTGTGAGGAAGGTGCTTGTACTTGGGAAAGGCATTAATCGGTGCCCCTGCTTAGCCGAGACAGAGGATCTATGCCATCTGTACTGACAGAACGGCGATCTGCCTTGTTTACATAGGCAGACTTACATTCTGCATGTGTACCAAAGTATCGGCAGGTGCCAGCACACATTGAGTCCGCGTACCCGCCGATCAGCTCCCGCTGTGTCTAATCACAGCAAGAGCGGGCCGCCGACAGCATGCGCCCCAGACTACAAAATATAAGGCTGAGAGGATACCATCAACGTTCCAGCACTACAAAGCATGCAATAAGAAATGTAAGAGCGCAAACAGGGCAGCAAAAAAATAGACCATGAGAGAGACAGCAGAGGAGAGTAAAAAGAATCCCAAACATTTTTTTAAAATATATTAATAGTAATATAATATATTAATAGTAAAAAAGTTACGTTGGAGCATATTGGCCCCTTAAAGGATGATCAAGGGCTGTTGGTTACAAGTGACAAGGAGAATGCAACTATATTAACCACTTAAGCCCCGAACCATTACGCAGCTTAATGACCAGAGGTGATTTCACAATTTGTCACTG
Source organism: Rana muscosa (assembly GCA_029206835.1). Lineage (NCBI taxonomy): Eukaryota > Metazoa > Chordata > Amphibia > Anura > Ranidae > Rana > Rana muscosa. Next base: position 387,000,471 of record CM055120.1, read on the forward strand.
CACTGCTTTAACTGGAAATTGTGCGGACATGCAATGTTGTACCTAAATGAAATTTGCGTCCTTTTCTTCCCACAAATAGAGCTTTCTTTTAATGGTATTTGTTTGCCTCTGCGATTTTTTTTTTTTTTGCGATATAAACGGAGAAAGACTGAAACTTTGAAAAAAAATGATATTTTCTACTTTTTGTTATAAGAAATATCGAATAAACTAAATTTTAGTCATACATTTAGGCCAAAATGTATTCAGCCACATGTCTTTAGTAAAAAAAATGTCAATAAGCGTATATTTATTGGTTTGCGCAAAAGTTATAGCGTCTACAAACTAGGGTACATTTTCTGTTATTTACACAGCTTTTAATTTATGACTGCCTATCTCATTTCTTGAGGTGCTAAAATGGCAGGGCAGTACAAAACCCCCCTAAATGACCCCATTTTGGAAAGTAGACACCCCAAGGAAATTGCTGAGAGGCATGTTGAGCCCATTGAATATTTTTTTTTTTTTTGTCCCAAGTGATTGAATAGTGACTAAAAAAAAAAAAATTACAAAAAGTTGTCACTAAATGATATATTGCTCACACATGCCATGGTTATATGTGAAATTTCACCCCAAAATACATTTTGCTGCTTCTCCTGAGTACGGGGATACCACATGTGTGGGACTTTTTGGGAGCCTAGCCGCGTACGGGCCCCCGAAACCAAGCACCGCCTCCAGGATTTCTAAGGGCGCAAATTTTTGATTTCACTCCTCACTACCTATCACAGTTTCGAAGGCCATAAAATGCCAAAATAGCACAACCCCCCCCCCAAATGACCCCATTTTGGAAAGTAGACACCCCAAGCTATTTGCTGAGAGGCATGGTGAGTATTTTACAGCTCTCATTTGTTTTTGAAAATGAAGAAAAAAAAATTTTTTTTTTTCAATTTTTTCAATTTTCAAAACTTTGTGACAAAAGGCGAGATCTGCAAAATACTCACCATACCTCTCAGCAAATATCTTGGGGTGTCTACTTTCCAAAATGGGGTCATTTGGGGGGGTTTTGTGCCATCTGGGCATTCCATGGCCTCCGAAACTGTGATAGGCAGTGAGGAGTGAAATCAAAAATGTATACCCTTAGAAAGCCTGAAGTCTCACACATGTGGTATCCCCCTACTCAGGAGAAGCAACAGAATGTATTTTGGGGTGTAATTCCACATATGCCCATGGCATGTTTGAGCAATATATCATTTAGTGACAACTTTGTGCAAAAAAAAAAAAAAATTTTTTCCCGCAACTTGTGTCAACATATAAAATATTCCATAGACTCGACATGCCTCTCAGTATATAGCTTGGGGTGTCTGCTTTCCAAAATGGGGTAATTTGGGGGGGTTTTGAACTGTCCTGGCATTTTATACACAACATTAGGAAGCTTACATCCACTCTTCTAAGCACTTGAAGACAAAGCCCTTTCTGACACTTTGTTTACATGAAAACATATTTTTTTTAAGAAAATTATGTTGAACCCTCAAACATTATATATATTTTTTTAAAGCAAAGGCCCTACAGATTAAAATGGTGGGTGTTGCATTTTTTTTCTCCACACAGTATTTGCGCAGCGATTTTTCAAACGCATTTTTTGGGGAAAAAATACACTTTTTTTCATTTTAATGCACTAAAACACACTATATTGCACAAATGTTTGATGAAATAAAAAAGATGATCTTAGGCCAAGTACATAGATAGCAAACACGACATGCTTTAAAATTTCGCACAAACGCGCAGTGGCGACAAACTACATACATTTTTAAAAGCCTTTACAGAGTACCACGTTAGATTTACAGAGGAGGTCTACTGATAAAATGACTGCCCTCGATCTGACCTTCGTGGTGATACCTCACATGCATGATGAAATTGCTGTTTACATATGACGCCAGACCGACGCTTGCGTTTGACATTGCGCAAGAGCAGGGCGGGACAGGGGTGCTTTTTTTTTTTTTTTTTTTTTTTTTTATTAATTTTGCTTTTTTATTTTATTTTTAAACTGTTCTTTCCATATATATATATTTTTTTTAATCATTTTTATTGTTATCTCAGGGAATGTAAATATCCCCTATGATAGCAATAGGTAGTGACAGGTACTCTTTTTTTGAAAAAAACTGGGGTCTATTGGACCCTAGATCTTTCCTCTGCCCTCAAAGCATCTGACCACACCAAGATCGGTGTGATAAAATGCTTTCCCAATTTCCCAATGGCGCTTTTTACATCGGGGGGGGGACATTCCCTCCCACTGCTTGTAAAAGCAGTCCAGAGGCTAATTAGCCGCTAGGATTACTTTTACATGAAAGTCGGCCGCTGGCTGAAAAGAATGATACCAAGATGATACCTAAACCCGCAGGCATCAATCTGGTATAACCAAAGTCTAGCAACATACCAGTACGTTTGTATATTGTAATCTTTTTTTTTTCATGCAGCCGGTTGGCTGAATGAAAAAAAGAGATTGATCGGTGGGTATGCCCACCATTAGAATACCTCCCTTCATTCACCCACTTCTAATGATGGGCATACATGCACCATTTATATATGCCGAAGCATGGGGGCATCCTCCCGCAAAAGTTATGCCACACACACATGGTCAGACTTTTCCACGGGCATGCCTCCGCCGGAATTTTGACCGTATGTACGCGGCATTAGGAGCAAAATAGCTCCTCCGCCCCTGCTGCCCCCCTGCTTCGGCATATATGCTCTTTTTTTTTAACTGTGGTGGTGAAATCACCTCCTACAGCACTGGAGTCGCAGGGATCAGGCCTGTCTCTGCGAACGCTGCAGTTATGTGTGTTGTGTTTTGTAAGTGACAGTGATCGATCGATACTGCACTTGGGTGGCCTGGGCTGGACGGAGGGGCAAAACGCAGGTGCTAGCAGGTATCTGGGCTGATCCCGCTAACACTGCGTTTTTGGGAACCTTAAACTGCTGGGGACGCTAGTATAGATCTGATCAGATCAGATATTGATCTGTTCAGATACTATACCACTAAGGGAGGTATATGCTTCACGCGTGGGTGTTAGCATTCCTGTCACTAACCTGACGCTGCCTGGGGCGATGCAGACCCTCTCTGACACTAAAACCTAATTGATATCACCCGCCGGGCGATCAGGGGGCTAAACCTTTATTGGGTTATATACAGCGGCTACCCTGACACTATAAAAAGCAAACTAACCAGCGTCACCCGTAACACTTATATGGTGATCACTGGTGAAAGGGTTAACTAGGGGCAATCAGGGGTTAAACCTTTATTAGGTAATATATGGGGGTACCTGACGCTATATAAAAACCTGACGGGGAACCTAAATAACAAAATAACTAACTGGCTAACCAGTGTCACCAGTAACACTTATACGGTGATCACTGGTGAAAGGGTTAACTAGGGGCAATTAGGGGGTTAAAACCTTTATTAGATAATATATGGGGTTACCTGACGCTATAAAAACCTGCGGCGAACCTAAAAAAAACTGGCTACCTATCGGCACCAGCATAACTAATACAGTGATCAGAAAAACGATTGCTTAGTGACACTGGCAAAAGGGGGTGAAAGGGTTACCTGGGGGGGCGATCAAGGGGTTAAACCTTTATTAGGTAATATATGGGGGTACCCGACGCTATAAAAACCTGCGGCGAACCTAAAAAAAATAACTGGCTACCTATCGGCATCACCGACACTAAGACAGCGATCAGAAAAACGATTGCTTAGTGACAGCGGTGAAAGGGTTACCTGGGGGCGATCAAGGGGTTAAACCTTTATTAGGGGGGGTTAGGGGGCTACACTGGACCTAAAACACTCTGCCCTGACACTTTTACAGCCACAAATGTCACTGATTGCAGTGATCAGTAAATAAATGGTCACTGCAATCAGTGACACTGTGACTGGGGGGTGATCTGGGGGTGTCTGGGGGGGCCTGGGGGGGGGCGATCGTGTGCCTATGTGTCCTGGTGTCAGTGTGCTGTTTAGTGCACTAACCTGGCAGAGGAAGCTTTTCATTCGCCAGGAGCAATCGCGAGGGGGTGGCCAGAATCGAATGGGGGCACCCTCATCACGGATCGCTCCCGAAGCGATCCCGGCAGCTCACTGTACCGGAGGGGGGTCCGATCGGACCCCCCACCCATACGAAGGCAGGCACGTACAGGTACGTGATTATGCCTGTCCGTGCCATTCTGCCGACGTATATATACAGTGAGCGGTCGTTAAGTGGTTAAATACTTTCTTCTCCTCGGATTTTACTCTGGAAAAGGAGGGGTATGATAGACAAGATGATAGGGGTTAACAACACAGTGAGGAATGCGCCCTTGTGGTTAACGGAAGCCAGTGTTCAAAAATGACTAGAAAAACATAATATGAACAAATCACCAGGACCAGCTGGCTTGCACCTGAGAGTCTTCAAAGAACCATGACATTGCCAGACCATTACTCCTAATCTTTACGGAAAGCATTTTGACTGGAATGGTACTAGCTGATTGGTGTAAAGCTAACATGGTACCAGTATTCAAGAAAGGGGGGCGAGATACACACATTTGGAAACTACAGGCCAGTCAGCCTTACATCAATAGTTTTGTAAATTTTTGAAGGGGATAATAGGGGGCCATATCCAGGAACTTGCGGATAAGAATAGTATCATTAGCAGTAACCAGCATGAATTTAAGAAAGATCGTTCTTGCCAGACCAACCTATTAACATTCTATGAGGACGTGCATTTGGAGTTAAAAGTATGAATGCAAGTTACTTGCTGGTGGGAGAACCTCTGGGGGAATCAAGGAAGGAAAAAGATCTGGAGGTCCTAGTTGATGACAAGCTGCAGCAAGAAAGGCCAGCAGAATATTAGCATGCATTAAAAAGGGTATTTACTCCAGAGATAAAAACTATAATTCTACAACTTTACAAAACTCTCGCTGGGCCACATCTTGAGTATGCCGTCCAGTTCTGGTCACCAGTCTTCAGGAAGGATGTACTTGAACGGGGAAGATTCCAGAAAAGGGCATTAAAGCCAATAAGAGGGCTGGAGGATCTCAGTTACGAGGAACGACTAGAAGTATTAAATGTATTCTCCCAGGAGAAGAGGCGCTTAAAAGGTGATCGGAGCGCAATGTACAAATATTTTAATAGTGTTTCTAGCATTGGGAGGAAACTATTCAGTCTCCAGTCACTCATGAAGACACGTGGCCACTCAGTGAAGTTGGATGAAAAAAGGTTCAACCTTAAACTGCGTAAGGGTTTTTACTGTTAGAGCGGTAAGGATGTGGAACTCCCTTTCACAATCAGTGGTTATAGTGGGAAATGTAGCTCATTTAAAATAAACCCTTAGATGGACATCCTATTGAACACAATATTCAGGGATAGGGGATGGACATAATACTTAAACACACCCACCCACACAGGTTGAAATTGATGGACTAATGTCTTTATTTAAAGAGGAAGTAAACCCTGATGGGTTTTACTTCCTCTTTTGTTCCCTACAAAGTAAAAGCATAATGGGCTCGTATGCATCGCAAACTAGCCCAATATGTTACACTTACCTGCAAACGAAGCCTGCAATGTCCCCGCTGGTGGCCGCATCCATCTTCACCCCTCTTCCTTCTGGGGTCGTGGACTCCGGCTCTGTGACTGGTCGGAGTCGCGTGACGTCACTCCCCCGCATGTGCACGGGAGCCGCCGGTCACGACACGAGCCCTTTAGAAACGGCACGACCGTGCCCTTTCTCCAGTGCGTATAGCTGATGACGGCACAGGCGTATATGGTATATATTTCCTAAACTGTGCAGGTTTAGGAGATATGTCCAGTACCTACAGGTAAGCCTTATTCTAGGCTTACCTGTAGGTAAAAGTGGTGTAAATAGGTTTACAACCACTTTAACCTTAACAATTATGTAAGTGAAAATTAAACTGCAGAAGAGACAAGATCTCGTTCCCTTCCCTGCTGGACAGGACTGTGCTGTGAGGCAGCGCATTATAAATCTCAGGACTGGATGGAAAGAAATACAAATCTGGGAGTTAAGATTACTCCTATATTTGTATTTCATCTGTGTACAGTATTTAGCTGCTTGCCTGGAGTTCAGCTTTTAAGCCCAACTCCAGCTTTTGCTCTGAGCCAAGAGTGGGTGGTGTGCCTGGACCCTATCCACTGTATGGCTCCCTGGAAGCTTATTGCAATCTATTTTTATTTATTTCAGGTACTTGTATAGCAATTTACACAGTGCTTTACATATATTATACATTCACATCAGTCTCTACACTCAAGGTGCTTAAAGTGGTTGTAAACCCAACCACACAACTTGCACCTACAGGTAAGCCTAGATTAAGGCTTACCTGTAGGTGCAAGAAATATCTCCTTAACCTACACAGTTAAGGAGATATTAGCTGAAAACACTGCACCGATGTCTTCGGCCGGCATGCATGGTTTTCTATATGGGAGCATGCCGGCCCCGCGCCAATCACAGCGCCGGAACGGCGATACCCGGAAGACGGTCAGAGGGGACATGGCGGAGGGGGACGAGGAGCGCTTCGAACTGAGGTAAGTGCCACATAATGAGCTAGTATGCATAGCATACTAGCTCATTATGCCTTTTTCTTGCAGGTGTTATTTTTTTTATTTTTTTTAAGTAGGTTTACAACCACTTTAAGGCCCGTGTACACAATACTAAAATCGGATGGAAAAATTCATACGATGAGCTGTCTGCCGATTTTCGGATCGTTAGTACGGTGCTTTCAGCCAATTTTTGCTTTTTCATCAGACAAAAGCTGGATGTGCAGACTATAAAATTTGTCGGATGTGAACTCAACGTCCGATTTTCGTTTTATTAGTACGAAAAAAAATTGTAAGAGCAGGACTAGGCATGCTCAGAAACAAAAGAATAAATACAAAACTATTTAACACATTACGGCACTTCTGACGTTGTATTCTGTCGTACGAAAATTATAATATTGTGAGTAAACTCTTCACTGTCGACATGAGACTAGCATGCCACAAAAAAATTGACGTTTGGTTGTCCAAAAATCTAAGCGTGTGTACGAGGCTTAACAATCTAAGGTCCCTAACTCACATTTATACATACACATATATAGTGGGCCAATTTAGACAGGATCCGATTAACCTACCAGCATGTCTTTGGAGTGTGGGAGAAAACTGGAGGAATTGGGAGTTAATGGAGGATGACAGAAGGAGGCAAAACCATACAGAGACAATTTCATGAAAAATAATTTACAAGGACATTAACTAGAATCTCTCCCTCTCTCCCCTTGTTCCAAACAGAAGTGAAGGGGAAAATGAGAGGTGAGGGAGCTCATGGGGGATGTTGACCTCTGCCGGGTTAGCCCCCCCATATCAAAATTTTTGAAAACTTTTTATCCAGTTTGTTAGATCTTTCTTAGATCAGGTTAGATCAACCGTTGTTTGCGTTAGATCTCACACAGAAGAAGCAATATTAACAGTAATTTGCTGGGGGGGGGCTAACCCGTCATCATCCCCCCCTTATCAAAAAATTTACCAAACAGTTAGCTACTTTGGAAGCTATTCGTTAGATCCGGTAAGATCAAGTGGTTTTAACGTTAGATCTCACATAATTTCAGAGATATTCCACATACAAATACAGATATTAGGTGGTACATTTGGACGGGTTGGCCCCCCCTTATCAAATTTTCTGGCCAAAAATCATTCAGGCTAATAGATATTCGTTAGATCCAATAAGATCAAGTGGTTTTAACCTTGGATCTTACATAATTTCAGAGATATTCCACATAAAAATACAGATATTAGGTGGTACATAAGGACGGGCTGGCCCCCCCACATGCAATTTTTAAGCCAAAAATCATTCAGGCTAATAGATATTCGTTAGATCCGGTAAGATCAAGTGGTTTTAATGTTTGATTATACATAATTACAGGGTTATTATGGATATTTGGTATGGATGCACGGATATCCATACTAGTGTCTATATCGGAGCCGATAATGAGCAGTTTCACGTGTACCAGTGAGGAGTGCCATTGAGCATACAGAGGCATGCTGAAATTATGTGGGACATTAATCGACAGGTGTGTCCAAGCCCAGTGAAGCCTGAGGCCGGGTTCACACTGGGGCGACAAACGCTCCGACATTGGGAGCTCATGTCGCATGACGTGTGAAAATCAATGTTTCCCTATGGGAGCCGTCTTAACTGGTCTGACACATGTCGGTCCGACTTTGAAAATGCTCCCTGTACTACTTCGGTCCAACTTTGATCCAACTTCAGCCCATTGACTATCATTGAAGTCGGATCAAAGTCGGACCGCAGTCTTGCATGATCCGACTTTGGCATGCGACTTGTGCTCTGCTGCTCTTGAGGGGGAACTCCACGCCAAATTTTAAATAAAAAACTGGCATGGGTTCCCCCTCCAGGAGCATACCAGGCCCTTGGGTCTGGTCTGGATTTGAAGGGGAACCCCTACGCCGAAAAAACGGCGTGGGGGTCCCCCCCAAAATCCAAACCATACCCTTATCCGAGCACGCAACCTGGCAGGCTGCAGGGGAAGAGGGGGGGACAAGAGAGCGGCCCCCCCTCCCTCCTGAACCATACCAGGCCGCATGCCCTCAACATGGGGGGTTTGGTGCTCTGGGGCAGGGGGGCGACCTGCGGCCCCCCCACCCCAGATCACCCTGCCCCCATGTTGATGAGGACAGGGCCTCTTCCCGACAACCCTGGCCGTTGGTTGTCGGGGTCTGCGGGCGGGGGGCTTATCGGAATCCGGGAGCCCCCCTTTAATAAGGGGGCCCCCAGATCCCGGCCCCCCACCCTATGTGAATGAGTATGGGGTACATCGTACCCCTACCCATTCACCTGGTGGGAAAAAAATGTCAAGAAAAAACACAACACAGCTTTTTTAATTAATTTATTGCACAGCTCCGGGGGTCTTCTTCCGACTTTGGGGGTCTCCGCGCTCTCCAGGTTCTTTCTTCTGCCGGGCCTCCGTTATCTTCTTCTAGCTCTTTTGCTAGCGGGGCCCGGTCTTCTCCGTCGCCTTCTTCTTCTCCTGGTCTCCGGTTCTTCTCTCGCTCTCCGGTTCTTTCTTCCGCCGGGCCTCCGCTATCTTCTTCCAGCTCTTTTGCTAGCGGAGGCCCTGTCTTCCCGTCGTCTTGTCCGGCTCTCCGTTGTCCTTCTGCCGGCCCCTCCACTACCTTCTTGCAGCTCTTTTGCTAGTGGAGGGGCCGGTCTTCTTCGTCGCCGTCTTCTCCTCCTCGATGTTGACGCGTCGCTTCCTCCCGCTGTAATGCTGGCTGTTCGCTCCGCTCCGCATTATTATAGGATTCTCATGACGTCACAGTCACATGCTCCCATGACATCACAGTCACATGCTCCGGAGCCGGAGCATGTGACTGTGACGTCATGAGAAGCCTATATTAATGCGGAGCAGAGCGAACAGCCAGCATTACAGCGGAAGGAAGCGACGCGTCAACATCGAGGAGGAGAAGAGAGAAGAAGACGGCGACGGGAAGACCGGCCCCTCCACTAGCAAAAGAGCTGGAAGAAGGTAGTGGAGGGGCCGGCAGAAGGACAACGGAGAGCCGGACGAGACGACACGAAGACCGGGCCTCCGCTAGCAAAAGAGCTGGAAGAAGATAGCGGAGGCCCGGCGGAAGAAAGAACCGGAGAGCGAGAGAAGAACCGGAGACCAGGAGAAGAAGAAGGCGACGGAGAAGACCGGGCCCCGCTAGCAAAAGAGCTAGAAGAAGATAACGGAGGCCCGGCAGAAGAAAGAACCTGGAGAGCGCGGAGACCCCCGAAGTCGGAAGAAGACCCCCCGGAGCTGTGCAATAAATTAATTAAAAAAGCTGTGTTGTGTTTTTTCTTGACATTTTTTTCCCACCAGGTGAATGGGTAGGGGTACGATGTACCCCATACTCATTCACATAGGGTGGGGGGCCGGGATCTGGGGGCCCCCTTATCAAGGGGGGGGCTCCCGGATTCCAATAAGCCCCCCGCCCGCAGACCCCGACAACCAACGGCCAGGGTTGTCGGGAAGAGGCCCTGTCCTCATCAATATGGGGACAGGGTGCTTTGGGGTGGGGGGGCCGCAGGTCGCCCCCCTGCCCCAGAGCACCAAACCCCCCATGTTGAGGGCATGCGGCCTGGTATGGTTCAGGAGGGAGGGGGGTGCTCTCTCGTCCCCCCCTCTTACCCTGCGGCCTGCCAGGTTGCATGCTCGGATAAGGGTCTGGCTTGGATTTTGGGGGGGACCCCCACGCCGTTTTTTCGGCGTAGGGGTTCCCCTTCAAATTCAGACCAGACCCAAGGGCCTGGTATGCTCCTGGAGGGGAAACCCATGCTGGTTTTTTATTTAAAATTTGGCGTGGAGTTCCCCCTCAAGATTCATACCAAACACAGTGCCTGCTATTGGCGGGGATCCAAGTCGGATCCCCGTTCATTGAAAGTCGGACATATGTCGGCTTCATGTCGCAGGGCAAAGTTGGATCCAAAGTAGGACAGATGTCGTGTCGCACTAGTGTGAACCCAGCCTGAAGCACAGTGTCAGAAGCCAGAGGGAAACTTCGGGGGGCCCTGGTGAAGAAGCCAACCGGGTGCCCAGCTACGATAACTGGCTCCAAAACCAATGACGCTAAGAGACAGCAGCGGAAGTCCAACCCCCCCGCCACCCGTTGTTGCCTCCAAGCAACCCAGTGTCCCGTTTCTTTTGACACATTGTCAGGGCCCGGACTGGTGGCTAGTGAGGACACAGGAGGTGGATCCTCTGTGCCAGAGAGGCGAAGGCATGGGTCGCACTGGAGGACCGGTTCTAAGCAGCTACCGGTTTTCACCAGAGCCCGCCGCAAAGCGGGATGGACTTGCTGCGGCGGTAGCAACCAGGTCATGTCCCCCAGTAGCGGCTCGACTTCTCTGGCAGCTGAGATAGGCACGGTACACAGGGACTAGGCAGAGGCAAGGTCAGACGTAGCGGAAGGTCAGGGCAGGCGGCAATGGTTCGTAGTCAGGGGCAACGGCAGGTCAGATACACTGGCAAGGCAACTACAAAACGCTTTCTCAGGGCACTAAGGCAACAAGATCCGGCAAGGACAGGAAGGGGGAGTGTGTTTTTAAGTGTTTTGGGTGTGTACACAGTAATTGGACCAGGCACCAATCAATGGTGCACTGGCCCTTTAAATTTAAGAAGACCGGCGCGCGCGCGCCCTGGAGAGCAGCGGGACCGCGCGCGCCGGGACGGAGCAGGAGGAGGAGGCCTGTGAGCAGGATGGGATGCGATCCGCGGGCGGACAGGTGCCGCCGCATGGATCGCATCCCCGCCAGCATCAGAGCAGCGCTCACGGTCAGAGGGGCCGACCGGAGCGCTGCAGGGGGACAGACGCCGCGGGCGCTCCGGGATGGATGGGACACCCGGAGCGCTCGGCGTTACAGTACCCCCCCCCTTAGGTCTCCCCCTCTTCTTGGAACCCAAGAATCTACGGATGAGCTCTTTATCTAAAATGTTGGCCTCAGGTTCCCAGGATCTTTCCTCAGGACCACAGTTCTCCCAATCAACTAGAAAACATATTTTACCTCGGATGACCTTGGGGGCGAGGATGTCACGATCAGGCGTCGGGCTTGAAGACCAATTGCAATAGCAGTGGCAGGACAGGCATACAGGCAGTCACTTCTAGTAGATGACACATGCTCACCTGAGGTGCGGAGTCTAAGTACTAGCTGGTTTTCCCCAGAGCTCCGGGTGGTGGAGATGGATTTGGCTGCAGCTAGTACCAGGTCGCAGTCCTCAAGTTTGCCCCACCAGGGTGTGAGCAAGCCGGGGTCCAATAGCGGATAAACAGACAAGGATGAAACAGCAACGTGGTCAAAGAACAGGCCGAGGGTCAAACACGGGTAGTTGCAGATTGGGATCAGGCAGTAGAGAAGTCCAGGAACAAGCCAAAGGTCAATCACGAGTGGTTGTAGTTACAGATGGCAACAGGAAAACCAACAGCAAGGCACTGGCAGGGAAGGCACAATAACCTGGCAAAGAGGAAGTGCTGAGACAAGGCTTATATAGGAAGTTCATGGGAGGAGCAAGAAGTTCAAGGTTCATCGGTAATCAAGACTCAAGGCAGGGTTGTCCATTGGATCAGATAGGTTTGTCCAGCAGATCAGGCAAGGAGCTGTCCAGCATCCCAGATAGCTCAGTGGGAAGAGTAAATGCCAGACACAGACGAGGTCCCAGGTTCAAGCCCAGGTCCTGACAGAGGATCTCTTTCACCGAGAAGACATCAGAAGAACCAGAGACAGGAGCAGGAGCAGTGACCTTAGGGGAAAATCGGTTAAGAATGAGGGGTTTAAGAAGAGACACATGAAAAGAGTTGGGAATACGAAGAGAAGGAGGAAGGTGGAGCTTGTAAGAAATAGAATTGATTTGGTTTTTGATTTTAAATGGCCCGAGGTAACGAGGGCCCAGCTTGTAGCTAGGTACCCGAAACCGAACATATTTGGAGGAGAGCCACACTTTGTCACCAGGGGCATAGACAGGAGGGATTCTTCTTTTTTTATCTGCATGTCTCTTCATGCGGGCAGAGGCCAGTGAGAGCGACTTTTGAGTCTCTTTCCTGATAGAGGCAAAGTCCTGAGTTAATTCATCCACGGCCGGAACTCCAGAAGACGTGGGAATGGGGAGGGGGGGCAATGGGTGATGGCCGTAGACCACAAAGAAAGGCGACTTGGAGGAAGATTCAGAGTTCTTGAAATTGTATGAGAATTCTGCCCAGGGCAATAGGTCGACCCAATCGTCTTGACGGGCGGAGACAAAATGTCGTAGGTAGTCGCCAAGGACCTGGTTAACTCTCTCCACCTGTCCATTGGACTGCGGGTGATAAGCGGAAGAAAAATTCAACTTAATCTTTAGTTGAGTACAGAGAGCTCTCCAAAAATTTGAGATGAATTGAACGCCTCTATCCGAGACGATATGTGAGGGCAGCCCATGGAGGCGAAAAATTTGAAGAAAAAAATGCTTCGCCAACTGAGGTGCAGTAGGCAGACCAGGGAGCGGGACAAAATGAGCCATTTTAGAAAAGCGGTCAAAGACCACCCAGATGACAGTGTTACTACGAGACAAAGGGAGGTCTGTGATGAAATCCATGGCGATGTGGGACCATGGTTGTTCAGGCAGAGGTAGGGGAAGGAGAAGACCTGCAGGCTTCTGGCGAGGAGTCTTGTCACGTGCACAGATAGTGCAGGCACGTACAAAGTCAGTCACATCTTTCTCCTGGGTAGGCCACCAATAGTGTCTGGTGATATGTTGAGCCTTGAAATAAAGGACATCCACGCCAATAGAACTGCATTCGTCTTAAATGTATGTTTACTGGAGAATATACGATGTATACAAAGGATCACCTCTTCCAAGGGAGAGTGATACAGAATACAATTTGTTACAGGCTTTTATAGGAAATCTTAACATAGATGTCTATGGTGGGCACATGCCCAAATTACAAAATACACAACACATTCTTTAATAATTGTTTCAACCTTACATCTGGTCAGCGTGACCTAACTAGGGTGATAAGAGAAGGGTTATTATGACAATAAGAAAGATGGATTATGGCAAGGGAGTAATTATCTATGGAAAGGGACTTTTTATATCAACATCCTTTCCGAGAATCTTATCATATTATTGGCAGTACATTTCATGTCAGCCAGAGAGCAAACAAGACACAAACATGTGTAGCAATACCAGAAGAATTCAGAAACATTTAGAGAGAAATATATTTTACATTATTGAGGAAGAACTCTAAGTGAACAATTAGAAGTGCTTCATATATTTCACATCTTCACAGTCCCTCCTGTGTTTAGAATTCTCAGGTATCCATTTCTTTAACTTCGTCTGTGTCTTTGGGTTGCTCTACTGTGTCTTGAGGTTTCTCCGCTGGAATACGGATTACCATCTCATGGGCAGTTTTAACTCGAGACCTTGAGGGCTCAAAAGATCCAGTATTAATACAAGCTTTACAGGCATTCGTAGTTACCTTCAAACAACATTTGCACAACATAGGTGCACATTTTATAATAATGATTATAAATACAATAACTCCAACAATATAGAGAAGGCCATGTAAAAGACCAGAAAACCATCCTGCAATACCAGAGAACCAATTGAGTGGATTGAGCCAAGAAAGCCAGCTTCCCCCGCTCCCTTCAACCCAAGCGGTTTCAGTATGTTCTTTGCGAAAATTGACCTTCAACTGCTGCACCTTCTCTACATGCGAAATGATGGCATCTTCCGCCTTAGTATCATTTCCAATGTAATTGCAACAGGCAGTTCCCACTATGGTACATATCCCTCCTTGACTGGCCGTGAGATAGTCCAACACCAGCCGGTGTTGTAGAATCTCTTTTTTAATCATTTTTAACTCGGTAGCCATGGCAATGAAGTTTCTGTCATATAGAGCAGTAACATTATCCATCAGGTCTGCTAATTCAATGATAAAACTGAAAGCCTTTTTAATGCAACATCTATTTACCCAAGGAATGGAAAATAATGGTTTAATTTCCCTATCATGTGATTCAATGTCAGTGTCATCATTATTAGGCCCAGAATACAGTGGCGTGGGAATGGCTGTAGGGAAAGGTGGTACTTCGAGGTTAGTCTCTTTTTCTTCCTCTTCCTCGAAGTCCTCATCCTCACCCAGGTTCCTCTCTTCATCTTTTCCTTGATCAGGAACAGCTTGAACAGCTAAATCTCTTTTAATGAAGTGTATGGGAATTTTATGTGCTTGTGTTTCTTTGAATTCATTGTCACTCACATACCAGGTAGCAGGTATGACCCTCCCAAAGTAACAAACCCCCATGGAATTTAGCGGAATCCAGGTATAAGCCTTCTTTCCGCACACGAAATAATATCCGGGGGGCGTGGCAAACCTTTATTAAAATTATACCCTTGTAGGCACATTAACAACTTCATATTATTTTGGCGGGAGTGTTGACGGTGTGTGTGATCGTGCAATTCTTGATATCGGGACGTACTCCATGCAGTGTCCTTACCATCAAACCAATACCTGATGTCGGCTTTTTCCATGCAGTTGGAATTCCCAATATATCGGGTAGTACTCTGGAAACCCTGTGCAAGTAGTTCAGGTGGGTAGATTCGAGTAAAGTTAATACAAACTGCAGGCGTTCTCATGGGAGCATTAGTAAACAGCAGGAATGAGACAGGCTTATCAACCATGTTCTTACTGACTTCGCCAAAGTCTGCACTATCTTCAATCTCCGCCAAAGTACTAGGAATACCTAATAATGGTATAGTCTTATGTGAGATAGGTGCATGAGTGCATATCCAGCAGTTAGTAATATTCAGTCTTTTAGCTGCTTGTAGATGCATAGAAACAAAAGAGTTATGGAAGGGCTCAGCCAGCTTGGCTTGATACTCATGTATATCTCTTCTTAACCTTTGTTCAGGATTTGTAAATTGTAACAGTTCTTCCATTATGGTAGCATTCAAAAGGAAAGTATCATGTATCTTACCCTTTTCCTTGCGCTGAGACCATTCGTAAGTCATTACTGTAAGCCACACCAGAGCGCCTCCTCCGAGGATAACGCCCCATAACTTTATGTCAGCTTTAGGTCCTAGAAGATTCATCTTTCTGTCTTCTGGCTCGGGCACGAGTCAGTGGTGGAGACCTGGAAGGCAAAGGCACAGAACAAGTTTTGCCAGCAGAAGGCTGGCTTAAATTCTTTTTCGGAGCTACAGTTTTCTTACAGTGTGAACCGTGCACCCAGTATTTGTAGTCTTTCAGTTTTACAGCAGTAGGAGACACAAGAATTATCTGGAACGGTCCTTTCCACTTAGGAGATAGAGTGGTTCGGGGTGTGTGATTCTTGATGTACACCCAATCTCCTGAGTTTAGTCCGTGAGTCTTTTCACTCGCGTCCACGGGTTGTCCTGCTTTGGCTCTGGAAAAGGTATCAGAAAACACATTTGCTAATTTGTGCACATAATCTAGCATGGCATCTTGACCAGTTATTAACGTGACTGTCTCTGGCTAATTAGGGTTTGTAGGAAGTCTCTTAGGTGGTCGTCCAAACAGTATATCAAAAGGTGATAAACCATGTTTTTCCTTTGGGGTGGTTCTGATGGTTGCCAAGGCTATTGGTAGTGCCTCTACCCGTGTACTTTTTCCATTGGCTGTTATCTTGGCCAGGTACCTTTTTATAGTTTGATTGCTGCGTTCCACCATTCCACTAGCTTGGGGCCTATAGGGAGTATGCAATTGTTGCCTTAACCCTAAGATTTTTACCACCTCTGCCATGAGTTTATTGTCAAAATGTGGGCCTCTATCCGAAGAGAATACCGCCCCTAGGCCAAATCTAGGAATCAATTCCCTAGTAAGACATTTTACTACTGTTCTAGCATCATTCCGCACTGTTGGGAATGCTTCAACCCAACCTGAGAATTGATCCACACAAACTAAAAGGTATTTGAAACGGCCACAAGGGGGCATATCCGAGAAGTCAATTTGCACAATTTGAAACGGCTCCTCAGTATGTGGGACATGCTTCATTGGAGTGGGAACTGGTTTTCCAGCGTTATGCATTTGGCATATAGCACATTCTTTGAGCTGTTTAGCAGTATAGGTATAAAACCCTGGAGCCCACCATTGATTGTTCACTACCCGACTCATCCCTCCTGTTGAGACATGGCAAGGCCCATGGCTCAAAGCAAACAGTGAAGGAAAAAGAGTTGGGGGAGCAATCAATTTATCTTTCATGCGCCACAGACCATCCGATCCACAAATAGCTCCTTTTGTGGCCCAGGAGGTTCTGTGAGGTGAGCTTGTTTGTAAGGCCGACAAAACCTCCAAATCTACTTGGAGATCCAGCACTGGAAATGCACTGATTTTTGTCGGCCGATGGGCATATATAGTTTCTTTTGCATATTCATCAGCCAAAGCATTTCCCATAGATACACTGTCATCTGACTTAGTGTGTGCTTTGCATTTGATTACCGCATCTTTAAGCGGCAACTGTACAGCTGTTAGGAGTCTAATAATTAACTCTTTATGCTGAATTGGAGTTCCTGCTGCTGTCAGAAAACCTCTTTCCTGCCACAGTTGTGCGAAACTATGTAGGATGCCTACCGCATAGGCAGAATCGCTATATATATTTACAGTGTCACCCTCTGCTAGTTCTAACGCAACACAGAGAGCAGTAAGTTCCGCTGCCTGAGCTGATCTAGAATCTTGCAGAACCTCAGTGTGCAGCAGTGCATTTTCACCATTTACCACTGCACATGCAGCTAGGGTAAGGCCGTCAGGCCTTCTAAGGGCTGATCCATCTACAAAGAGATCGACACATAAGGGCAAACCCACGATGGGGTCATCTTGTAAGTCAGGTCTAGGTTTAGTTACTTCATCAATAAAGGTTGCACAGTCATGTTTCAAGTAATCAGAATCCTCACTTTCCTCGCTGTCAATTTCTGGCAAAAAAGTGGCCGGGTTCAATGTTTGACAGCGCTGGATTTTGAGGTTGGAAGCTGATAATAAAACCAAATGATAATGTGTTATTCTTTGCACAGAAAAATGTTTAGTGTATGCACTATTCAACATAGCTTCCAAATCATGTGGACACATCAGATACAGCGTATTACCCAGAACAATGTCAACTGTTTTTTCGACCAGTAGCGCAGCCGCTGCTACTGATTTCAAACAACCAGGAAGTCCCCTAGCTACACTATCTAGGGGGTAACTGTAATACCCGACCGGGCGGTGTCGGGCACAGAAATATTGTGTCAATACACCATTAGCATGTCCATTTACCTCTGTACAGAAAAGGTAATAATCTTTACTATAGTCTGGTAAGCCTAAGCTGGGCACTGTCAGTAAAGACTTCTTTACGAGTTTAAATGCTTCTCGGACTGCTGGGGTTAATTCATCTGAAGTGAATTTATAACTACTCTTTGTGTGTCCTTTCAGTAATTCCTGGAGGGGACCTATTATTGTGGAATATTGGGGTAGAAATTGCCTGCAATACCCCACTAATCCCAGGAATGCTCGTAATTTCTTTAAAGTGGCGGGCATCTGCTGTTTAGCTATCACCTTTTTGCGTTTATCAGTCAAATGCTTGATTCCCTGGGAAATACAATGACCTAGGTATTGTACTTTTTGGCTTACCCATTGTACTTTGGAGGCATCTACCTTTTTGACCAATATTAGCCAGGAAATTCAACAAAGAAATCGAATCATCAGTGCAAGCTTGTTCATCAGAAGAAGCCAACAATAAATCATCCACATATTGCACTAGTATCGATCCTTTTGGAGGTTGCCACTCATCCAATTTATCCTTCAACGACTGGGAAAAACAACTAGGGGAATCATGGTACCCCATAGGTAACCTTGTCCAGGTAAGTTGTCTTTTCTCAAACGTGAAGGCCAATAACCATTGATCATCTGGATGAATGGGAACACTGAAAAAAGCTGAAGCTAGATCAATCACAGTAAAGTGCGTAGCTGAGGGGGGTATTGTTGCCAAGATAGTTGAAGGATTTGGCACCACTGGCACCGAAGGTATAATTACCTTGTTAACAGCTCGTAGATCATGGACCAATCTCCAGCGACAGCTGTCTTCTCCTGCTTTTATAGGTTTAGGCACTGGGTAGATAGGGGTGTTGGCTTGACTTCTACATGGGGTAAGAACGCCCTCCTGTAGTAGCTCTTCTATCACTGGTCTAATACCTTCTACTGAGTCAGGAGATAATGGGTACTGAGGTAATCTAGGCACTGGCAGTGTGGGGTCTCTTTTTAAGCGCACAGGGGAAACCTGCATGAGCCCGGGGTTGTTTGCTCCCGTCACCCATAGGGAAGAATCTATATTCTGCCTAACTTCTTCAGGGATCCCCCCTTTTATGTCTGTTAATAGCAATGGCATGAACAGAAGGTCTGTGGCTTCTTGCTCTAATCTATGAGGTATGTCGATAGAAGTTTTTTCTGGTGATAAAGCTATAGTTACCCCCATTTTTGCCAACAAATCTCTTCCTAGTAAATTACATGGGGAATGTGGAGACAATACAAAAGAATGTTTGGTCGATTGCTCTCCCAATGTTACCGGCACAGATTGAGTTACCGCTGCCGAAATTACATTATTGCTTACTCCAACCAGAGAAACCTTCTCTTTTGAGAGTGGCAGTTTCGGGTCATAAACATTGAGAAGAGAACGAGACGCACCTGTATCGACGAGACATTGGAGGTCAAGACCGTTAACATTTATCTCAACCATTGGCTCATGTACCGAATCAATTTCAATCAGAGCCAATGCCTGACACAGTTCGAATTGTTCTATATTGTCACCACATCCCACCTCATCCTATCCGCTTCTACAGTCCCGCGCTAAATGACCTTCCTGTCCGCACTTGAAACAGACGGGTGAGGCACGGGGTTGCAGGGCTGGCTGTCTAGCCCTGTTGGGTATGACCTGTTGGTATCGGGATTGGATCCTAGGGTTCCGACGTTGACCCTCATTTGGTCTCCAGTTATCCCGTTTACCCTGGGGGACCCCATAGTTGGATATGTATACTACCACGGAGGGTGGATAAGAGGGTGCAGCCACTGGCACCCCTTGAGGTGTCACCTGTACTGTGGACACTGGTACTCCTTTTGATTCAAGAGCCTTTTCCCTAACTTCCGGGGTTTGCATATTCATTATCTTTGTTTTCTCTTTTTTCTCTATTTTGTCCTTTCTTTTCAGTAATACCACATAAGCTACTTGAGCTATCTCGATTAATTCTGGCGCAGCTTTCTTTCTCCACCCTACTGTACGGAGTTCTATCTCTTCTCTAACTTCAGGTAACATTCCACCCACCAACACATTCACAAGCTCTGGTCGCTTCATGTCATTTTCATCATCAGTTATCCAATCAGTATGCTTCTGTATAGCATCTTTAAATCTATTCCAATAATCTAATACATCTTCACCTTTCTTCTGCACAACATCCATTAGTACCCGCATATCCTGTCCCTTATCAAATGTGGTCATGACCCAATCTTTCATGATTTCATTCAGCCTTTCAATTTTTTTCTCATATGTAACACTTCCATCTGCTTCTGTTTTCACCATCCCTTGCTCATGAGCGCCTTTACCTTTTGCAAATACGCTCCATGCATCCACATACTTTTCAGGCACAGCGCAGTCAATCAGTATCCACATATCAACATAAGTAGCTTGCTGCGTTCTCTGCATCCACATCATTCGTTTGTACCACTTCTTTGGGCATTTCTCAATGTGTGGGAGGTCATCTACATTTGCCCTTATTTCATTAGGCTTCCAAGGGACATATACTTTCGCTATTTTTGCTGTGTATTGATCGCCCACTCCTTCCCCAGGTAGAGCCACCTCCCTTAAGGGCATTTGTTCTATCACATCTTTGTTAAGTTCAGCTTGAAAATACTCCCTTCTTCGTCTTCGGATTTCGGGGGTGTTTAGATCGAATTCAGGGACCTGTCTCTTTCTCTGTATGTCAGGGGTAGTTAAATCTACTCCTAGGGTTTTAGCCTTGTTCCTAGTTACTGCTGGTGATGTAGCCTGGGCGGCAGGGGCACGTTTATTCATTCTTTCAAATTTTGCCGTGGTGTGTTCTGTTGAGGGGGTGAATTGCCATAGTTCCCCCTTATTATCAAACATTAATGGTGCTTCTAAACTGCGTCTACGTCCTGGCAAAAATTTTGGCGTATATTTATCTCTTATTACTCCTAACGGGGTCGCTATCCCCCTTTGAGGGGTTAGTTGGTGCTCTGGCATTATCGAGGTATTGGGAGTATCCAATTCTCTCTCCACCTCTTCTGCTGGGTCTATTACGGGAGCCGATGCTCCAGCTTGTGCCAGTTCCCGTCTTATTGATGTGTATGGAGAAGCCCATGTATTGGGCAACTCTTCATCCTCATCTGTGTTAAAAGCAGCCTTTTCTGAACACATTTTATAGGGTGGGGGCTGTACGTCTTTCCTAGATGCTTCCTCCCAAGCCACCAAGCATTCAATCCCCCCACAGTCAGACATTTTAAACAGTAAGTTAAACAATGCATCAATTGTAGGGGTATCAAGGGAGCCCTGTGGTGGCCACCATTTGGTAGGGTCATCCTTGTACTCCTTTTTTGTAATCTTGCACCATTTTACATGGTGTTTGATTGCATTCGGGTCTCCGCTCACCATCATTTTGATAATGGGTGCACTCGGACTTAATTTTGCAATGCTTAAACCTGTTGCTTTTGCTATTTTCAGTAACCTTTTGGCTCTATCCTTTGTTAGACCAAAGTTATTCATTATTGGTAGAATATTCTTATCAATTAAATTTCCCATTTATTTTTACTTTTTCTTATTGCTCCCTTTTAGAAATGACAATACTTGGAACTCCGGGACATAGAACTCCCTTCTTTTAACCGTTTTGGCTGTGTACCAGCAGCCCAGTACAATACTTGAGATCTCACTTGTTCTATGCTCAGAAGGACGTCTCCTTTCTGAGTGGCAATAGGCTAGTTTCTAACTCAACTCCCTACTCCAAAGAACACACAGCAGGTCATTCACCCATTTGTGGCTATCCGCTGAAGGCAAACCTATCCGCCTTAGGACCACAAATGTTCAAAAACATACATACAAAAAATGTCAACATCCACCAACTTCTATTCACTCTTTAGAAATTGTGGTACCTGCAACTATACATCCCTTTTAAATATATATATATATATAGTCATTTCCGGGGGCAAGAAGAAAGGATAAGTACTTATTTCAATTATCATGCACAGTTTATAAATGGTACCATATTTTCAGTATTCTCAGTAATCACACATAGACTGAATGCAAGAAAAAAATTAAGGAGAACGTGTTACCTTCCGTAGCTGCACTCCCCACCCGGCAACTCAACACCGCACAGAAAAGACAATATATTATGAGAATAAATTTCTCACCTGAGGCCTCTTTGATGTTGTCCCTCCTGTAGCGGGTTGAGAGCCGGTGGCATATATGCAGTCAGGAAGACACGATTCGGGGTCACCAATGGAGGCGGAAAATTTGAAGAAAAAAATGCTTCGCCAACTGAGGTGCAGTAGGCAGACCAGGGAGCGGGACAATGACCACCCAGATGACAGTGTTAATACGAGACAAAGGGAGGTCTGTGATGAAATCCATGGCGATGTGGGACCATGGTTGTTCAGGCAGAGGTAGGGGAAGGAGAAGACCTGCAGGCTTCTGGCGAGGAGTCTTGTCACGTGCACAGATAGTGCAGGCCCGTACAAAGTCAGTCACATCTTTCTCCTGGGTAGGCCACCAATAGTGTCTGGCAATCAATTGTATGGATTTTTTGATCCCAGCGTGACCGGCTAGATGGGAGGAATGGCCCCACTTGAGTATCTGAAGCCGAAGGCGTGGAGGAACGAAAGTCTTTCCTGGAGGAATTGGCACGAGAGAAGCGGGAGCAGAGGAAATCAGACACTCAGAGGGTACGATGTGTTGAGGAGGAGTCTCGGTTTCAGAGGTATCGGAGAAACGGGACAAGGCATCAGCCCTGACATTTTTGTCTGCGGGCCGAAAATGGATCTGGAAGTTGAAGCGGGCAAAGAACAATGACCACCTGGCCTGGCGAGGATTTAGGCGCTGAGCGGACTGAAGGTAGGACAAATTTTTATGGTCAGTGTAGATGGAGATAGGGTGAAGGGATCCTTCCAGGAGATGTCTCCACTCTTCTAATGCCAACTTGATGGCCAACAGTTCACGGTCACCTATGGAATAGTTTTTTTCCGGAGGGGAGAAAGTTTTAGAGAAAAAACCACAAGTGACGTTTTTCCCTTTAGCGTTTTTTTGAAGAAGCACAGCTCCGGCTCCTACCGAGGAGGCGTCAACTTCAAGGAAGAACGGCTTTAGAGGATCTGGCCGAGACAGGACAGGTGCAGAGGAGAAGGCGGTCTTAAGGCGAGTAAAGGCTTCCTCCGCTTGAGGCGGCCAGGACCTAGGATTTGCGTCTTTTTTGGTCAGTGCCCCTATAGGAGCAACGATGGTGGAGAAGTGGGGTATGAACTGACGATAGTAGTTGGCGAATCCAAGGAAGCGTTGGATAGCACGAAGTCCAGAGGGGCGTGGCCAACCCAAGACTGCGGAGAGTTTGTCAGGGTCCATTTGAAGACCTTGTCCAGAGACCAGATAACCTAGGAAAGGAAGACTGCTGCGCTCAAAAAGGCATTTTTCAAATTTAGCGTAAAGGTGATTTACGCGGAGGCGCTGGAGCACTTGACGGACATGGAGCCGATGTTCCTCAAGGTTGGCAGAGAAGATTAGGATGTCGTCAAGATAGACAACCACACAGGTATACAGTAGGTCCCGGAAGATTTCGTTGACAAAATCTTGAAAGACTGCAGGGGCGTTGCAAAGTCCGAACGGCATGACGAGATATTCAAAGTGACCATCTCTGGTGTTAAATGCGGTTTTCCATTCATCTCCTTTACGGATTCTGATGAGGTTATAAGCGCCCGTGAGGTCCAATTTAGAAAAAACTTTTGCTCCGCGCAGACGGTCAAAGAGCTCCGAGATGAGAGGCAGAGGATAGCGGTTTTTAATAGTGATTTTATTGAGACCACGATAGTCTATGCAAGGGCGTAGAGATCCGTCCTTCTTGGCCACGAAGAAGAACCCCGCTCCGGCTGGAGAAGATGATTTCCAAATAAAACCTCTCTTGAGGTTCTCCTGAATGTATTCAGTCATGGCCTTGGTTTCAGGAGAGGAGAGAGGGTAAATTCTGCCACGGGGTGGTGTAGTACCTGGGAGCAAGTCAATGGGGCAGTCGTAGGGTCTATGTGGTGGTAAGACCTCCGCCTGTTTTTTGCAAAAGACATCAGAAAAGTCCTGATAGGCCTTTGGAAGGCCAGGCAAAGGAGTAGTGATGGGGACTTGACAGGTCGGTACAGACTTAAGGCAATGCTTGTGACAGGAGTCACCCCAGGATTTGATGTCCCCAGTGGTCCAGTCGAGGGTAGGAGTGTGACGCTGGAGCCAGGGTAGGCCAAGAAGGATGTCAGAAGTACAGTTCGGCAAAACAAAGAATTCAATCTTTTCGTGGTGAAGAACACCAACGGACATGAGCAGGGGTTCGGTGCGGTAACGCACGGTACAATCCAAATTCTCTCCATTTACAGAGGAAATGAAGAAGGGTTTGATGAGACGGGTAACAGGAATGTTGAACCTGTTGATAAAAGAGGCTTCAATAAAGTTTCCTGCAGAACCAGAGTCCAGGAAGGCCACCGCAGGGAAGAGGGAGCCAGCAGAAGGAGAAATCCGCACAGGAATAGTCAGACGTGGAGAGGAAGAATTCACACCTAGTAACGCCTCTCCCACGTTCACTAGGTGCGAGCGTTTCCCTGACGCGGAGGACGAATAGGGCAGTCTTTTAGGAAGTGTTCAGAGCTCGCACAATAAAGGCATAAGTTCTCGTTCCTACGGCGAGACCTCTCTTGTAGGGTCAGGCGAGACCGGTCCACTTGCATGACCTCCTCGGCGGGAGGCACGGTAACAGGATGCATTGGATTCAGAAAGAGAGGAGCCAGGCGCGGATAACGCCTGGTGCGAACGAGATCTTTCTCCTGGCGAAGCTCTTGGCGTCTTTCGACGTAGCGCATATCGATGCGGGTAGCTAAATGGATGAGTTCCGTCAAGGAAGAGGGTATCTCTCGTGCGGCCAGACAATCCTTGATGTGGAGCGGGGTTCTTGAAGGTCGTGCAGAGAGCCTCATCATTCCAGGCTAACTCTGAGGCCAGTGTGCGGAACTGTGTGCGGAACCGTATGGCATATTCGCCCACAGAGGAGTTTCCTTGGACAAGGTTAAGCAGGGCGGTTTCAGCGGATGAGGCTCGGGCTGGTTCCTCAAAAACGCTGCAAACCTCAGCAAAGAAGGACTGAACGGTGGCTGTAGCAGGGTCGTTGCGGTCCCAGAGTGGCGTGGCCCAGGCCAAGGCCTTTCCAGACAACAGAGAGACCACGAATGCCACTTTAGACCGTTCTGTGGAAAACTGGTCAGACATCATCTCAAGATGCAGGGAACATTGGGACAAGAATCCCCGGCACATCCTAGAATCCCCGTCAAATTTCTCCGGAAGAGACAGGCGAATTCTCGAGGTAGTAGCGGCAGCTCGGAGAGGGGAAGATGCTGGAGGTTGCGGCGGCAGAAGCTGCTGGACCATGGCGGTCAACTGCGACAGCTGCTGTCCTTGTTGGACGATCTGTTGCGACTGCTGGGCAACCACGGTAGTGAGGTCAGCGAGATTTGGCAGCGGTACCTCAGCGGGATCCATGGCCGGATCTACTGTCAGGGCCCGGACTGGTGGCTAGTGAGGACACAGGATGTGGATCCTCTGTGCCAGAGAGGCGAAGGCACGGGTCGCACTGGAGGACCGGTTCTAAGCAGCTACCGGTTTTCACCAGAGCCCGCCGCAAAGCGGGATGGACTTGCTGCGGCGGTAGCAACCAGGTCGTGTCCCCCAGTAGCGGCTCGACTTCTCTGGCAGCTGAGATAGGCACGGTACACAGGGACTAGGCAGAGGCAAGGTCAGACGTAGTGGAAGGTCAGGGCAGGCGGCAATGGTTCGTAGTCAGGGGCAACGGCAGAAGGTCAGATACACTGGCAAGGCAACTACAAAATGCTTTCTCAGGGCACTAAGGCAACAAGATCCGGCAAGGACAGGAAGGGGGAGTGTGTTTTTAAGTGTTTTGGGTGTGTACACAGTAATTGGACCAGGCACCAATCAATGGTGCACTGGCCCTTTAAATTTAAGAAGACCGGCGCGCGCGCGCCCTGGAGAGCAGCGGGACCGCGCGCGCCGGGACGGAGCAGGAGGAGGAGGCCGGTGAGCAGGATGGGATGCGATCCGCGGGCGGACAGGTGCCGCCGCATGGATCGCATCCCCGCCAGCATCAGAGCAGCGCTCACGGTCAGAGGGGCCGACCGGAGCACTGCAGGGGGACAGACGCCGCGGGCGCTCCGGGATGGATGGGACACCCAGAGCGCTCGGCGCTACACACATGCTGCCCGGTGTCAGAGAGTCAATGCACACTAGACATGGGAGCCGTCAAAAAATTTGTTTTGTTTTGTTCCGTTTCGTATTAAAAAAAAATCGTAATTCTCAATTCGTGTACGGAATTTAATTTGGATTCGTACGAAATACTAATTTCGTACGAATCGTTAACGAATATCGACACTCTACGAATAATAACGAATTATCCGAAAACGTATTAAGGTTACATAACAAAAGTCTATTGTGTAGACTTGTGCATAACTAAAAAATTCGTAATTTCGTAAAACTGGATTTTCGTGTTCGGACTAATTCGTATTTTCGCAAGCAACATTTTTCGTTGAATCGGAATGAGTCGTATTTCTGAGAGCCTTATTTTTTGTTGATTTATAATTCGTACTTTCGGTAGAGTACATTGTTTTCGTTGATTCTGGACACAACTCCTACTTTCGAAACTTTTTTTTTTGGTTTGTTGATTCGTAATTTTCCGTGTCTCTTACAATGGCGCTCACCTGTCCTTATTTGCGAGGGCATTGAGCTCCAGAATGAGCCAGAGCTGACCCCTGTGATTCTCCAGACTCCTGTCTTCTCGCCATGGCTAGAGGAGGAGGTTACGGGCCATGTTTCCCGCATCCTGCCATAATTTGGATCCGAAATTCGTAAACGAAATTTCGTATTTCGTACAGAATTCGTATTCATAAAAATTTGTAATTCGGATTCGTACAAATGTACGAATTTCAAAAAATTCGTACGAATTTCCGATTCGTACGAAACTAATCGCACATGTCTAATGCACACCAGACTCCTAGAACTTAGCGTAGATTTAAGCCCGATCAGAATCTCTGCAAGAGAGGAGCGCGGATACAAACCACCGAACAGGCCAGGGCCACTACTTCCTCCATGCTCCCTGACAAGCAGGTGGGACCTTCTCCTGTTGTTCCCATCTAAGTAAAGGGAGTCTACACCAAGGCCCTTCTGGATACTGAAGCTTAAGTGACCCTTCTCTACAGAGACTTCTATGACAGGCACCTGGAGATATGGGGCATTGGGACTCAGAACTTCCCCTATGATGGCTATCTACTGGTCAAGCTGACCTTCGATCCCTCCGTGGCTGGGAAAGCCGAGACTTTTGACACTCGGGCAGTGGTCTGTCCTCGCCCACCAGGAGCCAGTAAGAGTTCTCTCATCATAGGGACCAATACCGATCTTGTCAGAAGGCTGTTGACATCTCTTTGTCTGGAGCCGGGCACTTCAACTACAAGTGTGCACCCCATGCTGAGACAAGCCTACCAGTGCCTGGTACAAGAACAGAAGGCCCCAGCTAAAGCTGTGGGAAAGATCTGGCACTTGGACCGGTGTGAGACAGTGTTTCAGCCTGGTAAAGTGGCCTGTTTACTAGCATCTGTCAAGCTAAATTGGAAGCAACCAGGCCCTTTCATTGTCCTTGAAGCAGACGGACAGAGAGAAGACATGGGAGTGGAGATAATTCCCGAGGTGGTTTCAACCAAAGGGCTACAAAGAAGTCACAGGAAGATCTTGGTTAGTGTCCGCAACATAAAAACCTCGCCAGCGAAGATGTCGGCTCAGATGTTGCTGGGACAAGTGAATTCGGCCACCCCAGCCCTGACGTCTGATTTGGTGGGGGAAACAATGGATGGGATCTCTGTGAAGGAGTTCTATCCGAAGAATACTCCTCTTTTGCCTGAAGGGAAAGAAAGGGCCAAGGCTCAGCTCCTGAGATGGCAGGCTGCATTCTCCAAAAGTGAATTTGATGTGGGGTGTCCAAAAAGTGCCCAATACCGGATCCATCTCTTCAAGTGCATAAGCCGTTCCGGGAAAGAGTTTGATGGATTCCTTTAGGGGACTTGGAGGATCTGCGTGAACAACTAGCAGAGTTGAAGAGGGCAGGTATCGTCCGAGAGTCCCAGAGTCCATACGCTTCCTCAATAGTGGTGGTACGGAATTGACTACCGGACGCTGAACTGAAGGACCATTCGTGACCAAAGATGCCTTACAGAGCCTGTGAGGAGCGATATGGTTCAGCGTGCTGGATTTCAAGAGTCGGTATTACCAAATCCCCATGCACCCTGAAGATCGGGAGAAGACCATTATTATTACCCCGGAGGGGATCTTTGAATTAGACTGTATGCATCAAGGTGTCAGAGAAACAACCAGTTCAGCTGCGTCCCTGCACGCATGCGAGGCGGAACGGCGATTTGGCACATGCGCGTTCGTGGCCCGATGGAATGTTGCGCACGCATGCGTGCTAGTGCACGCCCAATCAGCATTCTGGCTGGCCTATATAAGGCTGCCCAGGTACTCTGACAGATTGCTGGTTTGTCTTCAGCTTCCTGCTTCCTGCTTCCTGTTTGAGCCTAGTTCCTGTTTCCTGTATCTGAACTCTTGTTGTGACCTGGATTGATACTGACTACTCTGCTCTTCTCCTGGAACTGACCCTCGGCTTGCTTAACGGAGCTTGCTGCTATCTGTGCTTGACCCCCGGCCTGCATCTTGGACCTGCTACTTGTCTCCAGCCCCTGACCTTCTGCTTGTGTTTTGGACTAGTTACTTGTCTCCTGTGCTAGACCCTCAGCCTGCACCCTGAACCAGACTTCTGCCTCCTTGTTCTGATCCCTGTTTGTGCTCTGGACTTGTATCTCCAGCTAGGGTCCTGCAAAGAGCTGCACCCATTTGTGTTTGACCCTCAGCCTGCTCTTGTTGGATTACCTTCTTGTCTTCGCACAGCTGTTCAGCTCTACCAAGATCACCTTGCAAGACCTACCCATCCTGCTGGTAGCCAGTGCCTCTTCGTGCCATCCACCCCCAGTATCATCTCCAGGGGGGCGGAGTGCGCCTAGTCGCAAGGGTGAACCGCTCCCGGCATCTCGGCCTCGGTAAGTACACACCTGACAGTGACAGAAGGCCTGTCTGGTGCCCCAGCCCCCTTCCAAAGGCTAATGGAGAAGACCGTGGGTGACATGAAACTGATCGAGGTGTTGGTGTACTTAGACGACATCATCGTTTTCGGCAAGACCCTGGAAGAGCACGAAGAGCATCTGGAGAAGGTCCTAAAGAGACTGCATGATGAGGAGGTTGAAGCTGTCTCTGGAAAAGTGCCAGTTTTACCAACCCTCAGTCAACTACCTTGGCCATATTGTGTCTTCCGACAAAGTGGCCACCGACCCCCAGAAGCTGGAAGCTGTCACCTCCTGGCCGAGGCCTACCAACGTGACTGAGCTTAGGTCATTTCTGGGATTCTGCTCATATTACAGAAGATTTGTCAAGGGATTCGCTAAGATGCTGACCCTGATCTGGCGAAGCCTGTCAGACCAACTGGAGGGCCCAGAAAACCCAGAGAGTCCATTCAGGAACAATGGACTCCGAAGTGTGAAGAGGTTTTAGGAAGCTGAAGTGAAGCCTAACAACCGCTCCAGTTCTGGCCTATGCAGATCCAACCAAGCCATATGAGCTACATGTTGACGCCAGTCGAGATGGGTTAGGTGGGGTGCTATATCAAGAGCATAACGGTCATCTACGGCCTGTTGCCTACATGAGTCGGAACGTGGCCCCCCGCCGAGAAGAACTACCCCATGCACAAACTTGAGTTCCTGGCCTTGAAGTGGGTGGTGGTGGATAAGCTGAGGGATTATCTATATGGAGTGGAGTTCGTGATCAAAACTGACAACAATCCTCTCACCTACATCCACACTACCACCAAGCTGGATGCCACGGGTCACAGATGGTTGGCTACTCTATCAGGGTTTATTTTCATGCTGAAACAAGATGCGGATGCTTTGTCAAGAAGGCCCCATTGTTCCAGAGACCCTCCAGCTGACACCTGAAGGAGTATGAGCCTTATGTTAAGGAGCAGAATATCGAGCTGGAGAAGGATCCAGGGCCAAAGACATTGGAGTGTCAGCCGCTGGTGTCCCCAGATGTTATTGCAATGTCACCCAAGTCGGGGATAAAGGTCTGCTCGAAGCTGTCAAAGAATGACCTGCAGAGGGACCAGTTGGAGGACCCTCCCTGTAGCTTGGCATTAAAGGCCTTGGAGAGCCAATGCCCTGACTTGCTCCTCACGGACTCCCCAAAGGAAACCCGTCTGCTGCACCGAGAGTGGGATCGGTTTCAGGTGCACCAAGGGTTGGTCTACCGAAGGGGCCCCTCTGACGATTCTGAAGAAAAATTGCAGCTATTCCTACCTGAAAAACATAGGGAGACAGTATTAACTGCCGTACACGACAACCATGGCCACCTAGGGCCCAAGAGGACTTTTCACCTGGTGAGGTAACGGTTCTACTGGCCCTGCATGCGGGCTGAAGTTGAGGACTATTGCCACTCCTGCATCAGATGTATCCAAAGGAAGACTTTGCCTCACGAGCTGCCCCAATGGGCCATCTTCAGAGTCAGGGACCCATGGGGCTGGTGTGCATTGACATTCTGTGCTTGGAGCCTGATTTTAGCGGGCAGGGAAATATCCTGGTAGTGACTGACCATTTCACTCGGTATGCCCAGGCGTTTTCCACGAGGGACCAACAAGCATCCACGGTGGCCAAGATCTTTGTGGAGAAATTCTTTGTGCACTATGGTCTGTCCCAATGCATCCACTCTGATCAAGGGAGAGATTTTGAGAGTAGTCTCATTAAGAGACTTTTAGACCTGTTGGACATCAGGAAGTCTAAAACCACCCCGTATCATCCTCAAGGAGATCCTCAACCAGAGAGATTCAATCGAACCCTTCTGGATATGCTCGGAACTCTAAATTCAGAACAAAAACAGCACTGGAGCAAGCATATAGTGGCTATTGTGCATGCTTATAACAGCACCGCCAATGATGCCACACCCTATAGTTTGATGTTCAGACGGTAGGCCCGGCTGCCAGTCGACTTGGCCTTCGGCACATCCCTCGACCATACCTCAGCAACTTCCCGCTGGAAGTCGCAGCCCTATATTGTTTGCAAGCATCTGCCAGGACTCCCAGTATATCAAATCCGGCCAGAGGGAAGCAGAGGCCCGCTGAAGACTTGGCATCGCAATCATCTGTTGCCTCTGTCAGAAGCAGTTCATGTGCCACCACAGCCAGATTTACAGTCCACACCCACGGCCTCTCAAAGATCCCAGCCAGTGACTAGATCTCACTCTCAGTCTGTACCCCTTGCTGAAGATGAAAACCGTGAGGCAGGAAAACCTCCCCTCCTATGCTAATTGGTTGGATGTTCCTCTGCCATGGTTTTATGTAGATGCAAATTGTATGGTTTCCTGTGCATACTAACCTGTTTTTTTTTCTTTTACGTGTGTATATCAAAAGCATGTAACAGGTCATAGACTCTTTACCACCTTTGGCGGACCTAAGGTTTTTTGGTGGGGGGAGTGTCTAGCGGAAGCTGCTATGTCACCCATGGTCCCACACCTCCCTCTATCCCCGCCAGCAACTGTCGGACTGAATAGACACTGACACAGGCACTCACTGAGGGAGATCATGCCTGTCAGTACCTGTGGGGGATTTCTCCCCCTAACTCACTCACAGGCATCAGCCCGCTCTGCTCTCTTCTCTGTGTTCCTATTGGCAGGGAGAGGGAGTCAATCAAGCAGCAGCAGAGGACAACGGGACTTAAAGGCTCATCACAAAATGGCACCATTGATTTCTACTGGGGATGGAGCTACTACTTCTGCTTTGCAAGAATGGGGGCTAGCTAAAGACTTAAGCTTGTTGGTCTGAGAAGAGATCACCATGAGGCTGGGAGGTGAACGGAGGTGTGAGAAGAGACTACAGGCATCTGCTGAAGAAACATTCAAAGACGGTTCCAGAGACCATTCAGAGAAGGTTGAAGATGGATGTACCTTCTGTAAAACCTAATATCCCTATTTTTATGTGAAATATCTCTGAAATGATGTGAGATCTAACGTTAAAACCACTTGATCTTACCGGATCTAACGAATATCTATTAGCCTGTGTAGCACCCTGCTTCTATTGGGTAGGTGCTAGTGTAAATTTCGTTATCTGAGCTGTCGTTTAGCTCAGAACAATTGTACCAAATTATGGTCTCTGTTCCAGTTTAGCTGGGCTGCACATTTTCCACCTGACTGTAGGAGTCGTTGTCACCACAGGTCAAGATTGGAAATGCAGTAGACTGGATGCATTGGGTATTCCTTTCCCAGAGACAGCGCAGTGGGAGTGGTGGCCCTGCTGTGCATTCTGGGAGAGGGTACTTAAGGAGCAGACACCGTTTTCCGGGGTCTTCCGATCCTGACCTGACGGCCCTCCTGGCCTCAGGGATGTGTTAGTAGTTTTCTGCCTCGGGGGCCTGTAGGCCCGAGGCTCCGTTGCTGAGAATAGGCCCAGGAGTTTCTGGGGGCCTACTGATCCGGGGATGGTAACGTGTCGCCTTGCCTGAGGGAAGGGACCGAACAATTGAGGGCTCAATTGGAGGACGCATCCGGATAAAAATCTGCCTCACAGTGCTGCCGGCTGGCTGAAAGATCCTGGCACTGTGTGTTATGTTTTCAGAACTTTATCAAGTGAGTGATTACCCAAGTCTATGGCAGAGACTATTTGTATTCTTCAAGTCTGTGGCTGAGACTTTTGACCGATCACCGC
This sequence comes from Rana muscosa, assembly GCA_029206835.1. Taxonomy (NCBI): domain Eukaryota; kingdom Metazoa; phylum Chordata; class Amphibia; order Anura; family Ranidae; genus Rana; species Rana muscosa. The sequence continues at coordinate 387,033,066 of CM055120.1, forward strand.
ACGGGCTGCTAGGTCAGTGAGAGAGGCCTATCCGGTGGTTGCTATATCCAGTGTGGAGACTGTTTGTCCTCTGGATTAAGTAGTACCCGTGATCCGCAAGAAAGGTACCTGAATCCCCCCCTAACCCTCCATCCCTCTGTCCCTCTGTTAATAAAACCCTTGAGAAAAAGAGACTAAGGGGTTGATTTACTAAAGGAAAATGCACTTTGCACTTGAAAGTGCACATGGAAGTGCAGTCGCTGTAGATCGCTGTAAATCTGAGGGGAAGCTCTGAAATTAGGGGAAGCTCTGCTGATTTTATCATCCAATCATGTGCAAGCTAAAATGCTGTTTTTTATTTTCCTTGCATGTCCCCCTCAGATGTACAGCATCTGCACTTCCATGTGCACTTTCAATGCACTTTCAAGTGCAAAGTGGATTTTCCTTTAGTAAATCAACCCCTAAGTGTTTGGTGTAGACATTTGTGAGAAATTCTTCAAGAAAGACCCCTAGGACAGACGTGGTGAACAGTAAGGTAACGGCAGGCCCAAATCTTAAACCAGCAGCCCCTGCGGGGGTATTGCTACACCTGATATAGACACTAGTATGGATATCCGTGCATCGATACCAAATATCCATAATATCCCTGTAATTATGTATAATCAACCATTAAAACCACTTGATCTTACCGGATCTAATGAATATCTATTAGCCTGAATGATTTTTGGCCAGAAAATTGCATGTGGGGGGGGGGGGGGGGCAACCCGTCCATATGTACCACCTAATATCTGTATTTGTATGTGGAATATCTCTGACATTATGTGAGATCTAACGTTAAAACCACTTGATCTTACCGGATCTAACAAATATCTATTAGCCTAGATGATTTTTGGCCAGAAAATTGCATGTGGGGGGGCCTACCCGTCCTTATGTACCACCTAATATCTGTATTTTTATGTGGAATATCTCTGAAATTATGTGAGATCTAACGTTAAAACCACTTGATCTTACCGGATCTAACGAATATCTATTAGCCTGAATGATTTTTGGCCCGAAAATTTGACAAGGGGGGCCAACCCGTCCTTATGTACCACCTAATATCAGTATTTGTATGTGGAATATCTCTGAAATTATGTGAGATCTAATGTTAAAACCACTTGATCTTACCGGATCTAACGAATATCTATTAGCCTAGATGATTTTTGGCCAGAAAATTGCATGTGGGGGGGCCTACCCGTCCTTATGTACCACCTAATATCTGTATTTTTATGTGGAATATCTCTGAAATTATGTGAGATCTAACGTTAAAACCACTTGATCTTACCGGATCTAACGAATATCTATTAGCCTGAATGATTTTTGGCCCGAAAATTTGACAAGGGGGGCCAACCCGTCCTTATGTACCACCTAATATCAGTATTTGTATGTGGAATATCTCTGAAATTATGTGAGATCTAATGTTAAAACCACTTGATCTTACCGGATCTAACGAATATCTATTAGCCTGAATGATTTTTGGCCAGAAAATTTGATAAGGGGGGGCCAACCCCTCCTTATGTACCACCTAATATCTGTATTTGTATGTGGAATATCTCTGAAATTATATGAGATCTAACGTTAAAACCACTTGATCTTACCGGATTTAACGAATATCTATTAGCCTGAATCATTTTTGGCCAGAAAATTTGATAAGGGGGGGCAGCCCCCCTCATTAATCACTTAATAAGTCTCTAATTATGTGAGATCTAATGTTAGAACCACTTGATCTTACCGGATCTAACAAATAGCTTCCAAAATAGCAAACTGTTTGGTCAATTTTTTGATAAGGGGGGGCTGATGACGGGTTAGCCCCCCCAGCAAATAACTGTTAATATTGCTTTTTCTGTGTGAGATCTAACGCAAACAACAGTTGATCTAACCTGATCTAACAAAGATCTAACAAACTGCATAAGATTTTTTCAAAAATTTTGATATGGGGGGGCTAACCCGGCAGAGGTGAAGTATTCAGATACTGTACATAGAGGCATCCAAATGCGGGGTACGCAGACTAACGGTAAACACAGGCTAAAAGGCCCACAAGAGAACAGGATAACAAAGGGGTCTCAACAACTTTTAGAGCCACGTGAGGAAACCTATGGCCAAAGATTGCATCAGCTGAAACCTGAAGACCTAGGTGGCATGTTTGCAAATCTGATAAACAGATGCCTGATGCTGAAAAGACCAAGAAGCCCTAAATGATCTGCTTGAGTGTGATTTTAAAATGGAGAGCCTTGCCGTTGAGTTCATAAGCTTGAATGATAAGCTGTTGCATCCACCCGACATAAGAGGAAGGAGACCCTTCAGGAATGACAGAGAGTGAGACTGTCTAAAGCAGGGTTGTCCAAGCTTTTTTCAAAGAGGGCCAGATTTGATGAAGTGAACATGCGTGAGGGCCGACCATTTTGCCTGACATTCTTTAAACCATTAAAATTCAGTCTAAGTGTGTTCTATCGAGCACTAATACACTGCCCAACAAGAATTATCTTGCCTTTGTGGCTGTGTGTGGTGAAGAGATGAGCTTGGACGTGTTATTTGGATATACCTTATTTATCGTTTTAAAACACGCACCTTCACTTTAAAAAAGGAAGTTTCAGGAAGAAATCTTACATTTTAAATAAAGAACTGTGAAGCAAAATAAGGGTCAGTGCCCATCAATGCAGCCTCACAAGTGCCATGAATGCAGCACCCACCGTATTGCCATGAATGCAGCACCCACCGTATTGCCATGAATGCAGCACCCACCGTATTGCCATGAATGCAGCACCCACTCCATTGCCATGAATGCAGCACCCACTCCATTGCCATGAATGCAGCACCCACCCCATTGCCATGAATGCAGCACCCACCCCATTGCCATGAATGCAGCACCCACCCCATTGCCATGAATGCAGCACCCACCCCATTGCCATGAATGCAGCACCCACTCCATTGCCATGAATGCAGCACCCACTCCATTGCCATGAATGCAGCACCCACTCCATTGCCATGAATGCAGCAGCCACCGTATTGCCATGAATGCAGCACCCACCGTATTGCCATGAATGCAGCACTCACCCCATTGCTATGAATGCAGCACCCACCCCATTGCCATGAATGCAGCACCCACCCCATTGCCATGAATGCAGCACCCACTCCATTGCCATGAATGCAGCACCCACTCCATTGCCATGAATGCAGCACCCACCCCATTGCCATGAATGCAGCACCCACCCCATTGCCATGAATGCAGCACCCACTCCATTGCCATGAATGCAGCACCCACTCCATTGCCATGAATGCAGCACCCACTTCATTGCCATGAATGCAGCACCCACTCCATTGCCATAAATGCAGCACCCACTCCATTGCCATTAATTCAGCACCCACATTGACATTAATGCAGCACCCACATTGACATGAATGCAGACTCACTATTGCCGTCAGTGCAGCCTGATTCATGTCCATCTGCAGCCTTGGAGGAGACAGGGAAGGGACGGGACAAGCGCCGACAGACATACAGGAGAAACTACTGTTTTCTCGGCTGCTTCTTTAATTGAAAGTCCCGCCTCCTATGATGGACAGAACAGTTGTCCAATGGCAGCGCAGGAGACGGGACTTCCTTTTACACAGGACGCTGTGTAAGCAGGAAATACTCCTGTATCCTGTACGGCACTCGTCCCGTCTCCTCCAAGGCAGCCAGCATTTATATATTTTGTGGCCCCCAGCGCTCGGGGATTCGTTGGGGGCCACAAAAGATATATATTTATAAATTACCAGGCGGGCCATCCAAAACCGGGCCAATCGTGGCCCGCGGGCCGGACTTTGGACATACCTGGTCTAAAGGGAGCTGAAGCTGACAGATTGGAACAGCGATTACCACATCCTGTCAATGAAGAGAAAACTGCTTAGGATGTTTTGGAGTAGGACACAGAGATTGTTGATCATTGTCCTGGTTAAGGCGGAAAGAATCACCTTGGGAAAAAAAGAGGCCCTGGACCTCAGAACAACCTTTGTGAAGCACAAGAAAGTATTCTGTACAGGTTAAGGCCATCAGCTCAAAGAACTTGCCTCACAGAAGTAATGGCAACAAGAAAGGCAATGTTGTAGGTAAGGGAAGACAAAACAATATCCCTAAAAGTTTCAAAGGCCGGTGTCTGAAGATTGAGAGGACCAAGATAAGATGCCATGGAGTCACTGGGGAGCATATAGGAAAAACAATGTGAGAAACACTCTGTATGATGGTCTAAACTAAGGAGTGAGAAGCAAGCAGTCTTCAAAAAAGAACCGCTAAGAGCAAGATGTGAGCCTTGAGGGTACTTAAATAGGAACTGCAGTCTGCTCACATAATTTGTAATAAAAACATCTTTGCCATTCTGAAGCTTCCCTCCAATCACTTTGCATATTATTTTATATATACTGTGATTATGTACTTGCCAAATATGCTCCAGAAATCTCCCTCCACTGAGTCTGGCTGCATCCATTTTAACCGTGGATAGCTGAAGCTTCTGCCTGTTCACTTCCTGGATTTACACAGACACACAGAGGGACACCTCCAGCTCTGCAGCTCTCATTGGCCCTCTTATGACTCACCCCCTCCCTTCCTGGCAAACTCTCACAAGAGAGAGAGAGAGAGCTGTGCATTTTGTCATAAGCCTAGGCTTTTTACTAGACAAGAAATCGGAAGTGGGCTGTATAAAGTATTTCCTGGCAGAAAAAAAAATGTTTTACTACCCAAAGTTAAACAGGGCAGAAGTTTTAATAGATGGAAAGTTGACAAAACTAGGATTTTTATAACAGCTTACCTGTAAAATCCTTTTCTTGGAGTACATCACGGGGCACAGAGCGGCACAGTAATTATTATGTGGGTTATAGAGCTTACCTTCAGGTGATGGACACTGGCACACTCAAGACAGGAAGTCCCCTCCCTATATAACCCCTCCCATATCAGGAGTACCTCAGTTTTGTAGCAAAGCAATAAGTGTCCCCAGAAGAGGGGTGGGAGCTCTGTGTCCCGTGATGTACTCCAAGAAAAGGATTTTACAGGTAAGCTGTTATAAAAATCCTAGTTTCTTTATCGTACATCACGGGACACAGAGCGGCATAGTAATTACTATGTGGGATGTCCCAAAGCAATGCCAAAATGAGGGGAGGGAGACACCATAATAAGCTGGGCGCCATCAGGCATGAGGATCTATACTGCAGCCTGCAGCACACTGCGTCCAAAGGCGATATCCTCATTACCTCTTACATCCACGTGAAAAAATTTAGTGAATGTGTGGACTGAAGACCAAGTTGCGGACTTACAGATTTCAGCCAATGAGGCCTGGTGATGCACTGCCCAAGAAGCACCAACTGCTCTAGTAGAGTGCGCTGTAATCTTAAATGGAGGCACCTTCTTTCTCAGACCATAGGCTTGAATAATAACCTGCTGAATCCACTTAGAAATAGTAGATTTCAACGCTGCCTGACCCCTTCTGGGGCCCTCCGGCAGAATACACAAAGCATTAGGCTTGTGCAATTAGTTTCGTAACGAATTGAAATTCGTCCGAATTTAGCAACTTTCGGACATTCGGAAGCATTCGAATTTCCGAACAAAGCAATTACGAATAAGACCGAATCCGAAATAAATTATACCGCAAATAGCGAATGCCCGAATGTCTTCGGCATAATTCGTTATGAAAAAGTTACGAATGTACGAATCCATACGAAGCACAATAACACTCACTCTGCTCTGCTCTCTGCTTCTCCCACACCGTGCTGAACTCCCTCTCAAAATGGTGTACAGGGGCGGAGGTTATAGCCGCATGTAAAAAACGAAAGTAAAATACGAGATTTTGAATCCATTCGAAGCACAATAACACTCTGCTCTGCTCTCTGCTTCTCCCTCACCGTGCTGAACCCTCTCAAAATGGTGTACAGGGGCAGAGGCTATAGCCGCATGTAAAAAACGAAAGTAAAATACGAGATTTCGAATCGTTACAAATAACCGCAATGTATTTAGAAAAGTACAAATCCATTCGAAGCACATTAGGCATAATAGGCAGCGTCGTTGTGAGAGAGACACGGAAAATTACGAATCAACGAACCCAAAAAAAGTTACGAAAGTAGGAGTTGTGTCCAGAATCAACGAAAAACAACGTACTCTACCGAAAGTACGAACCCAAAAAAAGTTACGAAAGTAGGAGTTGTGTCCAGAATCAACGAAAAACAACGTACTCTACCGAAAGTACGAATTATAAAGCAACAAAAAATTCAACGAAAAATGTCGCTTGCAAAAATACGAATGAGTCCGAACACGAAAAATCCCGTCTAGCAAAATTATGAATGATTACGAATCAACAGGACCGGAAAGAAACGAACCGAAACGGAACGAATTTTTCCGTTGTGCACAAGTCTACAAAGCATCAGTTTTCTGAATCATAGCAGTAGCTTTAAGATAGGCTTTAACTGCTCTTACTACATCCAAAGAATGTAATAACTTCTCTTCCACTGAACTAGGTTTGGGAAAAAAGGAAGGAAGAACCACATCTTGGTTCAAATGGAAACTTGACACGACCTTCGGAAGAAAGGCTGGATGTGTACGTAAAACCACTCTATCCTTATGGATAATCAAATATGGCTCCTTACAAGACAAAGTTGCTAATTCCGATACCCTTCTGGCTGAGGATATAGCTACCAAGAACACTAATTTCCTGGTGAGGAGCACTAAAGGAATGTGGAGTAATGGTTCAAAAAGTTGTCTTTGAAGAACGGATAGAACCAAGTTTAAGTCCCACGGACATATGGGAGACTTCACTGGTGGGTTGATACGAGTCACACCCTGCAAGAAGGTCTTTTTTTTTTTTTTTTAATCAACAAAAAGGTTTTTATTAACCACTTAACAACCACCTGCCGACAAATAACGTCGACAAGGTGGTTGCTTAACTCTGGGAGGACGTTATATAACGTCCTCCCAGAATCGCGCTCCCGCGCGCCCCCTGGGGCGCGCACACGGGAAACTCCGTGACCGCCGGGTCCAGAGGACCCGGCGGATCACGAATCGCGGTAAATCGCCGCTGATAGCGGCCGTTTACCACGTGATCGCTCCGTCCAATGACGGAGCAATCACTTGTAAACAGACCGGCGTCATTTGATGACGCCGGTTCCTCCCTCCCCTCTCTGTACCGATCGGTACAGTGTGAGAGGGGAGGGGGAGGGAGCGGATGGCAGCAGCAGCACTGTGGGCTGGATCTGTGACAATTGCAGTCACAGATCCAGCCATCCATCCATCCCTGCTCAGCCATCCCTGTGCTATACCCTGCCAATACTCTGCAATACACCCTGCCAATACTCTGCAAAATACCCTGGTGCAATACTCTGCAATACCCTGGTGCAATACTCTGCAATACCCTGGTGCAATACTCTGCAATACCCTGGTGCAATACTCTGCAATACCCTGCGAAATACTCTGCAATACCCTGCGAAATACTCTGCAATACCCTGGTGCAATACTCTGCAATACCCTGGTGCAATACTCTGCAATACCCTGGTGCAATACTCTGCAATACCCTGGTGCAATACTCTGCAATACCCTGCACAATACTCTGCAATACCCTGCACAATACTCTGCAATACCCTGCACAATACTCTGCAATACCCTGCAAAATACTCTGCAAAATACTCTGCAATACCCTGCACAATACTCTGCAATACCCTGCACAATACTCTGCAATACCCTGCACAATACTCTGCAATACCCTGCACAATACTCTGCAATACCCGCCACAATACTCTGCAATACCCTCCACAATACTCTGCAATACCCTCCACAATACTCTGCAATACCCTCCACAATACCCTGTGCAATACCCTCCACAATACCCTGTGCAATACCCGTGCAATACCCTGCCATACACCGCAATACCCTGCCATACACCGCAATACCCTGCCATACACCGCAATACCCTGCCATACACCGCAATACCCTGCCATAGTCCGCAATACTCCGCAATGCCCTGCAATACTCCGCAATGCCCGGCAATACTCCGCAATGCCCGGCAATACTCCGCAATGCCCGGCAATACTCCGCAATGCCCGGCAATACTCTGCAATAACCACTTCCCGCCCTCCGGCCGTCATATGACGTCCTTGACTTTGTGCGGGGATATCTGAATGATGGGAGCAGCTACAGGCATCATTCAGATATCAGCTTTTTCAGCCGGCGATTCCCTACACCATAAGAACAATCATAGCGGCTGTTCCGCCGCTTGATCATTCTTACGGGAGGCGAGAGGGGATGTCCCCCCCCCCGCCGCCCTCCGGTGCTTCTACCGACTCACCGCTACGATCAAAGCCAGGATTGTTGTTTTTTTTTTTTGTTTTTTTTCAGGCTTCCCAGCCTAGAGGTGAGATGTGGGGTCTTATTGACACCCCCCCCCCCCCATATCTCACTGTAAAGAGGACCTGTCATGCCATATTCCTATTACAAGGGATGTTTACGTTCCTTGTAATAGGTATAAAAGTGATCAAAAAAATGTTTAGGGCGGAAAAACATGTCAAACTAAAATAAATAAAGTAAAATGAAGAATAAATTTTTTTTTTTTTTTAAAGCGCCCCTGTCCCCGTGAGCTCGCATACAGAAGCGAACGCATACGTAAGTCCCGCCCACATATGAAAACGGTTTTCAAACCACACATGTGAGGTATCGGTGCGAACGTTAGAGCGAGAGCAATCATTTTGGCCCTAGACCTCCTCTGTAACTCAAAACATGTAACCAGTAAAAATATTTAAAGCGTCGCCTATGGGGATTTTTTAAGTAGCGAAGTTTGGCGCCATTCCACGAGTGTGTTCAATTTTTAAGGGCGACATGTTAGGTATCTATTTACTCGGCGTAACTTCATCTTTCACATTATGCAAAAACATTGGGCTAACTTTACTGTTTTTTTTTTTTTAAGCACAAAACATTTTTTTCCCGTAAAAAACGCGTTTAAAAAATTGCTGCGCAAATATCGTGCGAGATAAAAAGTTGCAACAACCACCATTATATTCTCTAAGGTCTTTGCTAAAAAAACATATATAATGTTTTGGGGTTCTATGTAATTTTCTAGCAAATAAATGATGATTTTTACATGTAGGAGAGAAATGTCAGAATTGGCCTTGGTGCTCCAGAACGCCTGAAGGTGCTCCCTGCATGTTGGGCCTCTGTATGTGGCCACGCTGTGTAAAAGTCTCACACATGTGGTATCGCCATACTCGGGAGTAATAGCAGAATGTGTTTTGGGGTGTAATTTGTGGAATGCATATGCTGTGTGTGAGAAATAACCTGCTAATATGACAATTTTGTGAAAAAAAAAAAAGAGAAAAAAAAAATCTTGATTTTGCAAAGAATTGTGGGAAAAAATGACAACTTCAAAAAACTCACAATGCCTCTTTCTGAATACCTTGGAATGTCTTCTTTCCAAAAAGGGGTCATTTGGGGGGTATTTGTACTTATCTGGCATGTTAGGGTCTCAAGAAATGAGATCGGCCGTCAGTACTTCAGGTGTGATCAATTTTCAGATATTGGCACCATAGCTTGTGGACTCTATAACTTTCACAAAGACCAAATAATATCCACCAATTTGTACTTATTTTTACCAAAGATATGTAGCAGTATAAATTTTGGCCAAAATTTATGAAGAAAAAATAGTAATTTGCAAAATTTTATAACAGAAACGAAAAAAAAATCATTTTTTTACAAAATTTTCAGTCTTTTTTCTCTTATAGCGCAAAAAATAAAAAACCCAACAGTGATTAAATACCACCAAAAGAAAGCTCTATTTGTGTGAAAAAAAGGACAAAAATTTCATATGGGTACAGTGTTGTATGACTGAGTAATTGTCATTCAAAATGTGAGAGCACCGAAAGCTGAAAATTGGTCTGGTTATTAAGGGGGTTTAAGTGCCCAGTGGTCAAGTGGTTAATGAGAGCACAAGGCATTACATCTTATACATGACAAATGTATGACACTGTGGATATATACATCAAGAGTATCAACTGTTTTAACTTTCCAGTCTAATATACTTGCACAGACAATACTGGAATCATACTCCTGTATAGATTGGGTAATGCCATATCCAAGTGCTCATTCTACATATAGAGAGAATGGTAGTAAAAATTTAAATTAAAAGTAAGAATAAAAAAAGAAACAAAGGGAAAACCAAACAGTAGATAGTAATTGAATGTTAATAACAAACCAACCATTGACGTTTCACCTTGACTCAGACTCGTCAGTTAGAAACAACTCTCCCTGTGGTGTGACAGCAAAGAAGACATGCATGCGTTTAGATAGTCAGTCATTCATCCCTCATCCCATTAGTAGCCTATCCAGGGCCAGCTGTGGCGGTGCCACTTCTGGGGATCTCAACCAGTCCTGCCATATATTGGTAAATTTGTTTGGTGATTTCCTATGCTGATAGGTGTATTTTTCACGGATAAGAGTGGTGTTAACCATTTGTATCCATTGTGCCTCCTGTGGTATACGTGCTGACAGCCACAACCGGGCAATAAGTTTCCTGGCCAAGTATAGCAGTCTCGTAATAGCAATATATATTGGCTGGTGGATATAAATCTTCATCCAGACTGCCCAGCAGGCACACCAGTGGCTCCAATCCAAGCTGGACCTGAAAGGTATTATTTATTCTGGCAACAACATCGCTCCAATACCTCACTAATTTGGGGCACCTCCAAAGCATGTGGATGAGATCACCTGGGTGAGCCTGGCATTTGGGACATATGGGAGAGTCACGTCTACCCCATCTATGAAGTTGAATAGGTGTGCGATACACCCTGTGCAGTATAAACAGTTGAGAGAGTCTTTGTGCTGCTGACACTGAAACCACCGGACCCACTCCCAGTATCTGATTCCACTGCTCACCATCAATGGGACCTACATCTCTCTCCCACCCTTCTCTGCACGGTAGTAAGTCTTGGGCCTGTATGTGTGATAGAAGATGGGCATAGATTCTAGAGATGATGCCCTTTTTCTCCGGGTCAGTAAATATAGATTCGAGGAATGTAGAGTTTTCTAGTTGCAGACTAGAGTGTCTGTTCTGATACCTAATGGCATGTTGTAGTTGTCTGTACTGAAAGTGGTGTCCCCTAAGGTCAGGAAATTCATTTAGCAACTGGGTGAAAGGCTTTAAAACTGAACCATCCAGTATTTGGGCAAGAAATCTGACCCCAGCTCTTTCCCACTCTAATGGATCTGGCACTCTATTTAGTTCCATGTAGAATCGGTTCCTCCATATAAGAGTCTGACGGAAATAACCCGTCACACCCAATATGGACTTGACCCTCTTCCAGATTTTTATTAGCGACCGAATTGTAGGGCAGGTTATAGGGGCTTTAGAGAAGCCCATCTCCATATTGGATAGTGCTGTGTAATTCGTGTCACTGCCCAGGAGGAGACCCCTGGAAGGATCCAGCACCGTCCCAAGATCCCAGCCTGTGAAGTGCTGTAACTGTGCTGACAAATAGTACATTTGGGGGTGTGGAACCGCCATACCCCCCTGATCTCTAGGAAGCTGCAGAGTGGCCAGTTTAATTCTCGCCCCTCCACCTCTCCATATAAGAGCCCTGAACTGCGAGTCCATACGCTGGAACCAATATTGTGGTATCCAGAGAGGAGCATTGTGTAAGATATATAACAGTTGTGGTGCCCAGATCATTTTTATGAGATTAATACGGCCAGTCACCGACAGCGGCAGCCTACTCCAACTTCCTTGTTTCTGCTGAAATTTTTGCAAAATAGGTTTAAGATTTAAAGCTATGTAGTCCCGTGTTTCCCCAGTCACCATTATTCCCAAGTATTTAAATGATGAAACCACCTGTATGTGGGACACGTCCTCCGGCAAAGTTGCCGGCAACGGATCTAATGGTAGTAAGGCAGATTTATGCCAATTGATGGCAAATCCCGACAGCCGACCAAACTGGTCTATTAGTTTCATTACTGCTCTCAGAGAGCGGTCAGTGTCTCCCAAATATAACAGCGTGTCATCCGCGTACAAGGAAATCTTTTCCTCTCCTAGTCCTCTACGGAAGCCTGTGATGTCTGGCGAGGTCCTCACCATAGCCGCTAGCGGCTCCAATGCAAGGGCGAACAGCAGGGGCGACAAGGGACACCCCTGCCGTGTGCCCCGATATAAAGGAAATGGCTCCGAGAGGGAGTCATTTATCCGCACCCTAGCCACCAGAGCAGCATACAGCAACTGCACCCAGGAGATAAATCTATCCCCCAGACCAAATCGCCGCAGAACCTCCCACAGGTATCTCCACTCGACGCTGTCAAAGGCCTTGGCAGCGTCGAGGGAAAAGATGGCCCTATTGCCTGGGTTATCCACCGGTATCTGGGTATTGAGGAACAGTCTTCTAATGTTCAGTGCTGTAGATCTAGCCAGGATGAAGCCGGACTGGTCAAAATGGACCAGTTCCGCCACAACTCCAGACAGTCTTGTGGCCAGCACTCTAGCCAATAATTTGTCGTCTGCGTTAAGCAGAGATATGGGTCTATAGGAGTCTGGCTGCTGTAAATCCTTGCCCGTCTTTGGTAATACAATAATAATAGCCTCATTCATAGAGGTGGGTAAATTGCCATCCTCTAGGGCGCAGTTCAGTGTTTTTAGAAGGGTGGGCAACAAAATGTCACCATATTTCCCATACGTCTCTGTGGGTAAACCGTCAGCCCCCGGGGATTTATTATGAGCCATCTGTGCTACCGCCGCCGACAATTCTTCCAGTGTCAGTGGTGCATTAAGTGCTGTAAGTCCCTGCGGCGCTACCCTGGGAAGAGAGCACTGGTCCAGAAAGTGGGCCAAGTCCTCTTGTGTGGGATGCACCTTTGGATGTATACAGGTCTTTAAAAAACTGCGAGAACACTTCAGGTATGTCGGTCGGGCCCGTAACTGTCACTCCGTCTGTGTTTTGAATGGCCTCTATATGAGTCGAGCACTGTTGGTTTTTAGCTACCATAGCTAGTAAATGTCCTGTATTTTCTCCTTCATTGAAGTACTTTTGCTGCAGGAAGAACCTCTTGTTCTCCGCAGCTGTTATCGAGACCTGCCTGAACAGGGCCTGTGCCTCCTGCCAGCTGCGTTCTGTCTCCACTGAGGGTACTGATATGTATCTCTCCTCTGCCCTAGCCGCCTCATTCATCACCACATTCTCCCACTCTTTAGTTTTAGTTTTAATTGCATTAATCTCATTAATAATAAGACCCCTAAGGTGGGCTTTTAGTGCATCCCAAATCACACCTGACCGGGCAGTGTCTTGATTATGAAGCATAAACTCCATCAGGCCTCTAGGAATAGTATCCGTATCTGGGAATATTGTAAACCAGAAGGGATTTACCTTCCAGAGTCTGCGCTTCGGGCTCGGGGATGTCATAATAGGAACACTGACAGGGGAGTGATCAGATATGTTACGCGGGGCATATTTCACATAATCAGTCAGTGCATATGCTAGATCATTAGATAAACACAGATCTATCCGGGATAAACATTTGTATGTTGCTGAATAGCACGAGTAGCACTGCACAGCAGGATTTTGCTCCCTCCACACATCTCTTAGGCCTATTTCCGCTAGGAATTTAGCGAAAGGAGTGGGACCACCCACTTGGGAAGCACTGCTGACTCTAGATGAGAATTTGTCCAGCTTATTATCCATTACATTGTTAAAATCACCTAGCACCCAGACCGGAACCCCGGGGTATGCAGCCATAAATTGAGCCAACTGTTTCAGGGGATCAAAAGAGAAGGGCGGAGGGACATAGATATTCGCTAGTATACATGTAAAGCCTGCAAGTTTGCATAATAGGAACACATATCGTCCCTGCCTGTCTATCATAGATTGTGGCAATTGGAAAGTGGTCGTCTGTGAGATAAGGACACTGACTCCCCTCGAGTAGGCTGAGTGAACGGAATGAAACTGGGTGGGGTATCCACGGTTTTTAAGTGTAGAAATGGTACTGTGCTGCAGGTGAGTTTCCTGCAGGCATAGCACCGAAGGTCTGTAAGCCTTCACCGTGGAGAAAAGTGCCATTCTTTTCACTCCATCACCCAGGCCCCTCACATTCCATGAAATTATAATGCAAGCATTCGACATGTTGAGGTAAATAGGTAATCATGCCATAAAAGCTTTGTCAAGCGCAGAGGCTCACCAATGGGTGCTTTGCGTCTCCACCCGACAGCTTTAAAGATAAAACATAGGTATAAGTACAGTGGCCTCATCCACTTATTTACATTTCTGGTTGGTAAGATAGTGCAAAAAATGAATGAACTGTTTGTATGGCTTACAACAGCCAATTGTATGAACAAAAGGAAAAAAATGCCCCGTAACATGGAGCAACAAATGAGAAAAAACAAAAAACAAGGGAAAAAATTAGAAAGGGTTTGTCCGTGCATCCAGTAGACTGTAAGAGAACTTGACGGACAGAAAAAACGAAAAAAGGGTCAAACAAAAAAGTAAACGTGTCCTCGCAGGACAAATGTAGGGGGGGGGGCCCCAACGTCTCAGTACAACTCCGATTCAGAGGAACTTGCGAATCCAACTTGTTAAAGAGTAGCGCAAGTTACAATCGTCGTTTCCTCCGCCTGGCAGGAAAATTAAAGGTGTAGAGGGAGACAAAATAGAAAAAAAAATTTTGTCCACAGCTTCTAATATGACATCCGCTTCTCCTTATTGAAAGTGAATAAAGACAGGTCCTCTTCAGACCGCAGGTGCTGGTGCTTTCCTGAGCGTGTGCTCCATCCGGTCCAGCCACATTGATGCATTAGCAGGGTTATCGAAGAACTGCGTTTCGCCATTAGCCGCGTTTCTCAGCTTGGCCGGGTAAAGCATGGCATATGCAACTTCGTATTTGCGGAGACGCTTTTTAACCTCAGTAAACTTGGCTCTGCGACGCTGAAGTTCAGCAGAAAAATCCGGGTAAAAGGATATGCGGGTATTGTCCATTCTCATAAGGTTGGCCTTGGTCCTGGCTTGATTCAGTATGGAGTCGCGATCTTTAAAGTTCAGCATTTTGAACAGGAACGGTCTAAGAGGTTCTCCAGGCTTAGGTGGCCTTGGTGGGACTCTATGGACGCGTTCCACCGCAAACATCGGTGAGAAGGACTCTTTACCAAAAGTGTTAACAAGCCAGTTCTCAATGAATGACACCGGATTTTTGCCCTCAGCTCGCTCTGGTATGCCTACCGCGCGAACGTTATTGCGTCTCTGCCTGTTCTCCATATCTTCTAGGCGCGCAGTATGGCCGTTTATAACGGATTGCATATGGCGGACCTCTCTCTGCAGGGGTGCGACATCATCCTCCACATTGCTCACCCTGTCCTCCAGTGCGGCTGTACGGTCGCGTAGTTTCTGCAAGTCCTGCCTAACCATATTCAGTTCCAGTTTCACTCCTTTGATCTCAATGGTTAGGGATGCAATTGAGGTGTTGCAGGAGGTTACTGCCGCAAAGATATCCCTCAATGTTGGTTCAGGGGATTGATTGTCCTGATCTGTGTGAGCACTGGGGGCCATGACAGGGGCAGATGTACTCACTGTGTCCCATGTGGAGGGCTGTTCCTCATCCTCTGGCCATATCTGCTCCATTGCCTCTTCTGGAGGGTCTATGTCAGGTGCTTCCACAAGCTGGGAAGTGATTTTAGGTGTGCCTCCCTTCCCCAGAGCACCGCCGAACATCCTCATGGCTGCCTCTTTTGCTGAGCGCTGGCTCCGGGCGCCATCTTGGCCTCCATGCTCTGCTGAGTGCATGTTGTCTTTCGCACTTCTGCGGGACATGCCCGCCACCGAATAGGCACTAAATGTACACCGCTGTCCCGGGGAGAGTGAGAGGGACCTTCCGGTGCCGATCGCGGGAGAAGCAGGTGCCGCCGTGACCTTTTATCAGGAGAAATGTGCAGGGTGTCGGCGGAGCTCTCACGCTATGCGTCTTATCCCATCAGCCGCAAGCCACGCCCCCCTGCAAGAAGGTCTTTACTAGCGAATGTGTAGCTAGTGGCCTTTGAAAAAATATTGATAAGGCCGAAACCTGTCCCTTAATAGTACTTAAGGCTAGGTTTTTGACAACAGCCCACTGTAGGAAGTCAATTATTCTGCCTGACGTACTTCCGAGGATGCCATTTCTTCGCTTCACACCATGCCACATACGCCTTCCAAACTCTATAATATATATGTCTAGATACTGGCTTTCTAGCATTGATTATTGTAGACACCACCGTGTTAGAGAGACCTCTCTCTCTTAGAATGTGGGATTCAATAGCCAGACCGTTAAATTTAGAGTTTGTAAAGAAGGGTGGTATATCGGACCCTGCGTGAGCAGGTCTGGCCGAAGCGGAAGGGTCCAAGGCTTGCCTACAGACATTCTAACAATTTCCACGTATCAGGATCTCCGAGGCCATGCTGGGGCTACCAGAATCACCAGCCTCCTTTCCATCCTGACTCTGCGGAGGAGTCGAGGTAGTAGCTGCAGCGGAGGGAACGCATATATTAGTGCGAGCGGATCCCAAGGGGAACACCAGTGCATCCGATCCGCAAGCGAGCGGGTCCCTTGTTCTGGACACAAAGCTGCTCAATTTCGTGTTGAACCTGGATGCCAATAGATCTACATCTGGTGTCCCCCATCTCTGACATATTGTCTGAAAGATGTCCGGGTGAAGAGACCATCCCCTGGGGATAACTGCTGCCGACTCAGGAAGTCTGCTTTCCAATTCTCTATTCCTGGAATAAAGATAGCGGATATGCATGGGACATGTCTTTCTGCCCATATCAGGATATGATTCACCTCCTTCTGGGCTGCACCGCTCTTGGTGCCCCCTTGGTGATTGATGTATGCCACAGCTGTGGCATTGTCTGATTGGATCCTGACAGGAGACCCATGTAGCTTGGAAGTCCATGCTTCCAGGGCCAACCGTGCCGCCCGAATTTCCAGCAGGTTGATGGGCAAGGTCTTCTTGATATTCGACCACTTTCCCTGGAGTGAACATTGCTCCAGTACTGCCCCCCAGCCTAGAAGGCTGGAATCCGTAGTTACTACCCTCCAAGAGATTGGAATGAACGACTTTCCCTTTTGTAAATTTTGAGGTACCAACCACCAACATAGACTCCTGCGTACTGACGACGCCAGGGACATTGGGAAGTCTAGGGCTTGAACCTTTTTGTTCCAGGCAGATAGGATGGCTTTCTGCAATTTTCTTGAATGGAATTGAGCATACGGAACTGCTTCGAATGAGGCTACCATCTTTCCCAGCAACCGCATGCAAAGACGAATAGATGGCTGTCTCTTTGCACAGATCGCTTGAATTAGTTCTCTTAAGGAAGAGATTTTTGCCTGAGGCAGAAAAACCTTTCTTTGGTCTGTGTCTATGAGTAAGCCTAAATATTTGAGTCTTCTTGCTGGCTGCAAGGCCGATCTGTCCAGATTTAGGACCCAGCCCCGGGATTCCAGGTATTGTACCGTGTTGTGTACAGCAACCCTTAGGTTGGAAGCCGACTGATCTATTATCAATAGATCGTCCAGGTAGGCCCTTATATATATTCTGAGTTCTTAAGTCGGCCAACAGAGGGGCCAAGATCTTTCTGAACACTCGCGGAGCCATGGCCAACCCGAAGGGTAGCGCCCCAAACTGATAATGGCGCTGTTCCACCACAAAGCGTAGAAGCTTTTGATGACTGGGGAATGTAGGAACATGTAAATAAGCGTCCCTGATATCGATGGACGCCAACCATTCTCCCCCTTGTAGGGAGGCGGCTATTGACCAAATTGATTCCATACGGAACGATTTGACGATTAGGAATTTGTTTAGACCCTTGAGATCTAGTATGGGTCTTACATCTCCGTTGGGCTTTGGAACGGTAAAGAGGTTTGAGTAAAATCCCAACCTCTGTTCCTTTACCGGAACCTCCACAATTACCCCTTGGGATAATAGTCGGTCTAACGCCGAAAGGAGAGCTCTTCTCCTTATTGGATCTTTTGAGACGTTTGATGTTATAAACCGAGGAGGAGGAAATTCCTGTAACTCCAACTTGTATCCCCAGGACACCGTGAAGAGAGCCCATCTGTCCCGGACCGTCTCTCGCCAAGCCCCTGCAAACAATAGAAGTCTTCCCCCTACCCGTATGAGTGGGGGCGACCCTTCATAAGGCCGACTTGGGGGCTGGTTTAGAATTCCTTCGGTTCCAGGGTTTTTTATTACCATGTGGCTGTCCCTGAGCTCTCCCTCCAGGATTTGATCAGGGAGGCCGTCGGAACTGCTTAGAAGCTGAATTTCCTGGGACTGGCCAGGTGGGCCGCTTGAAGGCAGGACCCCTGAATTTCCTTTTAACAGGCAAAAGGGTACTCTTTCCACTGGAGATTTTCTGGATGTATTTATCCCAGTCCTCGCCAAATAACCCCTCCCTATGGAATGGAAATCCAGCCAGGAGCTTTTTACAGGGCGTCTCGGCTGACCAGTTTTTCAGCCATAGGAGTCTACGCATGTGTACCAAGACCAGCGTAAGGCGGGAGGCCAGATGAATTGAATCTTTAATGGCGTCAGCCGCAAAACATAAAGCCCTAGGTAGATCTGCTAAATCATGCGCCTGCTGAGCTAGCATGTCTTTTAAAACCAGCTTCATCTGGTCTTTCAAGGCCTGACAGATGCCAATGGCTGCCACTGCAGGCTGAGTTACAGAACCAGCTGTAGAAAAAGCAGTTTTTAATAGGGTTTTCAACTTTTTATCTGTTAGATCCTTAAACATCTGTACATTGTCCACTGGACATGTCAGGGATTTGTTCACAGAAGAGATGGCAGCGTCCACAGTAGGAAGGCTCCACTTTTTGGTGAATTTTTCCTCCATAGGATACACCACAGCAAACTTTTTGGGAGGAAGGAACAATTTATCAGGATGTTCCCAATCTTTATAAATGAGATTTTCTAGCAATGGATGCATTGGAAAGGAACCATTAGCTTGTGGGGCTTTCAAAGACCCCAATGAAGAAACCGATGTAGTTGCTGGTCCTGAAAGGGGCAGCTTGAAAGCTGACCAAACCATGTCTGTCAAAGACTGAACTAACAATTTTTCAGCTTGAGAAGCTGAAAACGGTTCCTCTAAGGTAGATTCCTCCGAGGCAGCATCATCCTCAGCCTGATCCCCTGCAGGAAAATCAATTTCATCCTGAGACAATTGCTCTGCTGTTAGATACTCTAACGGTGGGGATGGAGACCTGGCGCGCTTTTTTACCGGCAGGGAGGAAGCGATTAATGCCGCCAATCTTTGTTCTAATCCTCCCAGAGCAGAGGAAAAAGCCTCCTCTGTCACATACACCGGAGCAGGTGAATTGAGGGCAGCCGCAGCACCTAGCATTCCTGATGGCTCCCCTCTGATTTAACAGGGGAGGATATACCAGCAGGAGCAAGCCCCAGATCCTCAGAGCCCGATGTCGAACCCTTTAGCCTCTTAGGATTTTTACTCCCAGAGCCCATGGAAGGCATAGTCCTAGCTCAAGCTAGGGACTTACAGCCAAAAAAAGCACCTACCACTAGCTATAGTCTAGCGTACAAGCTTGCTATATGAACTAGTCAGGTGTCTAAACTAATGTGCCTTGGGGATGCCTGTATCACCACCTGTAGCGTGCCGAATATAATAAAAAAATAAATGTCACCAAAGGAGCTCTGCTGATGTGTCCGTCCTCTTACAGCATGACTCACAGAGGCTGTCTTTTTAAAGCAGAGGACGCCCGCACATGCGCAGAAGCGCGCCGGGAGACGCCGCGCGTCACTATGCTAGGCCCTGCCCCCCTCTCCTTAAAGCCTCTAAGGCTTTGCGCGTGCGCGCGCCCGAAACGTTCCCTGGGAAAGTATGGGGAGAGGAACAGGAGGGAGCTGCAGTTTTATATTGGAGCCCAGCTGACACTATAGAGGGAGACCACAGCACAGTGTACTAAGAACGCTGTTTCCAGGTCCCCCTAGCAGGTATGGTAACATTTTTACAGATGGATACTGCAGAGCCTGTATATAGAAGAATGCTCCTCCATCTGTCTAGGCATTATCCTTATAGAAGGTATGCCCAGCTATTTAGACATTCTCAAGTATCTCCCTCTTGTGGCCAAACAGGGGTACTACATAATGTCCAATAGAACCATAAGAAATACATTTTAGGTTTTATCAAAGATATTTTAGGCATCAGGTACAGTGGGAAATATACCATGTAGGTAAAATACAGGCAAACACATTAGGTTTGAAGGGTCCCTGCTGGACCAAGTTCATCAGGGACCCTCACTTACCTGTTCCCGCCGCAGGACCCTGTTCAGAACAGACCGCCTAAACTTCGCCCCTTTGGCGGGCAACGTCATTTGACCTTCAGGGACCGGGGTCCTATTGAAAGGAACACCACTCCCCTGGACCTGTAAAGCACCCTGCCAGAAACCTCTTGGTATTGGGTCTGACCAGAGTACTGGATCCCAGGGTCCAGCCCTCCTAAGGGAGGCATTACATGCCAAACCTCGTAGATGGTCCACATCTTCTTCCCTGAGGCCCGGGTACCGTCCATTTTGGCATTGAAGCACTTTGGACGGATCCGGAATAGCTCGCCTTTAGGCCACAAGACCATACGCAGAGCTAACTTGAATACATGCTTAACCGTGACCAACACCTTTAGACACTGGCAACAAAACTGAGGTACTCCCGATATGGGAGGGGTTATATAGGGAGGGGACTTCCTGTCTTGGGTGTGCCAGTGTCCATCACCTGAAGGTAAGCTCTATAACCCACATAGTAATTACTATGCCGCTCTGTGTCCCGTGATGTACGATAAAAAAAATTACTGAAGTTCCGCTTTAGGGCCAAATGTTGATCTAGACCAGACTGGAGAAAAGACAGGATTCTTCCCGAGACTGAAATTCTCTTCCTCGGACCAGGAGGAATATGCCTTCCATATGCAATGGTAGATTTTGTAAAAGGTTGATTTTCTAGCTTTCAAGAGTGTATAAATGACTGAATCCGATAGACCATTGTCCCTTTAGGGCCTAGGCTGCAACAGCCAGGCCATTGAAGTCAGTGTCCAAGAAACAGGTGGTAAATTGGCCCAGAGGATAAAAGATCTGGATGATCCCAGAAGGCTCATGGAAAGTTTGCCAAGAGTTTGTTGAGGTCTGAGTACCACATCCTTTTGAGTCAGTTTGGTGCGATGAGAATTACCAGAACGAGTTTTAGAACAGGAAAGATACAGATCAGGTTGAGCTTATAACATTGTACCATCTAGGACTCCTCTCCAGTCTGATTTGTCAGTCCCTTGGCTTTTGTCGCGAGAACCATCCAAACAACTGGGAGTAAAGGCTGTTCTGATTCCAGTATTGGACCCACCATACTAGGGCAAGCCTGGTCTTGTTGCTCAGATGTGTGGAATAATCTAGAGACTAAGCCTGCCTTTCTCATGTTTTCAAAATGTTAAAGTGCAACTTTCTGGAGTGAAATAGGGCAAATGAAACTGCTCTGAAGGAGGACACCTCAGGCCCAAAACTCTCATGCAAAAGTCAAGGGCCAATTGGCTCCTGGACTGCAAAGTCTGATCATGGGAGCAGAAAGTCTGGAGTATGTCCAGGAGAAGCAAGACCTTGGACAGGACCATAACTAAGATTAGGACAAAATACTTCAGATACTTCTGGAGATTTGGGATCTATCCAATTCTCTGTGTTGTCTGTAGAGTCTATTGGACATTAGTTGACTGTCCTGTCAGAACAAGGTTGTATAGATATCCCACTATGGGGATGCCCTGAAAGCAAAGCAGAGCAAGAAGGATTATCACCTTCATGAAGACCTGAGGACAGGCCATAAGGTAGGGCAACAAATTCATTGACCCAGTGTAGGCAAGGTAAGGCAACAAATTCATTGAGTCAGTGTAGCTATTTCAAGGTAGGGCAACAAATTGTTAATGTTGTATACCTACAGCAAAACGTAGGTAGTGGTGATGTGCCAAGAAAAAGGGGACAGGACAAAAAGGACTCCCTGATCAAGGAAAGCAATGACTGGCCTGGCAGATTCCAGGCAGAATTTTTGTACCAGGAGAAAAATGTTGAGAACCTTCAGATCAAGTATGCATGGGGGTGAATGCTCTCTTTTGCTTTGGGGCAATGACCCTTTGAGAGAGGAGCTGTTGATCTAGTCATTCATTTTTACTGACTGTAGAATTGTTTTTTAAACCCTTTTACCACCTCCCTCTCCTACACATCTGATTTACATCTTGTCTCTGTGTGAACTGTATATTAACCCCTTCAACACGCTTATCCTGCACATTAACCCCCTCATCTAAATTCCGACACTGTATGCATGCAGTACATTAACCCAGACACCTTCTCCATCTGTGCAGCAATGGCATCCCTAGGGGGGGGGCAGAGGGGGCCCTGCCCCCCCCCCAACATTATGCTGTGCCCCACCATGTGCCCCCCCCCCCCCAAAAAAAATATTATTTTTTTTTTTGCATTTTTGTATTTTGCTCGGGCTGCTCCTGGGGTAACAGTCTCTCCTGAGAGGGAGAGCGTCCCCAGTCAGCTCCTGTGGGGGATTCCTCCCCCTCCCTCTGCTCGCTGACACTGCATAATGAGAGCGCTCACACAACCACAGCCACCCAATCTGCTCCTTCCCCTGCATCCTCATTGCACGGAAAAGAGCGAGTTGCAGAAAGGACTCCACGAGCACTGTGGGGGGGGCACAAGCCTTCATCTCAGTTACTGAAAAAATAGACTGATTTCTCCCGTCCTTAGGACAGGAGAACCAGCCTGTAAATTCCGAGAGTGGTGACTGCAAGCTGAGCCGAGTGTCAGTCTATGACACTCTTTCACAGCCCATCGAGTCCAGCCACCCCCCCTCACTCTCCTCACATACGAGCAGGGAGGAATACAGCTCCTCCTTCCAGTCCCGCCCACACTATCCCGGCGTGCTGTATCTGAAGAGAGGGGATGTGTGGGCGGGAAATATGAAAATCAGCAGCATTCCTGGCTGTGTGTGACTGATGCCTGAAATTCTAGCCTGGACCGTGTAGTACACTGTAATCACTGAACTGCATTATCTCCATCCCTTCTCTCCCCCATCTGTCTCCCTCCCCCTCTTCTGTTCTTTTAAGACCTTCACAATTTACTTTCACTTTCAGTTAGGCAGGTAATATACGGTGCAAATTTCTTTCCTGCATCCACAGATTGCAGGAAAGAAACTTGCATAATTCCCCCATCAACACAGACAGTGGTGACAGGGGAATAACCCTCCTGCCCAGCAATTGTATTCTCCCGACAAACAGCGATTATCACTAGTGGCTATAGCAACCACTGGTGATAATCATAAGAGAATCTGCTCATTAATGGTTCAAATCTCAGCCAGTTCCTGCTGAACCAGCTGAGATTTAAACTGCCTATGTCTGGTCTTAGCTCTTAGGCCGGGTTCACACTGGTCCGACAAACGCTCCGACATGAGCTCATGTCGCATGACGTGTGAAAATCAATGTTTCCCTATGGGAGCCGTCTTAACTGGTCCGACACAAGTCGGTCCGACTTTGAAAATGCTCCCTGCACTACTTTGGTCCACCATTGATCCTACTTCAGCCCATTGAATATCATTGAAGTCGGATCAAAGTAGGATACTTGTCCTAACTATCCGACTTTTGACATCCGACATGGTGATTACAGCAGCAGTAAAAGGAATTTATCTCACACTGGGATTGTTTTGATTGGTCAAAGGACAAGTCAGACTAGCACAAAGTCGGATCAAAGTAGTATCCTGTTCATGAAAGTCGGATGGATGTCGGACCAATGTAGGACCGATGTCGCAGAGCAAAGTAGGATGAAAGTTGTATGACTGTCGTGTCATACCAGTGTGAACCCAGCCTTAGGCAGCCCATACATTGATCACTTTTTTCATTCAATTATTAGGTTGAATGAAAAAAAAAAGAAATGATCCAATTCCCCCATCTACACATTATAGGTGGATGGGGGAATGTTCCCAGTGTGGACCAGTGCTGGAACAACCAGAGTTGCTGTCCTGTTCCGGCTATTCACAGCGCTGGTCTCTGTCTCCATGGTAGCGGCGGCAGCACATTGGAACCCAGTGCTGGTTACTTTATGGGGCTGATGTACAGTAAGGTGACCAGATTTTTAAAATGAAATCGGGGACATATTTTATTTTTATTTTTTTATTGGCTAATGGTAAACTATTTTATAAGCATATTTTCCTCAAATGATATATGCAGTGTATGTGGTGTTTATGGAATGATTGTATGATATATACGTTCTTTCCCACATTTCGTCCATGAGATGAAAAAAAAAAAATACTTCTTAGAATTTTTTGGGATATGACTACCAAATGTTATGAAGAGAAGATAGAGAAAAACTTGGGAGGGATGGGGTCCCAAAATTTAAATCCAATCCAGGAAGGGGTGGCTCCAGACAATGTTTTTTTGGGGTGCTATGGTGGTGCTTGAAGTAAAACTGAGGGTGCTAATGCGGTGCGCTACCACACACCTGTGGGAGTGGCCAGCAAGTGGCGGTTTCATCATGGCGTCCAATGATGATCAGTAGGTCCTGGCCTCTGTATACCAATAAAAAGCCAAAAAATGCAGCACAACCCTACACTTCATTTATACATTTCTACAAATGGACTTAGAAGTAAAATGGTAAAACCTATAAATGAATATCCAATGCAAATCAACCAATGTATTGCAATTTAGTAGTGATGATGTCACCTCCTCTGCAAAAATATTTTTAGAATTTGCAGAGCAAATAATGGTGAAACCCCCTACATACAAAAATAACAGACACAAATCAACCCATGTATTAGAATATAGTAGTGATGGTGTCACCCTCTCTGCAAAAGGTAAGAAATATTGCAGAGCTGCAATGTGCAAATAGTGGTAAAGCCACCTATATATAATCATAATAATGATAATAAAATGTACGCTTGATGTATATATTTTACATTTTATTATTATGATTATATGAAGTTGGTTTAACCACTATTTGCACATTGCAGCTCTGAAAAATGTATTACCTCTTGCAGAGAGGGTGACAACATCACTACTATGTTCTAATACATGGGTTGATTTGTGTCTTTGTTATTAATATTATTGTATGTAGGGGGTGTCACCGCTATTTGCACATTGAAGCTCTGCAATTTCTCAAAATATTTTTGCAGAGGGGGTGACACCATCACTACTATATTGCAATACATTGGTTGATTTTCACTGGATATTCATTTATAGGTTTTACTATTGCACTTATAAGTCCATTTGTACAATTTTATAGATGAAGTATAGGGAAGCGCTGCATTTTTTGCTTTTTATTGATTCGCGTTAGATGAGGGAACCAGCTAAAAAGATTCTCTTATTGCTTTTGAGATATTTTTAGTCGCATGGTAATTGATTTACCTGATTTGTTATGTCCTCTGTATACTGGTGTAGCGGGTGTTTGAATTTATGTGAGGACTCTGGGGGTGTGGGGTTCCTTGGGGCCTACAGGTGGCGTTGTTGCCTTGGGCCGGAGCTGAACTCACACCGCAAACTGTGCCTTTTTGTCCTCCCCTGGAGCTGGTACAGCGGGGCGGGGAACCCACTGTGGCGCAAAGGGAGAGGTCATAAAAGAGGCGGACGCCCTGATTTTGGGCAGAGAGTTGGAGGACGCGGCCGCACCCAGGCACCTTCAGCTTGGGTGCTGGCGTTCCGGTGTTCCAGGCCTAGGCGCCCTTGGCCTATCTGGAACGGAGATGGAGTCCATCTCAGGCACCTTTAGCCTGGGGTGAGGTACTATGGCGGATGCCTGGGGCTCAGTACCTTCGACTGAGTTCCGCAAGGGTGGAGGAATCCGAGGGGACCCTAACTCCTTGGGTGCCTGAGTTCATGAGGACTGGTGCACAGTAACTTCTCCGAAGAGCCCGGCGTGGCATCGCTGGTGACGGAGAGGCCTCCATTTCTCCCTTGGATGGATTTCTTCCTCTGACAGGGGCAAAGTGAGCGAAGGTAAATCACGTTCTATATTACCTAGTCAGTGGCAGTGACTATTCACCACTGGTGACAGCACAGTGGGCAGCAGCAGAAGGGAAAGGATTGTGCCTCGATCTGTCCCTCATTTTCCAAAGGAGAA
Source organism: Rana muscosa (assembly GCA_029206835.1). Classification (NCBI taxonomy): domain Eukaryota; kingdom Metazoa; phylum Chordata; class Amphibia; order Anura; family Ranidae; genus Rana; species Rana muscosa. The sequence continues at coordinate 387,059,176 of CM055120.1, forward strand.
AGATTGTTTTATTGCTTGGCAAGAAGAATAAAACTGAGTTGGACCTATTCACTGTGTGGAACTTGGGTTACTAAAGCAAAGGAGTCCGGGACGAAGGACTGGACTTGACTCTAGGACACCTACACAAAAGCCCAATCTTCTGGCCTTCACCTCTTAGTTACGGAGGACATGGGCCGTGGTGTATCTCATCTCTCTCTCCCAGGTACCCCTAGACAACAGCCATATAACCGATAAAGCAAGGGAGAGGGGTGAGGCCGCTACACTGGTAACCACTGGCCATGCATATTGGTGGTCATTGTGCCCCCCTGTATGCTGGTGCTACATGCAGAGTGCAGGTGGGTGCTGGATGCAGGGCTCAAGAGGATGCTATGTAGAGAGTGCAAGGTTCAGGAGTGCGTTTTGGAAAGAGTGATGGTCAGAGACTGCAGACATACTACAGGAGATGTTCAGAGACTGCGGATATTATACAGGAAACGGTCAGAGACTGCGGATATAATACAGGAGACGGTCAGAGACTGCGGATATAATACAGGAGAGAGACTGCGGATATTATACAGGAGAGAGACTGCGGATATTATACAGGAGAGAGACTGCGGATATTATACAGGAGAGAGACTGCGGATATTATACAGGAGAGAGACTGCAGATATTATACAGGAGAGAGACTGCGGATATTATACAGGAGGGCCAGCACAATTTGTTGTTAGAGATGGGCTGGGCATGTTCAAAATTCCACATGCCAGAGCCTGCTTCATGCCCACCTAGGCGTTTTTGAGCTGCAAATAGCATAGGCGTTTTTAAGCTGTAAAAAAAAAAACAGGACCAGTGCGTTCCGCAGCGTTGGCGTTAGGCATAAAAAAGCGCGTAGCGTTAAACGCGCAAAAACGCCGCAATTGCGTTTTTAAGCTCCGGCGTTTTTTTTTCAAAAAAAATACGGTCGAAAAATGTATACAATAACATGGACAGGTGTTTTTTCAGCTGTAAAGAAACGCTCAAAAACGCGGCTGTAAAAACGTCCGTGGGCATGAGGCCTGATAGTTCTCCCACTGCTTTGGACCCTTATATTTTCTTGGTGTGCTGGTGACATATATCTCTTGTTTTCTGCCACCCTGGGTGGCCCCAGTATAGTAGGAAGGGAGCTCACTGCAGAACATGTGAAAGGGCCCGTTGTGGGATCGTAGTAAAGGGCCCAGGATATATATATATATATATATATATATATTGTGAGGGGGTTAGCTCGGCAGCGGGTGTGTGTGACCCCCGAGATGGGCTCCCCACACAAAAACAGGCCCAGCAAACGGAGGTTGTGGTTTTCAAAATCAAAAAGGTGCGGTTTATTTTCTATTTACAGTGACAAAACACAGCAAAGCAAAAGAAACATAAACAAAATAAATCCTGGTCAACTTGACCTCTGACTAAACATACAGGTTTCCTAACTAACAACTGGGATCAGCCTAGTGCTGTCCTAGTCCCTAAGTCCCTGGTTTTAAATGTCCAAGCAAATAGCCACACAGGCTTTGTCTCACCGCACAGGGGTTCACTCTCCCTAGACAGTCCACACAGGTCTGGGTCCAGGCATGAGCAAACATCTAATGAAGCTGGGAGTTCTTATAGAGGCCTAAATGAGCTGACAAGCTTCAGCTGGTCTCATCAACTCCCTGTCTGCACGACGCCCCACACTCTCCCTAGAGGTATGAGTCATCCATGAGCCCACTAGCCTCAGCTGGGCTTATACAACTCTCCACCTAGTTGTATAAGTCGGCGTAAAGCCTGAATCTGGGCGAAATATATCTACCCCCCTGGATGCAACCAGGTGACTTTACCTTCCTGCTGTCACATACCCCCCCCCCTCTTGTTTTAACCTCGGGGTTGGAACACCAGCAATCAGGCATTCATGTACTCGAGACAAAGCATCCACATTCCCCATTTGAACGCCAGGGCGATGCTTTACTGTGAAGTTGAATTCCTGGAGGGCCAGGAACCACCTATTCACTCTTCTATTTGTTTCCTTGTTTTGAGCCATCCACTTTAACGGAGCGTGATCCGTAACCATGTCAAAGTGCCTACCTAGCAGGTAGTACCGAAGGGAATCTAGAGCCCACTTCACCGCTAAACACTCCTTTTCAACGGTGGCGTAATTTACCTCATGGGACTTCAACTTCCTGCTGAGGTAAATGACTGGGTGCTCTTCCCCGTTCCAGACCTGGGACAATACTGCTCCTAACCCCACATCTGACGCATCACTTTGTACGACAAAGTCTTTAGAGAAGTCGGGTGAGTACAACACTGGCTGGCTACATAAGGCTTGTTTCAAGAATTGGAATGCTGCCTCAGCCTCGGGGGTCCATTTAATCATGACCGACCCTTTCCCCTTCGTTAGGTTGGTTAGGGGCACAGCCTTAGAAGCAAAGTGGGGAATGAATCGCCGATAATACCCAGCGATTCCCAGAAAGGCTCGTACCTGCTTCTTGCTGTTGGGACGTGGCCAACTCTGGATGGCCTCGACTTTGTTGAGTTGGGGTTTTATTACTCCCCTCCCAATGGTGTACCCAAGATATTTGGCCTCCTCCTGCCCAATGGTACACTTCTTGGGGTTAGCCGTAAACCCCGCTTCCCGAACAGAGTCCAGGACTGCTTGCACTTTTGGCAGATGTGAGGCCCAATCTGTGCTATGGACAATTACGTCATCCAGGTAAGCCGCAGCATACTTCCGATGGGGCCTCAGCATCTGGTCCATTTTCCGCTGGAATGTGGCCGGCGCATTCTGTAACCCGAACGGCATTCTTTTATATTGGAACGCCCCGTCTGGGGTTACAAATGCGGTTTTCTCTTTGGCCAATTTGGCCAGGGGGATTTGCCAATACCCTTTTGTGAGGTCAAGAGTCGTCATGTATCGGGCTGTTCCCAGCCGGTCGATCAACTCATCTATACGTGGCATGGGGTAGGTGTCAAATTTTGTAACTTTGTTCAACTGACGAAAATCGTTACAAAATCGCCAGCTCCCATCCGGTTTAGGCACCAACACAATGGGACTAGACCAATCACTTTGGGACTCCTCTATCACCCCTAAGTTCAGCATTTTCTGTACTTCCTCCCGTATTGCCTCCCGTCGGGCCTCTGGGATCCGATAGGGTTTTAACTTCACCCTTTCACCGGGCGGGGTAATGATGTTATGCTCTACCCCAGATGTTTGTCCCGGCAGCTCAGAGAATACCTCCTTGTTGCGAAGCACAAACTCCTTAACCTCCTGTTGTTGGGGTTGTGACAAGGTGGCTGCTATTCCAACCTCAGGAATCACGCAACCAGTTTGAGCTGGTGACCAAGTGTCTGCGACTAGGGACTCTCTATCCCTCCAGGCTTTCAACAGATTAACGTGATAGATCTGTTCGGGCTTTCGCCTTCCTGGTTGTCTGACCTTGTAATTCACTTCGCTCACTTTTTCCATTATCTCGTAGGGGCCTTGCCATTTGGCAAGGAATTTACTTTCAACCGTAGGGACAAGTACCAGTATCCTATCCCCCGGGGAAAAGGTACGGGTCTTGGCTCCACGGTTGTACACTCTCTGTTGTGCTAACTGCGCTTGGGCCAAATGTTCCTTCACGATGGGCATTACCTGTGCAATTCGGTCTTGCATCAGGGCGACATGCTCAATCACACTCCTGTGGGGAGAACTCTCACTTTCCCAAGTTTCCTTGGCAATATCCAACAGCCCTCTTGGGTGTCTCCCATACAGTAACTCAAAGGGGGAGAATCCCGTAGAGGATTGGGGCACCTCCCTAATAGCAAACATCAGATAAGGAAGTAGACAGTCCCAATCCTTTCCATCTCTATCCACCACTTTCTTCAACATTTGTTTTAGGGTTTTGTTGAATCTTTCAACCAGCCCATCGGTTTGGGGGTGATACACAGATGTACGTAATTGCGTCACTTTGAACAATTTACACAGCTCCTTCATAACCCGGGACATAAAGGGTGTACCTTGGTCCGTAAGCAGTTCTTTACAAATACCCACCCGGCTAAACACAAGAGATAGCTCTTTGGCTATGGTTTTGGCCGAGGTATTTCGGAGAGGGATCGCTTCTGGATAACGGGTGGCATAGTCCATTATAACTAATATGTACTGGTGCCCCCTAGCGGACTTGATTATAGGACCTACCAAATCCATGGCGATCCTCTCAAACGGGACCTCAATGATGGGTAGAGGGACCAGCGGGCTACGGAAATGTGGCATCGGGGCCGACCTCTGACACACAGGGCAGGAGGAACAATAATTTTCTATGTCCTTCATCACCCCCGGCCAATAGAATCTCTGTAATACCCTCTCTCGGGTTTTCTCTGTCCCCAGATGACCTCCAAGAATGTGCCCATGGGCCAACTCCAACACCAACTTCCTGTAAGGTTTGGGCACCACAAGCTGCTCAACGGTTTCTTCTGCCCTTTTTGCCACCCGATACAGTAGGTCCTTCTCTACGCTGAAGTATGGGTAAGTGCAGGTATTATCTGGGTTCACTAACTCGCCATCTATTTTCACTACGTTTTCCCGTGCCTTTATTAGGGCGGGGTCTTTCAACTGTTCTGTGGCAAAGTTTTCCCTGTGAACCTCAAGATCAGAAAACTCCACAGACGGTAGGTTTTCGTCTGAGGAGGTGGGCTCCTCTCCAGTTTCTTGAGTCTCCCCTGCCAATACTGATAAGGGAAATTCCGGAGAGTCCTCACCACTCTCAGGGGAGTTCTGGCTATCACATTCCTGGTACATAGGGGCACCAGTGGGGGGCTCAGGATCATCCCACAGTTCCCAGAACTTTGGAAAATCCCTTCCCACAATGGCGTCATGCGGTAACTGAGATACTAAGCCCACTGGATGAGAGAGGGTACCTTTGGGGGTCTCGAAACACACTGTAGTCACTGGATACTCTCGGGTGTCCCCATGCACACAAATAACAGCTACCTTGCTATTCCCAGAGACCTCTGTTTTAACTAACTCAGCCTTTATCAGGGTCACAAGGCTACCTGAATCCAGCAATACCACAACATTTCTACCATTAACACACATTTTGCATAAATGTTTCTCAGTTCCTCGAATGGCAGTGCATGCGACTGTCGCACACAGCGACTGACGTCTGCCCGTCAGAAAGTCACACTGCATGGGTTCCTCCACAACCGGGCAATTGGCTGCAATATGTCCCGCTTGCCGGCAGCGGTAGCAAACGATCCTTCTTGCCGCCTCTTGAGCCGCTGATTTCCCAGGCTGTTCTCGCCAAACTTGGGGTAGAGCTCCCACCCTCTCACTCTCTCCACCCTCACCCCTTGGAATCCTCTTATCCGCCCCTGGGGATGGTCTGGTCTTAGGGTGGAAAGTCCGAGTGTCTCTGGAAGAGGCCGTCAGGTTCTCTGTAGCCAAGTATTTCTCCACACGATCCACAAGACCATCGGCCGTCTCTGGGTCTCCATGGCTTACCCACTTTTGGATGGCAGTAGGAAGAGCTCTCAAAAACCGATCCATTACAACACGTTCCACAATCTTTGGTGCGGACAAAGTCTCTGGCTGTAGCCACTTTCTGCTCAGGTGAATGAGATCATACATTTGAGACCTGGGGGGTTTTCCAAGCTGGAAAGTCCAGTTATGCACACGCTGAGCCCGGACAGCCTGGGTGACACCCAGCCTTGCCAATATTTCAGCTTTTAGCATCACATAGTCTTTTGCTTGGTCAGGCTCTAGGTCATAGTAAGCCTTCTGCGATTCACCAGTTAACAGAGGAGCCACCAGTCCAGCCCACTGCTCCTCAGGCCACTTTTCTCTTTCAGCAGTCCTTTCAAATGTGGTCAAAAATACCTCTGGATCATCCTCTCCAGTCATTTTTGTCAATAAACGACTCACCCCAAAGGACGCGGTATTAGTGGGACGGCTTTCCTCACTGGTCTGCGGACGTTGCTGCATTACTGCTTCCATTTGTTGTAGTCTCTGCTCTTGCTTCTGTAACAGGTCTATGAAGCGGGCCTCAGATTGCTGCTGGGCTTGTTGCTGAGCTTCCAGACTCTGTTGGTGAGCTTGCTGCTGGGCTGCAAGGCTCTGTTGATGAGCTTGCTGCTGGGCTGCGAAGTTCTGTTGTTGAGCTGCAAGGCTCTGTTGATGAGCTGCAAGGCTCTTTTGCAAACCTGCATTTGTCTGCTGTTGATTGGCATTTGCTAGAGCCAGCTGCTTCAGTATCTCCTCCATGCTGGCTTAAAAAAAAACTGCCACTGGTTCTCCGCCAACTGTGAGGGGGTTAGCTCGGCAGCGGGTGTGTGTGACCCCCGAGATGGGCTCCCCACACAAAAACAGGCCCAGCAAACGGAGGTTGTGGTTTTCAAAATCAAAAAGGTGCGGTTTATTTTCTATTTACAGTGACAAAACACAGCAAAGCAAAAGAAACATAAACAAAATAAATCCTGGTCAACTTGACCTCTGACTAAACATACAGGTTTCCTAACTAACAACTGGGATCAGCCTAGTGCTGTCCTAGTCCCTAAGTCCCTGGTTTTAAATGTCCAAGCAAATAGCCACACAGGCTTTGTCTCACCGCACAGGGGTTCACTCTCCCTAGACAGTCCACACAGGTCTGGGTCCAGGCATGAGCAAACATCTAATGAAGCTGGGAGTTCTTATAGAGGCCTAAATGAGCTGACAAGCTTCAGCTGGTCTCATCAACTCCCTGTCTGCACGACGCCCCACACTCTCCCTAGAGGTATGAGTCATCCATGAGCCCACTAGCCTCAGCTGGGCTTATACAACTCTCCACCTAGTTGTATAAGTCGGCGTAAAGCCTGAATCTGGGCGAAATATATCTACCCCCCTGGATGCAACCAGGTGACTTTACCTTCCTGCTGTCACAATATATATAATTGCATTTTATAGTTGGCCCCCCTACTTTTGTCCCTGTCCCCCCATGTGCCCCCCCCTAAATATGAAAGCTGGAGACGCCACTGCTGTGCAGACCTATACATTTGTAGCACACGGACCCTTTTTTCCTACCTTTGGCTCACTTGCAGGAAAAGGGCACACCGTACTATATGCCCGTACCCTCCTGTTTGAAGAGGTTGAACGGTGTCATGTATTTGGGTCCCACAGCTAAGTTCTCCATCAGTTGGTTCTCATCTCCTAGGATATAGGGACAAGTCTCTGTTTTCCCCCCAAGTAATTCCAATGTCCACACCACTCTAAACTCCAACGTTGAGTTTATTTTTCATTAATGCTCAGCAGATAGGAAAGGGTGGATAAGAAACAGGACAGCAAGGTTTTGGGAGGTAGTTCCAGGCAGAAGTAAATGTTACAATCACCACTCAATCCCCGAATGGGTTCAGCTCACCCGGATAGTCTCCTGTAAAAGTGGATTCTAGCAGCCGCAGTGATGCTCGGACGCTTAATTAGGTTATTTTCTTAGATACGTTCGGGAGACCCCCTGCCACAGAATCTATCATGTCCTGAACTTCTCAGCTTTTGCAATACAAGGACAGGTGCCAGCAACAGCACATTACTAGGCCCTTGGTGGATAGATGGATCCCTCCAGAAAGTTACCGGACCCCTTCTTTCACCGTGAACTCTCACCGGTCCCTCAGAAAGGTCCTCCCCCGGCCTCCTCTTCTTAGAAGTGGGCTCAAGCTAAAGGTGCTGGGCCCAGAGCTGAAGTTGCAGCCCCAGGGCTAAAGGTGCCTGGGACTGATGCGCACGCGGCCCCATGGCCTGGAGGGCCGGGCGCCGCGCACTTGGACTCGGACTCCCGACTCCCCCAGGCGGCTTCTGCCCCTTATGTATCCACCCCCAGCATGCACAGCAGGCCAACCACGCCCACTGTACCGCTGCCGAGAGAGAACACCCTAAGGCACAGCACTATTACTAGTGGTTCAACCCTGACCTGTCATGGCAGTGCCACCTACAGGCCACAGGGAACTGCTCACCAGTATACCACCTGCAGAAACAAAGTAGCACAACCTATCATTGAGAACGGTCTGAGCCTAACTACTAACTCAGACCAACCCCCTAAATTTGGGTATATAGCACCCCTAAAAGGGGATGGGCGCTACACATTGATTTATCTAGTAGTCCATTACCAAGCCCTGTGTTTTAACAGCCCTAAAACCAGCATGAATCTTCATTTCTAAAAAAAAATGTAGCAAAACATGAGATCACCTTGAGGTGTCTACTTTCCAAAAAGGGGTAATTTCTGTATGTTTGCACTGTTCTGGCATTTTAATTGCATATGCTTTCATATGCTTTATAACAAAAAAAGTAATAGAAACCCATATATGTGCTGTGACATGCATTTACTTTGCCATCATGTGAACATGCACTGCTGTGTGTGTCACACATTTCATAAAGCCTGTGTACTGAACTATTAGGTTACATAATATTTTGGAGATCAAATTAAATCAGGGAAATGACCAGAGGAGACGGCCTCCTCACCACTCTGGAGCCCTAGGTGGTCTTTCAAAGTCCCTTTGAGGGATCATGCTTAACACCCTGAGCTCCTGTCCCTCAAGTCGTAGGTGAATCTGGCTTCAATCACCTTTCTTTCTGGAGTCTCTCTCTCTATCTCTCCCTGGGAGTCTGGCACAGCAGCCCAAATTACCTGAAACAACCAGTGAGTAGCTGGGAACAGTGAACAACTGATATCTTAATGCACACACAGTCTATAAAGCTCTAAGACCAATCCTCTCTAACCACTATACAGTGCCATGAGGGTGCTGCTCAGTTAGGGTTGCCACCTGTCCGGTATTCACCCGGACAGTTCGGGTTTGGAACCATTGCGTCCAGGATTTAGACTGCCTGAAACCCGGACACATTATTCAGACTGGACTATAGTTTGCCAGCAGGGTTACTGGCTACAGTTGTCTAAGCTGCCCAAAAGCTAGCAATAACAGTCCCCCCCCCCCCCCCAAACACACACACAGACAGGAGAGGAGAGGGATCAATCTGCACCTCTTCCTCTGTGTCTGCCCACACTCCAATCCCAGCACTGTGCCCCAGAAAAGGAAAGTGGGGATCGGAAATTTGAAGTCCAGCAGCCTCAGATACATCTGGATAGCTGCCAAGGGGTGAGTGAGCTCACCATCCATCCCTGTCTGTAAATGAAGTCTCTCCTCTCTCCTTCCTCTGAGTAAGTACACTAAGGAAAATCAGGGTTCTCAGAGCACCCCTTACATCAGAGTTCTCAGTGTTCCCCCTTAAATCAGGGTTCCCAGAGCATCCCTTATGTCAGAGTCTGCAGAGTCCCCCCTTACAGTGAAAGGGAACTCTGCAGATGTAAAAGGGGAACTCTGTGGACTCTGATGTAAAGGGGGACTCTTGTTATTAAATTCATAAATTCATATGATTAGAAATGTTTTTTAAAAGCAAAATATATGTAAAGTTTACAATATAAAAAAAAATGCTATGCGCCATTACAGTGTTCGGGTTTGACTTGAAGGTAAGGTGGCAACCCTATGCTCAGTACATGTGTAGCAAACTCTGTCTTCAAAAGTCCTTACAAAAAACAAAGATTTAGTCTCTGCCTTCTGGATCAAGCAGCAACTCTCCTTCAGGTGCAGCCATGTGGCCCTGGGTCCCTGAGCAGTGTAGTTCCTCTACCATCTCCAGCTGCACATCTTCACACAGGGTTGGAGTGATGAGCAGTAGGGATGAGCTTCGTGTTCGAGTCGAACATACGTTCGACTCGAACATCGGCTGTTCGATCGTTCGACGAAGATCGAACGATTTGGGCCGTTCGCGCCAAATTCGAGTGACGCGAACGGCCCACAATGCACTACGCCATCGCAGTGTCATCCAGGCGCTGTGATTGGCCAAGCATGCACTGTGACCCCGCATGCTTGGCCAATCACAGCGCCGGCAGCGAGGAGAGCAATGATTGGCCACAGGCAGGATGCCTGTGGCCAATTATTGCTGAGGGGGTTTAGTACACGCCCCACACTATAAAAGGCCGCCAGCACGGCGGCCTAGTGTAGTGTGTTCCGGAGCAGGGATAGAGCAGCATAGGCAGGGACAGTGACTTTTATTTCTTTCTTGCTTAACCTGGATTCCTTTAGTTTAGGGAAAGAGAAGGATAGGTAGGGAGAGTGTCAGTGTGTTTTGTGCTTGTGCTATATTGTGCTTAAAAAAAACATTTTTTCTAGGGACAGAAAACTGTAGGTAGGGAGAGTGTGTCAGTTTCTTTCACTGTCAAAGTCCTTGTTTCCAGGGACCTGGAAGGACAGTGAGGTAATTCTCCTTGTGCTAAATTGTGCTTAAAAAAAACATTTTTTCTAGGGACAGAAAACTGTAGGTAGGGAGAGTGTGTCAGTTTCTTTCACTGTCAAAGTCCTTGTTTCCAGGGACCTGGAAGGACAGTGAGGTAATTCTCCTTGTGCTAAATTGTGCTTAAAAAAAACATTTTTTCTAGGGACAGAAAACTGTAGGTAGGGAGAGTGTGTCAGTTTCTTTCACTGTCAAAGTCCTTGTTTCCAGGGACCTGGAAGGACAATGAGGTAATTCTCCTTGTGCTAAATTGTGCTTAAAAAAAAACATTTTTTCTAGGGACAGAAAACTGTAGGTAGGGAGAGTGTGTCAGTTTCTTTCACTGTCAAAGTCCTTGTTTCCAGGGACCTGGAAGGACAGTGAGGTAATTCTCCTTGTGCTAAATTGTGCTTAAAAAAAACATTTTTTCTAGGGTCAGAAAACTGTAGGTAGGGAGAGTGTGTCAGTTTCTTTCACTGTCAAAGTCCTTGTTTCCAGGGACCTGGAAGGACAGTGAGGTAATTCTCCTTGTGCTAATGTCAAAGTCCTTGTTTCCAGGGACCTGGAAGGACAGTGAGGTAATTCTCCTTGTGCTAAATTGTGCTTAAAAAAAACATTTTTTCTAGGGACAGAAAACTGTAGGTAGGGAGAGTGTGTCAGTTTCTTTCACTGTCAAAGTCCTTGTTTCCAGGGACCTGGAAGGACAGTGAGTGAATTCTCCTTGTGCTATATTGTGCTTAAAAAAAACATTTTTTCTAGGGACAGAAAACTGTAGGTAGGGAGAGTGTGTCAGTTTCTTTCACTGTCAAAGTCCTTGTTTCCAGGGACCTGGAAGGACAGTGAGGTAATTCTCCTTGTGCTAAATTGTGCTTAAAAAAAACATTTTTTCTAGGGACAGAAAACTGTAGGTAGGGAGAGTGTGTCAGTTTCTTTCACTGTCAAAGTCCTTGTTTCCAGGGACCTGGAAGGACAGTGAGGTAATTCTCCTTGTGCTAAATTGTGCTTAAAAAAAATAATTTTTTCTAGGGACAGAAAACTGTAGGTAGGGAGAGTGTGTCAGTTTCTTTCACTGTCAAAGTCCTTGTTTCCAGGGACCTGGAAGGACAGTGAGGTAATTCTCCTTGTGCTAAATTGTGCTTAAAAAAAACATTTTTTCTAGGGACAGAAAACTGTAGGTAGGGAGAGTGTGTCAGTTTCTTTCACTGTCAAAGTCCTTGTTTCCAGGGACCTGGAAGGACAGTGAGGTAATTCTCCTTGTGCTAAATTGTGCTTAAAAAAAACATTTTTTCTAGGGACAGAAAACTGTAGGTAGGGAGAGTGTGTCAGTTTCTTTCACTGTCAAAGTCCTTGTTTCCAGGGACCTGGAAGGACAGTGAGGTAATTCTCCTTGTGCTAAATTGTGCTTAAAAAAAACATTTTTTCTAGGGACAGAAAACTGTAGGTAGGGAGAGTGTGTCAGTTTCTTTCACTGTCAAAGTCCTTGTTTCCAGGGACCTGGAAGGACAGTGAGGTAATTCTTCTTGTGCTAAATTGTGCTTAAAAAAAACATTTTTTCTAGGGACAGAAAACTGTAGGTAGGGAGAGTGTGTCAGTTTCTTTCACTGTCAAAGTCCTTGTTTCCAGGGACCTGGAAGGACAGTGAGGTAATTCTCCTTGTGCTAAATTGTGCTTAAAAAAAAACATTTTTTCTAGGGACAGAAAACTGTAGGTAGGGAGAGTGTGTCAGTTTCTTTCACTGTCAAAGTCCTTGTTTCCAGGGACCTGGAAGGACAGTGAGGTAATTCTCCTTGTGCTAAATTGTGCTTAAAAAAAACATTTTTTCTAGGGACAGAAAACTGTAGGTAGGGAGAGTGTGTCAGTTTCTTTCACTGTCAAAGTCCTTGTTTCCAGGGACCTGGAAGGACAGTGAGGTAATTCTCCTTGTGCTAAATTGTGCTTAAAAAAAACATTTTTTCTAGGGACAGAAAACTGTAGGTAGGGAGAGTGTGTCAGTTTCTTTCACTGTCAAAGTCCTTGTTTCCAGGGACCTGGAAGGACAGTGAGGTAATTCTCCTTGTGCTAAATTGTGCTTAAAAAAAACATTTTTTCTAGGGACAGAAAACTGTAGGTAGGGAGAGTGTGTCAGTTTCTTTCACTGTCAAAGTCCTTGTTTCCAGGGACCTGGAAGGACAGTGAGGTAATTCTCCTTGTGCTAAATTGTGCTTAAAAAAAAACATTTTTTCTAGGGACAGAAAACTGTAGGTAGGGAGAGTGTGTCAGTTTCTTTCACTGTCAAAGTCCTTGTTTCCAGGGACCTGGAAGGACAGTGAGGTAATTCTCCTTGTGCTAAATTGTGCTTAAAAAAAACATTTTTTCTAGGGACAGAAAACTGTAGGTAGGGAGAGTGTGTCAGTTTCTTTCACTGTCAAAGTCCTTGTTTCCAGGGACCTGGAAGGACAGTGAGGTAATTCTCCTTGTGCTAAATTGTGCTTAAAAAAAACATTTTTTCTAGGGACAGAAAACTGTAGGTAGGGAGAGTGTGTCAGTTTCTTTCACTGTCAAAGTCCTTGTTTCCAGGGACCTGGAAGGACAGTGAGTGAATTCTCCTTGTGCTAAATTGTGCTTAAAAAAAACATTTTTTCTAGGGACAGAAAACTGTAGGTAGGGAGAGTGTGTCAGTTTCTTTCACTGTCAAAGTCCTTGTTTCCAGGGACCTGGAAGGACAGTGAGGTAATTCTCCTTGTGCTAAATTGTGCTTAAAAAAAACATTTTTTCTAGGGACAGAAAACTGTAGGTAGGGAGAGTGTGTCAGTTTCTTTCACTGTCAAAGTCCTTGTTTCCAGGGACCTGGAAGGACAGTGAGGTAATTCTCCTTGTGCTAAATTGTGCTTAAAAAAAACATTTTTTCTAGGGACAGAAAACTGTAGGTAGGGAGAGTGTGTCAGTTTCTTTCACTGTCAAAGTCCTTGTTTCCAGGGACCTGGAAGGACAGTGAGTGAATTGTCCTTGTGCTAAATTGTGCTTAAAAAAAACATTTTTTCTAGGGACAGAAAACTGTAGGTAGGGAGAGTGTGTCAGTTTCTTTCACTGTCAAAGTCCTTGTTTCCAGGGACCTGGAAGGACAGTGAGGTAATTCTCCTTGTGCTAAATTGTGCTTAAAAAAAACATTTTTTCTGGGGACAGAAAACTGTAGGTAGGGAGAGTGTGTCAGTTTCTTTCACTGTCAAAGTCCTTGTTTCCAGGGACCTGGAAGGACAGTGAGGTAATTCTCCTTGTGCTAAATTGTGCTTAAAAAAAACATTTTTTCTAGGGACAGAAAACTGTAGGTAGGGAGAGTGTGTCAGTTTCTTTCACTGTCAAAGTCCTTGTTTCCAGGGACCTGGAAGGACAATGAGGTAATTCTCCTTGTGCTAAATTGTGCTTAAAAAAAAACATTTTTTCTAGGGACAGAAAACTGTAGGTAGGGAGAGTGTGTCAGTTTCTTTCACTGTCAAAGTCCTTGTTTCCAGGGACCTGGAAGGACAGTGAGGTAATTCTCCTTGTGCTAAATTGTGCTTAAAAAAAACATTTTTTCTAGGGTCAGAAAACTGTAGGTAGGGAGAGTGTGTCAGTTTCTTTCACTGTCAAAGTCCTTGTTTCCAGGGACCTGGAAGGACAGTGAGGTAATTCTCCTTGTGCTAAATTGTGCTTAAAAAAAACATTTTTTCTAGGGACAGAAAACTGTAGGTAGGGAGAGTGTGTCAGTTTCTTTCACTGTCAAAGTCCTTGTTTCCAGGGACCTGGAAGGACAGTGAGGTAATTCTCCTTGTGCTAAATTGTGCTTAAAAAAAACATTTTTTCTAGGGACAGAAAACTGTAGGTAGGGAGAGTGTGTCAGTTTCTTTCACTGCCAAAGTCCTTGTTTCCAGGGACCTGGAAGGACAGTGAGGTAATTCTCCTTGTGCTAAATTGTGCTTAAAAAAAACATTTTTTCTAGGGACAGAAAACTGTAGGTAGGGAGAGTGTGTCAGTTTCTTTCACTGTCAAAGTCCTTGTTTCCAGGGACCTGGAAGGACAGTGAGGTAATTCTCCTTGTGCTAAATTGTGCTTAAAAAAAACATTTTTTCTAGGGACAGAAAACTGTAGGTAGGGAGAGTGTGTCAGTTTCTTTCACTGTCAAAGTCCTTGTTTCCAGGGACCTGGAAGGACAGTGAGTGAATTCTCCTTGTGCTATATTGTGCTTAAAAAAAACATTTTTTCTAGGGACAGAAAACTGTAGGTAGGGAGAGTGTGTCAGTTTCTTTCACTGTCAAAGTCCTTGTTTCCAGGGACCTGGAAGGACAGTGAGGTAATTCTCCTTGTGCTAAATTGTGCTTAAAAAAAACATTTTTTCTAGGGACAGAAAACTGTAGGTAGGGAGAGTGTGTCAGTTTCTTTCACTGTCAAAGTCCTTGTTTCCAGGGACCTGGAAGGACAGTGAGGTAATTCTCCTTGTGCTAAATTGTGCTTAAAAAAAACATTTTTTCTAGGGACAGAAAACTGTAGGTAGGGAGAGTGTGTCAGTTTCTTTCACTGTCAAAGTCCTTGTTTCCAGGGACCTGGAAGGACAGTGAGGTAATTCTCCTTGTGCTAAATTGTGCTTAAAAAAAAAAAAATTTTCTAGGGACAGAAAACTGTAGGTAGGGAGAGTGTGTCAGTTTCTTTCACTGTCAAAGTCCTTGTTTCCAGGGACCTGGAAGGACAGTGAGGTAATTCTCCTTGTGCTAAATTGTGCTTAAAAAAAACATTTTTTCTAGGGACAGAAAACTGTAGGTAGGGAGAGTGTGTCAGTTTCTTTCACTGTCAAAGTCCTTGTTTCCAGGGACCTGGAAGGACAGTGAGGTAATTCTCCTTGTGCTAAATTGTGCTTAAAAAAAACATTTTTTCTAGGGACAGAAAACTGTAGGTAGGGAGAGTGTGTCAGTTTCTTTCACTGTCAAAGTCCTTGTTTCCAGGGACCTGGAAGGACAGTGAGGTAATTCTCCTTGTGCTAAATTGTGCTTAAAAAAAACATTTTTTCTAGGGACAGAAAACTGTAGGTAGGGAGAGTGTGTCAGTTTCTTTCACTGTCAAAGTCCTTGTTTCCAGGGACCTGGAAGGACAGTGAGGTAATTCTCCTTGTGCTAAATTGTGCTTAAAAAAAAACATTTTTTCTAGGGACAGAAAACTGTAGGTAGGGAGAGTGTGTCAGTTTCTTTCACTGTCAAAGTCCTTGTTTCCAGGGACCTGGAAGGACAGTGAGGTAATTCTCCTTGTGCTAAATTGTGCTTAAAAAAAACATTTTTTCTAGGGACAGAAAACTGTAGGTAGGGAGAGTGTGTCAGTTTCTTTCACTGTCAAAGTCCTTGTTTCCAGGGACCTGGAAGGACAGTGAGGTAATTCTCCTTATGCTAAATTGTGCTTAAAAAAAACATTTTTTCTAGGGACAGAAAACTGTAGGTAGGGAGAGTGTGTCAGTTTCTTTCACTGTCAAAGTCCTTGTTTCCAGGGACCTGGAAGGACAGTGAGGTAATTCTCCTTGTGCTAAATTGTGCTTAAAAAAAACATTTTTTCTAGGGACAGAAAACTGTAGGTAGGGAGAGTGTGTCAGTTTCTTTCACTGTCAAAGTCCTTGTTTCCAGGGACCTGGAAGGACAGTGAGGTAATTCTCCTTGTGCTAAATTGTGCTTAAAAAAAAACATTTTTTCTAGGGACAGAAAACTGTAGGTAGGGAGAGTGTGTCAGTTTCTTTCACTGTCAAAGTCCTTGTTTCCAGGGACCTGGAAGGACAGTGAGGTAATTCTCCTTGTGCTAAATTGTGCTTAAAAAAAACATTTTTTCTAGGGACAGAAAACTGTAGGTAGGGAGAGTGTGTCAGTTTCTTTCACTGTCAAAGTCCTTGTTTCCAGGGACCTGGAAGGACAGTGAGGTAATTCTCCTTGTGCTAAATTGTGCTTAAAAAAAACATTTTTTCTAGGGACAGAAAACTGTAGGTAGGGAGAGTGTGTCAGTTTCTTTCACTGTCAAAGTCCTTGTTTCCAGGGACCTGGAAGGACAGTGAGTGAATTCTCCTTGTGCTAAATTGTGCTTAAAAAAAACATTTTTTCTAGGGACAGAAAACTGTAGGTAGGGAGAGTGTGTCAGTTTCTTTCACTGTCAAAGTCCTTGTTTCCAGGGACCTGGAAGGACAGTGAGGTAATTCTCCTTGTGCTAAATTGTGCTTAAAAAAAACATTTTTTCTAGGGACAGAAAACTGTAGGTAGGGAGAGTGTGTCAGTTTCTTTCACTGTCAAAGTCCTTGTTTCCAGGGACCTGGAAGGACAGTGAGGTAATTCTCCTTGTGCTAAATTGTGCTTAAAAAAAACATTTTTTCTAGGGACAGAAAACTGTAGGTAGGGAGAGTGTGTCAGTTTCTTTCACTGTCAAAGTCCTTGTTTCCAGGGACCTGGAAGGACAGTGAGTGAATTGTCCTTGTGCTAAATTGTGCTTAAAAAAAACATTTTTTCTAGGGACAGAAAACTGTAGGTAGGGAGAGTGTGTCAGTTTCTTTCACTGTCAAAGTCCTTGTTTCCAGGGACCTGGAAGGACAGTGAGGTAATTCTCCTTGTGCTAAATTGTGCTTAAAAAAAACATTTTTTCTAGGGACAGAAAACTGTAGGTAGGGAGAGTGTGTCAGTTTCTTTCACTGTCAAAGTCCTTGTTTCCAGGGACCTGGAAGGACAGTGAGGTAATTCTCCTTGTGCTAAATTGTGCTTAAAAAAACATTTTTTCTAGGGACAGAAAACTGTAGGTAGGGAGAGTGTGTCAGTTTCTTTCACTGTCAAAGTCCTTGTTTCCAGGGACCTGGAAGGACAATGAGGTAATTCTCCTTGTGCTAAATTGTGCTTAAAAAAAAACATTTTTTCTAGGGACAGAAAACTGTAGGTAGGGAGAGTGTGTCAGTTTCTTTCACTGTCAAAGTCCTTGTTTCCAGGGACCTGGAAGGACAGTGAGGTAATTCTCCTTGTGCTAAATTGTGCTTAAAAAAAACATTTTTTCTAGGGTCAGAAAACTGTAGGTAGGGAGAGTGTGTCAGTTTCTTTCACTGTCAAAGTCCTTGTTTCCAGGGACCTGGAAGGACAGTGAGGTAATTCTCCTTGTGCTAAATTGTGCTTAAAAAAAACATTTTTTCTAGGGACAGAAAACTGTAGGTAGGGAGAGTGTGTCAGTTTCTTTCACTGTCAAAGTCCTTGTTTCCAGGGACCTGGAAGGACAGTGAGGTAATTCTCCTTGTGCTAAATTGTGCTTAAAAAAAACATTTTTTCTAGGGACAGAAAACTGTAGGTAGGGAGAGTGTGTCAGTTTCTTTCACTGCCAAAGTCCTTGTTTCCAGGGACCTGGAAGGACAGTGAGGTAATTCTCCTTGTGCTAAATTGTGCTTAAAAAAAACATTTTTTCTAGGGACAGAAAACTGTAGGTAGGGAGAGTGTGTCAGTTTCTTTCACTGTCAAAGTCCTTGTTTCCAGGGACCTGGAAGGACAGTGAGTGAATTCTCCTTGTGCTATATTGTGCTTAAAAAAAACATTTTTTCTAGGGACAGAAAACTGTAGGTAGGGAGAGTGTGTCAGTTTCTTTCACTGTCAAAGTCCTTGTTTCCAGGGACCTGGAAGGACAGTGAGGTAATTCTCCTTGTGCTAAATTGTGCTTAAAAAAAACATTTTTTCTAGGGACAGAAAACTGTAGGTAGGGAGAGTGTGTCAGTTTCTTTCACTGTCAAAGTCCTTGTTTCCAGGGACCTGGAAGGACAGTGAGGTAATTCTCCTTGTGCTAAATTGTGCTTAAAAAAAACATTTTTTCTAGGGACAGAAAACTGTAGGTAGGGAGAGTGTGTCAGTTTCTTTCACTGTCAAAGTCCTTGTTTCCAGGGACCTGGAAGGACAGTGAGGTAATTCTCCTTGTGCTAAATTGTGCTTAAAAAAAACATTTTTTCTAGGGACAGAAAACTGTAGGTAGGGAGAGTGTGTCAGTTTCTTTCACTGTCAAAGTCCTTGTTTCCAGGGACCTGGAAGGACAGTGAGGTAATTCTCCTTGTGCTAAATTGTGCTTAAAAAAAAACATTTTTTCTAGGGACAGAAAACTGTAGGTAGGGAGAGTGTGTCAGTTTCTTTCACTGTCAAAGTCCTTGTTTCCAGGGACCTGGAAGGACAGTGAGGTAATTCTCCTTGTGCTAAATTGTGCTTAAAAAAAACATTTTTTCTAGGGACAGAAAACTGTAGGTAGGGAGAGTGTGTCAGTTTCTTTCACTGTCAAAGTCCTTGTTTCCAGGGACCTGGAAGGACAGTGAGGTAATTCTCCTTGTGCTAAATTGTGCTTAAAAAAAAACATTTTTTCTAGGGACAGAAAACTGTAGGTAGGGAGAGTGTGTCAGTTTCTTTCACTGTCAAAGTCCTTGTTTCCAGGGACCTGGAAGGACAGTGAGGTAATTCTCCTTGTGCTAAATTGTGCTTAAAAAAAACATTTTTTCTAGGGACAGAAAACTGTAGGTAGGGAGAGTGTGTCAGTTTCTTTCACTGTCAAAGTCCTTGTTTCCAGGGACCTGGAAGGACAGTGAGGTAATTCTCCTTGTGCTAAATTGTGCTTAAAAAAAACATTTTTTCTAGGGACAGAAAACTGTAGGTAGGGAGAGTGTGTCAGTTTCTTTCACTGTCAAAGTCCTTGTTTCCAGGGACCTGGAAGGACAGTGAGGTAATTCTCCTTGTGCTAAATTGTGCTTAAAAAAAACATTTTTTCTAGGGACAGAAAACTGTAGGTAGGGAGAGTGTGTCAGTTTCTTTCACTGTCAAAGTCCTTGTTTCCAGGGACCTGGAAGGACAGTGAGGTAATTCTCCTTGTGCTAAATTGTGCTTAAAAAAAAACATTTTTTCTAGGGACAGAAAACTGTAGGTAGGGAGAGTGTGTCAGTTTCTTTCACTGTCAAAGTCCTTGTTTCCAGGGACCTGGAAGGACAGTGAGGTAATTCTCCTTGTGCTAAATTGTGCTTAAAAAAAACATTTTTTCTAGGGACAGAAAACTGTAGGTAGGGAGAGTGTGTCAGTTTCTTTCACTGTCAAAGTCCTTGTTTCCAGGGACCTGGAAGGACAGTGAGGTAATTCTCCTTGTGCTAAATTGTGCTTAAAAAAAACATTTTTTCTAGGGACAGAAAACTGTAGGTAGGGAGAGTGTGTCAGTTTCTTTCACTGTCAAAGTCCTTGTTTCCAGGGACCTGGAAGGACAGTGAGGTAATTCTCCTTGTGCTAAATTGTGCTTAAAAAAAACATTTTTTCTAGGGACAGAAAACTGTAGGTAGGGAGAGTGTGTCAGTTTCTTTCACTGTCAAAGTCCTTGTTTCCAGGGACCTGGAAGGACAGTGAGGTAATTCTCCTTGTGCTAAATTGTGCTTAAAAAAAACATTTTTTCTAGGGACAGAAAACTGTAGGTAGGGAGAGTGTGTCAGTTTCTTTCACTGTCAAAGTCCTTGTTTCCAGGGACCTGGAAGGACAGTGAGTGAATTCTCCTTGTGCTAAATTGTGCTTTAAAAAAAAATTTTTTCTAGGGACAGAAAACTGTAGGTAGGGAGAGTGTGTCAGTTTCTTTCACTGTCAAAGTCCTTGTTTCAAGGGACAGAGAAGGACACCTGAAGGTAGCCCTTATTGCTTTTTTCCCATCTCCCTGCAGGCCATCTATTAGAATGTCTGGAAGGCAAACAAGGAGAGGCAGACAGTCAGGAGGCAATAAAAGAGGGCAAGCAGGCTCTGTGTCTGGGGGCAACAGTGCTGGTCGTGGACGCGGTGCATTGTCATCAGCACATGGCCATGGGACACGCTTGTCCTTCTTTTCGGCAGCTGGACATGTTGAGCCACATCATGCCGAAGACTTGGTAGAGTGGATGACCAAGCCCTCCTCCTCCTCCTCATCCTCTCTCACCCAGGCTCAGGGTACTGGAAAAGCAGCTGCCAAAGCGTCCTCTTCCCTGGTATCAATGTCAGACTCATCATCAGTCACTCCTTCCCTAGACCCACCATGTCCTCCTCCTGAGGAGTCCCCCGAACTGTTTCAGCACAGTGTTGGGTACATGCTCCAGGAGGATGCCCAGCGTTTCGAAGGGTCTGATGATGAAACCCAGCTAGAGGAAGGCAGTAGCGTGAGAGCAGACAGAGGGGATGCTCAAGAAGGACACCAATCTGGCAGTCATGTTCCAGCAGCTGCAGCATACTGCCAGATTGCCTCCAGTGATGAGGAGGGAGGTGATGATGAGGTCACTGACTCCACGTGGGTGCCTAATAGGAGAGAGGAGGAGGAGGAGGATGAGGCACATCTCCAACGAGGCAGGATGCCCTTTGGTGGCCAGCGTAAGGGCAGTACACCGACGGAATCACACCGCAGAGCTCCGCCTGTGCAGGGCGCTGCCTCTGCCCGTCATTCAAAAAGTTCTTTGGTGTGGGCCTTTTTTGAGGCTAGTGCATCAGATCGCACAGCTGCTGTTTGCAACATATGTCTCAAGCGTATATCGCGTGGCCAAAACATCAGCCGCTTGGGTACCACATGCCTGACCAGACATATGTTGACCTGCCATGCAGCTCGTTGGCAAGCCTACCTCAAAGACCCACACCAAAGAACAAAGCGGACCTCTCCTTGCACCGCATCAGCTGGGATCTCCAACCCCACTATAACTTCAGTCCTCTCTGAAACATGCACTGAGAGGAATGAAGGTGTAGAATTAGGTGTGTCACAGCCAAGTACTTGCGGCCACTCTGCTAGCAGTACACCGACGTCCGATTCTAGCAGGCAAATTTCCCTGCCCCAGCTGCTGGACCGTCGAAAGAAGTTCACTCCCAGCCATCCACATGCCCAGCGGTTGAATGCTAGCTTGGCTAAATTGCTAGCGCTTCAACTGCTGCCTTTTCAGTTGGTAGACTCTGCCCCCTTCCGTGAGTTTGTGCAATGTGCGGTTCCTCAGTGGCAGGTTCCCAAACGCCACTTTTTCTCACGGAAGGCTATTCCGGCTCTCTACCGGCATGTGGAAGGCAATGTCTTGGCCTCGCTGGACAGGGCGGTCAGCGGTAAGGTGCATATTACCGCTGACTCATGGTCCAGCAGGCATGGACAGGGACGTTACCTTTCTTTCACGGCCCATTGGGTCACTCTTTTGGCAGCTGGGAAGGATGCAGGACAAGGTGCAGTAGTGTTGGAGGTTGTCCCACCGCCACGCCTCCAAAATGCTACTACTGGTTGTGACACACCTCTCTCCTCCACCCCCTCCTCTTCTTCTTCCTCCATGGCCTCTTCCTGTGGTTTGTCCTATGAACCAGCGGTGCTCCGTAGCCGTTCACGGGGCTACGCAAGTACGCAGGCAAAAAGATGCCATGCCGTGCTTGCGCTGGTGTGTTTGGGGGACAGAAGCCACACTGGGGCAGAGGTCCTGTCTGCTCTGCAGGGCCAGGCCGAGAGGTGGTTGACGCCACGCCAGCTTAAGCCAGGAATGGTGGTTTGCGACAATGGCACCAACCTCCTCTCCGCCCTCCGACAGGGACAACTGACCCATGTGCCCTGTGTGGCTCACGTCCTTAACCTGGTGGTGCAGCGGTTCTTGGGCAGGTACCCGGGCTTACAGGATGTCCTGAGGCAGGCCAGGAAAGTCTGTGTGCATTTCCGCAGATCTTATAATGCCAGTGCTCGCCTGGCTGAGCTGCAAAAGGAGTTGAACCTGCCCAAGAACCGCCTTATATGTGACATGCCCACCAGGTGGAACTCAACGTTGGCCATGCTGCAGCGGCTGCACACGCAGCAGAGGGCCATCAATGAGTACCTGTGCGACTACGGCACCAGGACAGGGTCAGGGGAGCTTGGTTTTTTTTCTCCACGCCAGTGGGGCATGATCAGGGATGCATGCACTGTCCTGGCACCATTTGAGGAGGCCACGAGGATGGTGAGCAGTGACAGTGCATGCATCAGTGACACTGTACCTCTTGTCCACCTGTTGGAGCACACGCTGCGTGGAATAATGGACAGGGCACTTGAGGCAGAACAGAGGCAGGAAGAGGAGGACTTCCTTGCCTCTCAAGGCCCCCTTTACCCAGACAGTGTTCCTTCTGTCCCACCCATCGCACAGGAAGAGGAGGAGGAGGAGGAGGAGGAGGAGGAGGATTGTGTCAGCATGGAGGTGGAGGCTGGCACTCAGCATCATCAGCAGCAGTCTTTTAGGGATGATTTACAGTCCCAAGAAACCAGTGGACTTGTACGTGGCTGGGAGGAGGTGGCTGCGGATCATGTCGTCCTTAGTGACCCAGAGGACTCCGGAGCGAATGCCTCAGCAAACCTACGCTGCATGGCCTCCCTGATCCTGCAAAGTCTGCGGAAGGATCCTCGTATTCTTCGGATCAAGGAGAGGGACCATTACTGGCTGGCCACTCTCCTTGATCCACGGTACAAGGGTAAGGTTGCGGACCTTATGTTACCGTCGCAGAGGGAGCAGAGGATGAGACAACTCCGGGAGGCCTTGCAGAAAGGTCTGTGCAACGCGTTCCCAGAGACTGGGAGGTTACAAACTCCTGGTCCTGGACAACGAGTTGCTGAGGCTTCGGCCAGTCAAAGAAGGAGCGGTGGGGAAGGTGGCCGTCTGACCGATGCGTTCAGACAATTCTTTAGTCCGCAGCCCCAAAGTATGATCGGTTCCAGCAACCATCGCCAGCGTCTGATAAACATGGTGCAGGAATATCTAGGGGCAAGGTCAGACTTGGACACCTTCCCCACCGAAAATCCTCTGGCTTACTGGGTCTTGAGGATGGATCACTGGCCAGAGCTTGCACAGTATGCAATTGAGCTACTGGCCTGTCCTGCATCCAGCGTTCTTTCGGAACGCACATTCAGTGCTGCTGGAGGATTTGTCACGGATCACAGGGTGCGCCTGTCCACCGACTCGGTTGATCGACTGACTTTCATCAAGATGAACCAGTCTTGGATCACCACCAGCTACCACACACCTGATGCTGATATAACAGACTAATTGATTTTAACATGTCACATCCCTTCAAGACTGATGCTGATGCTGAGTGCCTGTGCTGTTATGTTGACTGGCTATCCTCCTCCTCCGAGTCCTCAATGATACGATTGATGATGATAGCTTGGAAGATCATTTTTGTTTATGGGTGCCGCCACCAGTGGCTAAGGCCCAATTTTTCAGCCCCTGTTTTACAGGGGCGTGTAATTACAATTTTTTTAGCAATAATTTGCCATAGGGCTCATTGCTGTGCTCCAAGTACAGTATCTGTGAGGGGTTGGAGTGTTGTGGCACCAGTGCCTAAGGCCCAATTTTTCAGCCCCTGTTTAACAGGGGCGTGTCATTACAATTTTTGAAGCAATACTTTGCAACAGGGCTCATTGCTGTGCTCCAAGTACAGTATCTGTGAGGGGTTGTAGTGTTGTGCCACCAGTGCCTAAGGCCCAATTTTTCAGCCCCTGTTCAACAGGGGCATGCAATTACAATTCTTGATCTAATAATTCACAGCAGGGTCCATTGCTGCACCCACCAAGAGTAACTCTGAGGGCTTACAGTCTTGTGGCAACGCCACCACCACCACCACCACGAAAGGCCCAATTTTTCAGCCCCTGTTCAAAAGGGGCATGTAATTACAATTCTTGATCTAATAATTCACAGCAGGGCCCATTGCTGCACCCACCAAGAGTAACTGTCAGGGCTTACAGTGTTGTGGCACCAGCACCACCATCAAAGCCCCAATTTTTACTACCACTGTTCAACAATTATATGTAATTAAAATTCCTGATATAATAGTTGACAGCAGGGCGTTCCAGCACCAACCAAGAGTAACTGAGTGCTTACAGTGTTGTGCCAACACCAACAACTAAGGGGCCTATTTCTGCAGAGTATATACGGCAGGTCCCTACTTTCAAACATCCAACTTACAAACGACTCCTACTTGCAAACGAAAGAAGACAACAGGAAGTGAGAGGAAATCTACCCCTAGAAAGGAAAATTCTCTCCTGTAAGAATAAATATGGGAGAAAGGGGTCTCATCTGTACTGATGCTTTATCAGCAATCCTTGTTTCAAGAAAAACACCACATTTCAAAAACAGTTGTCATTGGGACGGAAAGTGAGGTGAAATGTTCTGAACAGGGGCACAGACAGCAAAACAAATGTTACAGGGGTGATAACCCTTACCTATGTTTCCCAAAAAGTTTAAAAATAGATTTTTGGGCTGGAGCTACACTTCAACAATGTACCTGTTCAAAATTACAAACAGATTCTACATAAGAACAAACCTACAGTCCCTGTCTTGTATGCACCGCCTGTATACGGCTGTTCAGAGTATATAGGGCCTTTTTTATTTTATGTGCGGGGTTCCCCTTAATATCCATACAAGACCCAAAGGGGCTGGTAATGGGCTGGGGTAGGGGGGGGGGTCATGGGGTAGCTATGCCATTTTTCTTAAAGAATTTCATCCATATTACCGGGACCAGACATTACATTAAAGCCGCAAGCAGTTTTAAATGGCTTTTTTTTCCTTTAGAAGTGTCATTTTGTGCAGGGACAGTTCTAAACACGGGAAACACGTGGCACTTCACAGGCATACTTTAGACACCCCCCAGGTACGATATTTAAAGGAATATTTGACTTTTTTTTTTTCACTTTATGCATCATTAAAATGACTGCTCCCGAAAAACGACCGTTTTTAAAACTTCTTTTTGCATTGATACATGTCCCCTGGTGCACAACCCGGGTTCCCAAACCCTATTTATGACAATAACATGCATAATAGTTGTTATAATTAGCACTTTAGAATTCGAACGTTCGCATCCATTGTATTTAATAGGGTTCTAATGTTCGTTCGAACTTTCGGTCCGTTCGCGGGTTCTGGTGCGAACCGAACCCGGGGGTGTTCGGCTCATCACTAATGAGCAGCAGTGAGGAAGCAAAACAATGTCAGACAACTTAAAGCGATATTAAACCAAAAATGTAATATATTGCAGTTAACCATTAATTAGATGTGGTGACTGCATTCATTTTATTTATTGGGCTTTTTTTCTCAATTTTCACCAGGTGATCTGGCCATCAACACACCTCCTGTATTAAATTGCCCCCACTCTGGATGAATCAGTACCAGTGATAATTTCGTCAACGAAATGTTTTCGTCAACGATTTCGTCAGCGGCAATTTTAAAGTGACGAAAACGGAACAAAAAGTACAGCACGTTTTCGTCCTCTGACGAAAACTATGACGAAAATTTGATCCGTTTTCGTTATCGGACAACGAGACGAAAATGGGAAGGAGGGACGTTTAACAACTTACGGAGCTCCGCCTACTTACGCAATCCGCGCGCCCAGCGACACCGTAAGAAGAGTCCGACGCCAGTGGTGAGGCGAGCCGCCCGCGTGAGGACACAGACAGGACACAGACAGAGAAAGCACTCTGAGTCTCCAGACAGAGTCCCGCTCCCGACTCCCGACTACTCCGACTCCACCCGCCACTCTTCTCCCACCCAGAGAGGCAGAGAAAACAGAGTACAGACATCACATCAGAGCTACACAAATTGTGGTACGTACAACAGGCCTGAGGCCTCCCCCTCCCCTGACCCACTACTACTAGTTAGTACAGTACTACTGCCCTTAGACGACCACTTGTTGTGTGTGTATGATGAAATTCTGCTGCTCAGTGGAGTGGCACTGGCATCCATTCCAGGCCTTTTTTGCAAAATATGTCTCACTGTCCATTATAGGCCATCCCCTCAGAGTCAGACCCACATCCAGGCAGAATGTGTACTGTACTGACTGCATGCCATTTATTTCCTAATTTCACAGGCCTACTCTACTCAGAGACCACTGTCGAGAGAGCACTGCCACATACAGGCTTCCCCCCCCCCCCCCCCCCACCATACAATATCCAAGACTCCAAAGTCCAAACTATTACTATACAGGAATGTCGGCTGTGATTATCACTGGTAGAAAGAGAAGAGAAGATCTATGGCTGTATTTTACATTTGATGTTAAGGACAACAAGACTCTTTGCAAACCATGTGGAGCGACACTCGCTGGTAAAAATACAACAAATTTGAAGCGTCATTTGCGGACATCTCATCCTGAAATTCATAAAAAGGTAAGCACAGCAACATGTGACAATATAAAATAAATAAAATGAATAAGAATTTTTTTTTTTTAAAGCGTCCCCCACGAGCTGAACACGTAAGTGGCCCCTGCATAATGCATTTTTTAAGATGTAGATGTTTAGGTACAGTAGTGTAGTTTGTCGCCAATTCGCCATTATTACACGAGTCATGTTTGGTATTTACATCTTGGTAACATCATCTGATCTTTCACATTATACTAAACAATTGAGCTTTACTGTTTATTTATTTTTTTATTCATGAAAGTGCCTTTTTTCCCAAAAAAAAAATGCGTTTGAAATACCGCTGCGCAAATACCGTGTGACATAAAATATCAACGACCGCCATGTGTTTCTCTGCTATACATATAGTATATTATAGAGAGGCAACTTAGTTGGAGCTGACTGACTGTGTGGGTGGGGAGGGTCACTGGGATGAGAGAGCACGTGAAATCAGAATACATTTAATTTTCCCCCCTAATTCAGCCCCACAGATACTGAAAACATCAAATGATGGACTGAGTCAAGCCAGTGGCAGTGCACAACCACAGCAAACTATTTGCACTGCTTTTAGGTGCTTCAAAATATAAAATTTACTCTAAGGAACAACATGCCAGGGAGGAGGCCATAGCAAGATGGATTGGGCGCACCGGATTACCAGTCAGAACGATTGAAGATGAGGACTGTGTTAGCATGATGGAGACAGTAGATAGGAAGCTGACTGTTCCAAAGAAAACTAAAATAAGCAATCTGATTGACAAACAATATGAAGATGATAAACACAAATTCAAAAAGAGAGTGGCTGCTGCTCGGAGAGTATCTATTTGCACTGATTTGTGGACCAAAAAAGGACTCTGATGCCGCGTACACACGACCGTTTTTCTCGACGTGAAAAACTGCATTTTTTCCTTTCGACGAGAAAAACGATCGTCTGTGGGCTTTATGTCGTTTTTCTCGATGAGAAAAACGACATTAAAAACGTTGAGAAAAATTAGAACATGCTCTATTTTTTTCTCGCCGTTTTTCACGTCGTCGTTTTTCTCGTCATGAAAAATGGTCGTGTGTAGGCTTTAACGACGTGAAAAAAGCGCGCATGATCAGAAGCAAGTGATGAGAAGGAAGCGCTCGTTCTGGTAAAACTATCGTTCAGAATGGAGATGGCACATTCGTCATGTAGGAAATTATTGCATCGTTTAATGCAGCGCATTCTTTTCTTCGTTCTAATGCTGCAATAATCCTATTCTCTTGCTGCTGATATTCTCACAGAGTTATGTAAAAGTTTGGTCTTTAGTATTTATAGTTTTCTCATGATTAATCTATATTTATTGTAAGCCAGATCTCCCTAAATCCCCAATATTTTAGAGTTTCCATCTTGTTTTGAAGATGTTTTTTTTTTGTAATTTTTATTTTTATTTTAGACTGGTTTTCCATATTATTTGATATTTTGTAGTGTGTCAAGTTACCCCAACAACATTATTATTTCTTAGCATTTTCCCTCAAGGAGGTTATTGTCCCTTGGTAATTTCCCAATTTTTTATCCACTGTCCCTGCCTACTCACTACCAAACTGTCTATTTAGAAGAAAAACACATGTTCATTTTGTAACATCAAACAAAAATTCCATTTATTCTGGCCTAAAAACAAATTAAAGGGTAAGCCAAAACAAAAACCAGATGTAAAGTAAATCTAAAGAAGCCAGGAAGACAGCATTGGAGACCCTGCTGAAATTAGTGCAGACCCAGATCACCACAGCAAACACCAAAGGATGAAAAGACGAAAATTGGGACCATCTGAGGGACATATCCTGGGCTCATTTGTTGCTTTTCTTTTTTCCCTTCCCTGCAGCCTTCCTTGGAGGCTGTGTCCGTGGAGGAGGGACTGGAGCAGGAGTAGGGACAGGAGCAGGGACTGGGACAGGAGCAGGGACTGGGGCAGGAGCATGGAGTGGGGCAGGAGCAGGGAGTGGGGCAGGAGCAGGGAGTGGGGGCAGGAACTTGAGCAAGGACATAAGAAACGTCCACAACGTCCGTAAAATCATTCAGTTTCCCCAACATGCCCATATTTACAACCTTCAATATCAGGCTCTCGCTTTTTAGCCGCAGGGCCAATTCCATTTCTGGAAGTTTGTGCCCAATAAGGGCAGCAAATCCCTCTGCAGCGGTGGGGGGCTCTCTGAGGGCCGCAGTAGCCTCCCTAATTAGGGCCTGGGTCTCCTCCTCCATTTGAAGAAGCCTCCTTGCCCTTTTTCGTGGAATCCGCAGCGGAGGTATCTGGGGCCTGGTGTTTTGCTGTGTCCCACTGGGGCCTGCCTCCTCCTGTGTCCCACTGGGGCCTGCCTCCTCCTGGCTTCCACTGGCACCTGCCTCCTCCTGTGTCCCACTGGGGCCTGCCTCCTCCTGTGTCCCACTGGGGCCTGCCTCCTCCTGGCTTCCACTGGCACCTGCCTCCTCGTGGGTCTCACTGGGGCCTGCCTCCTCATCCTGTTAAAAAAAGTTACATATAGTTATTTTACCCTTCATCTTTCACACACATTTGTCACCTCATGACATTTGCTAATTGAATGCTAATAAATATTATAGTTAATCATTCTGACACCAGCATTTTTCATTCATGTCCCCCTAATTTTTGCCCACTGATGTCTATTGATATGTCAGACACTTTGGTTTATCTGGTAACATTTTTAACACAATTTTTTCTACTTTGACAACCTTAGACTTTTATTAATATAAATATTTAGCTAAATATTATACCTGGCTCCAAATATTCAAATCCGGCTCCTCCAGGAGTTGAGCTTGTTCCTCCAAAGAGACCTCAACTTGGCTGGAGGGTTGGCTGCAGGGAATGCTGGAGGGAAGGCTGGAGGGTTGGCTGCAGGGAAGGCTGGAGCTCGTTCTGGGTGGAAGGGTGGAAAGGGATTCCCTGGATTCCAGGTGGTCATCGAGGAAACTGAGATGCTGGTAGTACCAGAGATTTGGAATGTATCTGTCCTCTGCAGCTGCTCCTGACCGCATTGATGTTCGGACTTTGTTTCTTTGAGTCCGGTATGTCCCCCTAATGGTCCCAATTTTTTTCTTCACATCCTGTAGTGTTGCTGTGGGGATCTGAGATTGCACAAATTCCAGCAAGGTCTCCAGTGCTCTCTTCCTGGCTTCTTTATTTTTATTTTGTTTGTTTTTAGTCTCCCATAAAACAGGAAGATTCTTCCATCTTTGCAGGAATTCCAACATGAAGTCGGGGTCCTTAAATACCTGCATTTTTGCTGCAAGTCCAAAAACACACCAAAAATCAAAGGTCAGTCAAGACTACTCCAAATCTTTCTCACCATATATAGGCCACTAACGTAGCAATTGATCAGTCATCATAGAGTTGAGTGGACACCTGGATGTTTGTGTTGAACTCTTTTTTGTAAACTTGGTAAAAAGCTAGAGTTCGTGACGTGACTTAACCCGAACTTGACCCCAAACCCAAAGCCCATTGAAGTCAATGTAGCCCCGTAAATCTGCGGACTAAAAGGACTCCAAAAAAGTAAAGGAGTACCTCGGACTGTCCCTGCACAAAGTGTCATTTGTGCTTTTCCAAAATTAACACAAAATTCACTCCTGGGTGTAATGAATTGTTGTCTCCTGACAAATGCAATACATAGAAAAGTCATTGATACAAACATTAAGAAAGCATTTTGGTTTCCACAAATTCTCTTACCAGGCCCTTCATGTCTGGAATGGATATTAAGGGGAACCCCGCCGCCAAAGTTTTTCAAAAGGCGTGTGGTCCCCCCAAATATCCATACCAGGCCCTTCAGGTCTGGCAAGGATTTTAAGGGGAACTCCACCCCAAATTATTGAATAAAATGGCGTGGAGTCCCCCCAAAAATCCATACCAGACCCTTATCCGAGCACGCAACCTGGCCGGCCACAGGGGAAGAGGGGGGGACGAGAGAGCGGCCCACCCCTCCCTCCTGAACCGTACCAGGCCACATGCCCTCAACATGGGGAGGATGTCCCCATGTTGATGGGGACAAGGGCCTCATCCCCACAACCCTTGCCCGGTGGTTGTGGGGGTCTGCGGGCGGGGGGCTTATCGGGATCTGGAAGAACCCTTTAACAAAGGGGACCCCCAGATCCCGGCCCCCCCTATGTGAACTGGTAATAGGGTACATTGTACCCCTACCATTTCACCACAAAACGTGACAAAATTCAAAAAATGACAATAGACGTTTTTGGACAATTCCTTTATTATTGTTTTTGTTTTTCTTCCATCTTCTCCCTTCTTCTTTTCTGCATTCAAGTTTCTTCCTCCATCTTCCTCTTCCTCTTCATCTTCATCTCCATCTCCATCTTCATCTCCATCTTCATCCTCCTTCGGGCTTCTCGTCCGCATCTTGCTCCGGCTTCTTCTTTCTTCTCGCGCCGCTCCGTTTGAATTTGAGTTTGCCGCTGTGTGACGCTTTTAAGTTATGCAGTTCTCCTCTAGGTCCGCTGCGAGCCGGTGGCCCCGCCCCCCTCTGACAGCACTGGGAAAGTACCCGTGAAATCCATGTGCGTCAGAGGGGGGCGGGGTCCCCGGACCAAGTGGAGAACTGATGAACTGAAGCGTCACACAGCGGGAACCTCCAATTCAAACGGAGCGGCCAGAGAAAGAAGATGCCAGAGCAAGATGCAGACGAGAACACCGAAGAAAGAAGGAAGAGGAAGATGAAGAGGAAGAGGAATATGGATGAAGAAACACGAATCGAGAAAATAAGAAGGAAGAAGATGGAAGAAGAAGATGGAAGAAAGCCAAACCAACAAATAAAGGAATGGTCAAAAACCATCTATTGTAATTTTTTACATTTTGTACACTTTCTTCGTGAAATGGTAGAGGTACAATGTACCCCTTACCAATTCACATAGGGGGGGCCGGGATCTGGGGGTCCCCTTTGTTAAAGGGGTCTTCCAGATTCCGATAAGCCCCCCGCCCGCAGACCCCCACAACCACCGGGCAAGGGTTGTGGGGATGAGGCCCTTGTCCCCATCAACATGGGGACATCCTCCCCATGTTGAGGGCATGTGGCCTGGTACGGTTCAGGAGGGAGGGGGGGGCCGCTCTCTCGTCCCCCCCTCTTCCCCTGCGGCCGGCCAGGTTGCGTGCTCGGATAAGGGTCTGGTATGGATTTTTGGGGGGATTCCACGCCATTTTTTTTAAAATTTGGGGTGGAGTTCCCCTTAAAATCCTTGCCAGACCTGAAGGGCCTGCAAATTGAATTTGGGGGGACCCCCACATTTTTTGGGGTCTCGAAAACTGAGTTTGCAATGTATTGCCATTTGCCAGGAGCCGAGAATACATTCTAGCCGCAATTGAGTTTTAAATGATTATTCAAACTTCAAAAATGACATTTTGTGCAGGGCCAGTACTAACAGCACGGGAAGCAAGCGCAAAGTTACATGCATATTGCCCAACACCGGCCCCGAACATACAGTGAATGTTTAGGTTTCTGCTCCGGGACCCAGCCCAAAAAAAAGGTCTGTACGGTCACTAAATTTTCTTTTCGGGGCCGCTCAACCCTCGACATATCAAGTATGAAAAATGTTACGTACCCGCGATCTACACGTTCGTTGCTTCCGACCTTCTTCCACTCACTGAACGTCGCTTTCCACGATGTTTTTTTAACGTTTTATACAGTGCGCATGCGTGACGCTCCGCATGCTTTCCCGCCCCTGACGTTCGTTAGACTACTTTTCCCGCCCCTTCTCGCTCGTCCTTAATGACGGAGACTGACAACATGGCGGAGAATGACCGAGATGAAGTGGAAAGTGTGGAAGGAGGCAGGGCCAGACCCAGAAGATATAAAGCCACTAACATGTCGTTTGAGGAGATGGTGGATATGGTCACCATATTGCTGAGGGAGGATTATGACGCCAAACATGGGCCCTACAAAAATCCAAATAAGGTGAAGGCCCAGATCATGGATAAAGTGGTCAAAACACTCTTCAGGAATTTTGGTGTTCGCAGGTCGAGGGAACAGATCCGCAAACGATGGTCGGACATTAAATTGCGTGAGCAGGAGCAATATAAAAAAATTAAAAAAGTGATCCGAAAAGTAAGTATATTTACATTTAATGTGATTTTTATTAATAGCGTGGTGCTGCATGTGCTTTTTCGTTAATGTATGTAGTACAGTTCAAGATGTCCGGGTTCATGTTCTTGTTAACACGAATCGATCGTTGAAATCCGCGTTCAAACGTTCACTAAATGACGATCTTTTGGTCCGATTCAGTGTTAACTACATTTGATCATTCCTAATAATAGGCATGTTCAAATTTAGTTATCACTGTATTCCCACAAAACATCGTTTGTGTGGTATTGAACGAGGATTTCGACGTTTGATTCTTGTGCCCAAGAACATGAAACAGGACATCTTTTACTGTTCAAGATGTCCTGTTTCATGTTCTTGGGCACAAGATTCATCAGGCGAAATCCTCGTTCAATAACACAAAAACGATGTTTTGGGGGAATACAGTGATAACTACATTTGAACATGCCTATTATTAGGAATGATCAAATGTAGTTAACACTGACTCGAACCAAAAGATCGTCATTTAGTGAACGTTTGAACGCGGATTTCGACGACTGATGATGATTCTTGTGCCCAAGAACATGAAACAGGACATCTTGAACTGTTTATGTGATAATTAATTAGAAACATGGTTGTGTAGGTGTTGTTAACTCTATTTAACGAATCTAAAACTGGATTCAGTGTACGGTTACGAGAGTATGCTCAGCAGCTGCTTACACATTTGGACTCATTATCACAAGTGTGGGCCACAAGAACAACCTTTTGATGGTGTCACACACAGGTGATCCAGTGGATACTTGGTGTGTTTCCATGTGTGAAACATGACCAAAATAGATTAATCTACCAGCTTTGGAAATGGACACAATCATGTGTTCATCTTCTAAAGTATTTCCAAAAATAGAATTGTAACACACTTCCCAAGAATACTTAAATATTACTCTTTCAGGCCTAAATATATTTAGTTACACAAGTCTACCTTTGGGTTCTATCTCCTAGGGCTTCAAAGAGCTAGGAGACAGGAGGCTGCAAACCCCGCACCACCAACCCAAGACCCACAACCGCAGGATGTGGCTGAAGAGGGAAATGCCAACTCAACAGGTCAGTGTCATACACCACAGCCTCAGGTAATAGAAGTAGGCCTGTATATTTAGTAAGACCTTATTTTTTTTCTAATTTAAGGTTCTTTAATGCCTGCGGCCCCAGCAACCTTCACCCGACACACTGCCCAGATGGTGAAAGAACTGAGGGTCTGCTCTCGTGAGCTGGAAACAATGAAAGAGAACTTGTTCCAGATGAGGCAAAACACTAAGCAGATGGAGCAAAGAATTAAAAAAATAGAACAGGTTCTTGGGAGGGTTTAAAATTTTTATATGTTTTACAATTCTGTTTTCTAATTTTTGTTTTAATTGTAGATTTGCCCTTTTTTGGGGGAATCTTTTAATTTCTAAAAGTAATATTGTACATGTTGTACATTTTTGTCAAGACTTTTATCCAAAAACTGATCTTTAAAAAGCCTAAAAAATGTTTTTTATATTTTTATACAAATAAAAATAAAAATATGCTCCTCTAATAAATATTTTAAACTAAACAATGTGTGGCTTCTTATATCAATGTTGCCCCCCCCCCCCCATAACAAATGTGTGTGTTTACACTCAAAATGATGTTAATTTACTTGTTACAAAAACACATGGCACTACAACTGCACTAGTATAACCTAGGACAGTGATGGTGAACCTTGGCACCCCAGATGGTTTGGAACTACATTTCCCATGTTGCTAAGGCACTCTGCAGTGGAGTTGAGCATCATGGGCAATGTAGTAGCAAAACATCTGGAGTGCCAAGGTTCACCATCACTGACCTAGGAGAAAGAACAAATACAACAAAATAAAAGCAAACAAGATGTTTTCAGTATAATTTTGTTTATTCTTCATAAAATGATTTTAAATATGATCAGGCATTGCAATGGCCCCCCTACCCATAAAATATTCAACATAGCGTTGCCGCACATCACGGCCGCTTTGGGGGGCCAAGCCTGTAGGGCCAGCTACCTGGGCTGGCAATGGTCCATCCAAGAACTGTGTGCCCTGAAGGGCAACTGAAGACAGATAATTGGTAGAATTTTTTTTTAAATAATTGTGAAGTATGCAACAGCACATGATTAAATGGTTCCATTTGTACTCCGCCATGTTGAGAGCAGTCTGGAAAATGCGAAAATGACTGGCCATGATGCCAAAGGCATTTTCGACCACCCTTCTCGCTCTGGCCAGCCTATAATTAAAGACCCTCCTCTCAGGGGTGAGGGTCCTTTGTGGAAAAGGCCTCATCAAATGGGGTCCAAGCACAAACGCCTCATCTGCCAGGAAAACAAAGGGGAGGCCATGTTCATTTTCTTCAGCAGGTGGCAATGCCAGGTCCTCGGAAAGAAGCCGGTCGGCAAAATCGGTCTGGGCAAAAACACCACCGTCAGACATCCGCCCATTTTTCCCAACATCAATATAGAGAAATTCATAGTTGGCAGACACCACCGCCATCAGCACAATACTGTGGAACCCTTTATAATTATAAAAAAAGGATCCCGATTGGGGTGGTGGCACGATGCGGACGTGCTTGCCATCAATGGCTCCTCCACAGTTGGGAAAGTTCCACCACTGCGAAAACTCAGATGCCACATTCTGCCATTCCTGTGGCATCGATGGAAACTGTGGAGTCAAACCAAAAATACAAATTAAAATACTTTGCTACCTAAACATTGCAAGCATGTTCGCACTAAACACTCTTGGCAAAACATCAGTATAGCATTAATTTGGAAGTAGGATTTTAGAGCGGAGCTCCACAGCCAAAATAATACCAAATTATCCAGCAGCTCCAGCTAGAGCAGCTGCAGAGTTTTTATAATTGGACACTTACCTGTCCTGGAGTCCAGCGACGTCCGCAGCAGAGGACGAACAATCGCTCGTCACTCTACTGCCCCCTCCGCCATCCTCGGTGAGGGAACCAGGAAGAGAAGCCTTGCGGCTTCACTGCCCGGTTCCCTACTGCACATGCACGAGAAGCGCTGCGCAGTTCTGACTGGTCCTCCTGTGTTCTGGGAGCCAAGTGTCTCCAAGAACACTATGGGTATTCTGCGGGAAGTGACTTGTCTCT
Organism: Rana muscosa; assembly: GCA_029206835.1. Classification (NCBI taxonomy): domain Eukaryota; kingdom Metazoa; phylum Chordata; class Amphibia; order Anura; family Ranidae; genus Rana; species Rana muscosa. The sequence continues at coordinate 387,094,727 of CM055120.1, forward strand.
GGCAGATTGGCCGCAGAGATGACTCCTGGATGTGGGTGAAAATACCTGTCTTAAACAGGTATCTTCACCCCCCTCCCCCCTGAAAGGTGTCAATTTTGACACCGGAGGGGGGGAGGGTTACGATGAGCGGAAAATAAACTTTAGGGTGGAGCTCCGCTTTAATAAGAGCTAAAAATGAGAACAAAAAACATGAGCCACTCTGATGGACCTGTGAAATTCTTTTAGGGTAGGGGGGTTGAGATGAGTTGGGGACATCATAAATAAAAGCTCTAGTACAATTTAATTTATTTTGTTAGATTAGACAAAAGCAAATAATTAGGGGGGGGGGGCAGGCAATCTAAGCACTACAATGGAGCGGACAAAAAACATTGGGGAGTGACTAGGCTAGGTGTGTTTGGGCCCAGGATATAATGCTGGAGAGGTTGTTTTTTAAAAATATGCATGTAGGCCCAAAAAAAGGAACATTCAAAGCTTACAACATGCATGGGGACAAAGGGGACAATCACACCATATTTGAATCATGGTAATTAGAGACAGTTAAAAAAATAATATACATTATCAAGCATAAAAATACATAGATTGGGATTTTCATAAAGGAGAAAACTTACCTTAATATAGTCCTCCTGAAGGACCTGGATAATGGCAGAACAGGTTTCTGGGATAATGACGCCCAGAGCCTGGGGGGAGATGCCTGTCGAGAACTTGAGGTCCTGCAAGCTTCTCCCAGTCGCAAGGTATCGCAACGTGGCGATGAGCCTCTGCTCAGCAGTAATGGCTTCCCGCATAACGGTGTCCTGCCTGGTGATATAGGGGGACACCAAAGCCAATAGCTGCTGAAAAACGGGGTCAGACATCCTAAGAAAATTCCTGAAGTCATCAGGGTTATTCTCCTGGATCTCCCACAGCAGAGGCATATGACATAATTGGTCCCGCTTGAGCAACCAATTCTTGGTCCAAGAACTCCTCCTCACCCTGTTCATGGACCGGATCTGGGACATAGCAACAAGCCCACAAGCAAGCACAGCACGATCTAGGCGACAAGAATGTACCCGCAACATGGCTTCAAAACGGTTGTCTAATCAGAATGAACTAAAAGAACGCACTGAAGAACAGCAAGGCCTCCGAAGAACGAGCTGAAAAACAGTAACGAGCGGACAAGAACGCACTGCAAAAACAGATACGAACTCACTACACGCACTGAAAGCCAGATACGAACCCACAAGCACAAACTGAACTCCCGAAAACGATCTTTAAAGCACGAAGACTGAAAAGCGCGAATCGTCTCTTCCCAAACTTTTATTAACACGCGGTAACACGAAATCAGCAAAAGCAGCCAAAAGGGTGGCGCCAACATAATGAAACTTCCCCTTTATAGTGCCGTCGTACGTGTTGGACGTCACCGCGCTTTGCTAGATCATTTTTTTTAACGATAGTGTGTAGCCAAGGCAGGCTTGAGAGGAAACACGAAAAATAACGTCGAGAAAAACGACGTTTTTTTTCATGACCTGAAAACCGGTCGTGTGTACGCGGCAATAGCTTCATTCCTTGCCATACGTGCATGCTACTTTTGTGTTGAACAACATAAACCTGAACACATATTGTTGGCCCTTGAACAAGTATCCCACCCACACACTGCACAGTCAATTAAATCATGTGTGGACAAATGCTTGCAAGACTGGGACATACCAAAGAGGAAGATCCTTACAGTGATAACAGACAACGGGAGCAATATGGTGGCGGCATTTAAACAAACCACAGCAGCAGCAGAAGAACCACCCAGCTCTAGTGAGGAAGACTCCCCCATGACGGAAAGTGACTCTGAGGCTGAGACGGAAATTGATGATCTGCGGTGAGTGAGTGAGCCATTTTTATTCTTTTACATGATGACATGGTTGACACAGTGTCGGTGACAGTCACCAGTCAATTATATCATGGCTATGAGATGATTGATATGGGGGCACAGCGCTATCTGCTCTAGTCTATGGGGTGCAGTCAGTCAGTGCACCTTTTTTATTTTTCCACTATAATTTGTCTTGTGTACTGTAAAAGTATTCCCATAAGATGTTAAGTGTTAAAATAATAGAATGGAACAAACATTTTCTATAGTATACTTTATGCTAATTGGGCTGTGTGTGTGTGTTCCACTTGATAGGTACCAACAGATCGACATGGACCGGACACCATGTGTGGTGCATACGTTGCAACTTGTGGTCCACATGGTGCATAAGGAGGCAAGTGTGAAGAGAATACTGGATAAAGCAAGATCAATAGTGCACCTCTTCCGCAAGTCTTCAGTTGCAACACAGAAGCTATTGGAGCATTGTGGCCTTATTCTTTTAAATGACTGCCTCACACGCTGGTCAAGTACATTCAACATGATCGCAAGACTCCTCAAACTGAAAGAGAGTCAGTCTGCCAAATTGCAAACAGCATGGGATGGGACAGCTTGCTCCCTAGTGAATGGCAAAAGCTCACATCATTGCATGACCTACTGCTGCCTTTTTTAGAACATACCAAAACCCTCCAGAGTGACACCATGTCCATGTCCCTGGCTGTTCCTGCCCTCTTTGATCTGCTCAGCCATCTTGAGGACTTTAAACAGAACACTAGCTACCAAGACCTTGCCACAATTGCACAGAAAATGAAAAGGAGTGTCAACCAACGTTTTGCTTCATTCTTAGATCCAACTGACTAAATGTTTTCTCCACTTGCAGCAGCTGCTTGTTTTGTCAACCCTAGCGTCTGTGAAACCCTTATTGATGTGGCGGATGAGAATATTCAAGAACTGCTTAAAAAGGCAGAGGAGTATGCCGCAAGAAAATCCACATTGCCACACACACCCCTTGAGGAATTGTCTGACAATGATGTGGTAGAAGAACTATCGCAGGAAGTCAAAGAAGCACCGCCACCGGCATCCACATCTAAGCAACCAGTCTTTCGGTTTCTTTCTAAATGCCGCAGAAGACCCAAGCAGAGGATCTCCCCAAACAGCATAGAGCAGCAGTTCAGAAAATATAAGGAAGAGCTTTTGCACCAAGTTGCCATCAGTGAGGAGTACACCACCGCAACAGATTTTTGGCTGTCAAAGAGTGACACTTTGTATCACCAGCTAAAACTTTTTGTATTAGACCTGCTGGCTATGCTAGCTTCTCAAGCCTTTGCAGAGAGGGTATTCAGTGTTACAGGTGACCTCTCTAGAGGTCGGCGGAATAGAGCAAGGGTCATGTTGGCACAAAGTGCTTTCCTTAAAATGAATCGAAACAAATAGGAGTGTTTTATTATTCTCTTCAAGTATTTCTATTTACAAAAGCATACCTAATACTTGTGGGTTCTGCTTATTGCGATAGGATAGGAAGAATCAGTAGTTCAACAGTTTTAATTGTCAGTCAAATTCATAGGAAAAATGCACAGGCTCAGGCTGAGGCTACAAATGCCATGCCATTAGTATGTGGATTCTGGAACAATAACAAGTCAACCACCACTTTTTATCAACCAACTTGTTGACTGACAATGTGCCCTCTCTTTTAGTATTGACAAATTTGACAATATAGGTAAATATCACACTAATGAAAGAAAAATAGATCAGTAACGGTAATGGACGGTCAAAAAGGGCAGCCGTCTTTTCTTTTAGTGTGATATTTACCTCTATTTTGTCATTGTGAAACTGGATGCTGAGAGAGAGAGGACTGGAGTTGATAAAAAGTGATGACTGTTATAATCCAGTAAATCCACGAACTAATGGCATTATTGTAGACTGTGCACTTTTTCTTTGAATGTATCTAATGCCCCGTACACACGATCGTTTTTCATGCCGTTAAAAATGCCATTTTAAAAAATGGCCATTAAAAATGATCGTGTGTAGGCTCCAGAGCATTTTTAACGACGTGAAAAACGGCCATTAAAAATTCCGGACATGCTCTCTTTTTTCACGTCGTTTTTCATGTCGGTTTTTTTAACGACGTTAAAAACGATAGTGTGTATGCTTTCACGACGTGAAAAAAAACGCGCATGCTCCGAAGCAACTATGAGACGGGAGCGCTCGTTTTGGTAAAGTTAATGTTGGAAATGGAGATGGCACATTCGTCACGGTGGAATTAATAGCATTGTTTTAATGCTGCGCATTCCGTTCTTCTTTTGATAATGCTTTAAAATTACCCTCTTTTGATAATGACATTGAGAGTTATGCCAAACTTGTTTCTAAAGTAATTCCAAATTGCTCTAATGATTATAAAATATTATTTATAAGCCGCACCTCCCTCCTAAATAATACTAATAATAATAAAATAATGTAATTCTCCTTTTTTCTTTAAATTTTATTTTATTTTTTGTTTTTAGTTTTTTTGGCCTTTTTTTTGTATTTTGGCTTAAATTATTCTTGTGTAAAGTTACCACAACAACCTTCCAAATGTGTCTCATTTGGCCTCAGGGAGGTTTGTGTCCCCTGATAATAACAATAATATAATTTGAGATGTCCCTGCCTGCTTCCTAGCAAGCTCTCTTTTGAAATACAAATCACATAGTCAAGTATTTAAAGGGCACTCAATTTTTTTTTATTTCAGAACATTAACAAATTAAAGTGGAAGGCAGCACTGGAGAGCCTGCTTGCATTTGTGCATCCCTTTCACCCCACAACAACCATACAAGATGTCCAAACCAAAATAGAGATTAGATCCACCCAAAAAATGAGCCCAATCTTGTCTTGAGCTCCCAGAGGTCAGGAGCCACAGCAGATAAGTCCTATATGTCCCCAGTCTGTGGTACTACAGCAGGCATTATTTTCTCCTCTTCCTTGTAGCCTTCTCTCCAGCCTTCTCTGCAGCCTTGGTTGGTTTCTTCCTTGGAGGCTGGGGATCAGGAGGAGAGGTTGTGGCAGGAGGAGTAGTAGTAGGAGGAGGAGGAGGTGGAGGAGTAGGGACAACCTCCGTTATGTCCGTGTACCTAGTGAGTTCACCCAGCACGCCCTTATTGATGACTTTCAATAGCAGGGTCTCACTGAAATTTTTTTGCTGCAACTCCATTTGCCCTAGTTTGTGGGCGAGGACTGCGGCAAATCCCTCCTCAACAGAAGGTGCCTCTCTGAGGGCCGCTGTTGCCTCTCTGAGGAAGGCCCTGGTTTCCTCCTCCACCTGCCTACCTCTCCTTGGCCCTCGTGGTTTAACTACCAGGGGAGGCATCTGGGCTCTTGTGCTGGGCCAAGCCTCCTCCTGGGTGCCACTGGGCCCTGCCTCCTCCTGGGTGCCACTGGGCCCTGCCTCCTCCTGGGTGCCACTGGGCCCTGCCTCCTCCTGATCCCCAACATCACTCTCTTCCTGGCTCTGCTCTGGCTGTAAAAAAAGAAAGGGACATTATTTATTTTGCCACATCATCATTCACAGACATTGTTCACCTCTAGACATTGTTGAAATCAATGCCAAAAGTTATGTCATTTTCATTGATTACGCATCCTGGTTTTGTTGTCTTGGGCACATAAAATTAGGCCACTACTGTATCTTGCTCTTCACAAACTTTATTGGTAGAAGTGTACATACCTTTAACAATACTAACATCTATTTAAATTCTACAATTTTGTACGATAGAAATATAGATAGCAAAACTTTACCTGGCTCCATATCTCCAAATCTGCCTCCTCAAGGCCCTGATCTTGATCCTCAGAGGAAGCCAGAGCAGGGTTGACAGGAAGGCTGGAGGACTGGCTGCAGGGAAGGCTGGAGGGTTGGGTACAAGGAAGGCTGGATTGACCTCTGGGGGGAAGGGTGGAGAGAGATTCCCGCACTTCCAGCTGGTCATCCAGAAAAGCAAGCTTACTGTAGTACCACAGACTGGGTTTATAAACCTTATCTGCTGGTGCACCTGACCTCTGGGACCTCAGGACCATAGTCCTCTGGGTCCTGTATGTCCCTCTGATGGTCGCAATTTTGTTTTTGACATCTTGGAGAGTTGTTGTGGGTATCTTTGTTTGCACAAATGCAAGCAGGCTCTCCAGTGCTGCTTTCCTGGCGTCTTTATTTTTATTACCGCCACTTTTTGTTTGCCATAATATAGGGAGCTCTTGCCATTTGTCGATGAACTCCCCCATGAAGTCTGGGTTTTTAAAAGTATTCATGATATCTGTAAAAGCGAGAAACCAAAAAAAAATATATATTTCAGGCAACATTCCTCAACTGTGCATTGTCTACATATTTTGAGCACACAAATCTCCTCGTCTGATGAACCTCAAAAAGTAAAATTGTTAGGTACCTTGGTCACGACGTTCGTTGCTAACTCCCTCTCCCGAAAAATGAACGTATTTCCCAGACATGGATCTTCACTTTATATACACAGCGCATGCGTGAAACTCCGCACGCTTTCCCCGCCCCTGACGTTCGATATTGTACTTTCCCCGCCCCTTCTCGCTCGTAGTGCTGAACAAAACATGGCGGAGACACAGGTGGCTGAGATTACCTCTACAGAGGATGAAATTACAGAGGAGCCCAAATCAAGACCCAGGAGATATAAGGCATCCAACATGTCATTCGAGGAAATGGTGGAGATGGTCGCCATTTTAAAGAAGGAGGATTATGATGCCAAGCATGGTCCGTATAAAAGGCCTAATCTGGTCAAGTCCAGAATTATGGGCAAAGTGGTCAAAAGTCTCCACCAAAAATTCGGGGTGTGCAGAACGAAGGAACAGCTCAGAAAACGATGGTCAGATCTGAAGTTGCGGGAGGCCGACCAATATAAAAGAATCAAGAAAGTTATATTAAAAAGTAAGTTGTTTTTTTTGAGTTTCCATGGTACATATTATTTTCTTGTATTCTGTCGTGTATTTTTAACTTTCATATAGTACACTGAAAGATACCATCTTTCAGGTTCGTCCGCATAGTAAACGGACGTATTAAACCTCTTTCTCCGTACAGTTCCTCAAACGATGTTTTAGGATCATCCAGTGTGAACACCCATGTTTTTTGGTTTATTTGGGGGAGTAAATTTGGGCCACACTTATTTTTGGTGTGCTAATCCAAAGGACATTTGTTCATTTGAAAAAACGATATGCATGGTAATGTTAAAGGGAGTGAATGCTCAGCAGCTGATGAAACATCTGAACGCAGTAGTACAAGTGTGGGCCTAAAGCCAAAAAGCTTGAGGGAGTCACACACAGGTGATCCAGTGTAGATACTTTGGGGTGTTACAATGTTTCAAATTTGTTTACAAAATGTATATGCTCTGTTTTGGGCTATGTATCCAATCATTTGTCCCGGTTGGCACAGGGGGTAAAAATTAAAATGGAGCATGCTTCAAAAGAATGATTACCAAGTTTTTTTTCATGTTTCTTATTTAAGCAAAATTGAGTCGCTACTAATGAAACTATTCCTTTTATTTCAATCTCCCTAGGGATTCGAAAAGCTACCTCAGATGAGACGAGAATTGCAATACCTACAACAATACCCCCAGAACCCCAGGATGGAGAGGAATGTGATGTTGTGGAAGTGGAAAGTGGCACCACCACAGGTCAGAGTGAAACCAGACACATGCATGTTAAATAGATGTAGGCCTACATATTCTATCCTACATATTTCTTTTTACATTTAGGTGCAGTTCTGGCCGAAGACCCCAATAAGTTGACACATCACAGTGCCCAGATCCTGATCCAATACCTGATGGTCTGCTGTCGTGACCTCGAAAAAATTAAGGGAGATTTGCTAGAGATCAGGGCAAATACAAAGCGGGTGGAGGAAAGGCTCCAAAATATCATGGCTGTGCTTGGGCGTGTCTAATGTTTTTACACCAAATAACGTTTTACTTGCAGAGATTTCTATTTTTTTTTTGTTATTTTACCCTTTAATGACTAGCACATGTTTAGCTTTTTCAAAATTTTGAGAAATATAGTTTGTTTATGCATGGCTGGTCATGCGTTTTTATACACCCGAAATTAAGGGAACATCCACATTTCTAAGGAAGTTGCCCACCTAAACAAAAAAAAAAAAGGTATTTTTACATAACAAATCATTGTGGCTTCATTATGTAAATGTGGTGCTGAGTGAACTAATCAATGTTTGGTGTTTACACTGACAATGAAGGCTAATTAAAAGATTTTTTAATCCACATGGCAAAACAAGTGCACTAGGTAAACCTACCAGAAACATCAAACATTATACAATAAAAATGACAAACCAATCTTTACTCAAGAAAAAGTTTTTTTTTTTTGGTCTAAAATTATTATAGATTGTCTGGCATTTCAATGGCCCCCCTACCCATAAAATAGTCCACATATTGGTTACGGACCTCACGTCCGGTTGGGGGGGCCAAGCCAGGACGGCCAGGTTCCAGGGCCACCAAAGTTTCTGCATTGATTAAAGAGGCCTCAGGCCCACTCAAAGATATATAACTCGTTGAATGCACCCTTAGGAAATTATGCAGCACACAGCACGTCATAACCACATGGTTCCATTTGTATAGGGCAAGGTGGATGGAGGTAAGGAAGAGGCGAAATCGGCTGGCCATGATCCCAAACGCATTTTCCACCACCCTTCTGGCTCTTGCCAGCCGATAATTGAAAACCCTCCTCTCAGGGGTGAGGGTGCGTTGCGGGAATGGCCTCATCAAATGGGGTCCCAGGCCAAACGCCTCATCCGCCACAAACACAAAAGGTAGTCCCTCCACATTCTGCTCCGCTGGTGGCAAGGCCAGCAGATCCAAAAGGAGCCGTTCTCCAAACTCCGTCTGGGCAAAAACTCCTCCATCAGACATCCTGCCATTCTTGCCAACGTCCACATAGAGGAACTCGTAGGTGGCCGACACCACTGCCATCATCACGACGCTGTGGAACCCCTTATAATTATAATAAAAGGATCCCGAATGGGGTGGTGGGACGACCCGAACATGTTTGCCGTCGATGGCTCCTCCACAGTTCGGAAAGTTCCATCGCTGGGCAAACTCGGAAGCCACATTCTGCCATTCATGTGGCGAAGAAGGGAACTGTGGAATTAAAGAAATAACAAATTAATACTTGGAGCCAGAAACATTGAAAGCTGATTTCATACACACATTCATGGCCAACATTGGTAGAAACTGTTCAGTACATAAAAATTTGGAAGCTAGAAAAAAAATAAAATTAAAAACATTATGGGTTGAAGATGAGTTGGGAATATCACACATGAAGGCTGTAGCACTCTGTATTGAAGTTAACAAAAATGAAACATTCCTAGGCCAAATTTAGGGTGCGTTTTGGGTAAAGCACTACGATGGAACATATAATAAAAAACATGGAAATGACTAGGCAAGGTAGGTATGGCCCCAGGATAGCATGCTGGAGAGGTTAGGTAAGCCAAATTTACAGGTAATCCTCAAACCCCAAACTTAAAATAATAAAACATGGGGAGAAAGGGGACATTCCCTGCAGCTAAGAATCATGTGAATTAGGGACTGCAAATAAAGCAAATTAAAAATATCCAAAAATAAAAACCATACAATGTGAATTTTTGAAGAAGAACACTTACCTTAATATAGTCCTCCTGCAAAACTTGAAGGATGGCAGAACAAGTCTCTGGTATAATGATCCCCAGAGCCTGGGGGGATATGCCTGTGGAGAACTTAAGGTCCTGCAGGCTTCTCCCAGTAGCCAGGTATCGCAACGTGGCAATGAGCCTCTGCTCAGCACTGATGGCTTCCCGCATAACGGTGTCCTGCCTGGTAATATAGGGGGACACCAAAGCCAACAGCTGCTGAAATACGGGGTCAGACATCCTGAGGAAATTCCTGAAATCATCAGGATTATTCTCCCTGATCTCCCGCAACAAAGGCATGTGACAGAATTGGTGCCGCTGGAGCAACCAATTCTTGGTCCATGAACTCCTCCTGACCCTGCTCATGGCATGGAGTCGGGATACAGCATGAACCCCTGCACCAACTACAGCACGAACTCTACGACGAGTACGTAGCCGCAACATGGCTAGATAACGGTCGGCTGAACAGAACGAACTAGAAGAACGCACGGAAGAACAGCAAGGCCTATTAAGAACAAGCTGAAAAACACGAACGTGCAGAGCAGGCCGCACTGAATAAACAGATACGAACTGACTACAAGCAGTGCTAAACAGATACGAACCCACAGGCGCAAACTGAACTCCCGAAAACGATCTTCAAAGCACGAAGACTGAAAAGCGCGAATCGTCTCTCACCAAACTTTTACTAACACGCGGAAACACGGAATTAGCAAAAGCGTCCCAAAGGGTGGCGTCATTCGAACGGAACTTCCCCTTTATAGTGCCGTCGTACGTGTTGAACGTCACTGCGCTTTGCTTGATCGTTTTTTTCAATGATGGTGTGTACGCAAGGCAGGCTTGAGAGGAAACATGAAAAAAAACGAGGAGAAAAACGTTGGTTTAAAAAATGACATTAAAAACGATCGTGTGTACGGGGCATAAGAATTAGAACTGTTGAAATAATAAACTGACAGTAAACGTATTCTTATTGTAGAAATAAGCATTACCCTCAAGTATTGGTTTGTTTGTTATGCTGTCACAGCATAGTCGGGAGTCGTTGGACTCGGGAGTGCTCTCTCTGTGCCTGTGCCACTGCCAGACAGGCACCAGGCAGTAAGTAAGTAAGTAACAGTGCCTGTGCAGTGTGCTGCTGTCTGTGCTTGGTTGGCCATGTACATGTACAGCTATGGCCAAAATGACACCAAAATAATTTTGACAATGTCTGCTAGTGCTGCTTCAGTGTTTTAGATCTTTTTTGTGTCAGTCTCAGATGTATCTGGGATACAATGATCTGACATTTGTGTCAGATCATTGTATTCGGTAAAAGCATTGCATAAGTGTCAAAATAGGATTTTTATAACAGCTTACCTGTAAAATCCTTTTCTTGGAGTACATCACGGGACACAGAGCGACATAGTCATTACTAATGGGTTATATAGATACCGTCAGGTGCTGGCACTGGCAACTTCCAAAACCGGAAGTACCCTCCCCTATATAAGCCCCTCCCATCCGGGAGCACCTCAGTTTTGTAGCAAAGCAATAAGTGTCCCCAAAGAGGGGCGGGAGCTCTGTGTCCCGTGATGTACTCCAAGAAAAGGATTTTACAGGTAAGCTGTTATAAAAATCCTATTTTCTTTCTCGTACATCACGGGACACAGAGCGACATAGTCATTACTAATGGGATGTCCTAAAGCAATGCCAAATGAGGGGGGGGATACACCATATATAAGCTGAGCGCTATCAGACATGAGGATCTTTTGCGGCCTGCAACACACTGCGCCCAAAGGCGACATCCTCCTGACTTCTAACGTCCACCTGGTAGAACCTAGTAAACGTGTGAACTGAAGACCATGTTGCGGCCTTACAGATTTGAGCCAGGGAGGCCTGGTGATGCACTGCCCATGAAGTTCCAACTGCTCTCGTGGAGTGCGCTCTAACTTTGAACGGAGGCGGTCTCCTTCTCAAGCCATAAGCTTGCATAATGACCTGTCGAATCCACTTGGCTAAAGTAGATTTTGACGCTGCCTGACCCTTTCTGGGGCCTTCCGGCAGAATAAACAAAGTATCCGTTCTGCGAATCTGAGCAGTGGCTTTTAGATAAGCTTTAACTGCTCTTACTACATCCAAAGAATGCAATAACTTTTCCTCTACCGAAGTAGGTTTGGGGAAAAAAGAAGGAAGAACCACATCTTGGTTCAAATGAAACCTCGATACCACCTTAGGAAGAAAGGCTGGATGAGGACGTAACATTACTCTGTCCTTATGGATAACCAGATATGGCTCCTTACAGGACATAGCTGCTAATTCCGATACTCTTTTAGCCGAACAAATGGCTACTAGAAAAATCAATTTCCTGGTGAGAAGCACCAAGGAAATATGCTGTAATGGTTCAAATGGTTGTTTCTGTAGAACCGACAGAACCAAGTTTAGATCCCATGGACATATGGGAATATTAACCGGAGGACTAATACGCATCACTCCTTGTATAAAGGCTTTGACTAGTGAATGCGAAGCCAAGGGCCTTTGAAAAAATATTGACAAGGCCGAAATCTGACCCTTGATAGTACTCAAGGCAAGCTTCCTATCTACAGCCCACTGTAGGAAGTCCAGAATCCTACCTATTACGTACTTATGTGGATGCCATTTCTTGGCCTCACACCACGCGATGTACGCCTTCCAGATTCTATAGTAGATCTGCCTGGATACCGGCTTCCTGGCATTGATCATGGTAGATACCACAGCATTAGAGAGCCCTCTCTTTTTTAGAATGTGGGCTTCAATAGCCAGGCCGTCAAACCTAGGGCTGGTAAGGAAGGGTGGTATATCGGTCCTTGCGAAAGCAGGTCCGGACGACGTGGGAGAGTCCAAGGACTCCCCACTGAAATTTTACAATCTCCGCGTACCACGCTCTTCGGGGCCACGCTGGAGCCACCGGAATCACTGGTTTCTTTTCTACCCTGATTCTGCGGAGTAATCGAGGTAACCATTGTGGCGGTGTGAATGCATATATCAGCTTGAACTGATCCCAAGGGAACACTAGGGCATCCGAGCCGCAAGCTAGGGGATCCCTTGTCCGAGAGACAAACCTGTCCCCCTTTGCGTTGAATCTGGATGCTAGAAGATCTACATCCGATGTTCCCCACCGCTGACATATTGTCCAGAAAACCTCGGGGTGAAGGGACCCTTCCTCTGGGCCTAATTGCTGGCGACTTAGAAAGTCCGCCTTCCAATTCTCCACTCCTGGAATGAATACCGCAGATATGGCTGGGACATATTTTTCTGCCCATTTCAGGATGTAATTTACTTCCCTCTGGGCTGCACGACTCCTGGTGCCCCCCTGATGATTGAATTCTGACAGGGGACCCTTGGAGTTTGGATGTCCATGCTACTAGGGCATACCGGGCTGCTCGTATCTCTAAGAGATTGATGGGCAGGGCCTTTTCTGCATCCGACCATCTGCCCTGGAGAGACCATTGCTCCAGTACTGCTCCCCAGCCTATAAGGCTGGCATCTGTAGTGACCACCTTCCAAGAAATCGGACTGAAGGATCTCCTTTTTTCCAGATTCTGGGGAACCAACCACCAACGGAGGCTCTTGCGAACGGAAGGGGACAAGGACATTGTAAGTCTAGGGCCTGAACTTTTTTGTTCCAGGCTGACAGTATGGCCCCTTGCAAATTCCTTGAATGGAATTGACCGTAGGGTACTGCTTCGAATGATGCCACCATCTTTCCCAGCAGCCTCATATACAGGCGTATGGACGGCTGTCTTTTTTGTACCCACTAAGTGGATCAAATCTTTCAAAGACAACACCTTTCCTCGAGGCAAGAATATTTTTCTCTGGCCTGAATCCAACCTTAGCCCCAAGTATTCCAGACTTTTGACTGGTTTTTAGGGGTGACTTGTCTCGGTTGATAATCCAACCGTGAGATTCCAGATACTTGATTGTCTTGTGAACGACCACGTCTAGTTTTTTCACTGAGTGGTCTATCAGCAACAAGTCATCTAGATATGCCATTATCATTACACCTTGTGTTCTTAGATTGGCCAATAAAGGGCCAGAATTTTTGTAAACACTCGTGGTGCTGTGGCCGAACCGAAGGGTAAGGCTCTGAACTGAAAATGGCGCCCTTCTACTGCAAAGCGTAGAAATTTTTGGTGGACTGGAAAGATGGGAATGCGCAAATAAGCATCTTTGATGTCGATCGCGGCTAACCAATCCTCCCCTTGTAGGGCAGTGGCCACCGATCGGATTGACTCTATTGGAAAGTCCTGATATACAGGAATTTGTATAGCCCTTTTAGAATTAATATGGGCCTCCCGTCCGCGTTTGCTTCGGGACTGTAAAGAGGTTTGAGTAAAACCCGAACCCTCATTCTTCCAGGGGAACCTCCATAATTACTCCTTGGAGCAATAGTTGTTCTAGTGCCAACAGGAGGGACTCTCTCTTCCGGGGATCCCTTGGCACGTTTGACCTCAAAAATGGGAAGGAGGAGAGTCTTTTAACTCCAAACTGTATCCCAAACATACTGCGGAGAGCACCTATCTGTCTTGATCGTGTCCCGCCAGGTCTCTTGCGAACAACTGGAGTCCTCCCCCCCACCCGACTGAGTGGGGGCTTCAATGAATTTAACTTTGGGGGAGGTTTTGTACCTCCCCTGACCCAGGGTTTCTCATTACCCTGCTATTGTCCCTGTTTTTTACCCCCGGGAATTGACCGAGGAGGCCGTCGGAACTGTTACACAGCCGATGCCCCAGGGACTGGAGAAGCAGGCCTCTTAAAGAGGGACCTCTAACTCTGTTTTTAACCGGCAAGAGCGTATTTTTACCGCTGGAAATTTTCTGGATATATTTGTCCAGGTTTTCCCTGAATAAGCGTTCACCATGAAATGGGACGCTAACCAGCCATTCTTTACAGGGAGCTTCAGCAGACCAGTTTTTGAGCCATAGGAGCCTACGCATATGTACTATAGACAGCGTAAGGCGGGAGGCCTGATGGACTGAATCCTTTATGGCGTCAACCGCAAAGCCTAAGGCTCTAGGCAGATCAGCTAGGGCAAAGCCTGCTGATCTGTCAAGTCCCTCAAGACCTGTTTCAACTGATCCTTCACTGCTTAGCAGACCCCAATAGCTGCTACTGCTGGTTGTGTCACCAAGCTTGCTGTAGAAAGAAGCAGATTTTCATAAGGACTCCAATCTTTTATCTATTGGGTTCTTGAACATTTGGACATTATCCACTGGACATGTCAGTGATTTATACATACAAGAGATGGCTGCGTCCACTGTAGGGACCTTCCATTTTTTTTTTTTTTTTCGATGAACTTATCCTCCATGGGATAGACCACCGGAAATCTCTTGGGGGAATAAATATTTTCTCAGGACGTTCCCAATCCTGGTAAATGAGCCCTTTCAGTAAAGGATGAAGTGGAAAAGAACAGACAGTCTGGGGGCTTCTAGCGACCCCAACGAGGATACAGTAGTGGTTGATGGTTCCGCAAGGTGCATTTTTAAATGCTGATCGGACCATGTTAGTCAGAGACTGAACCCATAATCTTTCAGCTTGAGATGCTGAGAAAAGGTTCCCCCACTGTTGATTCCTCTATAACAGAATCAACCTCATCCTGATCCCCTTCAGGCAGGTCGATCCCTGTATGGGACTGTTGCTCTTCTAACAGGCACTCTGAAGGAGGAGACGGAGATCGGGCGTGCTTTCCCTGACAGGGAGGCAGCGATAAATGTTGACAATCTCTCTCTAATCCTCCCAGAGCTGAGGAAAAAACCTCCTCTGTTACATACACAGGAGCAGGTGAACTGAGGACAGCCACAGTACCAAGTACCCCTGCGGGGTCTCTACGGTCACTTACCTCTGAACTTCAGGGGAGACTGGTGCAGCAGAAGTATGCCCAAGATCCTCCGAGCCCGATGAGACCCCCTTCGCTTCCTGGAAGATTCAGTTCCGGAGCTTCTGGACGGCATATTCCTAAGCCTAAAGCTGAGGTATTCCAGCCGTAATACACCACTTTTACTGAGAATAGTCTAGCACAATTGCTGCTATATCACAGTTGGTGTCTACTAATGTGCCTTTCTAGGGGATGCCTGTATCAACCGCTTGCTGTATGCCCTTTTTTAAATGTTGCCAGCTCTGTCTCTGTACTTCATAGCCAGCTCACCACACAAAACTGTGGTTTTTACATGCTGGGACGCCCGCACATGCGCAGAAGCGCTGCGGCGCACACAGAGCGTCATCCCCCAGGCTCCGCCCCCTTTCCTGGCTCACCTCTATATATAGAGGCGCGTGCACGCGCACGTGCGCGGCCACGTGCGCCCTCGGCGCTAATTTTGAAAAATGGAGACTAGGGACAAGAGCCAGGGCCCCTCTTTGCCGCAGGCCGGGGGATGGACGAGCATTGCAACATGGCAGAGGAAGCAGTTTCCCATAAGAGAACTCACCATCTGCCTGGACTTGCTCTGCTGAGAAGAAACTAGTCCACATGACAAGAAAACATTCCACAGCGGCCTCTAGTGGACAAACACAGGTACCGCAGTCTAATATCTTAAATATATATAAAAAAATTTTTTTTTTTTTTTTTTTTTCTTGACCACCATTAAAAATTATTACATTTTTTTAGTAGTTACAGGCATGCACAGAATTTTGCGGGAATACCACTAGGTAACAGACAGAAAGACAAATTAGGCTTGGGGGTCCCCCAATAGAACCAAGTTCCTGGGGGCCCCCACTTACCTGTTCCCCGCCGCAGGACTTTGTTTGGTCCACAAAAGCCCAAACTTGACCTATCACGGCAGGCATTGTAATCAAACCTTCAGGGACCGGGTTCCCAAGGATTCCACTCCCCTGGAGCTGCATAGCACCCTGCACAGAAAACATCTTGGTCGTGGGTATGACCAGAGCTCTGGATCCCAGGGTCCAGCTCTCCTAAGAGAAGCATTACAGGCAAAACCTTGCTCTTCTCTGCAAGGCCCGGGTACCGACCGTTTAGCTATGAAGCTTTTTTGGTCGGATCCGGAATAGCTTACTGAGGCCCAAAAGAACCTGTACGCAAGCTCAGTGAAAAACACATGTTTCTTCTTGGCCAACACCTTAGACACTGGCAAAAAACTGAGGTGCTCCCGGATGGGAGGGGCTTATATAGGGGAGGGTACTTCCGGTTTTGGAAGTTGCCAGTGCCAGCACCTGACGGTATCTATATAACCCATTAGTAATGACTATGTCGCTCTGTGTCCCGTGATGTACGAGAAAGAAATGCTTTTATTGACATTAATTTTATGCATTGCAAATGCAAAGAGTCAATATTTGCACTGCAGTCACAGTTTTGACTTGAGTTAGTTGACCCTTCTTTTTAAAGATCTCTGCTCTGCTGCAATTTGCCCTGGGCCTGACAATCGTGGTGGCATGTTGTCATTGTCAATCAAGTTCAATTTGCAGAATTTGTGGGGTTTTTTTGGGTTCCCTTTCCCTCATCCTCATCACCAGCCTCTTGAGGTTGGATTGACCATGACCACCAGTCCACCACAAGTTCAACTTGTTACTTCTCAAAGGGATTAAGGTCTAGTTTCCCTTGCCTTATGGCAAGGAGCTCCATCATGCTGGAAAAGACATGTTGTTCTGTTCATCACCAAACTGTTCTTAGATGGTTAGGAGTAGGACTTATGCCGCGTACACACGACCGGTTTTCATGTCAAGAAAATTTTTTTTCTTGTTTCCTCTCAAGCCTGCCTTGCCTACAGACGATCGTGAAAAAAACTGATCTAGCAAAGCGCGGTGACGTCCAACACGTACGACGGCACTATAAAGGGGAAGTTTCATTCTGTTCGCGCCACCCTTTTGGCTGCTTTTGCTGATTTCGTGTTACCGCGTGTTAGTAAAAGTTTGGGAAGAGACGATTCGCGCTTTTCAGTCTTCGTGCTTTAAAGATCGTTTTCGGGAGTTCAGTTTGTGCTTGTGGGTTCGTATCTGGCTTTCAGTGCGTGTAGTTAGTTCGTATCTGTTTTTGCAGTGCGTTCTTGTCCGCTCATTACTGTTTTTCAGCTCGTTCTTCATAGGCCTTGCTGTTCTTCAGTGCATTCTTTTAGTTCGTTCTGATTAGACGACCGTTTTGAAGCCATGTTGCGGGTACGTTCTTGTCGCCGAGATCGTGCTGTGCTTGCTGCTGGGCTTGTTGCTATGTCCCAGATCCGGTCCATGAGGAGGGTGAGGAGGAGTTCATGGACCAAGAATTGGTTGCTCCAGAGGGACCAATTATGTCATATGCCTCTGCTGCGGGAGATCCGGGAGAATAACCCTGATGATTTCAGGAATTTTCTTAGGATGTCTGACCCCGTTTTTCAGCAGCTCTTGGCTTTGGTGTCCCCCTATATCACCAGGCAGGACACCGTTATGCGGGAAGCCATTACTGCTGAGCAGAGGCTCATCGCCACGTTGCGATACCTTGCAACTGGGAGAAGCTTGCAGGACCTCAAGTTCTCGACAGGCATCTCCCCCCAGGCTCTGGGCGTCATTATCCCAGAGACCTGCTCTGCCATTATCCAGGTCCTTCATGAGGACTATCTTAAGGTAAGTTTTCTCCTTTATAAACATCACAATTTATGTTTTTTTATGCTTGCTAATGTATAGTATATTTTGAACTGTCTCTAATTACCATGATTTGAATATGCTGTGAATGTCCCCTTTGTCCCCCTGCATGTTGTAAGCTTTGAATGTTCTATGTTTTTGGGCTACATGCATATTTGTTTTTAAAGCAATCTCCAGCATTAGATCCTGGGCCCAAACACACCTAGCCTAGTCAATCCCCATTTTTGTTTTGGACGCTCCATTGTAGTGCTTAGATTGCCTGATTTCCCCCCCCCCCCCCCCCTAATTCTTTTATTTTGTCTAATCTACCCAAATAAATTACATAGTACTATAGATTTAAATTATGATGTCCCCAACTCATCTCAACCCCTCCACCCTCTGAGAATTTCACAGGTCCATCAGAGTGGGTGATGTTTTTGTTGCTTATTTTTCTATCTTATTCAAGCGCACCTCCATCCAAAATTTTGGGGGTCCGCTCATCATAACCCTCCCCCGGTGTCAAAATTGACACCTTTCAGGGGGGAGGGGGGTGAAGATACCTGTTTAAGCCAGGTATTTTCACCCACATCCGGGAGTCATCTCTGCGGCAAATCTGCCTGAGCCAAGTCACTTCCCGCAGAAGACCCGTAGTGTTCTTGGAAACACTTGTCTCACAGAACACAGGAGGACCAGTCTGAACTGCGCAGCGCTTCTCGTGCATGTGCGTTTGGGAACCGGGCAGTGAAGCCGCAAGTCTTCTTTCCTGGTTCCCTCACCGAGGATGGCAGAGGGGGCAGCAGAGTGACGAGCAATTGTTCGTCCTCTGCTGCGGACGTTGCTGGACTCCAGGACAGGTAAGTGTACAATTAGCAAACCTCTGCAGCTGCTGTAGCTGGAGCTGCTGTGTTATTTTATAGTATTTTGGCTGCGTAGCTCCGCTCTAAAATCCTCCTTCCAAATTAATGCTATACTGATGTTTTGCCCAGAGTGTTTTGTGCTAACATGCTTGCAATGTATAGGTAGTAAAGTATATTAATTTTTTTGTTCCTTTGACTCCACAGTTACCATCGACGCCACAGGAATGGCAGAATGTGGCATCTGATTTTTCTCAGCAGTGGAACTTTCCCAACTGTGGAGGAGCCATTGATGGCAAGCACGTCCGCATCGTGCCACCAGCCCATTCTGGATCGTTTTTTTTTAATTATAAAGGCTTCCACAGTATTGTGCTCATGGCGGTGGTGTCTGCCAACTATGAGTTTCTATTTGTTGATGTTGGGAAAAATGGGCGGATGTCTGACGGTGGTGTTTTCGCCCAGACCGAGTTTGCAGACCGGCTTCTTTCAGAGGACCTGGCATTGCCACCTGCTGAAGATAATGAACATGGCCTCCCGTTTGTGTTCCTGGCAGATGAGGCTTTTGCGCTTGGACCACATTTGATGAGGCCTTTTCCCCAAAGGTCCCTCACCCCTGAGAGGAGGGTCTTTAATTATCGTCTGGCCAGAGCGCGAAGGGTGGTCGAAAATGCCTTTGGCATCATGGCCAGTCGCTTCTGCCTTTTTCTGACTGCGATAAACATGGCGGAGTATAAATGGAACCATTTGGTCATGTGCTGTTGCATACTGCACAATTTTTTAATCAAAAACTCAAACAATTATCTAGCTACAGTTGACCTTCAGGGCACACAGTGCTTGGATGGACCATTGGCAGCCCAGTTAGCTGGCCCTACAGGCTTGGCCCCCCAAAGCGACCGTGATGTGCGGCAACGCTATCTAGAATATTTTATGGGTAGGGGGGCCATTGCAATGCCTGATCATTTTTAAACCAATTTTGGTCATAATAAAAAATAATATACTGAAAACATCTTGTTTGCTTTTCTTTTGTTGTATTTGTTCTTTCTCCTAGGTCAGTGATGGTGAACCTTGCCACTCCAGATGTTTTGCAACTCCATTTCCCATGATGCTCAACTACACTGCAAAGTGCCTGAGCAACATTAGAAATGTAGTTCCAAACCATTTGGGTTGCCAAGGTTCACCATCACTGTGCTCGGTTATACTAGTGCAGTTGTAGTCCCATGTTTTTTCCTAACAAGTAAATTACAATCATTTATAGAGTCACACATTTTTTTAGAGGGGGGGGGCAACATTGATATAAGAAGCCACACATTGTTTAGTGATTACATTTTTTATAGGAGTATAAAATTTTTCACGTTTGTATCAAAATATACCCCAAATTTTTTTGGGAATTTGTATTTTTTTTTCTTTTTACAACTCAGTACAAAAATGTACAACACGAACAATATACCTTTATAGAAATAAAAGATTTCCCCCCCAAAAACTAAAACAATCTTTTTTAGAATATATACAAGTTTTACACCCTCCCAAGAATATGCTCAAGTTTTTTCAGTCTTTTCTTCATGATTTTGTTGGTTTGGCACATCTGGAACAGGTTGTCTTTTATCTTTTCAACCTCCCGAGAGCAGACCCTCACTTGTTTCAGCAACATCTGGGCAGTGGCTCTGGTGAAGGTTGCTGGTGCCGCAGGCATTAAAGTCCCTTTAAGTTGTGAAAAGAAAACGTCTTACTAAATATACAGGCCAACATCTATTACCTGAGGCTGTGGTGTATGACACTGACCTGGTGAGTTGCCATTTCCCTCTTCTGCCACATCCTGCGGTTGTGGGTCTTGAGTTGGTGGTGCGGGGTTTGCAGCCTTGTGTCTCTTAGCTCTTTGAAGCCCTAGGAGATATAACCAAAAGGTAGACTTGTGTAACGAAATATATATTGGCGTGAAAGAGGAATATTAATCATTCTTGGGAAGTGTGTTACAATTGTATTACTGATAATTTTTTAGGAGATGAACACATGATTGTATCCATTTCCCAAGATGGTAGATTAATCTCTTTTGGTCATGTTTCACACATGGAAACACACCAGGTATCCACTGGATCACCTGTGTGTGACACCATCAAAAGGTTGTTCTTGTGGCCCACACTTGTGCTAATGAGTCCAGATGTGTAAGCAGCTGCTGAGCATACTCTTGTAAACGTACACTGAATCTAGTTACATTAGCCAAATCTAATTACCAACAACTACACAAACATGTTTATAATTACTTCTCACATAAACATTTCATGATGTCCTGTTTCATGTTCTTGGGCACAAGAATCCAATGTTGAAATCCTCGTTCAATACCACCCAAACGATGTTTTGGTGGAATACATTGCTAAAAACATTTGAACATGCCTATTATTTTAGGATTGATAAAATGTCGTTCTAACAATGAATCGGGCCAAAAGCTTGTGATTGAGTGAACGTTTGAACGACCATTTATACGATCGATTTGTGTGCCCAAAAACATGAAACATGACATTTTTAACTGTACTACATACAGGTCCTTCTCAAAAAATTAGCATATTGTGATAAAGTTCATTATTTTCTGTAATGTACTGATAAACATTAGACTTTCATATATTTTAGATTCATTACACACAACTGAAGTAGTTCAAGCCTTTTCTTGTTTTAATATTGATGATTTTGGCATACAGCTCATGAAAACCCAAAAATCCTATCTCAAAAAATTAGCATATCATGAAAAGGTTCTCTAAACGAGCTATTAACCTAATCATCTGAATCAACTAATTAACTCTAAACACCTGCAAAAGATTCCTGAGGCTTTTAAAAACTCCCAGCCTGGTTCATTACTCAAAACCGCAATCATGGGTAAGACTGCCGACCTGACTGCTGTCTAGAAGGCCATCATTGACACCCTCAAGCAAGAGGGTAAGACACAGAAAGAAATTTCTGAACGAATAGGCTGTTCCCAGAGTGCTGTATCAAGGCACCTCAGTGGGAAGTCTGTGGGAAGGAAAAAGTGTGGCAGAAAACGCTGCACAACGAGAAGAGGTGACCGGACCCTGAAGAAGATTGTGGAGAAGGACCGATTCCAGACCTTGGAGGACCTGCGGAAGCAGTGGACTGAGTCTGGAGTAGAAACATCCAGAGCCACCGTGAACAGGCGTGTGCAGGAAATGGGCTACAGGTGCCGCATTCCCCAGGTCAAGCCACTTTTGAACCAGAAACAGCGGCAGAAGCGCCTGACCTGGGCTACAGAGAAGCAGCACTGGACTGTTGCTCAGTGGTCCAAAGTACATTCGGAAATCAAGGTGCCAGAGTCTGGAGGAAGACTGGGGAGAGGGAAATGCCAAAATGCCTGAAGTCCAGTGTCAAGTACCCACAGTCAGTGATGGTCTGGGGTGCCATGTCAGCTGCTGGTGTTGGTCCACTGTGTTTTATCAAGGGCAGGGTCAATGCAGCTAGCTATCAGGAGATTTTGGAGCACTTTATGCTTCCATCTGCTGAAAAGCTTTATGGAGATGAAGATTTCATTTTTCAGCACGACCTGGCACCTGCTCACAGTGCCAAAACCACTGGTAAATGGTTTACTGACCATGGTATTACTGTGCTCAATTGGCCTGCCAACTCTCCTGACCTGAACCCCATAGAGAATCTGTGGGATATTGGGAAGAGAAAGTTGAGAGACGCAAGACCCAACACTCTGGATGAGCTTAAGGCCGCTATCGAAGCATCCTGGGCCTCCATAACACCTCAGCAGTGCCACAGGCTGGTTGCCTCCATGCCACGCCGCATTGAAACAGTCATTTCTGCAAAAGGATTCCCGACCAAGTATTGAGTGCATAGCTGAACATAATTATTTGAAGGTTGACTTTTTTTGTATTAAAAACACTTTTCTTTTATTGGTCGGATGAAATATGCTAATTTTTTGAGATAGGATTTTGGGGTTTTCATGAGCTGTATGCCAAAATCATCAATATTAAAACAAGAAAAGGCTTGAACTACTTCAGTTGTGTGTAATGAATCTAAAATATATGAAAGTCTAATGTTTATCAGTACATTACAGAAAATAATGAACTTTATCACAATATGCTAATTTTTTGAGAAGGACCTGTACATTATTTTAAAAGCACATGCAACACCACGTTATTACCAAAAATCACATTTAATGTTAATCAACTTACTTTTTTGGATGACTTTTTTAATCTTTTTATATTGATCCGGCTCATGCAACTTAATGTCCGACCATCGTTTCCGGATCTGTTCCCGCGACCTGCGAACACCAAATTTATGCAATAGCGCTTTGACCACTTTATCCATGATCTTGGCCTTCACTTGATTTGGCTTTTTGTAGGGCCCATGTTTGGCGTCATAATCATCCCGGAGCAATATGGTGACCATCTCCACCATCTCCTCAAAGCTCATGTTAGTGGCTTCATACCTTCTGGGTCGGGGCCTGCTTTCTTCCCCACTTTCCACATCATGTTGTTGATTCGCCGCCATGTTTACACT
This sequence comes from Rana muscosa, assembly GCA_029206835.1. Classification (NCBI taxonomy): domain Eukaryota; kingdom Metazoa; phylum Chordata; class Amphibia; order Anura; family Ranidae; genus Rana; species Rana muscosa. Next base: position 387,118,119 of record CM055120.1, read on the forward strand.
CTCCGTCATTAAGGAGTAGCGAGAAGGGGCGGGGAAAGTAGTGTAATGAACGTCAGGGGCGGGAAAGCGTGCGGAGCGTCACGCATGCGCACTGTATATAACTCCAAAAAACATCGTTGAAAGCGACGTTCAGTGAGTGGAAGAAGGTCGGAGGAGACGAACGTGTAGATCGCGGGTACGTAACATTTTTCATACTTGATATGTCGAGGGTTGAGCGGCCCCGAACAGCAAATGTAGTGACCGTACAGACCTTTAAATTTGGCTGTGTCCAGGAGCATTAAACCTATAAACATTCATTCACTGTATGTTCGGGGCCGGGGTTGGGCAATATGCATGTAACTTGGCGCTTGCTTCCCGTGCTGTTAGTACTGGCCGTGCACAAAGTGTCATTTTTGAATTGGGAATAAACTTTGAAAAGTCAATCGCGGCTCTAAATGAATTCTTGCCTCCCGGCAAATGGCAAGACATTGAAAAGTGAGTTGTACCTGCAAAAAAAAAACGTGGGGGTTCCCCCAAATTCGAGTTGCAGGCCCTTCAGGTCTGTCAAGGATTTTAAGGGGAACTCCACCCCCAAATCAGGAAAAAAAAGGGCATGGAGTCCCCCCCAAAATCCACAACAGACCCTTTATCCGAGCACGCAACCTGGCCGGCCGCAGGGGAAGAGGGGGGGACGAGAGAGCGGCCCCCCTCCCTCCTGAACCGTACCAGGCCACATGCCCTCAACATGGGGAGGATGTCCCCATGTTGATGGGGACAAGGGCCTCATCCCCACAACCCTTGCCCGGTGGTTGTGGGGGTCTGCGGGCGGGGGGCTTATCGGAATCTGGAAGACCCCTTTAACAAAGGGGACCCCCAGATCCCGGCCCCCCCCCTATGTGAATTGGTAAGGGGTACATTGTACCCCTACCATTTCACGAAGAAAGTGTACAAAATGTTAAAAATGACAGTAGTCAGTTTTTGACAATTCCTTTAATTTTTAGTTTGGCTTTCTTCCATCTTCTTCCTTCTTCTTCTTTTCTCGTTTCGTGTTTCTTCATCCATCTTCCTCTTCCTCTTCATCTTCCTTCTTCCTTCGGTGTTCTCGTCCGCATCTTGCTCCGGGTTCTTCTTTCTCCGGCCGCTCCGTTTGAATTGGAGGTTCCCGCTGTGTGACGCTTCAGTTCATCAGTTCTCCTCTTGGTCCGGCGACCCCGCCCCCCTCTGACGCACAGAGATTTCACAGGTACTTTCCCCGTGCAGTCAGAGGGGGGCGGGTCCCCCGGCTCGCAGCGGACCTAGAGGAGAACTGCCTAACTTTGCGTCACACAGCGGCAAACTCAAATTCAAACGGAGCGGCGGGAGAACAAAGAAGAAGCCGAAGCAAGATGCGGACGAGAAGCCCGAAGCAAGAAGGAAGATGAAGATGAAGAGGAAGATGGAGGAAGAAACTCGAATGCAGAAAAGAAGAAGGAAGAAGATGGTTGAAAAACAAAATCAATACTAAAGGAATTGTCAAAAACCGTGTAGTGTAATTTTTTAGATAATGCAATTTTTTAAGGTGAAATGGTAGGGGTACAATGTCCCCCATTACCATTTCACATAGGGGGGGCGGGATCTGGGGGGCCCCTTTGTTAAAGGGGTCTTCCAGATTCCGATAAGCCCCCCGCCCGCAGACCCACACAACCACCGGACAAGGGTTGTGGGGATGAGGCCCTTGTCCCCATCAACATGGGGACATCCTCCCCATGTTGAGGGCATGTGGCCTGGTACGGTTCAGGAGGGAGGGGGGGCCGCTCTCTCGTCCCCCCCTCTTCCCCTGTGGCCGGCCAGGTTGCGTGCTCGGATAAGGGTCTGTTATGGATTTGGGGGGGGGACTCCACGCCATTTTTTCCCAGAATTTGTGGGGGAGTTCCCCTTAAAATCCTTGACAGACCTGAAGGGCCTGGTATGGATATTTGGGGGAACCACAATGCTTTCCCAATGTTTGTATCAATGACTTTTCTATGTATTGCAATTGACAGGAGACAACAATTAATTATACCCAGGAGAGAATTTAGTGTTAATTAAAATTAAAAAAAAATGACACTTGGTGCAGGGACAGTTCGAGGTACTCCTTTATTTTTGGGGAGTCCTTTTATTCCCACGATTTACAGGGCAACATTTACTTCAATGGGGTTTGGGTTCGGGGAAAGTCAGGTCACGAACTCTAGCTTTTTACAAAGTTAGCTAAAAAGAGTTCAACACAAACATCCAGGTGTCCACTCAACTCTATGATGACTGATCAATTGCTACGTTAGTGGCCTATATATGGTGAGAAAGATTTGGAGTAGTCCTGACTGACATTCCTTTTTTTGTTTTGGGTTTTGAATTGCAGAGAAAATGAAGGTATTTAAGGACCCAGATTTTATGTTGGAATTCCTGCAAAGATGGAAGAATCTTCCAATTTTATGGGAGACTAAAAATAAACATAATAAAAATAAAGAAGCCAGGAAGAGAGCACTGGAGACCTTGCTGGAATTTGTGAAAACTCAGATCCCCACAGCAACACTACAGGATGTGAAGAATAAAATTGGGACCATTAGGGGCACATACCGGGCTCAACGTAATAAAGTGCAAAAATCCCTGCGGTCAGGAGCAGGTGCAGAGGACCGATACATCCCAAATCTGTGGTACTATCAGCACCTGAGTTTCCTGGATGAACACCTGGAATCCAGGGAATCCCTTTCCAGCCTTCCACCCAGAACGACCTCCAGCCTTCCTTGCAGCCAACCCTCCAGCCAACCCTCCAGCCTTCCCTGCAGCCAACCCTCCAGCCTTTCCTGCAGCCAACCCTCCAGCCTTCCCTGCAGCCAACCCTCCAGCCTTCCCTCCAGCATTCCCTGCAGCCAAGCCTCCAGCCAAGTTGAGGTCTCTTTGGAGGAACAACCTCAAGTCCTGGAGGAGCCTGATTTAAATATTTGGAGCCAGGTATAATATTTCACAAAATATTTAGAGTAATAAAAGTTGAATGTTGTAAAAGTTTCAAAAAAAGTGTGAAAAATTTTAAGAGTTAAAAAAAAGTGTCTGACATATCAATAGACAGCAGTGGCCAAAAATTAAGGGCACCAAAAAGAAATATACTGGTGTCAGAATGATTCACTTTAATATTTAGTAGCATTCAATTACCAAATGTCATGAGGTGACAAATGTGTGTGAAAGATGAAGGCAAAACTAACTCGATGTACCTTTTTTAAACAGGATGAGGAGACAGGCCCCAGTGGGACACACGAGGAGGCAGGTGCCACTGGAAGCCAGGAGGAGGCAGGCCCCAGTGGGACCCAGGAAGAGGCAGGCCCCAGTGGGACCCAGGAAGAGGCAGGCCCCAGTGGGACCCAGCACAACACCAGGCCCCAGATCCCTCTGCTGCGGATTCCAGCAAAAAGATCAAGGAGGCTGCTTCAAATGGAGGAGGAGACCCAGGCCCTAATTAGGGAGGCTACTGCTGCACTCCGAGAGCCCCCCTCCGCTGCACAGGGATTTGCTGCCCTTATTGGGGAGAAACTGCCCCAAATGGGACTGGACCAGAGGCTGAAATGTGAAACCCTAATATTGAAGGTGGTCAATATGGGCCTGTTGAACAAACTGAAGGATTTCACAGACGTTGTGGACCTTTCATATTTTTTTGCTCAAGTTCCTGCCCCACTCCATGCTCCTGCCCCACTCCATGCTCCTGTCCCAGTCCCTGCTCCTGTCCCAGTCCCTGCTCCTGTAACAGTCCCTGCTCCTGTTCCAGACCCTGCTCCTGCTCCAGTCCCTCCTCCACGGACACAGCCTCCAAGGAAGGCTGCAGGGAAGGTCAATTAAAAAACCCGAAAATGAGCCCAGGATATGTGCCTCACATGGGCCCAATTTTTGTCTTCACATGCTTTGGTGTTTGCTGTGGTGATCTGGGTCTGCACTAATTTCAGCAGGGTCTCCAGTGCTGTCTTCCTGGCTTCTTGATTTGTACTTTACATATGGTTTTGTTTTGGCTTACCTTTTAATTTGTTATTAGGCCATAATAAATGGAATTTTTTTTGTAAGATACAAAATGAACATGTGCTTTTCTTCTAAATAGCCAGTTTGTAAGTGAGTAGGCAGGGACAGTGGATAAAAAATTGTGAAATTAACAAGGGACACTAACCTCATTGAGGCCAAATTAGAATAAATAATAATGTTGTGGTAACTTGACACACTCCAAAATAGCAAATAATATGTAAAAACAGTCTAAAATCTAATACCACAAATTAAACCCAAAAAAAAAAAAAAAAATGTAAAAAGTTTTGGGTATTTAGGGAGATCTGGCTCACCAAAATAGAGATTAATCATGATAAAGCAATAAATACTAAAGAACAAAGATTGTCCTAACTCTGGGAGAATATCAGCAGCAAGAGAATTGGAATATTGCAGCATTAGAACGAAGAAAAGAATGCGCTGCATTAAACGATGTAATAATTTCATGCATGACGAATGTGCCATCTCCATTCCGAACAGTAGTTTTACCAGAACGAGCGCTCCCTTTTCCTCACTTGCTTCTGATCATGCGTGCTTTTTTCACGTCGTTAAAGCCTACACACGATCATTTTTCATGAGGAAAAAAACGACGACGTGAAAAACGGCGAGAAAATTTAGAACATGTTCTAATTTTTCTCGTCGTTTTTAATGCCGTTTTTCTCGTTGAAAATAACGACATAAAGCCCACAGACGATCGGTTTTCTCGGCGAAATAAAAAAATGCCGTTATTCTCGTCGAGAAAAGCGGTCGTGTGTACGCGGCATAAGGAGAAGTTGTTCTCGGAGCCTGAATAGTATGTTTTTGTACCATTTATTCATGGCTGTGTTCTTCTTAGGCAAAATTGTGAGTGGGCCCACCACACCGCACACTCCCTTGGCTGAGAAGAAGCAGCAGAGCCAACCGCGCACACATGAATGTCACGCAAAGTGTTCCTATTTTTTTTTTTGGGGTATTTTATCCTTTTATTAAAACAGCAATATTCTTGACAAAAAGTTTTTACTTAAATAAAGACGTTATATAACGACTAAATCTGAGTCTCTGTAGTGCATGTTCAAACCTAACCATTAAAAAACAACATATTTGATTTCTCACTCCAGCAGCAGTTACTATATAATAATGAGTTTGGAAATGGTAGAGAAATGCTTAATTGATGGATTACAATTACAATTTAACTACACCCATTAGATTTTAGACAACTAAAAGGAGTTTTAGTCGACTAAAAAGGACTTTTAGTCGACTAAAACTCGACTAAAATGAATTGGAGTTTTAGTCGACTAAATACGACTAAAACTAAAACTATTGCAGAAGACTAAAATGGGACTAAAACTAAAATGTCATTTTAGTCCTGATGCCGCGTACACACGACCGTTTTTCTCGACGAGAAAAACTGCATTTTTTCCTTTCGCCGAGAAAAACGATCGTCTGTGGGCTTTATGTCGTTTTTCTCGATGTGAAAAACGGCATTAAAAACGACGAGAAAAATTTGAATCTGCTCTAATTTTTCTCGCCGTTTTGCACGTCGTCGTTTTTCTCGTCATGAAAAATGATCGTGTGTAGGCTTTAACGACGTGAAAAAAGCGCGCATGATCAGAAGCAAGTGAGGAGAAGGGAGCGCTCGTTCTGGTAAAACTACTGTTCTGAATGGAGATGGCACATTCGTCATGCATGAAATTATTACATCGTTTAATGCAGCGCATTCTTTTCTTCGTTCTAATGCTGCAATAATCCAATTCTCTTGCTGCTGATATTCTCCCAGAGTTATGAAAAAGTTTGGTCTTTAGTATTTATTGTTTTATCATGATTAATCTATATTTTTTGTAAGCCAGATCTCCCTAAATACCCTAAAATTTGAACTTTACATTTTTTTGTGCCTTTTTTTAATTTTAAATTTTTGGTATTAGATTTTAGACTGTTTTTCCATATTATTTGCTATTTTGGAGTGTGTCAAGTTACCACAACATTATTATTTATTCTAATTTACCCTCAATGAGGTTAGTGTCCCTTGTTAATTTCACAATTTTTTAGCCACTGTCCCTGCCTACTCACTACCAAACTGGCTATTTAGAATAAAAACACATGTTAATTTTGTATCTTCAAACAAAAATTCAATTTATTATGGCCTAAAAACAAATTAAAAGGTAAGCCAAAACAAAACCATATGTAAAGTAAAAATAAAGAAGCCAGGAAGACAGCACTGGAGACCCTGCTGAAATTAGTGCAGACCCAGATCACCACAGCAAACACCAAAGGATGTGAAGACGAAAATTGGGCCCATCTGAGGCACATATCCTGGGCTCATTTGCTGTTTTTTTTTTTACCTTCCCTGCAGCCTTCCTTGGAGGCTGTGTCCGTGGAGGAGGGACTGGAGCAGGAGCAGGGACTGGTACAGGAGCAGGGACTGGTACAGGAGCAGGGACTGGGACAGGAGCAGGGACTGGGACAGGAGCATGGAGTGGGGCAGGAGCATAGAGTGGGGCAGGAACTTGAGCAAACAAATATGAAAGGTCCACAACGTCGGTGAAATCCTTCAGTTTGCCCAACATGCCCATATTTACCACCTTCAATATCAGTGTCTCACTTTTAAGCCTCTGGTCCAGTTCCATTTGGGGCAGTTTCTCCCCAATAAGGGCAGCAAATCCCTCTGCAGCGGTGGGGGGCTCTCTGAGTGCCACAGTAGCCTCCCTAATTAGGGCCTGGGTCTCCTCCTCCATTTGAAGCAGCCTCCTTGACCTTTTTGCTGGAATCCGCAGCGGAGGGATCTGGGGCCTGGTGTTGTGCTGGGTCCCACTGGGGCCTGCCTCTTCCTGGGTCCCACTGGGGCCTGCCTCCTCCTGGCTTCCAGTGGCACCTGCCTCCTCGTGGGTCCCACTGGGGCCTGCCTCCTCCTGGGTTCCACTGGGGCCTGCCTCCTCATCCTGTTAAAAAAAGGTACATAGAGTTATTTTCGCCTTCATCTTTCACACACATTTGTCACCTCATGACATTTGCTAATTGAATGCTACTAAATATTAAAGTTAATCATTCTGACACCAGCATTTTTCTTTTTTGTGCCCTTAATTTTTGGCCACTGCTGTCTATTGATATGTCAGACACTTTGGTTTAACTGGTAACATTTTTCACACATTTTTTTAAACTTTGACAACATTCAACTTTTATTACTCTAAATATTTTGTGAAATATTATACCTGGCTCCAAATATTTAAATCAGGCTCCTCCAGGAGTTGAGGTTGTTCCTCCAAAGAGACCTCAACTTGGCTGGAGGCTTGGCTGCAGGGAATGCTGGAGGGAAGGCTGGAGGGTTGGCTGCAGGGAAGGCTGGAGGTCGTTCTGGGTGGAAGGGTGGAAAGGGATTCCCTGGATTCCAGGTGTTCATCCAGGAAACTCAGGTGCTGGTAGTACCACAGATTAGGGATGTATCGGTCCTCTGCACCTGCTCCTGACCGCAGCGATTTTTGGACTTTATTACGTTGAGCCCGGTATGTGCCCCTAATGGTCCCAATTTTATTCTTCACATCCTGTAGTGTTGCTGTGGGGATCTGAGTTTGCACAAATTCCAGCAAGGTCTCCAGTGCTCTCTTCCTGGCTGCTTTATTTTTATTTTGTTTATTTTTTGTCTCCCATAAAATTGGAAGATTCTTCCATCTTTGCAGGAAATCAAGCATAAACTCCGGGTCCTTAAATACCTTCATTTTCTCTGCAATTCAAAACCAAAATAAAAAAAAGGAATGTCAGTCAGGACTACTCCAAATCTTTCTCACCATATATAGGCCACTAACGTAGCAATTGATCAGTCATCATAGAGTTGAGTGAACACCTGTATGTTTGTGTTGAACTCTTTTTTGCAAACTTTGTAAAAAGCTAGAGTTCGTGACCTGACTTTACCCGAACTTGACCCCGAACCCAAACTCCATTGAAGTAAATGTTGCCCTGAAAATCTGGGGACTAAAAGGACTCCCCAAAAATAAAGGAGTACCTCGAACTGTCCCTGCACCAAGTGTCATTTGTGTTTATTCAAAATTAACTCAAAATTCACTCCTGGGTATAATGAATTGTTGTCTCCTGTCAAATGCAATACATAGAAAAGTCATTGATACAAACATTGGGTAAGCATTGTGGTTCCCCCAAATATCCATACCAGGCCCTTCAGGTCTGGCAAGGATTTTAAGGGGAACTCCACCACAAATTTTGGGAAAAAATGGCGTGGAGTCCCCCCCCAAAATCCATAACAGACCCTTATCCGAGCACGCAACCTGGCCGGCCACAGGGGAAGAGGGGGGACGAGAGAGCGCCCCCCCCTCCCTCCTGAACCGTACCAGGCCACATGCCCTCAACATGGGGAGGATGTCCCCATGTTGATGGGGACAAGGGCCTTATCCCCACAACCCTTGCCCGGTGATTGTGGGGGTCTGCGGGCGGGGGGCTTATCGGAATCTGGAAGACCCCTTTAACAAAGGGGACCCCCAGATCCCGCCCCCCCCTATGTGAAATGGTAATGGGGTACATTGTACCCCTACCATTTCACCACAAAACTTGGCAATATCTAAAAAATGACAATACACGTTTTTGGACAATTCCTTTATTATTGGTTTGGTTTTTCTTCCATCTTCTTCCTTCTTCTTTTCTGCATTCAAGTTTCTTCCTCCATCTTCCTCTTCATCTTCATCTCCATCTTCATCTTGCTTCTTTCTTCGGGCTTCTCGTCCGCAGCTTGCTTCGGCTTCTTCTTTGTTCTCCCGCCACTCCGTTTGAATTGGAGTTTCCGGCTGTGTGACGCTTAAGTTATGCAGTTCTCCTCTAGGTCCGCTGCGAGCCGGTGGACCCGCCCCCCTCTGACAGCACGGGGAAAGTACCTGTAAAATCTATGTGCGTCAGAGGGGGGCGGGGTCGCCGGACCAAGAGGAGAACTGATGAACTGAAGCGTCACACAGCGGGAACCTCCAATTCAAACGGAGCGGCCGGAGAAAGAAGAAGCCGGAGCAAGATGCGGACGAGAACACCGAAGGAAGAAGGAAGATGAAGAGGAAGATGGATGAAGAAACACGAAGCGAGAAAAGAAGAAGGAAGAAGATGGAAGAAAGCCAAACTCAAAAATAAAGGAATGGTCAAAAACTGACTCTTGTCATTTTTTACATTTTGTACACTTTCTTTGTGAAATCGTAGAGGTACAATGTACCCCTTACCAATTCACATAGGGGGGCGGGATCTGGGGGTCCCCTTTGTTAAAGGGGTCTTCCAGATTCCGATAAGCCCCCCGCCCGCAGACCCCCACAACCACCGGGCAAGGGTTGTGGGGGTGAGGCCCTTGTCCCCATCAACATGGGGACATCCTCCCCATGTTGAGGGCATGTGGCCTGGTACGGTTCAGGAGGGAGGGGGGGCCGCTCTCTCGTCCCCCCCTCTTCCCCTGCGGCCGGCCAGGTTGCATGCTCGAATAAAGGGTCTGGTCTGGATTTTTGGGGGGACTCCATGCCATTTTTTTTCAGAATTGGGGGTGGAGTTCCCCTTAAAATCCTTGACAGACCTGAAGGGCCTGCAACTCGAATTTGGGGGGACCCCCACGTTTTTTGTTTTTAGGTAAAAATGAATTTTCAATGTCTTGCCATTTGTCGGGAGCCAAGAATTCATTATAGCCGCGATTGACTTTTAAATGTTTTTTCAAACTTCAAAAATGACACTTTGTGCACGGCCAGTACTAACAGCACGGGAAGCAAGCGCCAAGTTACATGCATATTGCCCAACCCCGGCCCCGAACATACAGTGAATGTTTAGGTTTATGCTCCTGGACACAGGCAAAATAAAAGGTCTGTACGGTCACTAAATTTGCTGTTCGGGGCCGCTCAACCCTCGACATATCAAGTATGAAAAATGTTACGTACCCGCGATCTACACGTTCGTTGCTTCCAACCTTATTCCACTCACTGAACGTCGCTTTCAACGATGTTTTTTGGAGTTATATACAGTGCGCATGAGTGACGCCTTGCACGCTTTCCCGCCCCTGACGTTCGTTAGACTACTTTCCCCGCCCCTTCTCGCTCGTCCTTAATGACGGAGAGTGAAAACATAGCGGAGAATCAACGACATGAAGTGGAAAGTGGGGAAGGAAGCAGGCCCAGACCCAGAAGGTATAAAGCCACTAACATGGCTTTTAAGGAGATGGTGGAGATGGTCACCATATTGCTCAGGGAGGATTATGATGCGAAACATGGGCCCTACAAAAAGCCAAATCAAGTGAAGGCCAAGATCATGGATAAAGTGGTCAAAACGCTCTTCCATAAATTTGGTGTTAGCAGGTCGAAGGAACAGATCCGCAAACGATGGTCGGACATTAAGTTGCGTGAGCCGGAGCAATATAAAAAAATTAAAAAAGTGATCAGAAAAAGTAAGTAGATTTACATTAACTCTGATTTTTGGGAATACCGTGGTGCTGCATGTGCTTTTTATATAATGTATGTAGTACAGTTCAAGATGTCCTGTTTCATGTTTTTCGACACACGAATCGATCGTAGAAATGGTCGTTCAAACGTTCACTAAATCACAAGCTTTTGGTCCGATTCATTGTTTGAACGACATTTGATCATTCGTAATAATAGGCATGTTCAAATGTAGTTAGCAATGTATTCCACCAAAACATCGTTTGGGTGGTATTGAACGAGGATTTCAACGTTGGATTCTTGTGCCCAAGAACATGAAACAGGACATCTTGAACAGTAAAAGATGTCCTATTTCATGTTTTTCGACACACAAATCGATCGTAGAAATGGTCGTTCAAACGTTCACTAAATCACAAGCTTTTGGCCCGATTCATTGTTTGAACGACATTTGATCATTCGTAATAATAGGCATGTTCAAATGTAGTTAGCAATGTATTCCACCAAAACATCGTTTGGGTGGTATTGAACGAGGATTTCAACGTTGGATTCTTGTGCCCAAGAACATGAAACAGGACATCATGAAATGTTGATGTGAGAATTAATTATAAACATGTTTGTGTAGGTGTTGGTAATTATATTTAACTAATGTAACTAGATTCAGTGTACGTTTACGAGAGTATGCTCAGCAGCTGCTTACACATCTGGACTCATTAGCACAAGTGTGGGCCACAAGAACAACCTTTTGATGGTGTCACACACAGGTGATCCAGTGGATACCTGGTGTGTTTCCATGTGTGAAACATGACCAAAAGAGATTAATCTACCATCTTGGGAAATGGATACAATCATGTGTTCATCTTCTAAAAAAAATTCCTAAATACAATTGTAACACACTTCCCAAGAATGAGTAATATTCCTCTTTCAGGCCTAAATATATTTAGTTACACAAGTCTACCTTTGGGTTATATCTCCTAGGGCTTCAAAGAGCTAAGAGACACGAGGCTGCAAACCCCGCACCACCAACTCAAGACCCACAACCGCAGGATGTGGCTGAAGAGGGAAATGGCAACTCACCAGGTCAGTGTCATACACCACAGCCTCAGGTAATAGATGTAGGCCTGTATATTTAGTAAGACGTTTTTTTGTTTCCACTTAAAGGGACTTTAATGCCTGCGGCCCCAGCAACCTTCACCCGACCCACTGCCCAGATGTTGAGGAAAGAAGTGAGGGTCTGCTCTCGGGAGGTTGAAAACATAAAAGCCAACCTGTTCCAGATGTGCCAAACAACCAAACTCATGGAGGAAAGACTGAAAAAAATTGAACATATTCTTGGGAGGGTTTAAAACTTGTAGATATTTGAAAAAAGTTTTGTTTAGTTTTTGGGGGGGGGGAATCTTTTATTTCTAAAGTTATATTGTACGTGTTGTACATTTTTGTACAGAGTTTTATAAAACAAACAAAAAATTAAAATCCCAAAAAATTATTTTAAAATTTGTATACAAACCAGAAAAATTTTATACTCCTATAAAAAAAATTGAAAACTAAACAATGTGTAGCTTCTTATATCAATGTTGCCCCCCCCCCCTAAAAAAAAGGGGGGGGTTTACACTCTATAAATGATGGTAATTTACTTGTTACGAAAAAACATGGCACTACAACTGCACTAGTATAACCTAGGACAGTGATGGTGAACCTTGGCACCCCAGATGGTTTGGAACTACATTTCTAATGTTGCTCAGGCACTCTGCAGTGGAGTTGAGCATCATGGGAAATGGAGTTGCAAAACATCTGGAGTGCCAAGGTTCACCATCACTGACCTAGGAGAAAGAACAAATACAACAAAAGAAAAGCAAACAAGATGTTTTCATTATATTTTTGTTTATTATGACAATAATTTAGTTAAAAATGATCAGGCATTGCAATGGCCCCCCTACCCATAAAATATTCAAGATAGCGTTGCCGCACATCACGGCCGCTTTGGGGGGCCAAGCCTGTAGGGCCAGCTAACTGGGCTGCCAATGGTCCATCCAAGCACTGTGTGCCCTGAAGGGCAACTGTAGATAGATAATTGTTCGAGTTTTTTATTAAAAAATTGTGGAGTATGCAACAGCACATGATCAAATGGTTCCATTTATACTCCGTCATGTTTATAGCAGTCTGAAAAATGCGGAACCGACTGGCCATGATGCCAAAGGCATTTTCGACCACCCTTCGCGCTCTGGCCAGCCAATAATTAAAGACCCTCCTCTCAGGGGTGAGGGACCTTTGTGGAAAAGGCCTCATCAAATGGGGTCCAAGCGCAAATGCCTCATCTGCCAGGAAAACAAACGGGAGGCCATGTTCATTTTCTACAACAGGTGGCAATGCCAGGTCCTCTGAAAGAAGCCGGTCAGCAAACTCAGTCTGGGCGAAAACACCACCGTCAGACATCCGCCCATTTTTCCCAACATCAACATAGAGAAACTCATAGTTGGCAGACACCACCGCCATGAGCACAATACTGTGGAAGCCTTTATAATTGTAAAAAAAGGATCCAGAATGGGGTGGTGGCACGATGCGGACGTGCTTGCCATCAATGGCTCCTCCACAGTTGGTAAAGTTACACCGCTGAGAAAACTCAGATGCCACATTCTGCCATTCCTGTGGCGTCGATGGTAACTGTGGAGTCAAAGCAAAAAAAAAAATTAATATACTTTGCTACATAAACATTGCAAGCATGTTAGCACAAAACACTCTGGGCAAAACATCAGTATAGCATTAATTTGGAAGGAGGATTTTAGAGCGGAGCTACGCAGCCAAAATACTATAAAATAACACAGCAGCTCCAGCTACAGCAGCTGCAGAGGTTTGCTAATTGTACACTTACCTGTCCTGGAGTCCAGCAACGTCCGCAGCAGAGGACGAACAATCGCTCATCACTCTGCTGCCCCCTCTGCCATCCTCGGTGAGGGAACCAGGAAGAGAAGCCTTGCGGCTTCACTGCCCGGTTCTCAAACGCACATGCACGAGAAGCGCTGCGCAGTTCTGACTGGTCTTCCTGTGTTCTGTGAGACAAGTGTTTCCAAGAACACTACGGGTATTCTGCAGAAGTGACTTGGCTCCGGCAGATTTGCCGCAGAGATGACTCCCGGATGTGGGTGAAAATACCTGTCTTAAACAGGTATCTTCACCCCCCTCCCCCCTGAAAGGTGACAATTTTGACACCGGGGGAGGGTTACGATGAGCGGACCAAAAATTTTTACGATGGAGCTCCGCTTTAATAAGAGCTAAAAATGAGCACAAAAAACATCACCCACTCTGATGGACCTGTGAAATTCTTATAGGGTGGGGGGGTTGAGATGAGTTGGGGACATCATAAATAAAAGCTCTAGTACTATGTAATTTATTTGGGTAGATTAGACAAAAGAAAATAATTAGGGGGGGGGGGATTCAGGCAATCTAAGCACTACAATGGAGCGGCCCAAAAAAAATGGGGAGTGACTAGGCTAGGTGTGTTTGGGCCCAGGATCTAATGCTGGAGAGCTTTTTTTTTTAAAATATGCATGTAGGCCAAAAAAATGGAACATTCAAAGCTTACAACATGCAGGGGGACAAAGGGGACATTCACAGCATATTCAAATCATGATAATTAGAGACAGTTCAAAAAATACTATACATTAGCAAGCATACAAAAACATAGATTGTGATGTTTATAAAGGAGAAAACTTACCTTAATATAGTCCTCCTGAAGGACCTGGATAATGGCAGAGCAGGTCTCAGGGATAATGACGCCCAGAGCCTGGGGGGAGATGCCTGTCGAGAACTTGAGGTCCTGCAAGCTTCTCCCAGTCGCAAGGTATCGCAACGTGGCGATGAGCCTCTGCTCAGCAGTAATGGCTTCCCCCATAACGGTGTCCTGCCTGGTGATATAGGGGGACACCAAAGCCAAGAGCTGCTGAAAAACGGGGTCAGACATCCTAAGAAAATTCCTGAAGTCATCAGGGTTATTCTCCCGGATCTCCCGCAGCAGAGGCATATGACATAATTGGTCCCGCTGGAGCAACCAATTCTTGGTCCAAGAACTCCTCCTCACCCTGTTCATGGACCGGATCTGGGACATAGCAACAAGCCCAGCAGCAAGCACAGCACGATCTCGGCGACAAGAACGTACCCGCAACATGGCTTCAAAACGGTCGTCTAATCAGAACGAACTAAAAGAACGCACTGGACATGGACATCCTCCCAGAACCGTGCCTCCCGCGTGCCGCCTGGGGTGCAAATACAGCACACTCTGTGATACACAGCTGATCACAGATCACAATAAAGGGCTAACCACAGCGGCCCTTTACCATGTGATAAGCTGATCACATATAAACAGATTTGCCAGTTATCGGCAGTCCTTTTTTCATATATGCCGCCTATCATGCCACCTATCAGTGCTCGTCAATGCAGCCTATCAATGCTCATCAATGCTGCCAATCAATGCCCATCAGTGCTGTCTATCAGTGCCACATATCAGTGCTCATCAATGCCACTGTTCAGTGCCCATCAGTGCGGCCTATCAGTGCCACATATCAGTGCTCATCAGTGCCCCTCAATCCACTTATCAGTGCTCATCAATCCCAGTTCCCACTCCCTCCTCCCTCACACGGACAGGACCCTCTCCTCCTGTGTGCACTGTGGAAAGTGTTAAGCTAAGCAGCTGAATGATCAAACTCAGCTGCTTAGATTCACAGTTCCCAAGGTGCACACAGGTGGAGAGGGGTGGGAGGAGAGTGAGCACATTGGCTCTTTCCTGTCCTGTCTGTGGGACGGGGGCGACTGTCAGTGCAGGCTCTGAGCCATATGAACGATACACTCTCAGCTCAGAGCCCTGCAGCATGCAACCCCACTGGGGCCCCTCTTCAGTAGCAAAATGCGGGTTCATAGCTCTCATCTGCTCGGTGACCTAGATCCCGGCAGCTCAGGGATGTCTCACTCGGGAGCAGCAGGTTGCTTGGCGTGCCATGATGTCAAGGTGTGTTCCCAAGCAGCTCAGTGTGGAGCTGGAAGAGAGGGGTCCAGAATAGCAGAGGGAAGCTGGATAGGAGGGGTGACGGGGCTGTTATGTATAGAGGAATTGATTCCTGCCTCCTGCAGCTGCTGAATCCCTGCGGGAGGGAAAGGAGGAGAAGTGGGCATTCAGCAGCTGCAGGAGGCGGTAATCGATTCCTCTACATGCCGCCCCTCCTATTCAGCTGTACTGGGGGGCCTCACGGGCCCTTTGGAGCATGGGGACGGATCGCAAGTGCGACCCTTGTGACCTCTGTAGCTATGCCCCTGGTTCTAGCAGATTTAAATACACCAACAAATTGAAGCCAAACTCCAGCTCACACCTTATAATCAGTTACAGAAACTGTTTTTTTTCCTTTTGGGATAAAGGTTTTACATGAATAAATAAAAGCTGATCATTGTAAGCATCCTTGCCAGTGCTGGAAGAGAGCTTGTTCTTTTGAAAAACAACAGACCTACTGACTTGGTCATCAAATAAAAATAGAAGAAAGAAAGCCTAAAAAACAAAACAAATACAGGCATCACATCTAATGCCCCATACACACGATCATTTTTCATGCCATTAAAAATGCCATTAAAAAAAATGGCCATTAAAAATGATCGTGTGTATGCTCCAGAGCATTTTTAACGGCGTGAAAAACGGCCATTAAAAATTTCGAACATGCTCTCTTTTTTCACGTCGTTTTTCATGTCGTTTTTTTTAACGACGTGAAAAACGATAGTGTGTATGCTTTAACGACGTGAAAAAAAACGCGCATGCTCAAAATCAAGTATGAGACGGGAACGCTCGTTCTGGTAAAACTAGCGTTCGTAATGGAGATAGCACATTCGTCACGCAGTAACGGACTGAAAAGCACAAGACTGAAAAGAGCGAATCGTCTCTCAACAAACTTTACTAACATGAAGGGTGGCGCCATTCGAACGGAACTTCCCCTTTATAGTGCCGTCGTACGTGCTGTACGTCACTGCGCTTTGCTTGAACATTTTTTAAAATGATGGTGTGTACGCAAGACAGGCTTGAGAGGAAACAAGAAAAAAAATGACAAGAAAAACGTCAGTTTTAAAAATGACATTAAAAATTATCGTGTGTATGGGGCATAAGGCTTCGTTCACACCTGGGCACTTTGAATCATGGGCAGAATTGGCGCGATTCTGCCTACGATTTCAAAACGCTCTGTCAAATGACAAATCGCTCCTACTCCTTTTTTGGCGACAAACTTCCCCCGATGCGGATTGCTGAAAATGCAGCACGATTTATTGCGTAACAATTGTGCCAGAAACGCACCACATTCTCAGGTGCCATTGAAATGAATGGCATTGGCATCTGAAATTTGCGTTGCTCGGTTTTTCATTTGACAGAGCATTTTCAAATCGCAGGCAGAGTCGTGCAGATTCTGCCCATAATTAAAAAGGCCCAGGTGTGAACAGAGCCTAAGAATTGGTAAGCTGCGATATAAAAAATGTTTGCTTTTTGGGGTAATACTACTTTAAAAACTTGCCGACCACCGCACGCCGATGTACGTCGGCAGAATGGCACGGGTAGGCAGATTGGCATACAGGTACGTCCCTTTAAATCTGCCGCCCAGCGCAAACAAAGATGCCTCATCTTTCTGGAAAGAAAAGCAGAGAAAGACATTGTCAGAGGAGTACTGTAATCTCTGTGAGCAAATACTTGTAGTATCACACGTAGTATACGCAGCAAGTTTGGGAATTGCAACTGTGTAGAGCGCTGCCTGATGCAGGTGGTGCTCAGACACGGCCGAGAATCTCGTCATGAAAAAACTTGTAGTTTTTCTTGACGAGATTCTTGGACAAGAAACTTGTCCCGGCCGAGTGTACACACGCTCGATTCAAAGAACCCGCGGTTCTTTGAATGGAGCGAACGCGGTGACGTAATCGACTACGACGAGCGTGCGCTCGTCACATTCGATGCCGTCGCCGCCCTCTTGCTACACCCTACCTATGCCTAAGAAGGTACCGCGCATGCGTCAAAGTCATTTCGAGCATGCACGGGTTTCCACGGGGACAGGTAAGTGTACACACACACACTTTTCTTGTCGAGAAACATGCTGACGAGAATCTCGACGAGAAAATAGAGAGCAGGTTCTCTATTTTTTTCGTCAAGATTCTTGTCGGTTTTCTTGACAAGAAACCTGATAGCCGCGTACACACGACTGATTTACTCGGCAAGAAAGCTCTGCCAGCAAGTTTCTTGCTGGTTCTTGCCGAGAAACTTGGTCGTGTGTACGCGGCTTTAGGCCTCATGCACACTGGACATCAAAAACACCACTTTTAATGGTGTTTGACTTGCTTTTTTCTGCCTGTAAATGCCCCTCTATGTTATCCTACGTGTCCTTGCACATGTAGCGCTCTCCCTGACCCCCAGAGGCCTGGTGGTGACACCCAGAGACAGGGAGGGCTGACATTTCTCCTTAGGCTGCAGGTTACAAGGCATGAAGGGTGTTATGCAGAAACTTTTACTTTCACTTTTAAAAATTAACAAAGAGAATTTTATTTCTCTTAACAGGAAAATGTGGGAGAGAGGGTTGGGGCACAGGACACCCTTAGGCAAATGCAATAGCAAAGTGGCAGACTCCTCAGACAAATAGTAGAACAAGGTAGACAGTAATACAAAAAAGGGCCTTTACCACGCGATCTGTATTTCTTAGCAACAGCTGTCTCCTATAGCAACAACTTAATTCCCAGTCTTCCACTGAATTTCCTTGGATGAGTTCTCTCCTGAAGCTTTCCCAGCCACCTCACAGTCCCCGACTTATGAAGAGTCTCCTCTGGCACTCCTTCAGAACTCCATTTCTCTCAACATGCCACCGGCAACAAGAGTGGTTGACCCACTGGCAACTTCCTCTCCCATGCCTCCCGGCAACAACCAGGCTCTCTCTGACAGAGCCCCTGAACACATGGCAAGGCCTTAGGCTTCCATGCTGCTGCTCCTCACACGCCCATCCGGACCGCAGTCTGGGTGGAAAGAACCCAGATCATCTGACCTCCTCTGAATAAATACCCTCTTCCAGCAGCCTCAGCGGCCAAAGTAACTCCTACTGAGTGCCACCTATTGACAAAATGGAGAAACCACAGTTAAACCCAGGCTTAGGAGAAACCCATTTTATCAAAGACTACAAATTAGCCAGGCTAGATACCACCTAGCACAACTAAATTTACTAGCAGCCCTGTTTAGGACAAGGATGCTGCACACACACATAAGTGTTTACAGTCATTTAGCGACAGGAGCATTTAGAGGCAGAACAAAAAAAAACATCACTTGCACATTCATAAGAGCAGCGTTATAGCAGAAAAATAAATAAGCGTTAAGAGCGTTTTGTGCTTGAGCGTTCATTCATTTCAATGACCAGAATAAATATATTCTGGCCAATGAAATTAATGAATGGCCAAATGCATCTAAACACGTTTGCAAAACGTGGCTGTAGGCCTGTTTTTAATGCTGTTTTTCTTCTGCCAGGAAAAGGCATTCAGAAGAGCTGGGAAAACGGTGTGCACGAGGCCTTAAACAGTTGCCTATACCAGACTGTTCACTTGATTGGAAAGATTTTCTGACTTTTCTGCCTAAAACATTGTAATAACTATTGTGTGGTCCTTATTAAGCAGTTTGTCAAAAGAATCCACAAGAACCATGCTATCTCATTAAATCACACCCTGCACCTGCCCTCCCCCTCCAGGAGGTTGCTGCCACCCACTTCTGTAGTTACATGCAGACATTATCAGTGAGAACCGTTCTCACTAAATCCACAGCCAGTGTCTTCCTCTGCTGATTGATTGTTTCATACCTTACCTTTTTCTTGTATAGATCGTTCATTTGGCAGAGTGTACAGGAGCTGAGCGATCACATAACAGCTTATGTGGAACAGAGCTGTGTTGAAAACAGGAGATGTGTGTCCCTGAAAGGCTGTAAAGCTCACCACACACTATACAATCCGATTGTACAATCTCCTTACATAGTTGATGGTAGATCTAAAGGAGATTGTACAATTGTGCCTGCCTGACTGGATACAGAGTGATTGGATATATTGGTGTGTCCTCCTGGCCACCTTTATACACCTACAATTAACTAGCCGTGCTTATGGTGCCAATAATTGTTAAAAGCACCCCAATTAGGGAAGCAAACACACATGTTGCCTTGTGCAAAAAGAAAAATGCAGCAAAATGTGCAGTGAAAAATGTGCAAACTGCAACATGCCAAAATGCCCCATGAGCTACTTTACCACAATTGCTGCTCTTATGGCAGCCCATTGAAATCAATGAGCTGCCCTATGCGTGTCGCAGGAAAAAACATGCCAAAAAACTGCGCTCCCACTAGATTAGCTGTGAATGGGCCCGGAAAGTGAAATTTGTGCATTTACACAAGAACAATGACTGCTAAGTGTCTCCACCCATTCCCTCCCATGTACTTGTATAAAGCTGGGCATACGTTATGCAGTCTGATTGTACAATCTCAGTACAATTTCCTTTAGATTTACCAAAACTATGAAATAGGAGGATCCACCAAAACAATCTTTTTTGTCCATGGATGGACACAGCTCCTTAAATCTTGACATGTGGGTTATGTTCCTGTTCATAGGACAGAACTAGGCAGAACATGTTAGTTATCTTAAAACATGTAACTTTAACAGAGTTGAACAGCCCCGCCCAGGGGGCGGTCCCTCCGTACATAACCCTCCACCCTGCAGTCAGCAGCCTCAGTTTTTTTCTGCCCAGCAGAGGAGAAGGACGTGGCTCCCTTTGGGCCCAGAGTCCTGAAGATTTTTTTATTTTATTTGTATTTTTTGTGATATCTTCTATCAACTGCCGGCTGGGCGACAGACTGGATATTATAGATCCTTGTAGTAATCTTCCCAGTTCCGGCCATCGAGCGTGCCAGTCCTTAGCCACGCGCTGGTTCTGCCACGACGTACCCCATGGTTCCAGGGGTGGCCGGTGAGCACATGCACTGGGGTCCACGTATGACTAGGCTGCTTGCTGCCTCACTCACAGTGGACCGGGCCGACAGCTACTCCGTACCATCGGTTGTGGGTCTGTCAGGGACGCGCCAACATGTCCTCGCAAGGATGGGTAAGTATGGTTCCTCCTTTCTCGGCCGGATGGAGCAGCTGGGCATTCCCAGGATTAAGGGGTTCTCCTGTCCTCCCTTTCCCTGCTCTCTGTTGCCCTTTCCCCTCCTGCCCTAGGGCCCGCTACGACCGGGGTGTACCTGTGGGGGGGCTCCGGGTCCCTGTAGGGGACCGTGGGGCGCCGGGGTCCGTTTTTTGTGAGGGGGGTCTGTCTCCAGGGAAGTCTCTGCATGGCCTTCTCGTCCACATCCTGGGGCTGCGCCGACGCCATTTTTAGTGTGCCTGTTTTCTCTATTGGCGGCCAATTTGGAGTGGGTTTTGGCCTCTAGCACTGGCTTTCTGAACGGCGCACAGCTCATTCTCCTCACAGTTTTTTTCCTCACACACACGCTGTGTACACAAGGAAGGTGGGCAGCGGTGCTGAGCGGTCTCCCTCTGGGTGGTAAGTCCCCTGGGTTACCCCCCCCCCCCGGTCGGGGCAGCAAGGAGGGTGGACTTCTTTAGTGTTTTTTCACTTGGTCCCTGAGGGCTGTCAGTGGGTGTTAATGGAGTCAGTATCTGGCCTTTCTTCCCCTAAATTGCCTGAGGCAGCTAACGGTGCCCCTGCGCCTGTGGTTTCCATGGATACGCTGTCAACAGTCCTGGAATCATTTGTTGCCAGGGTAGAAACGGCGTGCGAAAAGAGAAAATAGGATTTTTTGTACTCACCGTAAAATCCTTTTCTCTGTCGTCCATGGATGGACACAGCACCCACCCCTCCTTTTTTAGTTTGTACTGCTTTTCTACAAGCTGAGGCTGCTGACTGCAGGGTGGAGGGTTATGTGCGGAGGGACCGCCCCCTGGGCGGGGCTGTTCAACTCTGTTAAAGTTACATGTTTTAAGATAACTAACATGTTCTGCCTAGTCCTCTCCTATGAACAGGAACATAACACACATGTCAAGATTTAGGGAGCTGTGTCCGTCCATGGACTACAGAGAAAAGGATTTTACGGTGAGTACAAAAAATCCTATTTTTCTTTTTCTATCAAATCAGGCAGGTCCCTACTCTACACAGTTGTTGGTAGATCTAAAGGAGATTGTACAAAAAGAGAAAACAGGCACACTAAAAATGGCGTCGGCGCAGCCCCAGGATGTGGACGAGAAGGCCATGCAGAGACTTCCCTGGAGACAGACCCCCCTCACAAAAAACGGACCCCGGCACCCCACGGTCCCCTACAGGGACCCGGAGCCCCCCCACAGGTACACCCCGGTCGCAGCGGGCCCTAGGGCAGGAGGGGAAAGGGCAACAGAGAGCAGGGAAAGGGAGGACAGGAGAACCCCTTAATCCTGGGAATGCCCAGCTGCTCCATCCTGCCGAGAAAGGAGGAACCATACTTACCCATCCTTGCGAGGACATGTTGGCGCGTCCCTGACAGACCCACAACCGATGGTACGGAGTAGCTGTCGGCCCGGTCCACTGTGAGTGAGGCAGCAAGCAGCCTAGTCATACGTGGACCCCAGTGCATGTGCTCACCGGCCACCCCTGGAACCATGGGGTACGTCGTGGCAGAACCAGCGCGTGGCTAAGGACTGGCACGCTCGATGGCCGGAACTGGGAAGATTACTACAAGGATCTATAATATCCAGTCTGTCGCCCAGCCGGCAGTTGATAGAAGATATCACAAAAAATACAAATAAAATAAAAAAATCTTCAGGACTCTGGGCCCAAAGGGAGCCACGTATTTCTCCTCTGCTGGGCAGAAAAAAACTGAGGCTGCTGACTGCAGGGTGGAGGGTTATGTACGGAGGGACCGCCCCCTGGGCGGGGCTGTTCAACTCTGTTAAAGTTACATGTTTTAAGATAACTAACATGTTCTGCCTAGTCCTCTCCTATGAACAGGAACATAACACACATGTCAAGATTTAGGGAGCTGTGTCCGTCCATGGACTACAGAGAAAAGGATTTTACGGTGAGTACAAAAAATCCTATTTTTCTTTTTCTATCAAATCAGGCAGGTCCCTACTCTACACAGTTGTTGGTAGATCTAAAGGAGATTGTACAAAAAGATTGTACAGTGTATGGTCACCTTAAAGGAACAAGTAAGAAAGTGGGTGAAAATAGAAAAAGAGGTCGTATGTTAATGAGGAAGGTGTGGTTTACGGTGGTAAACCACACCCTAATATGTGATGCAGTAAGGCAGTGCATGATGGGATATGAAGTTTCTTGGATGGTCACATAATGCTACAGGAATTGATCGGCTCAGAATGCATTTTTTTTTCTTTTTAACAGAACGGTGCACATTCAAAGCTGCCATGGACTAGGTAAGAGGGACAAGCACATTGGAATGGGTTAGGCAGAAATGAAAATAGTAAAGTCTTCTATTTATTGTGAAATTCTGTCTGAAAAGGTGCAGTTTGTTTAATGTAGGTAGGTAGAAAGATCACTACTACAAATTGTATCTCGAAAAAGAGTGAGCGCAGAGCAAAGTATGTACTTTATTGCTGAGTAGCCAGTGAGAGTAGATTCCTCTGGACATTGCTGTTGGTATTCAGCTACTTGTTATAAATAAAAATTAAAAAATGTTTGATAACATTTTTGCTTAATTTGGCACGCATCACCTATATCAACTCCGGGCAAGAAAAAGTTTTCCGTTACAGTATGGCTGCGCCCGCACTGCAAGGGTTAGTTCAGTGGCGGCTGGTGAAGTTTTAGGATGGGGGGGCGCAAGACCCCGCCCCTCCACGGTTGGCCCCTCCCACTTCTCATAAGCCACACCCCTTATAAAATCCACCCACTCCGTCCCCTGTATTCCACTCATAGTGTCAGCATTATACACCAGGCTCTGCACATCATATATCAGGCTGCACATTATACACAGGGCTCTGCACATCATATACCAGGCTGTATATTATAAACAGGGCTCTGCACATAATATACCAAGCTGCACATTATACACAGGGTTCTGAACATCATATACCAGGCTGCACATTATACACAGGGTTCTGCACATTATACACAGTGCTCTGCACATCATATACCAGGCTGCACATTATACACAGGGCTCTGCACATCATATACCAGGCTGCACATTATACACAGGGCTCTGCACATCATATACCAGGCTGCACATTATACACCGGGCTCTGCACATCATATACCAGGCTGCAGATTATACACTGGGCTCTGCACATCATATACCAGGCTGCACATTATACACAGGGCTCTGCACATCATATACCAGGCTGCACATTTTACGCAGGGCTCTGCACATCATATACCAGGCTGCACATTATACACAGGGCTCTGCACATCATATACCAGGCTGAACATTATACACAGGGCTCTGCACATCATATACCAGGCTACACATTATACACAGGGCTCTGCACATTATACACAGGGCTCTGCATATCATATACCAGGCTGTACATTATACACAGGGCTCTACACATCATATACCAGGCTGCACATTATACACAGGGCTCTGCACATCATATACCAAGCTGTACATTATACACAGAACTCTGCACATCATATACCAGGCTGCACATTATACACAGGGCTCTGCACATCATATACCAGGCTGCACATTATACACAGGGCTCTGCACATCATATACCAGGCTGTACATTATACACCGGGCTCTGCACATCATATACCAGGCTGCACATTATACACAGGGCTCTGCACATCATTAAGGATGAGTTCTGGCGCGTTCGCATACTCCACGTGCAGAGCCCGCCAGGAAGTCGGCACGGCGCTGCGCTAAACACAGGCAGGGAGACATTTCCCAATCTCTGCAGCTGAGCATCGGGACAATGTCTCCCTGCCTGTGATTAGCGCAGCGCAGCGCCGACTTCCTGGCGGGCTCTGCACTTGGAGTATGCGAACACGCCAGAACTCATCCCTACACATCATATACCAGGCTGCACATTATACACAGGGCTCTGCACATCATATACCAGGCTGCACATTATACACAGACAAAGCTTCCATTTGTTTTAAAACCCAGACGATATCTGGAGATCACAGACTAGGAAATGGTTTAAACTTGCATTTTAAGTTCTGACTTTATTAACCCATTGCATAGCCTCTCTACAACATTAAACGTTAGACGACAGGGGTTTAAAAGGTAATTTCGCTTTTGATAAGAAAAAAAAGTAAGTACTACACTACATTTTGTATTTTTACAATTACAATTACCTATGTAGTTTCATCTGCTGCCCGCTATGACTCATAAAACTGGCAAATGTTTAAACATGGTGTACATGTAGGGTGGTGTTTTGTACACGGTCAATGTACAGAACACCAACTGTGTTATGTAAGTTTCAATACAAGCAATAACAAGTAGGGATCTGCAATGACATTTGCCAACTTACAACCTGGAAATATGCTTTGTTTTAGGTCCAAATGCAGGCAAAAATTTGGGCCAGATTCATCCCTGAAATGGAGAACAGGGACGCACCGGACCCCTGCTGTGAGCCTCTCTGCACAACAGTGTGAATCTAGCCTGAACGGGGCCTTAAACTTACTCTGAAGTATGAATCGGACTGATGGTATATCAAGCACAGAAAAAGACTTGTGATGATCGCTTAGGAATATGGCTACATGAGATTACAAAGGGCTCTGATTAAAGCTTAAAAAATACTGGCATTTGACTTTTTTTTTCTCAGCCTGTAAAAGCACCTGTATGTTAGCTTATGTGTCCATGTGCACACAGGCGTTTACAGACATATTAGAAGCAGAGCAATTACAGTCTGAAAAAAAAAAAACCCATGGAAAGCACGTTTAGAAGAGGAGGTGAATCGCAGAAAAAAGCTAAACACACTGAAACGCTAGACGCATTTAAGCGCATTTGAGAGGTAATGCATTTAAATGGCCAGAACAAATAAATATTTTGCCCAATAGGATACATTTACGATAAAACGCATGACGCGCCTGCAGTGGGCTTTTCTCCTGCCAGGAGTTCTGATGTTTAGAGGAGCAAAGCAAACACCCTGTGTGCATGAGATCTATTGGGTAGATTATGAAATTTTATGGACATTAGACTATTATTAAAGAAGTAGGGAATCCGCGTTTAGGAAGACACCAGACAGAGGTTGCAGCCCCCCTAAAAACTCCCTAGGGAGAATAGGATATAATATAAAAGAATGAGGTGTTGGCGATACCTCCCACTATAGAGACCCACAGGGTCTAAGTGATCTCAAGTAAATGTATTAGGACAGGCTGTACTGAGTTCCTGGGTCTGTACACCTACGGTGCCCATTATGAGGGGTTGCCACCATCCCTGTACTGAGTTCCTGGGTCTGTACACCTACTTTGCCCATTATGCGGGGTTCCCACCATCCCTGTGCACAGTTCCTGGGTCTGTACACCTGAGGTGCCCATTATGAGGAGTTCCCACCATCCCTGTACTGAGTTCCCAGGTCTGTACACCCGCTGTTCCCATTATGAGGGTTCCTCCCACCATCCCTGTACACCTACTGTGCCTATTATGAGGGGTTCCCACTATCCCTGTACTGAGTTCCTGGGTCTGTACACCTACTGTGCCCATTATGAGGGGTTCCCACCATCCCTGTAATGAGTTCCTGGGTCTGTACACCTGCTGTGCCCATTATGAGGGTTCCCACCATCCCTGTGCTGAGTTCCCGGGTCTTTACACCTGCTGTGCCCATTATGAGGGTTCCCACCATCCCTGTACTGAGTTCCTGGGTCTGTACACCTGCTGTGCCCATTATGAGGGGTTCCCACCATCCCTGTGCTGAGTTCTTGGGTCTGTACACCTGCTGTGCTCATTATGAGGGGTTCCCATCATCCCTGTGCTGAGTTCCTGGGTCTGTACACCTACTGTACCCCCCCATCTGTCTACTAATCTCTGCATTCTTATCTCCCATCAGTACAACTCTGCCCCTAACTCATCATCTGCTAACCTCTGTCCCCAAACCTCTACTTTGCTAACCTCTGCAATCCAACCCTTCCTTCCCATCCACTCTGCACCTCTGTACACCACCTCTGACTGCACACCTCCTCTGCACCTCAAGCCCCCCTTTTTGATTACCTCTACATGCCCCCTATGCTCACCTGTATGCTGTCTAGGTGGACGGGGCGTGATTTGCATATGAATGCAGCGCATGGGGGATGATTTGCATATGAATCACTGTAATTTGCATAACAATAGGAAAAGGTAAAATGGCGCAAAATAGTTCTGGCATAATAGGAGTTAGAATGTCACTGGAAAATACACTATAAATTATTCCAATGTCCATCAGATGATGTATGCACCGGCGGCAGCTACTATAGGCAGAAGCAGGCTCTGGAAGATAAATGAGGAAAGGAAGGTGCGCCAAACTAAGTGCAGTATTAACGTTTTAATAACCATTAATAAAAACAGCCAAATGGCTACTCACAAATAGGAAGAAGTAATCAGGCATGTAGTGTGTAAATAGCATACAGGGTCCGGTGTCATCAACAGTCCGAAGGAAAGATGTAGGTCCCAGATGGAGAATAAGGCTGAAGGCTGAAGGCAGATGTAGTGTCAGCAATGGAAGTCCTGGGCGTAGAGATGCTGTACGAGTGTATGTTGTTGTTCTTCCTGTAGTGGAGGAAGATCCAGGACGATGCGCATCAGCGTGCGCTTCAGCGTGGAGCGTAGCGTGCCGTCGGACCGGAAGTGACGTGGTAAGAAGAACGGACCAATAGGATGACGCGTTTCTCAGCTTCCGCTGTTTCATCAGATCCATGGATATCATGGGGGTGGGCGGAGAATATATGGCAGAAAGGAGTGCTGTGATAGGTCTATTAGCACATATGCATTTGTGGGAAAAAGCGCAAAGGGATATTGAAAGCATGTATTGCAGGGATACAAGACGGCATGTTTAAGAAAAGGAAATTGAATAAAAAATATAAAATATAGTGTGATTTGATAATGGAAGGGAAAAAAGACTTTAATGCTTGAAATAATATATATAAAATATATATAAAATATATATATATAAAAAAAGGGGGGGGGAGGTATTATAAGACGAATTTCAAGAGGAGGGAAGGGGAGGGGGGAAAAAGGGGGGGGGGGGCGGTGGTGCTGTTAATATTTAAGCAAGTACAGGGAGAATGATATGGCAATTATGAGAAATCAGGGCTGGATGGAAGACAATGTAATACCAAGCAGGGATAGTAGGAGAGGATTCATAATCGTAATAATAATGATGATAATGAACTGTATAAAATTAACACATAAATAAAAGTTAGATACAATCTCAGTAGAGAAAAAAAGAAATAAAAATAAAAATGGGAAGAGAAAAGGAAGAAGGGAATGGAGTATTGATAACATGATATGTGATGTATAAAGAGGTACACATATATGAATATACATATATGTATACAAAAATAATAATAAAAAATAATAATAATAATAAAATAAAATAAAAATGGAAATAAAAAAAATAAAAAAATAAAAATAAAATAAAAATAAAATAAAAATGAAAATAAAAATAAACAAGAAAAGATAGAAAAGAATGGTGTGGGTGACTGATATGTATAGACACACACACAAATGCCAACATAGGTACATGTATGCATCCGTATGTATGGCAAAAGTTAGGCGAATGAAAGTGAGGGGACATCTGTATTAATGTGTAGAGAACATGGAGATTATGATGGGGAAATGGGGGGTATATGTAATAAACATGCATAAAAACACAATAACACATATACATATATACTAAAATCATACATATATAAAATATATTATATAAAATATATATAGGTGATAGAAAACACATGTATAAAACATATATAAATATATATATAAAAAATATATATATAAAATATATATATAAACTATGTGAAAAAGAGGGGGGGGTTTAGGGGGAGAAAAGGTGAGGGGGAGGGGAAAAAATAATAATAAAAGCGTAATGAAACGCATGCAGCGAATTGCATGAGACAAGAATACGCAGGGAAGTAGCAACGCAAGAATATTTAGATGATATTGTTAGATTCTATTTCTTCATTAAGGCCATGAGGCGACATAGTGTTCAAAGAATATATCCAATAAGTCTCTTGTCTGCAGAGACGTTGGAATCTCTCAACTGCAGTGGGAGTTTCTGGTATGGATTCAATGATCCACACTTGGAGGGCACTAGTGTCTTTGTGATGGTGGGCTGAAAAATGGCGTGCCACACTGTATTTAGGGTTGCCTCCTTGAACTGCACGACGGTGTTCTCCAAATCTGGCCCGTAAGGCTCTGATGGTTCTGCCTACGTAGAGGAGGCCACATGGGCAAGAAATGCAATAAATGATGTAGGTAGTAGAGCAATTGTAAAAGGAACTTAGGTTAAAAGTTTTATTATTGGCCTTGAAAGATTTTTTACCATGGGTGACATTAGAACAAGTTAGACATAGGGCCTTTTTGCATTGAAACATCCCTACAAGGGGGATTAAAGTAAGCTGTTTTAGCATATAGTTCTTATGATTGTTTGGTGCTTTCATTTTGCTTGGAGCAATCTTGCTCTTAATATTTGGGGTCCTACGATAGGCGAACTTGGGAGTGGCTGATATGGACTTCGATAGGTGAGGATCTTGAGTGAGAATAGTCCAATGCTTCATGAAGATGTTTTCCATTTTCTTATGTTTGGCATGGTATTGGGTGATGAAACGGGTGGTAGGTTCTGGGTTGGATTTTTTGGGGGGGGGGGGGGGCAGGGAGTCTTGGAGGTAGATGGTACGAACTTCTTCAATTAGATGAGGAGGATATCCTTTTTCAATAAATTTGTTTTTAAGTAGAATACTTTGAGATGTATAGTCTTCTAGTCTGGTGCAATTGCATCTGAGCCGGTGGAATTGGCTTTTGGGAACATTGTTGACCCACCTGGGGTGGTGGCAACTGGAATAGTGTAGATAGGAATTGCCAGCTGTGGGCTTAGTATAATTTTTAGCAGTAATGGAATTATCTATATGGAAAAGCTTGAGATCCAGAAAACATATGGACTCAGGGTCCATGGCAGAGGTAAAAGTTAATCCAAAATTATTGCAATTGCAGTAGGTAACGAAGTCTGTAATCGAGGTGGCTGGCCCATCCCAAATGATGATTATGTCGTCTATATAACGACCATAGAAGACGAGATTGGCCGAAAAGGGGTTGTTGACTTCAATGCATCTGGACTCCCACAGTCCCATGGTGAGGTTAGCGTAGCTCGGGGCAAAATTCGCGCCCATCGCAGTACCTTGCTTTTGTAGAAAAAATTCCCCAGCAGATAGAAAATAATTGTGCTCCAGACAAAAACGAGTGGCCAATAGGATGAACTCAATTTGGAGTGAATTAAGACCAGGATCATCTTTCAAGAAGTGGGCCACTGCCTCAAGAGCCACAGAATGTGGTATGGAGGTGTAAAGAGAGCATACATCAAGGGATACCCAAGAATATGAGGGTTCCCAAGTGTAAGGTTTGAGTAGGTCAATCAAATGGGTGCCGTCACGGATGTAGGAGGGAAGAGCTTGAGCTAATGGTTGTAGGAAATGATCGATGTAGAGGGAAAAGCTGGTGGTGATACTATCCATGGAGGCAACAATGGGACGGCCTGGCGGGTTGATGGTATCTTTGTGAATTTTTGGTAAGTGATACAAATATGGTACTTGAAAAAAGGGTTTCAGGAAAAAGGCGGCCTCTAACTTGTTCAGGATCCCATCAGCGAAAGCTTGCTTGATGATGTTGGTGGCTTCTTCTGTACATTTCGGCAATGGGTCAGCTTTTAATTTTTCATAGGTGTTTTTGTCAGAGAGGAGTCATGTTGTTTCTTTCATATAGTCAATTTTGTTCTGTAGCACTATACCTCCTCCCTTATCTGCAGATCTAATAATGATGTTTGGATTTGTACTTAAGGATTTCAAAGCTTCATATTCTGGTGGGCTAAGATTGTTATTATATTGTTGAGATTTGGATGATTCAGATGCACATAGGTCGGTAAGTTCTTTGAAAACTACTTGATAGAATGTGGATAAGTAAGGACCTTTGGATTGGGTGGGATTAAAGATGGATTTGGGTCTGAATGAAGTGTGGGCTATAGACGGATTGGATTGAGTATATTGTGACCAAACTATCAGGTCGTTCTCTTCATCCACGTTCCATAAGTCGCAAAGATCTTGAATTGCTTGTTGGTCCGCAGAGGTATCTAAGAGGTTGGGTGTAACATCAGAGGGGGTGGTGGAAGGATAGGTAGTATTATCGGCTTTCATATTGAAATGTCTTTTTAGGGTAAGGTTACGAATAAATTTATTAAGATTTTTGAACATGGTGAAAGAATTGGGAAGGGTGGTGGGAGCAAAATTCAGACCTCTGGCCAATAATGAAGTTTCTTGCGCATTCAGGGTGAGGGAAGGTAAATTATAAATTTTTATAGTTTTCTCAATTTGTCCGGGCGTAATGGATGGAGATTTGTGTTTCCCCCCTCTCCCTCTCCCTCCTCTTCTACGTGTTTTCTTTTGGTTTTTGGAAGGGATGGGCTGAGTGGAGGGGTCTGCACTAAAAAAGGAAAAGAAGAGGAAGCGGAAGTGGGTGCCAGTAAGTCACCAGATGTAGCTACGGGGGTAACAGTAGATGTGGGTCTAGCTGGAGCATGAGGACAGACAATGGGTGTAGTATCTAAGATATCCTGGGGGATGGAGTCTACAGTGGATAATACGAAGGAGCTGGTGGAGTTGGGGATAATGAGGGGGTGACTGTCTTTGATAGTGCTAGTATCAAGGGAAAGATTAGGGGTAGAAGTTACTTTGAGTGATTTGGTGGGTCTAGGGGCAGTGGTAGTGATGGCAGGACGTGGTCCAGGGAATGCAGGTGTGTGGGTGGGAATGGGAGGGGGAAGGGGAGGTTTGGGTAGGGATGGCAGGACCAGGAGGGGAGGAATAGTGGGATGAGAGAATTTTCTCTTCCAATTGAAAACTCTATTATTAGTATAATCATCCAGATCTCTCCGGAATTTGCCTAATTTATTTTGTATCAGGGAATCTTCGCTTTTTTTGGTGTTAATTTTAAAAGTTCTTAACCATTCTATAGGTAGGGAAGGATAAGAGGAGTGGAGGTTCGAGATATTATCTTTGATTTTCTGTCTAAGGGTTTGGTAGCGTTGGTCTCTGTGGCTAATGAGGATTTTAATCCATTTTTGGGTGCAGAATTCTGCTATACCTTCCCACTCTATACGTGAATTGGTATCGAGGAAGGAGCAACCCTTAAGGACACGAAGTCCACGGGGAGAAACTTTGGATAGGAAATATTGTTTAAGAAAAAAACAATCCCACCATTGTTGGTTGGCTGATGTGGTGAGATCTTCTATCCGTCTCATTCTCGTGCATGTGTCCCTGTATTTGGCGTCCGGCCATGCACGGGAATGGACATGGGGGCTAAAAAAATTGGGAGGAAAAAAGGTATAAAATTCATCCAGTAAATCATATTTGTGTTTCTCTATTTGTTCAATGATATCCATATAAGCATATAGGAATGTAGTGGAGCGCTTAAAAAACGGCAGCAAATGCGTATATACTGTACGAGGTACACAGTACAATGGGGGATGGGGAAAAAAGGTGTGTACATACACAATACAAAAAATTAAATAAAAGATGATAATAATAATGAAATAATAAAAGTAAAAAATAAAAAATTATGGTAAAAAATTGTACAATAAATATGCACAATAAAATCACAATGAGATGACCATAACAAGAGGGAATGAAATTATACCAGCAACACAAATGCAGCTCATAAAAATGCTTCAAATATATCAACAGGAAAAGGTAAAATGGCGCAAAATAGTTCTGGCATAATAGGAGTTAGAATGTCACTGGAAAATACACTATAAATTATTCCAATGTCCATCAGATGATGTATGCACCAGCGGCAGCTACCATAGGCAGAAGCAGGCTCTGGAAGATAAATGAGGAAAGGAAGGTGCGCCAAACTACCGGTAAGTGCAGTATTAACGTTTTAATAACCATTAATAAAAACAGCAAAATGGCTACTCACAAATAGGAAGAAGTAATCAGGCATGTAGTGTGTAAATAGCATACAGGGTCCGGTGTCATCAACAGTCCGAGGGAAAGATGTAGGTCCCAGATGGAGAATAAGGCTGAAGGCTGAAGGCAGATGTAGTGTCAGCAATGGAAGTCCTGGGCGTAGAGATGCTGTACGAGTGTATGTTGTTGTTCTTCCTGTAGTGGAGGAAGATCCAGGACGATGCGCATCAGCGTGCGCTTCAGCGTGGAGTGCAGCGTGCCGTCGGACCGGAAGTGACGTGGTAAGAAGAACGGACCAATAGGATGACGCGTTTCTCAGCTTCCGCTGTTTCATCAGATCCATGGATATCATGGGGGTGGGCGGAGAATATATGGCAGAAAGGAGTGCTGTGATAGGTCGATTAGCACATATGCATTTGTGGGAAAAAGCGCAAAGGGATATTGAAAGCATGTATTGCAGGGATAGAAGACGGCATGTTTAACCACTTAAGCCCCGGACCATTTGGTAGCTAGAGGACCAGAGGTGAATTCAGAATTTTGCACTGCGCTGCTTTAACTGTAAATTGTGCGGACATGCAATGTTGTACTGAAACGAAATTTGCGTCCTTTTCTTCCCACAAATAGAGCTTTCTTTTAATGGTATTTGATTGCCTCTGCAATTTTTATTTTTTGCGAGATAAACGGAAAAAGACCGAAAGAAAAATCGAATAAACTCAATTGTAGTCATACATTTAGGCCAAAATGTATTCAGCCACATGTCTTTAGTAAAAAAAATGTCAATAAGCGTATATTTATTGGTTTGCGCAAAAGTTATAGCGTCTACAAACTAGGGTACATTTTCTGGAATTTACACAGCTTTTAATTTATGACTGCCTATCTCATTTCTTGAGGTGCTAAAATGGCAGGGCAGTACAAACCCCCCCAAATGACCCCATTTTGGAAAGTAGACACCCCAGGGAAATTGCTGAGAGGCATGTTGAGCCCATTGAATATTTTTTTTTTTTTGTCCCAAGTGATTGAATGACAAAAAAAAAAAAAATTACAAAAAGTTGTCACTAAATGATATATTGCTCACACATGCCATGGTTATATGTGGAATTGCACCCCAAAATACATTCTGCTTCTTCTCCTGAGTACGGGGATACCACATGTGTGGGACTTTTTAGGAGCCTAGCCGCATACGGGCCCCCGAAAACCAAGCACCGCCTTCAGGATTTCTAAGGGCGCAAATTTTTGATTTCACTCCTCACTACCTATCACAGTTTCGAAGGCCATAAAATGCCAAAATAGCACAAAACCCCCCTAAATGACCCCATTTTGGAAAGTAGACACCCCAAGCTATTTACTGAGAGGCATGATTAGTCCATGGAATATTTTATATTTTGCCACAAGTTGCGGGAATATGACAAACTTTTTTTTTTTTGCACAAAGTTGTCACTAAATGATATATTGCTCACACATGCCATGGGCATATGTGAAATTACACCCCAAAATACATTCTGCTGCTTCTCCTGAGTATGGGGATACCACATGTGTGGGACTTTTTGGGAGCCTAGTCGCGTACGGGACCCCAAAAACCAAGCACCGCCTTCAAGGTTTCTAAGGGCATACATTTTTGATTTCACTCCTCACTACCTATCACTACCTATCACAGTTTTGAAGGCCATAAAATGCCAAGATGGCACAAAACCCCCCCAAATGACCCCATTTTGGAAAGTAGACACCCCAAGCTATTTGCTTAGAGGCATGTTGAGCCCATTGAATATTTTTTTTTTTTGTCCCAAATGATTGAATAATGACAAAAAGAAAAAAAAAAGAAAAAATGTACAAAAAGTTGTCACTAAATGATATATTGCTCACACATGCCATGGTTATATGTGGAATTGCACCCCAAAATACATTCTGCTGCTTCTCCTGAGTACAGGGATACCACATGTGTGGGACTTTTTGGGAGCCTAGCCGGGTACGGGGCCCAAAAACCAAGACTGGCTGCTTGCTGCCTCACTCACAGTGGACCGGGCCGACAGCTACTCCGTACCATCGGTTGTGGGTCTGTCAGGGACGCGCCAACATGTCCTCGCAAGGATGGGTAAGTATGGTTCCTCCTTTCTCGGCCGGATGGAGCAGCTGGGCATTCCCAGGATTAAGGGGTTCTCCTGTCCTCCCTTTCCCTGCTCTCTGTTGCCCTTTCCCCTCCTGCCCTAGGGCCCGCTGCGACCGGGGTGTACCTGTGGGGGGGCTCCGGGTCCCTGTAGGGGACCGTGGGGCGCCGGGGTCCGTTTTTTGTGAGGGGGGTCTGTCTCCAGGGAAGTCTCTGCATGGCCTTCTCGTCCACATCCTGGGGCTGCGCCGACGCCATTTTTAGTGTGCCTGTTTTCTCTATTGGCGGCCAATTTGGAGTGGGTTTTGGCCTCTAGCACTGGCTTTCTGAACGGCGCACAGCTCATTCTCCTCACAGTTTTTTTCCTCACACACACGCTGTGTACACAAGGAAGGTGGGCAGCGGTGCTGAGCGGTCTCCCTCTGGGTGGTAAGTCCCCTGGGTTACCCCCCCCCCCGGTCGGGGCAGCAAGGAGGGTGGACTTCTTTAGTGTTTTTTCACTTGGTCCCTGAGGGCTGTCAGTGGGTGTTAATGGAGTCAGTATCTGGCCTTTCTTCCCCTAAATTGCCTGAGGCAGCTAACGGTGCCCCTGCGCCTGTGGTTTCCATGGATACGCTGTCAACAGTCCTGGAATCATTTGTTGCCAGGGTAGAAACGGCGTGCGAAAAGAGAAAATAGGATTTTTTGTACTCACCGTAAAATCCTTTTCTCTGTCGTCCATGGATGGACACAGCACCCACCCCTCCTTTTTTAGTTTGTACTGCTTTTCTACAAGCTGAGGCTGCTGACTGCAGGGTGGAGGGTTATGTGCGGAGGGACCGCCCCCTGGGCGGGGCTGTTCAACTCTGTTAAAGTTACATGTTTTAAGATAACTAACATGTTCTGCCTAGTCCTCTCCTATGAACAGGAACATAACACACATGTCAAGATTTAGGGAGCTGTGTGCGTCCATGGACTACAGAGAAAAGGATTTTACGGTGAGTACAAAAAATCCTATTTTTCTTTTTCTATCAAATCAGGCAGGTCCCTACTCTACACAGTTGTTGGTAGATCTAAAGGAGATTGTACAAAAAGAGAAAACAGGCACACTAAAAATGGCGTCGGCGCAGCCCCAGGATGTGGACGAGAAGGCCATGCAGAGACTTCCCTGGAGACAGACCCCCCTCACAAAAAACGGACCCCGGCACCCCATGGTCCCCTACAGGGACCCGGAGCCCCCCCACAGGTACACCCCGGTCGCAGCGGGCCCTAGGGCAGGAGGGGAAAGGGCAACAGAGAGCAGGGAAAGGGAGGACAGGAGAACCCCTTAATCCTGGGAATGCCCAGCTGCTCCATCCTGCCGAGAAAGGAGGAACCATACTTACCCATCCTTGCGAGGACATGTTGGCGCGTCCCTGACAGACCCACAACCGATGGTACGGAGTAGCTGTCGGCCCGGTCCACTGTGAGTGAGGCAGCAAGCAGCCTAGTCATACGTGGACCCCAGTGCATGTGCTCACCGGCCACCCCTGGAACCATGGGGTACGTCGTGGCAGAACCAGCGCGTGGCTAAGGACTGGCACGCTCGATGGCCGGAACTGGGAAGATTACTACAAGGATCTATAATATCCAGTCTGTCGCCCAGCCGGCAGTTGATAGAAGATATCACAAAAAATACAAATAAAATAAAAAAATCTTCAGGACTCTGGGCCCAAAGGGAGCCACGTCCTTCTCCTCTGCTGGGCAGAAAAAAACTGAGGCTGCTGACTGCAGGGTGGAGGGTTATGTACGGAGGGACCGCCCCCTGGGCGGGGCTGTTCAACTCTGTTAAAGTTACATGTTTTAAGATAACTAACATGTTCTGCCTAGTCCTCTCCTATGAACAGGAACATAACACACATGTCAAGATTTAGGGAGCTGTGTCCGTCCATGGACTACAGAGAAAAGGATTTTACGGTGAGTACAAAAAATCCTATTTTTCTTTTTCTATCAAATCAGGCAGGTCCCTACTCTACACAGTTGTTGGTAGATCTAAAGGAGATTGTACAAAAAGATTGTACAGTGTATGGTCACCTTAAAGGAACAAGTAAGAAAGTGGGTGAAAATAGAAAAAGAGGTCGTATGTTAATGAGGAAGGTGTGGTTTACGGTGGTAAACCACACCCTAATATGTGATGCAGTAAGGCAGTGCATGATGGGATATGAAGTTTCTTGGATGGTCACATAATGCTACAGGAATTGATCGGCTCAGAATGCATTTTTTTTTCTTTTTAACAGAACGGTGCACATTCAAAGCTGCCATGGACTAGGTAAGAGGGACAAGCACATTGGAATGGGTTAGGCAGAAATGAAAATAGTAAAGTCTTCTATTTATTGTGAAATTCTGTCTGAAAAGGTGCAGTTTGTTTAATGTAGGTAGGTAGAAAGATCACTACTACAAATTGTATCTCGAAAAAGAGTGAGCGCAGAGCAAAGTATGT
The DNA here is from genome assembly GCA_029206835.1 of Rana muscosa. Lineage (NCBI taxonomy): Eukaryota > Metazoa > Chordata > Amphibia > Anura > Ranidae > Rana > Rana muscosa. The sequence goes on from CM055120.1 coordinate 387,155,152, forward strand.
ACTTTATTGCTGAGTAGCCAGTGAGAGTAGATTCCTCTGGACATTGCTGTTGGTATTCAGCTACTTGTTATAAATAAAAATTAAAAAATGTTTGATAACATTTTTGCTTAATTTGGCACGCATCACCTATATCAACTCCGGGCAAGAAAAAGTTTTCCGTTACAGTATGGCTGCGCCCGCACTGCAAGGGTTAGTTCAGTGGCGGCTGGTGAAGTTTTAGGATGGGGGGGCGCAAGACCCCGCCCCTCCACGGTTGGCCCCTCCCACTTCTCATAAGCCACACCCCTTATAAAATCCACCCACTCCGTCCCCTGTATTCCACTCATAGTGTCAGCATTATACACCAGGCTCTGCACATCATATATCAGGCTGCACATTATACACAGGGCTCTGCACATCATATACCAGGCTGTATATTATAAACAGGGCTCTGCACATAATATACCAAGCTGCACATTATACACAGGGTTCTGAACATCATATACCAGGCTGCACATTATACACAGGGTTCTGCACATTATACACAGTGCTCTGCACATCATATACCAGGCTGCACATTATACACAGGGCTCTGCACATCATATACCAGGCTGCACATTATACACAGGGCTCTGCACATCATATACCAGGCTGCACATTATACACCGGGCTCTGCACATCATATACCAGGCTGCAGATTATACACTGGGCTCTGCACATCATATACCAGGCTGCACATTATACACAGGGCTCTGCACATCATATACCAGGCTGCACATTTTACGCAGGGCTCTGCACATCATATACCAGGCTGCACATTATACACAGGGCTCTGCACATCATATACCAGGCTGAACATTATACACAGGGCTCTGCACATCATATACCAGGCTACACATTATACACAGGGCTCTGCACATTATACACAGGGCTCTGCATATCATATACCAGGCTGTACATTATACACAGGGCTCTACACATCATATACCAGGCTGCACATTATACACAGGGCTCTGCACATCATATACCAAGCTGTACATTATACACAGAACTCTGCACATCATATACCAGGCTGCACATTATACACAGGGCTCTGCACATCATATACCAGGCTGCACATTATACACAGGGCTCTGCACATCATATACCAGGCTGTACATTATACACCGGGCTCTGCACATCATATACCAGGCTGCACATTATACACAGGGCTCTGCACATCATTAAGGATGAGTTCTGGCGCGTTCGCATACTCCACGTGCAGAGCCCGCCAGGAAGTCGGCACGGCGCTGCGCTAAACACAGGCAGGGAGACATTTCCCAATCTCTGCAGCTGAGCATCGGGACAATGTCTCCCTGCCTGTGATTAGCGCAGCGCAGCACCGACTTCCTGGCGGGCTCTGCACTTGGAGTATGCGAACACGCCAGAACTCATCCCTACACATCATATACCAGGCTGCACATTATACACAGGGCTCTGCACATCATATACCAGGCTGCACATTATACACAGACAAAGCTTCCATTTGTTTTAAAACCCAGACGATATCTGGAGATCACAGACTAGGAAATGGTTTAAACTTGCATTTTAAGTTCTGACTTTATTAACCCATTGCATAGCCTCTCTACAACATTAAACGTTAGACGACAGGGGTTTAAAAGGTAATTTCGCTTTTGATAAGAAAAAAAAGTAAGTACTACACTACATTTTGTATTTTTACAATTACAATTACCTATGTAGTTTCATCTGCTGCCCGCTATGACTCATAAAACTGGCAAATGTTTAAACATGGTGTACATGTAGGGTGGTGTTTTGTACACGGTCAATGTACAGAACACCAACTGTGTTATGTAAGTTTCAATACAAGCAATAACAAGTAGGGATCTGCAATGACATTTGCCAACTTACAACCTGGAAATATGCTTTGTTTTAGGTCCAAATGCAGGCAAAAATTCGGGCCAGATTCATCCCTGAAATGGAGAACAGGGACGCACCGGACCCCTGCTGTGAGCCTCTCTGCACAACAGTGTGAATCTAGCCTGAACGGGGCCTTAAACTTACTCTGAAGTATGAATCGGACTGATGGTATATCAAGCACAGAAAAAGACTTGTGATGATCGCTTAGGAATATGGCTACATGAGATTACAAAGGGCTCTGATTAAAGCTTAAAAAATACTGGCATTTGACTTTTTTTTTCTCAGCCTGTAAAAGCACCTGTATGTTAGCTTATGTGTCCATGTGCACACAGGCGTTTACAGACATATTAGAAGCAGAGCAATTACAGTCTGAAAAAAAAAAAAACCATGGAAAGCACGTTTAGAAGAGGAGGTGAATCGCAGAAAAAAGCTAAACACACTGAAACGCTAGACGCATTTAAGCGCATTTGAGAGGTAATGCATTTAAATGGCCAGAACAAATAAATATTTTGCCCAATAGGATACATTTACGATAAAACGCATGACGCGCCTGCAGTGGGCTTTTCTCCTGCCAGGAGTTCTGATGTTTAGAGGAGCAAAGCAAACACCCTGTGTGCATGAGATCTATTGGGTAGATTATGAAATTTTATGGACATTAGACTATTATTAAAGAAGTAGGGAATCCGCGTTTAGGAAGACACCAGACAGAGGTTGCAGCCCCCCTAAAAACTCCCTAGGGAGAATAGGATATAATATAAAAGAATGAGGTGTTGGCGATACCTCCCACTATAGAGACCCACAGGGTCTAAGTGATCTCAAGTAAATGTATTAGGACAGGCTGTACTGAGTTCCTGGGTCTGTACACCTACGGTGCCCATTATGAGGGGTTGCCACCATCCCTGTACTGAGTTCCTGGGTCTGTACACCTACTTTGCCCATTATGCGGGGTTCCCACCATCCCTGTGCACAGTTCCTGGGTCTGTACACCTGAGGTGCCCATTATGAGGAGTTCCCACCATCCCTGTACTGAGTTCCCAGGTCTGTACACCCGCTGTTCCCATTATGAGGGTTCCTCCCACCATCCCTGTACACCTACTGTGCCTATTATGAGGGGTTCCCACTATCCCTGTACTGAGTTCCTGGGTCTGTACACCTACTGTGCCCATTATGAGGGGTTCCCACCATCCCTGTAATGAGTTCCTGGGTCTGTACACCTGCTGTGCCCATTATGAGGGTTCCCACCATCCCTGTGCTGAGTTCCCGGGTCTTTACACCTGCTGTGCCCATTATGAGGGTTCCCACCATCCCTGTACTGAGTTCCTGGGTCTGTACACCTGCTGTGCCCATTATGAGGGGTTCCCACCATCCCTGTGCTGAGTTCTTGGGTCTGTACACCTGCTGTGCTCATTATGAGGGGTTCCCATCATCCCTGTGCTGAGTTCCTGGGTCTGTACACCTACTGTACCCCCCCATCTGTCTACTAATCTCTGCATTCTTATCTCCCATCAGTACAACTCTGCCCCTAACTCATCATCTGCTAACCTCTGTCCCCAAACCTCTACTTTGCTAACCTCTGCAATCCAACCCTTCCTTCCCATCCACTCTGCACCTCTGTACACCACCTCTGACTGCACACCTCCTCTGCACCTCAAGCCCCCCTTTTTGATTACCTCTACATGCCCCCTATGCTCACCTGTATGCTGTCTAGGTGGACGGGGCGTGATTTGCATATGAATGCAGCGCATGGGGGATGATTTGCATATGAATCACTGTAATTTGCATAACAATAGGAAAAGGTAAAATGGCGCAAAATAGTTCTGGCATAATAGGAGTTAGAATGTCACTGGAAAATACACTATAAATTATTCCAATGTCCATCAGATGATGTATGCACCGGCGGCAGCTACTATAGGCAGAAGCAGGCTCTGGAAGATAAATGAGGAAAGGAAGGTGCGCCAAACTAAGTGCAGTATTAACGTTTTAATAACCATTAATAAAAACAGCCAAATGGCTACTCACAAATAGGAAGAAGTAATCAGGCATGTAGTGTGTAAATAGCATACAGGGTCCGGTGTCATCAACAGTCCGAAGGAAAGATGTAGGTCCCAGATGGAGAATAAGGCTGAAGGCTGAAGGCAGATGTAGTGTCAGCAATGGAAGTCCTGGGCGTAGAGATGCTGTACGAGTGTATGTTGTTGTTCTTCCTGTAGTGGAGGAAGATCCAGGACGATGCGCATCAGCGTGCGCTTCAGCGTGGAGCGTAGCGTGCCGTCGGACCGGAAGTGACGTGGTAAGAAGAACGGACCAATAGGATGACGCGTTTCTCAGCTTCCGCTGTTTCATCAGATCCATGGATATCATGGGGGTGGGCGGAGAATATATGGCAGAAAGGAGTGCTGTGATAGGTCTATTAGCACATATGCATTTGTGGGAAAAAGCGCAAAGGGATATTGAAAGCATGTATTGCAGGGATACAAGACGGCATGTTTAAGAAAAGGAAATTGAATAAAAAATATAAAATATAGTGTGATTTGATAATGGAAGGGAAAAAAGACTTTAATGCTTGAAATAATATATATAAAATATATATAAAAAATATATATATAAAAAAAGGGGGGGGGGGAGGTATTATAAGACGAATTTCAAGAGGAGGGAAGGGGAGGGGGGAAAAAGGGGGGGGGGCGGTGGTGCTGTTAATATTTAAGCAAGTACAGGGAGAATGATATGGCAATTATGAGAAATCAGGGCTGGATGGAAGACAATGTAATACCAAGCAGGGATAGTAGGAGAGGATTCATAATCGTAATAATAATGATGATAATGAACTGTATAAAATTAACACATAAATAAAAGTTAGATACAATCTCAGTAGAGAAAAAAAGAAATAAAAATAAAAATGGGAAGAGAAAAGGAAGAAGGGAATGGAGTATTGATAACATGATATGTGATGTATAAAGAGGTACACATATATGAATATACATATATGTATACAAAAATAATAATAAAAAATAATAATAATAATAAAATAAAATAAAAATGGAAATAAAAAAAATAAAAAAATAAAAATAAAATAAAAATAAAATAAAAATGAAAATAAAAATAAACAAGAAAAGATAGAAAAGAATGGTGTGGGTGACTGATATGTATAGACACACACACAAATGCCAACATAGGTACATGTATGCATCCGTATGTATGGCAAAAGTTAGGCGAATGAAAGTGAGGGGACATCTGTATTAATGTGTAGAGAACATGGAGATTATGATGGGGAAATGGGGGGTATATGTAATAAACATGCATAAAAACACAATAACACATATACATATATACTAAAATCATACATATATAAAATATATTATATAAAATATATATAGGTGATAGAAAACACATGTATAAAACATATATAAATATATATATAAAAAATATATATATAAAATATATATATAAACTATGTGAAAAAGAGGGGGGGGTTTAGGGGGAGAAAAGGTGAGGGGGAGGGGAAAAAATAATAATAAAAGCGTAATGAAACGCATGCAGCGAATTGCATGAGACAAGAATACGCAGGGAAGTAGCAACGCAAGAATATTTAGATGATATTGTTAGATTCTATTTCTTCATTAAGGCCATGAGGCGACATAGTGTTCAAAGAATATATCCAATAAGTCTCTTGTCTGCAGAGACGTTGGAATCTCTCAACTGCAGTGGGAGTTTCTGGTATGGATTCAATGATCCACACTTGGAGGGCACTAGTGTCTTTGTGATGGTGGGCTGAAAAATGGCGTGCCACACTGTATTTAGGGTTGCCTCCTTGAACTGCACGACGGTGTTCTCCAAATCTGGCCCGTAAGGCTCTGATGGTTCTGCCTACGTAGAGGAGGCCACATGGGCAAGAAATGCAATAAATGATGTAGGTAGTAGAGCAATTGTAAAAGGAACTTAGGTTAAAAGTTTTATTATTGGCCTTGAAATATTTTTTACCATGGGTGACATTAGAACAAGTTAGACATAGGGCCTTTTTGCATTGAAACATCCCTACAAGGGGGATTAAAGTAAGCTGTTTTAGCATATAGTTCTTATGATTGTTTGGTGCTTTCATTTTGCTTGGAGCAATCTTGCTCTTAATATTTGGGGTCCTACGATAGGCGAACTTGGGAGTGGCTGATATGGACTTCGATAGGTGAGGATCTTGAGTGAGAATAGTCCAATGCTTCATGAAGATGTTTTCCATTTTCTTATGTTTGGCATGGTATTGGGTGATGAAACGGGTGGTAGGTTCTGGGTTGGATTTTTTTTGGGGGGGGGGGCAGGGAGTCTTGGAGGTAGATGGTACGAACTTCTTCAATTAGATGAGGAGGATATCCTTTTTCAATAAATTTGTTTTTAAGTAGAATACTTTGAGATGTATAGTCTTCTAGTCTGGTGCAATTGCATCTGAGCCGGTGGAATTGGCTTTTGGGAACATTGTTGACCCACCTGGGGTGGTGGCAACTGGAATAGTGTAGATAGGAATTGCCAGCTGTGGGCTTAGTATAATTTTTAGCAGTAATGGAATTATCTATATGGAAAAGCTTGAGATCCAGAAAACATATGGACTCAGGGTCCATGGCAGAGGTAAAAGTTAATCCAAAAATATTGCAATTGCAGTAGGTAACGAAGTCTGTAATCGAGGTGGCTGGCCCATCCCAAATGATGATTATGTCGTCTATATAACGACCATAGAAGACGAGATTGGCCGAAAAGGGGTTGTTGACTTCAATGCATCTGGACTCCCACAGTCCCATGGTGAGGTTAGCGTAGCTCGGGGCAAAATTCGCGCCCATCGCAGTACCTTGCTTTTGTAGAAAAAATTCCCCAGCAGATAGAAAATAATTGTGCTCCAGACAAAAAAGACAAAAACGAGTGGCCAATAGGATGAACTCAATTTGGAGTGAATTAAGACCAGGATCATCTTTCAAGAAGTGGGCCACTGCCTCAAGAGCCACAGAATGTGGTATGGAGGTGTAAAGAGAGCATACATCAAGGGATACCCAAGAATATGAGGGTTCCCAAGTGTAAGGTTTGAGTAGGTCAATCAAATGGGTGCCGTCACGGATGTAGGAGGGAAGAGCTTGAGCTAATGGTTGTAGGAAATGATCGATGTAGAGGGAAAAGCTGGTGGTGATACTATCCATGGAGGCAACAATGGGACGGCCTGGCGGGTTGATGGTATCTTTGTGAATTTTTGGTAAGTGATACAAATATGGTACTTGAAAAAAGGGTTTCAGGAAAAAGGCGGCCTCTAACTTGTTCAGGATCCCATCAGCGAAAGCTTGCTTGATGATGTTGGTGGCTTCTTCTGTACATTTCGGCAATGGGTCAGCTTTTAATTTTTCATAGGTGTTTTTGTCAGAGAGGAGTCGTGTTGTTTCTTTCATATAGTCAATTTTGTTCTGTAGCACTATACCTCCTCCCTTATCTGCAGATCTAATAATGATGTTTGGATTTGTACTTAAGGATTTCAAAGCTTCATATTCTGGTGGGCTAAGATTGTTATTATATTGTTGAGATTTGGATGATTCAGATGCACATAGGTCGGTAAGTTCTTTGAAAACTACTTGATAGAATGTGGATAAGTAAGGACCTTTGGATTGGGTGGGATTAAAGATGGATTTGGGTCTGAATGAAGTGTGGGCTATAGACGGATTGGATTGAGTATATTGTGACCAAACTATCAGGTCGTTCTCTTCATCCACGTTCCATAAGTCGCAAAGATCTTGAATTGCTTGTTGGTCCGCAGAGGTATCTAAGAGGTTGGGTGTAACATCAGAGGGGGTGGTGGAAGGATAGGTAGTATTATCGGCTTTCATATTGAAATGTCTTTTTAGGGTAAGGTTACGAATAAATTTATTAAGATTTTTGAACATGGTGAAAGAATTGGGAAGGGTGGTGGGAGCAAAATTCAGACCTCTGGCCAATAATGAAGTTTCTTGCGCATTCAGGGTGAGGGAAGGTAAATTATAAATTTTTATAGTTTTCTCAATTTGTCCGGGCGTAATGGATGGAGATTTGTGTTTCCCCCCTCTCCCTCTCCCTCCTCTTCTACGTGTTTTCTTTTGGTTTTTGGAAGGGATGGGCTGAGTGGAGGGGTCTGCACTAAAAAAGGAAAAGAAGAGGAAGCGGAAGTGGGTGCCAGTAAGTCACCAGATGTAGCTACGGGGGTAACAGTAGATGTGGGTCTAGCTGGAGCATGAGGACAGACAATGGGTGTAGTATCTAAGATATCCTGGGGGATGGAGTCTACAGTGGATAATACCAAGGAGCTGGTGGAGTTGGGGATAATGAGGGGGTGACTGTCTTTGATAGTGCTAGTATCAAGGGAAAGATTAGGGGTAGAAGTTACTTTGAGTGATTTGGTGGGTCTAGGGGCAGTGGTAGTGATGGCAGGACGTGGTCCAGGGAATGCAGGTGTGTGGGTGGGAATGGGAGGGGGAAGGGGAGGTTTGGGTAGGGATGGCAGGACCAGGAGGGGAGGAATAGTGGGATGAGAGAATTTTCTCTTCCAATTGAAAACTCTATTATTAGTATAATCATCCAGATCTCTCCGGAATTTGCCTAATTTATTTTGTATCAGGGAATCTTCGCTTTTTTTGGTGTTAATTTTAAAAGTTCTTAACCATTCTATAGGTAGGGAAGGATAAGAGGAGTGGAGGTTCGAGATATTATCTTTGATTTTCTGTCTAAGGGTTTGGTAGCGTTGGTCTCTGTGGCTAATGAGGATTTTAATCCATTTTTGGGTGCAGAATTCTGCTATACCTTCCCACTCTATACGTGAATTGGTATCGAGGAAGGAGCAACCCTTAAGGACACGAAGTCCACGGGGAGAAACTTTGGATAGGAAATATTGTTTAAGAAAAAAACAATCCCACCATTGTTGGTTGGCTGATGTGGTGAGATCTTCTATCCGTCTCATTCTCGTGCATGTGTCCCTGTATTTGGCGTCCGGCCATGCACGGGAATGGACATGGGGGCTAAAAAAATTGGGAGGAAAAAAGGTATAAAATTCATCCAGTAAATCATATTTGTGTTTCTCTATTTGTTCAATGATATCCATATAAGCATATAGGAATGTAGTGGAGCGCTTAAAAAACGGCAGCAAATGCGTATATACTGTACGAGGTACACAGTACAATGGGGGATGGGGAAAAAAGGTGTGTACATACACAATACAAAAAATTAAATAAAAGATGATAATAATAATGAAATAATAAAAGTAAAAAATAAAAAATTATGGTAAAAAATTGTACAATAAATATGCACAATAAAATCACAATGAGATGACCATAACAAGAGGGAATGAAATTATACCAGCAACACAAATGCAGCTCATAAAAATGCTTCAAATATATCAACAGGAAAAGGTAAAATGGCGCAAAATAGTTCTGGCATAATAGGAGTTAGAATGTCACTGGAAAATACACTATAAATTATTCCAATGTCCATCAGATGATGTATGCACCAGCGGCAGCTACCATAGGCAGAAGCAGGCTCTGGAAGATAAATGAGGAAAGGAAGGTGCGCCAAACTACCGGTAAGTGCAGTATTAACGTTTTAATAACCATTAATAAAAACAGCAAAATGGCTACTCACAAATAGGAAGAAGTAATCAGGCATGTAGTGTGTAAATAGCATACAGGGTCCGGTGTCATCAACAGTCCGAGGGAAAGATGTAGGTCCCAGATGGAGAATAAGGCTGAAGGCTGAAGGCAGATGTAGTGTCAGCAATGGAAGTCCTGGGCGTAGAGATGCTGTACGAGTGTATGTTGTTGTTCTTCCTGTAGTGGAGGAAGATCCAGGACGATGCGCATCAGCGTGCGCTTCAGCGTGGAGTGCAGCGTGCCGTCGGACCGGAAGTGACGTGGTAAGAAGAACGGACCAATAGGATGACGCGTTTCTCAGCTTCCGCTGTTTCATCAGATCCATGGATATCATGGGGGTGGGCGGAGAATATATGGCAGAAAGGAGTGCTGTGATAGGTCGATTAGCACATATGCATTTGTGGGAAAAAGCGCAAAGGGATATTGAAAGCATGTATTGCAGGGATAGAAGACGGCATGTTTAACCACTTAAGCCCCGGACCATTTGGTAGCTAGAGGACCAGAGGTGAATTCAGAATTTTGCACTGCGCTGCTTTAACTGTAAATTGTGCGGACATGCAATGTTGTACTGAAACGAAATTTGCGTCCTTTTCTTCCCACAAATAGAGCTTTCTTTTAATGGTATTTGATTGCCTCTGCAATTTTTATTTTTTGCGAGATAAACGGAAAAAGACCGAAAATTTTGAAAAAAAATGATATTTTCTACTTTTTGTTATAAGAAAAATCGAATAAACTCAATTGTAGTCATACATTTAGGCCAAAATGTATTCAGCCACATGTCTTTAGTAAAAAAAATGTCAATAAGCGTATATTTATTGGTTTGCGCAAAAGTTATAGCGTCTACAAACTAGGGTACATTTTCTGGAATTTACACAGCTTTTAATTTATGACTGCCTATCTCATTTCTTGAGGTGCTAAAATGGCAGGGCAGTACAAACCCCCCCAAATGACCCCATTTTGGAAAGTAGACACCCCAGGGAAATTGCTGAGAGGCATGTTGAGCCCATTGAATATTTTTTTTTTTTGTCCCAAGTGATTGAATGACAAAAAAAAAAAAAAAATTACAAAAAGTTGTCACTAAATGATATATTGCTCACACATGCCATGGTTATATGTGGAATTGCACCCCAAAATACATTCTGCTTCTTCTCCTGAGTACGGGGATACCACATGTGTGGGACTTTTTAGGAGCCTAGCCGCATACGGGCCCCCGAAAACCAAGCACCGCCTTCAGGATTTCTAAGGGCGCAAATTTTTGATTTCACTCCTCACTACCTATCACAGTTTCGAAGGCCATAAAATGCCAAAATAGCACAAAACCCCCCTAAATGACCCCATTTTGGAAAGTAGACACCCCAAGCTATTTACTGAGAGGCATGATTAGTCCATGGAATATTTTATATTTTGCCACAAGTTGCGGGAATATGACAAACTTTTTTTTTTTTGCACAAAGTTGTCACTAAATGATATATTGCTCACACATGCCATGGGCATATGTGAAATTACACCCCAAAATACATTCTGCTGCTTCTCCTGAGTATGGGGATACCACATGTGTGGGACTTTTTAGGAGCCTAGCCGCATACGGGCCCCCGAAAACCAAGCACCGCCTTCAGGATTTCTAAGGGCGCAAATTTTTGATTTCACTCCTCACTACCTATCACAGTTTCGAAGGCCATAAAATGCCAAAATAGCACAAAACCCCCCTAAATGACCCCATTTTGGAAAGTAGACACCCCAAGCTATTTACTGAGAGGCATGATTAGTCCATGGAATATTTTATATTTTGCCACAAGTTGCGGGAATATGACAAACTTTTTTTTTTTTGCACAAAGTTGTCACTAAATGATATATTGCTCACACATGCCATGGGCATATGTGAAATTACACCCCAAAATACATTCTGCTGCTTCTCCTGAGTATGGGGATACCACATGTGTGGGACTTTTTGGGAGCCTAGTCGCGTACGGGACCCCAAAAACCAAGCACCGCCTTCAAGGTTTCTAAGGGCATACATTTTTGATTTCACTCCTCACTACCTATCACTACCTATCACAGTTTTGAAGGCCATAAAATGCCAAGATGGCACAAAACCCCCCCAAATGACCCCATTTTGGAAAGTAGACACCCCAAGCTATTTGCTTAGAGGCATGTTGAGCCCATTGAATATTTTTTTTTTTTGTCCCAAATGATTGAATAATGACAAAAAGAAAAAAAAAAGAAAAAATGTACAAAAAGTTGTCACTAAATGATATATTGCTCACACATGCCATGGTTATATGTGGAATTGCACCCCAAAATACATTCTGCTGCTTCTCCTGAGTACAGGGATACCACATGTGTGGGACTTTTTGGGAGCCTAGCCGGGTACGGGGCCCCAAAAACCAAGCACCGCCTTCAGGCTTTCTAAGGACGTAAATTTTTGATTTCACTCCTCACTACCTATCACAGTTTCGAAGGCCATAAAATGCCAAAATAGCACAAAATCCCCCCAAATGACCCCATTTTGGAAAGTAGACACCCCAAGCTATTTACTGAGAGGCATGTTCAGTCCATGGAATATTTTATATTTTGCCACAAGTTGCGGGAATATGACAAACTTTGTTTTTTTTTGCACAAAGTTGTCACTAAATGATATATTGCTCACACATGCCATGGTTATATGTGGAATTGCACCCCAAAATACATTCTGCTGCTTCTCCTGAGTACGGGGATACCACATGTGTGGGACTTTTTGGGAGCCTAGCCGCGTACGGGACCCCAAAAACCAAGCACAGCCTTCAAGGTTTCTAAGGGCATAAATTTTTGATTTCACTCCTCACTACCTATCACAGTTTTGAAGGCCATAAAATGCCAAGATAGCACAAAACCCCCCAAAATGACCCCATTTTGGAAAGTAGACACCCCAAGGAAATTGCTGAGAGGCATGTTGAGCCCATTGAATATTTTTTTTTTTTTGTCCCAAGTGATTGAATAATGACAAAAAGAAAAAAAAAAAATGTACAAAAAGTTGTCGCTAAATGATATATTGCTCAAACATGCCATGGTTATATGCAGAATTGCACCCCAAAATACATTTGGTTGCTTCTCCTGAGTACGGGGATACCACATGTGTGGGACTTTTTGAGAGCCTAGCCGCGTACGGGCCCCCGAAAACCAAGCACCGCCTTCAGGATTTCTAAGGGCACAAATTTTTGATTTCACTCCTCACTACCTATCACAGTTTTGAAGGCCATAAAATGCCAAGATAGTCCAAAACCCCCACAAATGACCCCATTTTGGAAAGTAGACACCCCAAGCTATTTGCCGAGAGGCATGGTGAGTATTTTACAGCTCTCATTTGTTTTTGAAAATGAAGAAAGACATATTTTTTTTTTTTTATTTCTTTTTTCAATTTTTAAAACTTTGTGACAAAAAGCGAGATCTGCAAAATACTCAACATACCTCTCAGCAAATAGCTTGGGGTGTCTACTTTCCAAAATGGGGTCATTTGGGGGGGTTTTGTGCCATCTGGGCATTCCATGGCCTCCGAAACTGTGATAGGCAGTGAGGAGTAAAATCAAAAATTTACACCCATAGAAATCCTGAAGGCGGTGCTTGGTTTTCGGGGTCCTGTACGCGGCTAGGCTCCCAAAATGTCTCACACATGTGGTATCCCCGTACTCAGGAGAAGCAACAGAATGTATTTTGGGGTGCAATTCCACATATAACCATGGCATGTTTGAGCAATATATAATTTAGTGACAACTTTTTGTAAATTTTTTATTTTTTTTTATTTTTGTCATTATTCAATCACTTGGGACAAAAAAAAAAAATATTCAATGGGCTCAACATGCCTCTCAGCAAATAGCTTGAGGTGTCTACTTTCCAAAATGGGGTCATTTGGGGGGGTTTTGAACTGTCCTGGCATTTTTTGCACAACATTAGGAAGCTTATGTCACACATCATCCACTCTTCTAACCACTTGAAGACAAAGCCCTTTCTGACACTTTTTGTTTACAGGAAAACATTTTTTTTTTGCAAGAAAATTATGTTGAACCCCCAAACATTATATATATTTTTAAAGCAAAGGCCCTACAGATTAAAATAGTGGGTGTTGCATTTTTTTTTTCCACACAGTATTTGCGCAGCGATTTTTCAAACGCATTTTTTGGGGGAAAAACACACTTTTTTTATTTTTAATGCACTAAAAAACACTATATTGCCCAAATGTTTGATGAAATAAAAAAGATGATCTTAGGCCGAGTACATGGATACCAAACACGACATGCTTTAAAATTGCGCACAAACGCGCAGCGGCGAGAAACTACATTCATTTTTAAAAGCATTTAAAAGCCTTTACAGGTTACCACGTTGGATTTACAGAGGAGGTCTACTGCTAAAATTACTGCCCTCGATCTGACCTTCGCGGTGATACCTCACATGCATGATGCAATTGCTATTTACATATGACGCTAGACCGACGCTTGCGTTCGCCTTTGCGCAAGAGCAGGGGGGGACAGCGGTGCTTTTTTTTTTTTTTTTTTTTTATTATTATTTATTTTGCTTTTTTATTTTATTTTTAAATTGTTCCTTCCATATTTTTTTTTTTAATCATTTTTATTGTTATCTCAGGGAATGTAAATATCCCCTATGATAGCAATAAGTAGTGACAGGTACTCTTTTTTTGAAAAAAAATGGGGGGTTAGACCCTAGATCTTTCCTCTGCCCTCAAAGCATCTGACCACACCAAGATCGGTGTGATAAAATGCTTTCCCAATTTCCCAATGGCGCTGTTTATATCCAGGGGGGGGCATTCCCTCCCACTGCTTATAAAAGCAGTCCAGAGGCTAATTAGCCACTAGGATTGCTTTTACATGAAAGCCGGCCGCTGGCTGAAGAGAATGATACCCGCAGGCATCAATCTGGTATAACCATTCAAAGTCCAGCAACATACCAGTACGTTGCTGGTCCTTGTTGGACATGTATTGTAATATTTTTTTTCATGCAGCCTGTTGGCTGAACGAAAAAAAGAGATTGATCGGTGGGTATGCCCACCATTAGAATACCTCCCTTCATCCACCCACTTCTAATGATGGGCATATATGCCGAAGCATGGGGGCATCCTCCCGCAAAAAAGTTATGCCGCGTACACACGGTCGGACTTTTCCACGGGCAAGCCTTCGTCGGAATTTCGACCGTATGTACGCGGCATAAAAGGTTATGCTGCGTACACACGGTCGAACTTTTCCACGGGCAAGCCTCCGTCGGAATTTCGACCGTATATACGCGGCATTAGGAGCAAAATCGCTCCTCCGCCCCTGCTGCCCCCATGCTTCGGCATATATGCTCTTTTTTTAACTGTGGTGGTGAAATCACCTCCTACAGCGTTGGAGTCACGGCTTTATGTATCGTGGGAGCAAACGCTGTTGCTGTCAAGATAAATAAATCCGCGATGCAACTGAATGGCGTACCTGCTAAGCAAATGATGGTTAACATTAAAACAAAGTAACATTACAGTACAACAGTAAGACCTTACCATACCATACCTGCAAAACAAACACCAAAACAAAACCTAGTAAAAAATAAAACATTTTTTTAACGCAACCTGTGCCTAAAATATATATATGCCGAAGCATGGGGGCATCCTCCCGCAAAAAAGTTATGCCGCGTACACACGGTCTGACTTTTCCACGGGCAAGCCTTTGTCGAAATTTCGACCGTATGTACGCGGCATAAAAGGTTATGCCGCGTACACACGGTCGAACTTTTCCACGGGCAAGCCTCCGTCGGAATTTCGACCGTATATACGCGGCATTAGGAGCAAAATCGCTCCTCCGCCCCTGCTGCCCCCATGCTTCGGCATATATGCTCTTTTTTTTAACTGTGGTGGTGAAATCACCTCCTACAGCGTTGGAGTCACGGCTTTATGTATCGTGGGAGCAAACGCTGTTGCTGTCAAGATAAATAAATCCGCGATGCAACTGAATGGCGTACCTGCTAAGCAAATGATGGTTAACATTAAAACAAAGTAACATTACAGTACAACAGTAAGACCTTACCATACCATACCTGCAAAGCAAATACCAAAACAAAACCTAGTAAAAAATAAAACATTTTTTTAACGCAACCTGTGCCTAAAATATATATATGCCGAAGCATGGGGGCATCCTCCCGCAAAAAAGTTATGCCGCGTACACACGGTCGAACTTTTCCACGGGCAAGCCTCCGTCAGAATTTCGACCGTATATACGCGGCATTAGGAGCAAAATCGCTCCTCCGCCCCTGCTGCCCCTATGCTTCGGCATATATGCTCTTTTTTTTTTAACTGTGGTGGTGAAATCACCTCCTACAGCACTGGAGTCACGGCTTTATGTATCGTGGGAGCAAACGCTGTTGCTGTCAAGATAAATAATTCCGCGCTGCAGTTGAATGGCGCACCTGAAAACAAAAAATTACATACCTGAAAAGCAAGCATGATAAAACATTGCAGAATGGAATACAGTAAAAAAGAGCAGAACAATAGAGAGAAAATAGAGAGAGAGAGAGAGAGAGAGAGAGAGAGAAAACAATAAAACTACAACTATTTTTGTTTTTTTTCTTTTATATTTTTTTTGTGTTTTTGTTTTTTACGTTTTTTTTTTCTTTTTTACACTTTTTTTTTAAACTTTAACAACTGTAATGGTTCGGGTCTCTCAAAATGTAATGGCATCTTGGGAGACCCTGTGTAAGTGTGTCCTAGTCTGTGAAATGCTGTACCCTACGCTAAAACTTCACTTTTGAGTGGTAGCGTTCAAAACATTCACCAACGCAAAGACCAGGTTTGTCAGGACAGAGTGGACAATAATAACGGGTGTCACGCCTAAATCCGCGCTTGCTACAGACACAACATCTTTTTTGGGGGGTTCGTTGGGTAGGGGTACTCGGGAGGAGATGCGTATAATGCCTCTCATGCAGCCGGCTTACTGCATTTGGTAGGGGATGGTGAGGTGCAGAACCGCCTGGATACAGGAGTTCTGTGACTATCTCATTCTGGAATTTTAGAAGAGATAAAGTCCCGCCTGAAGCTCTGTATAGCACATGAGCGTTCAGCAAAGCCAATTGAAATAAGGATAGAGACACTTTTTTGTACCAGCGTCTCGCCTTACGGTCAATTAGATACGGCGCCATCAACTGGTCGTTGAGGTCCACCCCTCCCATATTTTTGTTATATTCATGGACACAGAGGGGTTTCTCTACAACACCAGTCGCCGTAGGAATTTGGACTGTCGTGTCTGCATGAAGGGAGGTAAGAAGGAAAACATTCTTATTGTCCCTCCACTTCATAGCGAGCAAGTTATTACACTTTACGCAGGCTCTCTCCCCCAGCCTAAGACGGGCATCTACAAGCCGCTGGGGAAAGCCCCGGCGATTAGGTCGCACGGTGCCACATGCTCCAATCTGATGATCAAACAAGTGACTAAACAGTGGCACGCTCGTGTAATAATTGTCCACATACAAGTGGTACCCCTTTCCGAATAAGGGTGACACCAAGTTCCACACTATCTTGCCAGCGCTCCCTATGTAATCCGGGCAGTTGACCGGCTCAACCTGACTGTCTTTTCCCTCATAAACCATAAAGCTCCATACGTAGCCTGTTGCCCTGTCACAGCACTTATAGAGCTTGACCCCGTATCTGGCACGCTTGCTGGGAAGGTACTGCTTGAAAGCCAAGCGGGCAGAAAATTTAATCAGGGACTCATCAACGCAGACAACTTGATCGGGAATAAACAAGGCTGCAAAACGTTCGTTGAAGTGGTTTATGAGGGGCCGAATTTTATAGAGCCGGTCGTATTCAGGGTCCCCACGTGGACGACAAAGTTCATTGTCGTTGAAGTGCATGAACCGCAAAATCTGCTCGTATCGTTTCCTGGGCATGGAGGCAGAGAACACGGGCATGTGGTCAATTGGGTGCGTGGACCAATAAGCACGCAATGACGGGAATTTATGTGTGCCCATGTTGAGGGAAAGGCCCAGAAAGGTCTTAAATTCGGAAACCGTAATTGGTTTCCAATCTTTGGCAATGGAAGGCAACTGGGGATTAGCGGCGATGAATTGACCAGCATATAAATTACTCTGGTCCACAATAGATCTATAGAGATCTTCCGTGAAAAACAGCGAATAATAATCGATTGGCATAAAATCAGCTGTTTCCACCTGAATACCGGGTTGGGCAGTGAATGGGGGAAGTACGGGTTCTGCAGAAGTGGTGGGGACCCAATCAGGATAGGCAAATTCTGCAGGAAGGGCACTATGGGTACGACGGGCCTGCCTTTGTCTTCTTATTGGTGGCAGCGGGACATTACTTGTGCTTGCCACCTCGCCAGCTTGAACTGCACTTATGGGACTCGCCACGTCACCACGTGATACTGCAGTGCTGGATGTACGCCCAGGCTGTACTAGGCCGCTGGTGCTTGCCAATTCACCAGAAGGAATAGCGGCGCTAGTACTCCTCTGCTCCATGATACGAGAGCCCTGCGGTTCTTGCTCCTCAACAACCTCAGAAGATCGGGATCGGGTACGCCTGACCTTAGCAGGGACCTCAACTTCGTCATCAGAGCTATCTGACGTGGGGCCGCTGACGTCACTGTCTTCTACGGGAAGATATTCTGAGCCTGAATCTGACAGATACGCGACCTCCTCTTCACTATCTGTCATGCTCAGAATCTCGTAGGCCTCTTTACTAGTGTACCTTAGACTTGCCATTTTGGGCTCTAAATTTAGGGGTACACTAGTAAGATTCACAGGAAAAAAAAGCACCCGACTGTCGTCAGCAAATATATCAAACGCTACAAAAAAAACTGTTAGCGGTCGCAGGGATCAGGACTGTCTCTGCGAACGCTGCAGTTATGTGTTTTGTGTTTGGTAAGTGACAGTGATCGATCGATACTGCACTTGGGTGGGCTGGGCTGGGCTGGGCGGAGGGGCTAAACGCAGGTGCTAGCAGGTATCTGGGCTGATCCCGCTAACACTGCGTTTTTGGGAACCCTAAACCGCTGGGGACGCTAGTATAGATCTGATCAGATACTATACCACTAAGGGAGGTGTATGCTTTGCGCGTGGGTGTTAGCGTTACTGGCACTAACCTAACGCTGCCTGGGGTGACGCAGACCCTCTCTGGCGCTAAAACCTAATTGATCTCACCCGCCGGGCGATCAGGGGGTTAAACCTTTATTGGGTTATATACGGCGGGTGCCCTGATGCTATAAAAAGCAAACTAACCAACCAGCGTCACCCGTAACCTTTATATGGTGATCACTGGTGAAAGGGTTAACTAGGGGCAATCAGGGGGTTAAAACCTTTATTAGGTTAAATATGGGGGTACCCGACGCTATATAAAAACCTGACGGGTTACCTAAATAACTAAATAACTAACTGGGTAACCAGTGTCACCAGTGACGCTTATACGGTGATCACTGGTGAAAGGGTTAACTCTAGGGGCAATCAGGGGGTTAAAATAATATATGGGGGTACCTGACGCTAATAAAAACCTGCGGCGAACCTAAAAATAATTAACTGGCTATCTAGGGCACCACCGGCACTAAATACAGCGATCGAAAATACGATCGCTTAGTGGCGCTGGCGTTAGGGGGTGAAAGGGTTACCTGGGGGGCGATCAAGGGGTTAAACCTTTATTAGGGGGGGTTAGGGGGCTACCCTGGACCTAAAGGGGCCTAATCCTAACTGCCCTGCAACTTTTTACTATCACAGATGACACTAAAAGCAGTGATCAGTAAAATAAATGATCACTGCAATCAGTGACACTGTGATTGGGGGCTGGGGGGTGACCTGGGGGGTGATCTGGGGGTGACTGGGGGGTGAAATGTGTGCCTATGTGTACCTACGTGTCAGTGGACTGCTGGTGCACTAACCTGCTTCCTCTCTCCTCGGCGCCGGAATCGAAAAGACCGCCGCGAGGGAGATGACATCACTTCCTACTGCCTGTGTTTACATCACATGGCAGAGGAAGCATTTTCATTGGCCGGGAGCGATCACGAGGGGGTGGCCAAAATCGAATGGTCGCCCCCTCATCTCCGAACGCTCCCCAACGATTAACGGCCGCTCACTGTATAGAAGGGGGGTCCGATCGGACCCCCCAACTGTACAAAGGCGATCACGTATGCTCTACGTGATTGTGCCTGTCGGTGCCATTCTGCCGACGTATATATACAGTGAGCGGTCGTTAAGTGGTTAAGAAAAGGAAATTGAATAAAAAATATAAAATATAGTGTGATTTGATAATGGAAGGGAAAAAAGGCTTTAATGCTTGAAATAATATATAAAAAATATATATAAAAAATATATATATAAAAAAAGGGGGGGGGAAGGTATTATAAGACGAATTTCAAGAGGAGGGAAGGGGAGGGGGGAAAAAAGGGGGGGGCGGTGGTGGTGCTGTTAATATTTAAGCAAGTACAGGGAGAATGATATGGCAATTATGAGAAATCAGGGCTGGATGGAAGACAATGTAATACCAAGCAGGGATAGTAGGAGAGGATTCATAATCGTAATAATAATGATGATAATGAACTGTATAAAATTAACACATAAATAAAAGTTAGATACAATCTCAGTAGAGAAAAAAAGAAATAAAAATAAAAATGGGAAGAGAAAAGGAAGAAGGGGATGGAGTATTGATAACATGATATGTGATGTATAAAGAGGTACACATATATGAATATACACATATGTATACAAAAATAATAAAAAATAAAAATAAAATAATAATAAAATAAAATAATAATAAAATAAATAAATAATAATAAAAAAAAATAATCTTTCCCTTGATACTAGCACTATCAAAGACAGTCACCCCCTCATTATCCCCATTTGCTGCCTTTTTTTAAGCGCTCCACTACATTCCTATATGCTTATATGGATATCATTGAACAAATAGAGAAACACAAATATGATTTACTGGATGAATTTTATACCTTTTTTCCTCCCAATTTTTTTAGCCCCCATGTCCATTCCCGTGCATGGCCGGACGCCAAATACAGGGACACATGCACGAGAATGAGACGGATAGAAGATCTCACCACATCAGCCAACCAACAATGGTGGGATTGTTTTTTTCTTAAACAATATTTCCTATCCAAAGTTTCTCCCCGTGGACTTCGTGTCCTTAAGGGTTGCTCCTTCCTCGATACCAATTCACGTATAGAGTGGGAAGGTATAGGAGAATTCTGCACCCAAAGATGGATTAAAATCCTCATTAGCCACAGAGACCAACGCTACCAAACCCTTAGACAGAAAATCAAAGATAATATCTCGAACCTCCACTCCTCTTATCCTTCCCTACCTATAGAATGGTTAAGAACTTTTAAAATTAACACCAAAAAAAGCGAAGATTCCCTGATACAAAATAAATTAGGCAAATTCCGGAGAGATCTGGATGATTATACTAATAATAGAGTTTTCAATTGGAAGAGAAAATTCTCTCATCCCACTATTCCTCCCCTCCTGGCCCTGCCATCCCTACCCAAACCTCCCCTTCCCCCTCCCCTTCCCACCCACACACCTGCATTCCCTGGACCACGTCCTGCCATCACTACCACTGCCCCTAGACCCACCAAATCACTCAAAGTAACTTCTACCCCTAATCTTTCCCTTGATACTAGCACTATCAAAGACAGTCACCCCCTCATTATCCCCAACTCCACCAGCTCCTTGGTATTATCCACTGTAGACTCCATCCCCCAGGATATCTTAGATACTACACCCATTGTCTGTCCTCATGCTCCAGCTAGACCCACATCTACTGTTACCCCCGTAGCTACATCTGGTGACTTACTGGCACCCACTTCCGCTTCCTCTTCTTTTCCTTTTTTAGTGCAGACCCCTCCACTCAGCCCATCCCTTCCAAAAACCAAAAGAAAACACGTAGAAGAGGAGGGAGAGGGAGAGGGGGGAAACACAAATCTCCATCCATTACGCCCAGACAAATTGAGAAAACTATAAAAATGTATAATTTATCTTCCCTCACCCTGAATGCGCAAGAAACTTCATTATTGGCCAGAGGTCTGAATTTTGCTCCCACCACCCTTCCCAATTCTTTCACTATGTTCAAAGATCTTAATAAATTTATTCGTAACCTTACCTTAAAAAGACATTTCAATATGAAAGCCGATAATACTACCTATCCTTCCACCACCCCCTCTGATGTTACACCCAACCTCTTAGATACCTCTGCGGACCAACAAGCAATTCAAGATCTTTGCGACTTATGGAACGTGGATGAAGAGGACGACCTGATAGTTTGGTCACAATATACTCAATCCAATCCGTCTATAGCCCACACTTCATTCAGACCCAAATCCATCTTTAATCCCACCCAATCCAAAGGTCCTTTCTTATCCACATTCTATCAAGTAGTTTTTAAAGAACTTACCGACCTATGTGCATCTGAATCATCCAAATCTCAACGATATAATAACAATCTTAGCCCACCAGAATATGAAGCTTTGAAATCCTTAAGTACAAATCCAAACATCATTATTAGATCTGCAGATAAGGGAGGAGGTATAGTGCTACAGAACAAAATTGACTATATGAAAGAAACAACACGACTCCTCTCTGACAAAAACACCTATGAAAAATTAAAAGCTGACCCATTGCCGAAATGTACAGAAGAAGCCACCAACATCATCAAGCAAGCTTTCGCTGATGGGATCCTGAACAAGTTAGAGGCCGCCTTTTTCCTGAAACCCTTTTTTCAAGTACCATATTTGTATCACTTACCAAAAATTCACAAAGATACCATCAACCCGCCAGGCCGTCCCATTGTTGCCTCCGTGGATAGTATCACCACCAGCTTTTCCCTCTACATCGATCATTTCCTACAACCATTAGCTCAAGCTCTTCCCTCCTACATCCGTGACGGCACCCATTTGATTGACCTACTCAAACCTTACCCTTGTGAACCCTCATATTCTTGGGTATCCCTTGATGTATGCTCTCTTTACACATCCATACCACATTCTGTGGGTCTTGAGGCAGTGGCCCACTTCTTGAAAGATGATCCTGATCTTAATTCACTCCAAATTGAGTTCATCCTATTGGCCACTCGTTTTTGTCTGGAGCACAATTATTTTCTATCTGCTGGGGAATTTTTTCTACAAAAGCAAGGTACCGCGATGGGCGCAAATTTTGCCCCGAGCTACGCTAACCTCACCATGGGACTGTGGGAGTCCAGATGCATTGAAGTCAACAACCCCTTTTTGGCCAATCTCGTCTTCTATGGTCGTTATATAGACGACATAATCATCATTTGGGATGGGCCAGCCACCTCGATTACAGACTTCGTTACCTACTGCAATTGCAATATTTTTGGATTACCTTTTACCTCTGCCATGGACCCTGAGTCCATATGTTTTCTGGATCTCAAGCTTTTCCATATAGATAATTCCATTACTGCTAAAAATTATACTAAGCCCACAGCTGGCAATTCCTATCTACACTATTCCAGTTGCCACCACCCCAGGTGGGTCAACAATGTTCCCAAAAGCCAATTCCACCGGCTCAGACGCAATTGCACCAGACTAGAAGACTATACATCTCAAAGTATTTTACTTAAAAACAAATTTATTGAAAAAGGATATCCTCCTCATCTAATTGAAGAAGTTCGTACCATCTACCTCCAAGACTCCCTGTCCCCCCCCCCCAAAAATCCAACCCAGAACCTACCACCCGTTTCATCACCCAATACCATGCCAAACATAAGAAAATGGAAAACATCTTCATGAAGCATTGGACTATTCTCACTCAAGATCCTCACCTATCGAAGTCCATATCAGCCACTCCCAAGTTCGCCTATCGTAGGGCCCCAAATATTAAGAGCAAGATTGCTCCAAGCAAAATGAAAGCACCGAACAATCATAAGAACTATATGCTAAAACAGCTTACTTTAATCCCCCTTGTAGGGATGTTTCAATGCAAATGGCCCTATGTCTAACTTGTTCTAATGTCACCCATGGTAAAAAATCTTTCAAGGCCAATAATAAAACTTTTAACCTAAGTTCCTTTTACAATTGCTCTACTACCTACGTCATTTATTGCATTTCTTGCCCATGTGGCCTCCTCTACGTAGGCAGAACCATCAGAGCCTTACGGGCCAGATTTGGAGAACACCGTCGTGCAGTTCAAGGAGGCAACCCTAAATACAGTGTGGCACGCCATTTTTCAGCCCACCATCACAAAGACACTAGTGCCCTCCAAGTGTGGATCATTGAATCCATACCAGAAACTCCCACTGCAGTTGAGAGATTCCAACGTCTCTGTAGACAAGAGACTTATTGGATATATTCTTTGAACACTATGTCGCCTCATGGCCTTAATGAAGATATAGAAACTAACAATATCATCTAAATATTCTTGCGTTGCTACTTCCCTGCGTATTCTTGTCTCATGCAATTCGCTGCATGCGTTTCATTACGCTTTTATTATTATTTTTTCCCCTCCCCCCTCACCTTTTCTCCCCCTAAACCCCCCCTTTTTCACATAGTTTTTATATATATTTTATATATATATTTTTTATATATATTTATATATGTTTTATACATGTGTTTTCTATCACCTATATATATTTTATATAATATATTTTATATATGTATGATTTTAGTATATATGTATATGTGTTATTGTGTTTTTATGCATGTTTATTACATATACCCCCCATTTCCCCATCATAATCTCCATGTTCTCTACACATTAATACAGATGTCCCCTCACTTTCATTCGCCTAACTTTTGCCATACATACGGATGCATACATGTACCTATGTTGGCATTTGTGTGTGTGTCTATACATATCAGTCACCCACACCATTCTTTTCTATCTTTCCTTGTTTATTTTTATTTTCATTTTTATTTTTATTTTTTCATTTTTTTATTTTTATTTTTTTATTTCCATTTATTTTATTATTATTTTTTATTTTTTTATTATTTTTGTATACATATGTGTATATTCATATATGTGCACCTCTTTATACATCACATATCATGTTATCAATACTCCATCCCCTTCTTCCTTTTCTCTTCCCATTTTTATTTTTATTTATTTTTTTCTCTACTGAGATTGTATCTAACTTTTATTTATGTGTTAATTTTATACAGTTCATTATCATCATTATTATTACGATTATGAATCCTCTCCTACTATCCCTGCTTGGTATTACATTGTCTTCCATCCAGCCCTGATTTCTCATAATTGCCATATCATTCTCCCTGTACTTGCTTAAATATTAACAGCACCACCGCCCCCCCCCTTTTTTCCCCCCTCCCCTTCCCTCCTCCTGAAATTCGTCTTATAATACCTTCCCCCCCCCTTTTTTTATATATATATATTTTTTATATATATTTTTTATATATTATTTCAAGCATTAAAGCCTTTTTTCCCTTCCATTATCAAATCACACTATATTTTATATTTTTTATTCAATTTCCTTTTCTTAAACATGCCGTCTTGTATCCCTGCAATACATGCTTTCAATATCCCTTTGCGCTTTTTCCCACAAATGCATATGTGCTAATAGACCTATCACAGCACTCCTTTCTGCCATATATTCTCCGCCCACCCCCATGATATCCATGGATCTGATGAAACTGCGGAAGCTGAGAAAGGCGTCATCCTATTGGTACGTTCTTCTTACCACGTCACTTCCGGTCCGACGGCACGCTGCGCTCCACGCTGAAGCGCACGCTGATGCGCATCGTCCTGGATCTTCCTCCACTACAGGAAGAACAACAACATACACTCGTACAGCATCTCTACGCCCAGGACTTCCATTGCTGACACTACATCTGCCTTCAGCCTTCAGCCTTATTCTCCATCTGGGACCTACATCTTTCCCTCGGACTGTTGATGACACCGGACCCTGTATGCTATTTACACACTACATGCCTGATTACTTCTTCCTATTTGTGAGTAGCCATTTGGCTGTTTTTATTAATGGTTATTAAAACGTTAATACTGCACTTAGTTTGGAGCACCTTCCTTTCCTCATTTGCATAACAATGCCCGCACGATTTACATGTGAATAATGTTAATTTAAGAACAATGCCTTTTGTTTCTCTATAGCAGCTGAAGGCAGGGGAGAAAAGGGAAGGCGTACAGACTTGCATTACATGGAGAGAGGTGAAGTAAAGTTGGAGATTAAAATGCTGCTTTACAGTCTCTCAGGACACAATAATAATAGCCCCTTCTGCCCCCCCTCCCCCTCCAGTCCTGGCATGTAGAAATGTACCTGAAGATTTCTGTGTGATCCCTCTGTGTGCACTGCTGGATGTCGAGTCTGTGTCACAGGGAGATGAATGGAGCTGCCTCTGCACATAGCTCCATGTCTGCCCGGACCAGTTCCCTTCTGCTCGTGATTTCCCCCTCACTTACTGAAGGAGACAGGCAGCCTGTGAGCCAATGACGCTGCAGGTCTTATTAAAGCCCCAACCTATGGACCCAATCAATTACAAGCACTGGAAACCTAATGCTAGAGCCTACAGGTGGAGTTTTCGTGGCTACAAGCTTTGTGCCCCGAACACACTCTAAACTACGCCAATAGAGCTTCTTAGCCCCAATCACGTGTTTACACACTGGTCATGCCTCCAATAGCACCCCGTGTCCGGCGCCCTTAACGCACCCACTTAAATAAGTATCTTTGGGGGGGCGGCGCCCCTGCGCCCCCTATTGACGGGCCGCCACTGGGTTAGTTGCTCAAACAGAGATATACTTACCTTCCCATATAAAACCGGTCCCTGTGGCTCCTGTCCTCTAGCGGTCTTGTGCGGTCGACTGTTCCTGACATAATCAAGCCCATAGCCCTGCTCTGAACGTGAGGAGGTCAGGAACAGTTCACCGATGGATCATGGAAAATTATGTTCACCGGCGGAATGGAGGATTGGGTGAGTATAGGCTTTCTACTCTCCTCTGGACAAGACGATCACTTAAAGTGATTGTAAAGCTTAAAAATGTTTTATTTTTTTAAAATAACAAACATGTTATACTTACCTCCACTGTGCAGCTCGTTTTGCACAGAGTGCCCCAATCCACGTCTTCTGGGGTCCCTTGGCTCCTCCCTGCATCAGCTAACCCCCCTGGGAAGCGCTTTACCAAGGGGGTTACCTTGCGGGCGCGCTCCAGAGTCCTATCTTCGACGTCCATAGCCGCTGACTACAGGACTCGGCCCGCCCCCCGGCCCTCGCGTCATTGGAGTTGATTGACAGCAGCGCGAGCCAATGGCTGCGCTGCTATCAATCTATCCAATGAAGAGCCGAGAAGACCGGGCCAAGATCAAGCGTGTTCTCGAAGTGGGACTTTCGAGGGCTCAGGCAAGTAAACCGGGGGGCTGGTAATCATCGGATGTTTTTTCACCTTAATGCATAGGATACATCAAGGTGAAAAAACATGAACCTTTACAACCCCATTAACTCTTGCAGTGCAGGCACATCCCCACCGCAGGGAAAAACTTTTTTGGGCTTTAACTTCCCACATGGGAGCCATCTTCATATTGACGATTGATAATCAGGTTATTGTATTTAGATAAATCTTTTTTAGACTTTGCTTCATATCAGTATAGCCTTTCTTCATACATGCACTTTAGTGATGGCTGTATGACTTTATCTAGGGTGGGTTTTCTGATGGTTTTATGGTTATGAAAGTGGATAATACCTGTGTAGAGATTATTGATCCATGTGATATCTCATTTGGGGATCTTTTTGGTTATCGCCTATCAGTTTTTTCCACTCTGGAGCACTTTGGACCATACTTTATTAGAGATGTTTTCTTAACCCCTTGGACCAGCTGTGGGCATAGAGTTCTGTATATTATTACTATTATTACTATAGAGAACTATATTATTATAGCACCATCAGTTTGTGCAACACTTTACAGAAGAAAAAGATTTAAGGAGAGAGGGGGTGGTTTTGGCAATATATTGAGACAAGGTTGGTGATGTAAAGCCTCGTACACACGGTTGGACTTCAAACTAACTTTTCCGTGGATTTTTGTCCGAAGGGAGTTGGCTGGGCACACCCATAGCATACACACGCTCTGACTTTTCTGCAAACTTTCCCAACATCACGTGGTTTTTCTGCTCTTTACCGCCACCCTTTGGTCAACTTCTGCTATTGTTGGTTGATTTTAAAGTGGATGTAAACCCGAAATTTTTTTTTTATTTTTTGCTGTCACAATGTAGAGTATAAGATTTCCTATCATTTGTGCCAGGTCTTGCCACAAAAAGTTAATCCAGCTCTGAGCAATCATCTTTTATTGTTCAGTGAGATAAAACGGACAAAAAGAGTTACCTTTGTCCGTTCCACCCCCTTGCCTTGAGTGACAGGTTATTTACATATCTCGTGCACTAGCTTTAGACAGGCATTATTTTTTTTATTCCCACCCCCACTCCTTTTCTGAAGTCATGTGGTTACTTTTCTGGATTTTGACTGGATGTTAGTGATCATAGCAGAAGGAATCCACAGGAGAAAATGCATGTTGACAAGGGGAGTGTAGATGTGGCGGGGGGAGTCTACTGACATCACGACTCCACCCACCGAGCTCCAGACAACAGATCCACCCACAGAATCTGCAGTTTTTCAGTTCTTATAACAGACAGAGCTGAGACATTTTCACAGATAAGGATACATGCAGGAGGCATCTATATCCTTATAGATCAGCACTATGGCAGTAGTTTAGAAAGGATGAGAGTGGGTTTACATCCACTTTAACATTGGTTCTGGGCAAGCGTATTGTACCTCAGGCAAAAGTCAGATGGATTTCTGTACACACAACAGGACTTTGCACCATCTGACTTTTGTTGCCGAAAAGTTTGTCCGTTTGCAGAGCGAACTTTTGTCCTATGAAAACCGAAAAAGTTTGTCCGATGGAGCGTACACACGGTCAGATTTTTTGAAAAACATGCTCATTTTGAAGTTTGTTGGCAAAAAGTCTGACCGTGTGTACGGGCCTTAACTTGGGAAAGAGTTGTGGATAGATTTGTATGTTGTTAAAGCGGAGCTCCACCCTAAAGTGGAACTTCCGCTCATCTGAACCCTCCCCCCTCCGGTGTCACATTTGGCACCTTTCAGGGGGAGGGGGGTGCAGATACCGGTCTAAGTATCCCAAACAGTCCCAACCAACCCCGCCAACCCCAACTTTGGGGAGGCTTAGAATCCCAACTTGAAACAAAGGCGAACACGCCTGCAGTGGGGAAATGCGTGCAGAATGGCATCCATAGTCCAGCGGTTAGATGACACGCATGCAGTCCCCTGCCGGGGACCGGCGCGATAAAGAAATAAATGTGGGTGAAGGCTCCCGGCTATGCCGGGGGTACAAACTTAAGCAGTAACGGAGTACGTGCTGAGAAACTCAAGGGCCTGGGTCTCAGGACGTGGAGAAGGGAGTAGGAAGGAGAAAAAACAGGACAAGTCTCTGAGACAATCCTCCAACAGTGAGGCCGCAGAGAAAAGTTCAAGTCGCAGCCTCCTGGCCTCCATGGTCATGAATTGGGGAACACGGTAGCACGTATGGCTTGTCTGGACCCAGGAAGAAGACCCAGGCCAGTGTGTAGAAAAAATAAAATAAGAAAAAATAAAAAGTAAGAAGGCACGTTGAAAAAAGACATCAGGTGAAATCAGCCCACATAAGCAGGCAATCAGAAGGAATACTTATCCTCGTGGGAGTGTATCGATCCACATGGAGGCCTCCTCTGGGGATGTGAAGAACCGAACAGACTCGCCGTCTTCCACCCTCCGTCTGGCCGGGAACAGCATACTGTACTTGATATGTTTGGAGCGAAGCCTAGCTCTCACAGCATCATAGGATTTACGCTGTTTCTGGGTTTCCAGCGAATAGTCCGGAAAGATTAGAAGCTTAGCGTTCTCGAAGCGTAGTTCACCTTGAGCCCTCGCTTCCTTCATCACCGTATCTCTGTCCCGGAAGTGAAGTAGTTTAAAGATAAAAGTGCGGGCGGTGCTCCCTGGTGGCGGGTATGCGATGAGCCCTCTCCACAGTAAAAAACAGAGAGAAGCGTGCTGAAGGGAATAGCTGTTGTAATAAGCGTTCAGCAAAGGCCGTGGGGTCTGCACCCTCAGGGAGTCCCAGAACACTTAAATTATTTCTTCTGTTGCGATTCTCTGCGTCTTCTGCGCGGGATTCAAGCACCTTGTCCCTGGCCTTAAGTGAATAAATGTCAGCTCCATGGTCACGTACCGTGTCCTCGGTCTGGGAGACCCTGTGCTCCACCTCAGTCATTCTACCACGAAAAGCATCAAAGTCCTTTCTAATAAACTCCACATTTGCCTGTATATGGTCCACCTTACCAGTCAGGGTAGTTATGGAATGTAGGACCGCTTTAAAATCGGCTACTGTGGATGGCAGCCGGTCGGAATCATCGGCCTGTTTCTACATCCGGGCAAGGGTTTTTGGCGAGGCCGCGGCTCTGACTTTGTGGCCTTCTTTTTGGAGCGTGGCTGACTTTTCCTCCTCTGCATACCCCAGGGAAGCTACAGGAGATCAGGAGGCAGAGGAGGATAGTATGAGAGAACCTATGCCCAAAGCAAAAAGTCTTACCGCGCCGGCCCTGCGGAGGTCCGGGCCGGAATTCTAGGCGAGTCCCTGGCTTCGGCCTAGTCCGCGACGTCCGATCCGCGGCCTTTCCGTGGATCACAGCCGGCCATCCCCACTCCAGCACTGTCCGGATAAGGTCTCAAGGCTGGGGGGACACAGGAGGAATGGATTTGAGTAGTCGTACCCCGCCGGCCCCGTGGAGCTTCGGGCCGGGATTCTAGGCGAGTCCCCGGCTTCGGCCTAGTCCGCGATGTCCGGTCCGCGGCCTTTCCCAGGATCACCGCTGGCCGACTCCACTCCTGCACTGTTCAAAGCAGGGTCCTAAGGCCAGGGGGACACAGGAGGGACGGATTAGAGGGGTCTGCACCCTATAAATGACTAGGAAAGCGCCGGTCCTGGGGAGCTCAGACAAACACGTCTGCTCCCATTCCGGACACGCCCCCTAGGGGCCCCTTCTTAAAGGGGACCTCCAGATTCCGATAAACTACCCCTGCACTCCCACATCCACTGGTTTTGGTGAAGAGGCCCTTGTCCTCATCAACATGGGGGCAAGGTGAATTGCCAGGGAGAGCGCTCCTCTCCCCAGCAAAGTGCTCCCCCATGTTAAGGGCATGTGGCCTGGTATGGCCCACGTCCATATACATTATAATGGACCTCTGGGCAGATGCGCCAAAGGCTGGATATTGCTGAAAGCTTAGCAAGGCTTGTGACTTCCTTTGCACATCTGTTTAGTACATGCTGAGCTTCACTAACCCTAATTCCTTAACTATGCTGAATTTTTAAAGGGACATGTATAGAGCCACTTGTTGCACCTATTTATGTTAAGAGGAAACAAGACATTGCTCTGTTGTGGAATATGGTTATTATTAGGTGCTCCAGGTGGTCATAAAGGGGGTAAAACCTTCTGGAGGTCAAGTGGTTAACCACTTCAATACCAAAAGATGGTATGATGTTGTTCTGGGAGGGCCGTCCATGGACATCCTCCCCGAATAATCCTCCCGTGTGCCCCCTGGGGAACGCATCGGGTGTGCTCTGTGATCGCAGAGTCCTTCGGAAAAAAAGCTGATTACAGATTGAGGTAAAGGGCCCATCACAGTGGCCCTTTACCATGTGATCAGCTGAGTCCAATCACATGTAGACAAACTTGGCGGTTATCAGCATTCCTTTCCCCAAGTGCTGTCAAAGCATGAGGAAAGGAGAGATGGTAACCGGCAACTGTCTAATAGTGCTGCCTCGTCAGTGCCCCCTCATCAGTACCTATCAGTGCAGCTTCATCGGTGCCCAGCAGTGCAGCTTCATCAGTGACTATCAATGCAGCTTCATCAGTACCTATCAGTGCAGCATCATCAGTACCTATCAGTGCAGCATCATCAGTACAGTTTCATCAGTACCTATCAGTGCAGCTTCATCAGTGCCTATCAACGCAGCTTCATCAGTACCTATCAGTGCAGCTTCATCAGTACAGCTTCATCAGTGCCTATCAACGCAGTTTCGTCAGTACCTATCAGTGCAGCATCATCAGTACCTATTAGTGCCGCTTCATCAGTACCTATCAGTGCCTATCAGCGCAGCCTCAGTAGTTAAGAAGAAAATTACTTATTTGTAAAATTGTACAACAGAAACTACGAAAAAAAATTTTTTTTTTGTTTAGCAAAAAATAAAAACCCCAGAGGTGATTAAATGCCACAAAATAGAGCTCTATTTATGTGAAAACAAATGATAAACATTTCATATGGGTACAGTGTTGCATGACTGAGTAATTGCCATTCAACCTGTGACAGCACTGAAAGCTGAAAATTGGCCTGGGCAGGAAGGGGGAAAAAGTGCACTGTATTGAAGTGTATAAAGCCTGGTGAGGTGCAATCTACGAAATCATTGTTTTTAGGGTGGATATCACTGTAAGAGTATAATATGAATGTAATATCTCACAAACACACACGTGTGGGCACTATAGTCACGGTCCTATTGTTTGGGAAATAAATGGGTTCCGTGTGACCTCCTCTCTGCGGCTCTAATCCCTCCAGAGCGGAGTATAAACATGATAAAATGGCGGGCTCCCCTGAGCACAGGGACATGACAGGCTACAAGGCGGGAACCTCCCCCAGCAGCGCGCCTTGAATCATGAGTAAGGAATGTACCATCTCACCAAGCTGCTCTCCGCTCACTCAGCAGAAGCGATGCAGTAGGGAGGGGTGTCTGGTATAACCATTTCTACAAATAAAAACTACAGGTGGAAGCCGCCGCACATTATGTAAGTATATTTTAGGGACATATAAGTTCCTTCCCCTCGGGAGCTATGCCTGAAGGATTGATATCTGTCTCTCTGCTCTGATATATTCTGAGTACTGATCACCCCTTCATGCAAAGATCGATGGTAGATCCCTATGGGCAGGCAACAGCCTACCTTGACTAATGGTGGGCGTATTGGCGTGCGGTGGTTCCTATTGGAGGGAATCGGAGCAGGGTGGGCGTGCTTTCTAGTCTCCGATTGGCTGGGTGACTGGTAGCGCCGTGCGCAGCTCGACGGGCATTTTGGAGTCGTGTGCAAACCGCGTGTGGCGCAGCCGAGAGGGACTGTAGATAAACAGCGTCCAGGAGGTGAGTAGAGGAGCGGTGCGGGGGATGAGAGGCATGCAATGGGGGTAGCAGGGTGTGGGGGACTCGGGGCTGAAGCTGAACAGGGCATGGCCCTGCTCTGCTGAGAAATGCGGGAGAAGGCCATGCTATGAGCAGCTTGGAGTGCACAGGGAGAAGGGGGCGCGGTGTTAGGCCTGAGCTGGGGGCGGTACAATTGAGTATTCGAGGCCATGCTTGGCTCTAGATTTCCCTCCTAGGCCTCTGCCGCGCGGCCTGCTCTCACGTGCCGCCGCAGCGCTGTCATGTCAGGCCGCCTGCTATTTATAACTGGAGCGCGCCTCGGCCACAAGCGGGGAGCCCGGGCAGCACGTGTGTCTGAGCCGCGCTTCCTTATATGGGCAGAGTGCGGGCATCCCCCGACCTTCCATCAATCGAAGGCTGCAATCTTTATTTATAAAACTCAATGTTATACAGACAAAAGATTCCACGATCGTTACTAGGAAAACCTACAAGGCCCAGCCATAGCACATGGGATGGGTGACGTACACCGACCAGACAGGTCTTTATGACCGCCCATCCATGGGTGCCACTTAATCTAGGAAGGTATGTTGTGCCATCTGGCACCATGCAATCCATAGCACAGATCCTTGGGGGCTCAACCTGCGGCCCTCCAGAACTACAAGTCCCATGAGGCATTGCATGCCTGACTCCCCAAAGGCATGATGGGACTTGTAGCAGCAGCTGGTGGGCCACAGGTTGAGCACCCATGAAAGTCAGTCCTGTAAATTGCGAGGTGGGGCTCCATGGTTCAGATTTTTTATTTTTAGCATATCCCACAGATTACATGGAGAATTTGGCAGCAAAATCAACATCTCGACTATATTTGTGTCCCTTAAACCATTTTTGTAGTGAGATTGTAAGCTCTAACAAACAGGACCCTCTGATTCCTACTGTATTTGTACTGTCTACCCTCAAGTTGTAAATCGCTGCGTAAAATTTCTGCACTATATAAATCCTGTATAATAATGGTAATAGCAGGCCACATTATCTTGCTATCAGGGAATACTGTTTCTATAAGAGTCCTTTCACACTGCTGCCGCCCATAGCGTCGGCAGTAAAACGCCGCTGGCACATTTCGTCCGCTAGAGGGGCGCTTTTAATCCCCGCTAGCGGCCGAGAGAGGGCTAAAAACGCCCGCTTGATTTCAATGGGCAGGAGCGGTAAGTTCACCGCTCCAAAGAAGCTGCTGGCAGGACTTTTCCTGACGCCCTGCCAGTGCACCGCTCCAGTGTGAAAGCCCTCGGGCTTTCACACTGGAGACAATAGAGCAGCAGTTTAAGGGCGAATTGCAGGCACTATTAACACTATAGCGCCTGCAAAACGCCCTCAGGGCGAAAGGGGTGTGTTTAGGTAGTACATGGCAAATAACACCCACATAAATGGCAGGATCAAAGGTTTCCCAGCAGAATATTGCCCAAAGCATCATGCTGCTTACACCAGTTTGTCTTCTTTCCTCATTATTATACAGGACTTGTATAGCACAGACAGTTTATGCAGCGCATTACAACTTGAGGATAGACAGTACAATTACAAAATAATATAATACAGTAGGAATCGGAGAGCTCTGCTCGTTGGAGCTTGCAATCTAAGGACCATGCACCATATTGTATCTTGGTGCAATTATTTCTCCAGGTAAGCAATGCAAACGCACCCGGCCATCCACCTGATGTGACAGAAAACATGATTCATCAGATCAGGCCACCGTCTTCCATTGCTTCGTGGTCCAGTTCTGATGTTCATGCACCCATTGTAGACGTGTTTGACTGTGGTCCCGGGTCAGCATGGGCAATCTAGCTACACAGCCCCATACACAACAAAATGGATGCACTGTGTTCTGACCCCTTTCTATCGGAACCAGCAAACATTTTTTAAGCTTCTTTTTTTTTTGTACAGCCCCTTTTACAAGAGGCGGACTCTGTTTTAAACGGCAGGGAATCTGTCTATTTCCCTGTTGACCAGAGCAGGTGGATGTGTGTCTGCCTAAATAAATCCAGATCAGGGTCTATTCAGGCTCAGCACACTGGCCACAGAGTATGAGCACAGGTCTACTTTTAACCAACCCGAGTTACTTAGACCCACACTTGCTACGTCCAGCCAGCCAACAGACATGGATGGATGTCCCATACTGTCGGTGACATGAGTTTGTTCTTAACCAACCTATCCGTTTTTCCGTCTAGGCTCCCCTGCTGAGACAGAACAGAGGGTGCTTGTGTGAAAGGAGCCTTACTTATCACAATAATGTACTGTGAGCTGTGGATATTTTTAGCTGGAGCTCCTGAATTTTAGAGGGTCCTCTGTGGTAAAAATGTTGAACAGCTGCTCTAAAGGCAGGGACATTCATGACTGTCGCACCCAATTTATTTCCCGATGACCCCCTACAGAATATCACCATACACCAATCGGCCATACCATTATCACCACTGACAACTAAACTGATTATATCGGGATAATGGCACTTGAAAGTGGGTGGGATATTTGAGACCGCACGTGAACGTGTTGTCCCTGAGGTTGACATATTGAAAGTAGAAAAAAATGGGCAAGCATAAAGATTTGAATGACTTTGACAAGGGCCAAATTGTAATGACTAGATAATTGAGTTAGAGCAACTCAAACTGCAGCACAGGGGTGTATGTTCCACCAAAAGTGGTCCAATGGAGAACTGGTGACGGGGAACCTATCCGATTGGAGGTATGCGGGTGTAAAAGGACACAAGTCTGGTTATACCTGCCGGCCCATAGAGGTGGAGCGACTGTCCGATCAGGTCTGCCCGAAAAGCTGACAGGTGGACCTGATCAAACCCACTGTGTGTGTCGGGAGTGTACTACTTCTATTGGATTGGACTACGTAGGCCAGCCTTCACTTCTTGCATGCATCTATGAGCCTTGGCCGCCCATGACCCTGTTGCTGATTCACCACCTTAAAACCAATTTTGGTAGGTCCTGACTGCTGCACACCAGGAACTCCCCATAAGTGTTAGTTTTGGAGTTGCTCTGACTCTGTCATCTAGCCATTACAATTTGCCACTTGTCAAAGTCACTCAAATCCTTATTCTTATTTCTTCTACTTTTAATACGTCAACGTCAGGGATATCATGTTCACTTGCTGCCTAATATTATATATCCCACCGACATTCAGATGGCATTTTCCAGAGATAATTGGTTTACTTGTCAGTGGTCATGTTATGTTATGGTGATATTCTGTAGGGGGTCATCAGTGACTATATTGGGTGTGACAAAGTCACGGGTGTCGCTGCCTTTAAATCCGCTGTGCTCAACATTTTTACCCCCAGAGGAAGCTCTGAAATTTAGAAGCCCCAGCTAATATCCACAGCTTACAATAATTATTGTGACTAGTAAAGCCCCTTTTGCACAGGCACCCTCTGTTCTGTCTCGACGGAATACTAAACTCAGATACTGATGTGTTGTCAAAAGAACAGAAACTCCTGTTACCTACAATCTGTCACATCCATCCATGTCTGTTCTCAATTTCCATGAATATCTTGTGGTGGGATCCCCTATAGCTGGCTGGATTTAGCAAGTGTGCATCTGTCTAGTCGCTCAAGTTGGTTTAGGCTCCATGTACACAGAAGCTCAAAAACGGCCGTTTTTAAAGCAGCAGAAAAAGCTAGCTTTTATCAGCGTTTTTTTTACTAGCTTTTATTAGCGTTTTTCAGTGTAGCTTTTTTTTAGCTTTAAAAAAAAAAAAAAAATTTCAATGGACTAAAAACCGCTCGCGGCCAGCGTTTATGAGCGTTTTTCGCCGTTTTGCGTTTTTTTTCCTGCCGAAAAACGGCACTTTGAACGCAAATTTCCTGCGTTCAGAAAAAAGCCCATTAACTCCACTGCTCATTAAAGCTAAAAAACGTTGTGTACATGAACACATAGGCTAACATAGAGTGCAGTTAATGGGCTTTTAAAAAAAAACGCCAAAACGCCTATTAACTGCAGTTTATCAGCTTCTGTGTACATGGAGCCTTAAAGCTGACCTGCGCTCATTCTTTGTGTTCGGTCTGCAGAGGCTGAATGGAGCCTGATGTGGGTTGATATAAGCAGACGCGCATCTGATGACATCCAGCTACTTCTGGAGTGGGATACATTTAACCACTTCAATACAGGGCATTTTCACCCCCTTTCTGCCCAGACCAATTTTTAGTTTTCAGCGCTGTAGCACTTTGAATGAGAATTGTGCGGTCATGCAACACTACCCAAATAAAAACTTTGGTTTTTTTCTTTCCCACAAATAGAGCTTTCGTTTGGTATTTGATCACCTCTGCGGTTTTTATTTTTTGCGCTATAAACAAGAGCGACAATTTTGAAAAAAAACATGATCTTTTACGTTTTGACTTACCCACTTCCCTACCCAGCCATAGTCAAATGACGTCCACAGGTGGGATCTCCCATCCTGGGTGGATGTCATATGACGTCCTCGGCTTTGTAGGGGGATATCTGAATGATGCCTGCAGCTAGAGGCATCATTCAGATATCCTTTTGTTGTGCCGGCGATTCTGTGCACCATAAGAACGATCATAGCGGCTTGATCGTTCTTATAGGCGGCGGGAGGGCCCTCTCTCTCCCCCCCCCCCCGGTGCTTCTCCGGGCTCTCCCGTGCCATCTGGGACCCGGAGACCCGGTCATCTCTATGACTGTCGGAGGCCCGGGCGCGATGTGATGACGTCACGCCCAGGTCCTCAGATATAAACAAAGCCGCCATTGCGGCTAGTAAACATGAGATCAGTGAATTTTTTTTCACGATCTCATGCTTTCCAGCCTGGAGGAGAGATGTGGGATCTTATTGACCCCGCATCTCTCAATAAAGAGGACCTGTCACACACATTCCTATTACAAGGGATGTTTACATTCCTTGTAATAGGAATAAAAGTTAAAAAAAAAATTAACTCCCCTGTCCCCGGTAGCTCTTGATCAGAAAAGAACGCACACGCAAGTCCCGCCCACATATGTAAACACCATTCAAACCACATATGAGGTATCGCCGTGTGCAACAATTCTAGCACTAGACCTCTTCTGTAACTCTAACCTGGTAACCTGTAAAAAAAAAATTAAAGCGTCGCCTATGGAGATTTTTAAGTACCGAAGTTTGGCGCCATTCCATGAGTGTGGGCAATTTTAAAGCGTGACATGTTAGGTATCTATTTACTCGGTGTAACATAATCTTTCATATTTTCCCCAAAAATTGGGCTAACTTTACTGTTTTTTGTTATTTTTTAATTCATGAAACCATTTTTTCCCCAAAAAAAGCGTTTGAAAAATTATTGCGCAAATACCGTGCAAGAAAAAAAGTTGCAATGACCGTCATTTTATTCCCTAGGGTGTCTGCTAAAAAAAACAATGTTTGGGGGTTCTGAGTAATTTTCTAGCAAAAGAATGATGATTTGTACATGTAGGAGAGAAGTGCCAGAATAGGCCCGGTATTGAGGTGGTAAAAAGCCCGGGGTTGAAGTGGTTAATAAATATCACAATTTAAAAAAAAAAAAACAATTTTCCTTAGTTTAGGCTGATACGTAGTCTTCCACATATTTTTGGTAAAAAAAAAATCGTAATAAGCGCATTTGATCGGTTTGCACAAAAGTTCTAGCATCTACAAAATAGGGGGTAGAATTATGGCATTTATTTTTATTTACTATTCATGGTGACGATCTGCGATTTTTTTTTTTTTTTTTTTATTATTATTTTTTTTTTGTGACATTACAACGGACATATCGGAAACTTTTGACACGTTTTTGGGACCATTCACATTTATACAGCGATTAATGCTATAAAACTGCACTGATTACCTTGTAAATGTGACTGGCAGGGAAGGGGTTAACACTAGGGGGCGATCAAGGGGTTAATTATGTTCCCTAGTGAATGATTCTAACTGTAGGGGGAGGGGACTCACAAGGGGAGGAGACAGATCAGTGTTCTGTACTGGGAACACACATCGGTCTCCTCACCTCTGACAGGACATGGATCTGTGTGTTTACACACACAGATCAGCGGTCCTGCCGTGACTGCGGGCAATCGCGGGTGCCTGGCTGCTGCCGAGCACGTGCACCGGGTCCCGAGCAATGCGGCGGGCGCGCACCCCCTAGATGCCTGGGAATCCCCGGACGCCGTATGACGTCTGCCCGGAGGGACGAGAGGTTCCTACGGACGTCATGTTGGTATACGCCTGGCAGGAAGTGGTTAATTCATGTAATCGTTAGTCAAAAATTAACCGACAGAACGTCAAGGTGAAAGGGGCCAAAGCTGTAGATAAAGCAATAATCTGGTTACTTTGAGTTCTTGACATCCAAGCAGATATATTTTAACATCCATTCCCTCCCTGTTTATGACAAAAATAGCAATAATCCCAATACAAAAAAGACAGCAAAAACACAAATGCATTGGTGGTCTGTGCAGAAATGCTTGGTGTTCATCTAAGAGTCCCCTTCTGTTCTCCGTAGGAGAGGGTGTCCTCTTACATTGAGGGGCAGTAAAGGAGAGACCATTTGTATTCTGGTCAGTGAGAGAGGGGCCTCCTCTCATATATGTTCCATGAGAGAAAGCATGTACCTTACATTGGAGGTCAGTTAAAATAATGCTTCATTTTATTGGGAGTTGTTGAGAGGAATACTGCCCTTAACCTCTTGCTGGCACCTCCTGGCAACTATTTAAGTAGGTATTAACATCAGAAGATAAAGTTGATCTCCCGATCACTATGATTGGGATCCTGTCCCAATGGCTTCCAATCAGTGATCAGATGTTGGTGATAGCTAGGTCAATGTTCTTTGAGTACCATCTCGGCACAGAACCTTGGAGCCCCATTGGGGCATATGTGTGGTGGCTGCGAGTTAAAGCGGAGGTCCACCCTAAATTATTTTTTTTTTTTACATAAAAAGGCTCCAAAAAAATAATATTTTTTTTTACTTACCAGAAATGGCGGTTGCTAGGCAGATCTTCCTATTCCATGGTGATCTTCCTGCTTGTCCTCGCGTTGTCTTCTGGAGAATGGGGCGCGCTTTGTTCTGG
The DNA here is from genome assembly GCA_029206835.1 of Rana muscosa. Taxonomy (NCBI): domain Eukaryota; kingdom Metazoa; phylum Chordata; class Amphibia; order Anura; family Ranidae; genus Rana; species Rana muscosa. The sequence goes on from CM055120.1 coordinate 387,194,900, forward strand.
AACCTGTGTGTGTCCCAGAAGACAGCCGCCCATTCACAAAGCGTCGCGTTACTCGCGCATGCATAGTAGGAAACGGTCAGCGAAGCCGCAAGGCTCCACTGCCTGTTTCCCTTAGTGAGGATGGCGGCACTGGGACGCTATCTAAAGGGCGGATCGGCCTGGGGGGGCCGACATCGCGGGTGCCCAGGACAGTGTAAGTGTCCTTATTAAAAGTCAGCAGCTACAGTGTTTGTAGCTGCTGACTTTAAAAAAATAAAAAATTTGCGTCTGGAACACCACTTTAAAAACCTCCCATCCACTCTAACATAACAATCAGTGTGCCTGTGTTTAGATAAAAAAAATATGCCAATCTGTACCTACATCAGAGTGGCTCACATAACTCCTCTGCCCGGGTGACAGCTGCGGCATGCAGGGCCAAGCGCTCCCGCTGACGTCAACTGGGCAAGAGGGGGAAGAGAGTGCAGAGGAGTCACGTGAGTGTCGGGAGCAGCTCTGATATAGCTACAAATTAGCAGCTTTTTATTATTATTATTATATATAACACCGCACATATCGTTGTTAGAGGGGATAGGAGGATTTTATAGTCCTTTATGAGAGCAGGACGGACGGGGCAGGCACTGACATGAGCGGAGGGGGCAGGACCAGAGAGCTGCAGATGACGGGAGGCACGTAAACTGAGCCCTGACACCATGGTCAGTACACAGGGGAAAGGCAGGATCAGCCAGGTTTTTTAGGTGATAGAAGGGGCCAAATTACACTTTGTTAACCTAAAAAAAACCCACTAAGGCCAACCTGCCTTGCAGCCTGAAAGGAAGACCAGTTTTTTATTTTATCCAGCTGTATTTACTAGTGCAACTTAACATCCAGATGAAAGATTCTGTCTTTGACTCTTTTTCTCAAATCGCCTTTCAGGACAACCTTGGAGAGAGCGTAGCTCCGCCTCTTTAACAGGAAACACTTTCAGCCTTTAAATCCCTCCTCTTCCACCATGGCCTCAGTTATTGTGTTTCCTCCGCCATGGTGGAAGCAACAGGTGGGAACCAGGGTGCTACGCTCTTTCCAAGGGGGAAGCAGTAAGGCTTACCTTTCTTTTTTTCTGCCTGGTGTGCAGCTTTTATTTGGTACTTGTACCAGTGACCATCCCAGCACCCCCTCCACCGCAAGCGGGGGGTGTTCCGGAGTCCCCAGTCTAGCCTGCTCAGGGGAGTAAAGGACCCACAGGAGACGCAGCATCTTGTGCCCGGAATCCGCGGTAAGGCTCCAGGAGCCGAGCGGTTGCCGCTGCAGGCAGCGGCGCGAATCGCATGACGGTTCCGGGTCCTGGCTGGCGGGTGACGTCAGTTCCGGCGATGCGGTTTCCTGTGGGGGCGTGGCGCTAGTGGTTCCCAGCGCTTGGAACGCAGAGACTAGGGGGCGGGTCTATCGACCGGCGCTTCCGTTTCCGGCCTACGTGGATGACGCGGGAACCGGGAAAATTTAAAACACACACTGTGTGTATAACCCAGCTGCACTCTCGACAAGATGGAAGAGAGACAGACAGCAATGGCGGAAGCAGGCGCCCTAAGCTCCGGTCAGGCTCAGGTAAGAGGGGTACAATGGTGCCTTTTATTCTTATCCAAATGAGTCTTTTTTGCTGTGTTGTTTTGTTTGTTTCCTCCCTTAAGGGAGCCTGCTGCTGTACGGTCGGTGGTTACTTCTCTCTGACCTGCTACAGCTTGGACATTGGTGGTTGTTTTCACTGGGACACTTCTTTTCTATCTTTGGTGGTGGCCTAAATGACACTAATTGGTTAGGTGTGGCTAGGACATTAGGTGAATTTCTATTGTTTATCTCGTTTCAGGAGAAAGCTGTAGCAAAAACCAAACATGTAAACCCACCAAGCCAGAGGAAGTGTCCCTCCTGCAAAAATCCTTTAAGGGATTCATGGCAAAAAGCTATGTGCAGGTCTTGCATTAAGGACTTAGTGGAAGAGGAAACATCCCAGCAATTCAAGGATTTATTTTCCTCAGTAAGAGAGCTTACAAGTTCTCTTGGTTCGGTTAAATCTCTGCTAAGTCCAGCAGTCTTAACTGAACCCCAGCAACCACCGTCCAGCCCAAGAGCCTCCACCTCTAGACCAGCAGAGAGTGTGGACTCTGGGGACGAAGGGGCAAGTACTCTCCCCTCTCTCAAGGACTCAGATGAGGAGGAAGATGACGGCAAAACCTCCAGATATAAATTATCTTTGGAAGATGTGGATGATCTCTTAAAAGCAATCTACACTACCCTGGATATTCAGGAGGAAAAGGTACATCTTTCAGTACATGATAAAATGTACCAGGGTCTGGATGATTCCAAGCAAAGAGTGTTCCCAGTCCATAGGGTCATATCGGACACTATCAAAAAGGAATGGAAGGACCCTGAAAAAGGTCCCTTCCTATCAAAGACCCTCAAAAGTAGAGGCAGGTACTCCAAGGAAAGACCTGTTGGAATCCTTCCCTCTAATTTTGAAAGCGGTAAAATACATGGCAGATGCATCCGCTGAATCAATCAAAATGGCTGCTAGATCAGCAGCATTAGTGAATTCAGTTAGGCGTCCAGTCTGGCTAAAGACATGGTCGGGTGACACAGCCTCAAAAATTAAACTCTGTGGCCTACCCTTCTCGGGGGATTTGCTGTTTGGTCCAGAGCTAGAAACTGTGCTGGATAGAACAGCTGACAAGAAGAAGGCTTTCCCTTCTAAAAAGAAGCAACCGTTTAAAAAGAATTTTCGTTCTGTTCAGCAATCCTTCAAAAAAGATGACAACAAAAAGCCTTGGTTTTCCCAAAAAGGTAGAGGAAGGGGTGGAGTGCTCTTTAGATTCCCTACAGACCAAGCTTCTAAAAACAAATGACAGCATTACTCCAGTGGGGGGAAGACTGTCAGCTTTTTTCCCTCAATGGAACCAAGTATCCAAAAGTCCCTTTGTGAGGAACATCATTTCACAGGGATACAGTCTAGAATTCTCGGAATGCCCCCCAAGCAGGTTTTATGTCACAGCCCTACCACGGGATCAGGAAAAAGCTTCCGCTATGATGACCCTCTTACAGGATCTGATACAACAGGAAGTGATTGTTCCAGTCCCAAAACATCAGGAGGGCCAGGGGTTTTATTCCCATATATTCTTGGTAAAAAAACCTTCAGGCAAGTACCGACTGATTCTGAATCTGAAGATCTTAAACAAATCAGTAAGGTACAAGCACTTTCGTATGGACACAATCCACTCCATTACAAAGCTGTTGACTCCAGGTTGCTTCATGGCGTCCCTGGACTTGAGGGACGCCTATCTACATGTGCCGATAGCTCTGGCTTCCCAAAGATTTCTCCGCCTAGCCATCGATCTGGGGACGTCAATATGGCATCTCCAATTCACAGCCCTACCATTCGGGCTTTCATCCTCGCCCAGGATTTTCACAAAAGTCATGGCAGAAGCCCTAGAGCCTCTGAAACTGAGGGGGATCTCGGTCATTCCATATTTGGACGACCTACTGTTTTTTGCAGATTCCAGGGATCAGCTTGTGACAAACCTGCAAGTGTCACGGACTCATCTCAAGAATTTAGGTTGGCTCCTAAATCTGGACAAATCAAACTTAGATCCAACTCAGGAGATGAGGTTTCTGGGCTACACCATAAACTCAGTTCTTCAAAAGGTCTTTCTCCCCCAAGAAAAGATAGAGAAGATTTACTCTGCAGTGGGTCAGATTCAGACAAATCTCCCAACATCTGTCCGATTGCCTATGGCACTATTAGGCCTCCTCACGGCCTCAATCCCAGCCGTACAATGGGCAAGGCTACACTCCAGACCCCTCCAGAGGAACATTCTACAAGTTTGGTCACACCAGGAGTCACTGGAAAAGTGCTTCAAACTAAAATCAAACGTAAAAAGAGCACTCTGGTGGTGGAGAAACCCAAACAACCTGACAAAGGGTCTCTCGTGGGTGTTTCCACTGGACAAACGTCTGACAACAGACGCAAGTGCTTGGGGTTGGGGAGCTCATCTGGAAGGGCAAACCGCTCAAGGAACTTGGTCCAAGTGGGAAGCAAAGAAGTCATCAAATTGGCGGGAGTTAAAAGCCATATTTCTGGGCCTCCTTACCTTTCAGCAGACAGTCAAAGGACGTCATGTTCAAATTCTGTCAGACAACACAACAGCGATAGCTTATGTACAAAAGCAAGGGGGAACCAGGAGCCCAGGTCTCATGGAGTTAGCCAGTCAGTTGTTGTCCTGGGCAGAGCTAAACGTGACCTCCTTATCAGCGGTTCATTTAAAGGGATCCCAGAATCTGTTGGCAGATCTGCTAAGCAGGAGTGTGGTGGAAGCAGAATGGAGTCTGAGCCAGGAGATTTTCTCCATGATCTCCAAAGAGTGGGGGAAACCCCAGGTAGATCTATTTGCCAACCAGCAAAACACGAAAGTCCGAGAATTCTTTTCTCTCCACAGAGGGGATCAGGCAGTTGGAATAGATGCTCTAGCACACCCATGGCATTACCAGCTGTGTTACGCCTTTCCCCCATTTCCCCTAATCCCATTGGTATTAAAGTTCAGGGAAGAGAACACCAGTCTTATCCTGATTGCTCCATATTGGCCAAAAAGACCTTGGTTTGCGACACTTCTAAACCTAGCCGCAAATCCTCCTTGGAGGCTACCACTCAGGAAGGACTTACTATCACAGGGTCCTGTGAACCATCCGGAAGCAGACAGACTACATCTGACTGCTTGGCTTCTGAAGAAGACCTCCTAAAAGCCAAAGGACTTTCAGATAAGGTAGTAAGGACCCTACTGTCCAGTAGAAAGGAGGTAACTAGGGCCATCTACCTTAAAGTATGGAAAAAATTCAATTCTTGGTGTTCTTCCAAAAACTTTATAGTCAAGAGTGTCGTTTCAGTTTTAGAGTTTCTCCATGAAGGAATGGAGAAAGGATTGGCAGCCAGCACCTTGAAAACCCAAGTTGCGGCTCTTTCAGTTTACTTTGAAAAAGCTTTGTCCAAAGAAACTTTAATTTCCAGATTTTTTAGGGCCTTGGCTCGGAACAGACCCATAGTCCTTAAAGTTTTTCCCAGTTGGGATCTATCTGTTGTTTTACAGGGTCTCACGGGAGCTCCGTTTGAACCCCTTCAAGAGACTTCCTTAAGAAGTTTAGTTTTCAAAACAATTTTTTTAGTTGCCATTACATCGGCAAGGAGAGTCAGTGAACTCCAGGCTCTGGCGGTTACAGAACCTTTTTTGAGGGTCTTTCCAGACCGAGTGATCCTTCAGACGGATCCAGCCTTCCTACCAAGAGTATCTTCAACCTTCCATAGGTCACAAGAGATAACCCTGCCTACCTTTTCCTCAGTCCCTAACAATGCAGGAGAGGAAGCTTTCCATACGCTGGATGTGAGAAGATGTCTGCTCCAGTTTCTAGCAGTTACCAAAGAGTTTAGAAAAACAAATGCCCTCTTTGTAGTATTTTCAGGTCCCCGCAAAGGGGAGAAAGCTTCCAAAAGTACATTAGGCAGATGGCTTAGACAAGCAATTACAGAAGCTTACCAAGCTAAAGGAGAAATACCTCCCTCAGGTATTGCTGCTCATTCAACAAGGTCAACAGCAGTTTCCTGGGCTGAGAGGGCCGGTGCTACGCCTGATCAGATTTGCAAGGCTGCCACTTGGTCCAACTACTCAACTTTTCTCCGGCACTATAGGTTGGATTTGCTGTCTGCCGCAGATCAAGCCTTCGGCAGGAAGGTACTGCAGGCAGTAGTCCCACCCTAGGGTAAGTTACTCGGTTATCCTCTCCAAGGTTGTCCTGAAAGGCGATTTGAGAAAAACTTGGTTAGACTTACCGGTGACGGTATTTCTAAGAGCCTTTCAGGACAACCGCTATTTCCCTCCCTAATATATCTTAGAAGTATTGATTAAGTGTCTATCATGGTCGTTGTGGTTGTTCTGTGCTTTTTTCTTCCAGTTTGTCGGAAACCACAATAACTGAGGCCATGGTGGAAGAGGAGGGATTTAAAGGCTGAAAGTCTTTCCTGTTAAAGAGGCGGAGCTACGCTCTCTCCAAGGTTGTCCTGAAAGGCTCTTAGAAATACCGTCACCGGTAAGTCTAACTAAGTTTTTTTTTCCCCCTCCGACATTTCACTTGGATGTTATAAGTTGCACTAGTTAATGCAGATGTATAAAACTAAAACTGTATCAGTCTTCATTTTAGGCTGCAAAACAAATATTATTTTAAAGGGCAGCAGGGTGATTATTTTTTATACCCAACTTACGTTTGCCATATGCATTTAGATTTCTCAAACATATCCTATCGATTTAGTGTGGATGGTGAAATCTCTCCTGCTGGCTATTTTATTCTGATAGCTGCAGCAACTGCTGCTGTCTGAATACCCAAACAGTGACTACATCTGACTGTCTGACATCTCTACCCATCTCCAATTTTATATTTTCAGTTAACTCATGTGGAGCTGGGTGATGCTGACAGAGCCACCAATGGCTCAAATTTTGGCCAATTCACCAGGAATAGGCCAAAATGTGAGCCACATATGGCTTGCTTTACTGACTGCTATAAAAAGCTCTTCTGTCATGCCAAAGGGTGTTGCCCCCTGACCTATGAAGATGAATGTGCAGTCAGCCACAGCTCAAGAAGCCCCGATTTGCCTTCTGAAGGATCTCTGGTTTAGAATGGCTGTTTTAGATTGTACCCAATAGAAGTCCCTGGGGCTTGTCCCCTATCATGTCATGTAAATGTTTGTTTGTCCCTGGAAGTTAACCCAGATCCCCAGCGCTAGTATTATGAATGCTGTTACTGCACTTACTATGTTAATAATTATTGAACATCTGCTCTCCTCCTCAATAGATTGTTATATCCCATCATTTGTTTTTGTGAAAGTTTGGCACATGTCAAGCATACATATTGTATATGGGCAAAGAAACGTCCCATACATAAGGTGGTTACTCTGGCCAAGGAACCAAAAGCTTGTCTTCATTTACAATAAGTCTTTCAAATCAGTTGAACCTGGTCACACTATGCAGAATAGTTTTTTTGAATAATTGACCTGTTCAGCTCCAGAATCAAGTGATCTGTTGCAGTTTGGAGATGAACTAGGCAAGATCTGATTTTATCTCATGGTGTTCCAAAGTCTGATTCACATTATTTTTTTAGACTGAGCAGAGTTCACTACTGCTTTCAATTTGACATTGTTGCATTGGGTTCATATGGGTTAATGCTGTTTAAAGGGGTTGTAAACCCTCAGGTTTTTTCACCTTAATGCATCCTATGCATTAAAGGGGTTGTAAAGGTTCGTTTTTTTATTTTCTAAATAGGTTCCTTTAAGCTAGTGCATTGTTGGTTCACTTACCTTTTTCCTATGATTTACCTTCTAAATTATTGTTTTCTTTGTCTGAATTTCTCACTTCCTGTTTCTCCTCACTAAACTTCACACCATCATCCAAGTGGTGTGGAGTCAGCCAGAACAGCTTACTGAGGAGGAACAGGAAGTGAGAAAGTCAGACAAAGAAAACAAAGAAAAAACATATTTAGAAGGGAAATCTAAAGAAAAGGTAAGTGAACCAAAAATGCACTAGCTTAAAGGAACCTATTTAGAAAATAAAAAACGAACCTTTACAACCCCTTTAACCACTTCCTACCGGGTCATAGACATATGACGCCGGCAGGAACCCTCCCTCCCTCCGGGCGGACGTCATATGACGTCCTTTTTTCCCGGCCGTCCTATGGGGGGCGCGCGCCGCCGGCGGCGCGCGCACCCGCGGCAACGCTCGTGACCCGGTGAGTGTGCCCGGCGGTCGCGATGTCCGCTGGGCACCCGCGATTGCCCACGATCACGGCAGAAGTGTGGATCTGTGTGTGTAAACACACAGATCCACCTCCTGTCAGAGGTGAGGAGACCGATGTGTGTTCCCAGTACAGAGGAACACAGATCGGTCTCCTCCCCTTGAGTCCCCTCCCCCTACAGTTACAATCACTCAATAGGGAACATATTAACCCCTTGATCGCCCCCTAGTGTTAACCCTTTCCCTGCCAGTCACATTTACACAGTAATTAGTGCAGTTTTATAGCACTAATCGCTGTATAAATGTGAATGGTCCCAAAAACGCGCCAATAGTGTCCGATGTGTCTGCCGCAATGTCACGGTCACAATAAAAATCGCAGATCGCCGCTATTACTAGTAATAAAAATGCCATAAATCTATCCCCTATTATGTAGACGCTATAACTTTTGCGCAAACCAATCAATATACGCTTATTGCAAAAAAAAAATTACCAAAAATATGTAGAATACGTATCGGTCTAAACTTAGAAAAAAAATTGTTTTAAAAAAAAAATTGTGATATTTATTAAATCAAAAAGTAAAAAATATTGCATTTTTTTCAAATATGTCGCTCTTCTTTTGTTTATAGCACAAAAAATAAAAACCGCAGAGGTGATCAAATACCACCAAAAGAAAGCTCTATTTGTGGGGGGAAAAGGACGTCAATTTTGGTTAGGTTCAATGTCGCACGACCGCGCAATTGTCAGTTAAAGCGACGCAGTGCTGCATCGCAAAAAGTGCTCTGGTCAGGAAGGGGGTAAATTCTTCCAGGGCTGAAGTGGTTAAGGTGTGAAAACTTCTGCTAGTCAGACCCAGGTTGATAGCAATGCAGCCATTGGCTCCTGCTGCTGTCAATCAAATCCAATGATGCGTGGGGCAGGCTGAGTCGGCATTCGTTTCTATAGACTAGACACAGAATGCTGGACTCGGGAGAGTGCTTCTATCTGATGCGGGGAGGAGCCGTCGGGTTACCCCAGAAATGGACAATCGGGTCCACTCTGCAAAACAAGCTGCACAGTGGAGGTAAGTATGACATGTTTGTCTATGCACATCAAAGTTAGACCAAAGTAGTGCAGGGACTACTTTTAAAGTAGCTGCGACTTCAAGTCACAGATATGAATGGTACTCATTGGAAATCATTGGGTACGACTGCAGTCCCAAGTCGTACAAGTGTGAAAAGGGCCTGAGTTGAGGCTCGGATAGGTTTTATGTTGCAAAAGCAGTTATTCTTTAACTGCACAGTAATACGGTGTCACTGTACATTTTACTCTATATAGTGAGTGAATGTGACGTTCACCACACATTTACTGCAGTTGAATCTAGTCAATGTTTTTTTTCTTTTCTTTTTTTTTTGCATTAAACGATTCCCCACCAACAAATGTTTGGATGTTTCATAAATGTGCCCATTTCTTCTTTGTCATCGTAGCTTGCTGCAATAAAGGCCTTTATATAATAAAGCAAGTTTTAAATATTCAAACCTTGTTAAAAAGTCATTACTAATATATTTAGTGTACAGAGTGTATATGTACACATACTTTTCTCAAAGTTTTTTGCCAGCCCTTGTTAAAGCTGGGTACACACAATCTGAATATCGGCCAGTTCAGCAGTAACCGTCCAACATTCGGACAGTGTTTGCAGCTGCCTGTCCGACAGAAGCCAGTCTTGCTGTAAAACCAGCAGCCGATCAGTGTTCGCAGCCAGTGGCTGCAAGCGCTGATCATTGTGTTCTAGCAGGGAGGTAATCGGAACACCAGGGTGCAGTGGGGGAGATCGCTGCACAACATCCTTTGTTAGTATGGCAATCTGACCCTCTGTTTTTTTTATTTATTTTTTTCCGCTGTGCCCCTTGCACTTTTCAACCATTTTTAAATTCTCTGTAAGATGTGTTTTTCTGTAAAAAAAATAATAAATAAAAATGTAACTTTATACTAGTCATAGATACCAAGACTTTTCTCAGGAGAGCCTTTGAACACACAGACATCTGGCATCTTACACTGGAGAGAACATCTCTCTAATAGATAAAGCAATGCCCAGCATATTAGTTCTCCGTGTGGTAAAAAGCAGATCTTCAAGGAAACCTCTGTTGAGAAAAAATGGAGGCTGACATTTGTAACTGCTGCTCCTTTTAAAAATGCTAGTTACCTTACCCTCATGTTTAAAAAACGTGGCATCAGTTATTTTTTGGGTTACCGGCCAGGAGTGAGCATACAAATTTAGGGGTTTTGACAGCTTTTCTTTTGTTCCAGGACAGCAAATCAAAGTGTCATCTGGAGATAGCTAGGAATTTAACATTTTCAGGAGCTCAACAATAGCAGCTGCTGTCATTGTAGGTTATGTTTAACATTTAACCCTTCCCCAACCAGTGTACTAAGGATTTAATCTTGAAAATAAATCTTTAATTCTTAACCTCTTCATTAGTTAATTTTTTTTGTTTTAATCCGTATGAAACAGAACCATTAGGTTCTTTAACTGTCTGACCCTGTGTGAGGCCCCTCTTCCTGAACACATGACAATATTGTAAATTTATGTCTGCTTTAGGATCTTTTTTCTATTTAAATTTTTTTCCTGTAGAGAAGTGATGCAACCAGTCAGGTTGTTATTGCAGTCCGTGTCCCTCGCTGCCTTCATTTGTCCTAATGATCATTGTCACATGGAGAGAAAGTGATAAAAAAAACATTACATTTTAATTTTTTTTCCCTCTGCTTCTAAATGCCCCTGCATGTTAACCTGTGTCCATGCACACATAAGCGTTGAGAGGCAGAAAAAAAAACTGGCTAGGTGTTCAGGAGCAGCAGTGTTTTGGCAGAAAAACCGCTTGACGCGTTTAGTACCTTGAGCATTATTTCATTTGTGGCTGGAATAAACCGAAATTCTAGCCAGTGAAATTAACGTCCAAGCATAACATGTGTTTACAGACGTCAAGCGTTTTTTTTTTTGTTTTTTTTGCTGCTGCCAGGAGGAAAGGTGTCTGAGAAATGGCCAAACATCATCTAGTGTGCATAAGGACTAAAAGAGCAATAAATTTGTATGAAGTTGATTCTAGATATAACATGTATGTATAATTCTGCGTTTTTTTTTTTTTTTTTGTTTTTTTTAGAACCAAATCTGAAAACATGAGCAGTAACGAGTGCTTCAAGTGTGGTCGTTCTGGTCACTGGGCTAGGGAGTGCCCTACTGGTGGCGGACGTGGTCGAGGTGGTGCTGCTGGTGGTGGTGGTGGTGGTGGTAGAGGCCGAGGACGTGGTGGATTCAACTCTTCAAGAGGTAACATTTATCAATGATGGACGGTTTTGCTTTGGCTTTCCCTCCCCCCCCCCCCCCCCCATTAACCATTGATGCTTTTGCAGTTTTATTAATATACTTTTTTTTTTTCTTTTTTTTTTTTTTTTTTTTCCCCGATATAGGGTTCCAATTTATTTCTTCATCTCTTCCAGACATTTGTTATCGTTGTGGAGAGTCTGGCCATCTTGCCAAAGATTGCGACCTTCAAGAGGATGGTGAGTGGCAATGTATGTATAAAAATCGTTCCATGTGAGTGCAAGACAATATCTGTAATGTAAAAGTAACTTTGTAGCAGATTTAGTATCAATGTTTTTTCTTTTTAGAGGTATTTAGCTGAAAATGGTCACTTATGATAAATTGTACCGGTCCCTATTCAATCTGTCAAGTCGTTTCAATTTAATTTGTATATAACAGAGCAGAAGTAACTACTGGCATCACACTGCCCCCTACTGTAGTTGGGAAGAACAGCAGCTGGAGAGGTAAAGCGCTCCAGCATCTATTCGTGTGTGAATTTGCACGTCAAGTGGTAGTAAAGACTAATAAAACACCCCCTACCTATTCTGCATACCCTGTATAAAAAAAATAATCTTTGTACCTACCCTATCTTTTAATCCAGTCGCATGATCCTGCAGCTCCCCTGTGTAGGAGCGCTCGACAATGGCTGTACATTTCTGGTGGAGACCTGCACCTTTCACACAAAGGAAGCAATACAAAGAGGACAGGATACTTTTTCATGTGTGTTTAGCTTTAGGCTGGGTTCACACCTATGTGAATTGGATGCGGGTTTCCCCACATCCAATTTGCATAGCAGGAGATTGTGACCGGCTCTCTATGGAGGTGGTTCACACATCTCTGCAGTGGCTTTGGTGCGATTTGTACAGGAGTCCTGTGCATCTTTTGGTCCGATTTAAGGCTGAAATTGGTCCTGAAACTGAATGGCGACGCACCGGACTCCTGCTGTGAGACGCTGCATGTTATAGTGTAAACCCAGCCTTAATGGTCAGTTCTGTGGGAGTATGGAACCCACTTTAGCCCTACTGATATTACAACTTAAAAATAGCGGTTGGTTAGTGGTCTGTCAAGCGACAGTCCTTGCCAGAAATAGATTAAATACCTTGTCGTGTGTTTGTTTTTTGTTTTTGTGACCGCTTGAAAGTAGCGGTCACAAGCACTTTTCTTCATTTTACTCCAGGGTGACTTGGAGTTATACTTTTTAGCTTTCAATGTAGCTTTGTTTTCTTGTGTCAGAGCCTTCAGCAAAACACAGCAGTGATCCCCAAACTTCACAAAATAAGTTTCTTTAGTTAGTAGTCAGGGACAGCATTGCCTTAATTCACACTGAAATGAACAGCTTTGAGGCTGTAGGTACAAGATTGCATATGCACATTCACGTACCTTGAAGAATACTGCTATTCAAGACAAAGTTAAATCCAGGGTACTAATTTAGCTCTAATTAACATAATACATCTTTACTTTTTGAGGGCCAGCATGTCTAACCTCCAAGTACAAAAATTAAATGTACTGCAGCTTCTGAGTCCTTGGATGGTTGCATTAGTTTATTTTTTTCCTCTTTTTATTTTTACATCACATGAAAATACTTTATTGTAAACATAGCCCATTAAAACTTATAGTAAACAGCAAAAAGAAAAATGACACATTTTAGGTTGACATCAGAACAGGTGGACCATCTTCAAATGGGAACACTAGTTCTGGTGACTCCCCAGGATTCCCTCACTTTAAAGAAATTTCCTCTCCCTTCCGGTTTTGGCTATGCGACAGGAAGTAAAGGGAAATTTCCCCAATGAAAAGCAGATGGGGGTGGGTGAACTTGACGAGTTATTATCGACCCTTACGCTATACAAAATGAAAAAAAATCTGCCTTTCTCTTTTGTTCATTGACAGACACAGCGCTCCATTATTCAGAACCATAGGGTTATTTCTCCCCCTACAGGAGTAGGACACTAGGCAGAAAAAAGAATTGCTATGCCTATGGGCAGTTCTAGGTGATATACACCCCCCTCTCTGCTATAGACCTTAATTTTTTTTCCCTGCCTAGTCAGGACCTAGTTCCCTACTGGCAGTTTTTTGCTTTTTAAACTACTCTTGGATTTTTCCTGTGAGATCTACAATCAACTGCATGACTGGGTGATGGGCTGGACACTAAGATTTAGTGGTCTGGCCAGCGAGTGCGTGCAAACCGCAGCTACGCACTAGGTTGGCCGTGACATAGCCCCACTGCACGCATACGACCGAATCTCCGCCTGTGTTGCAGCGTCCCTCATGGCTGACAGCCCCTCCCCACTTCGGTGGCGAGGAGGATCTGTCTGGGAGCATTGCCTGCACACTTCGCTGGAGCGGTAAGTAAGGGGCCCCCTCTCCTTCCCTTGAGTGGTGTGGGGCGCGGGTACTCCCGGTGGTGGTCAGTCCCTCTGTGGTTCTCCACACACACCCCTTCCAGGGTTGTCACTATGGGGGATACACATTGGCACCTGCTGGATGGTTGGGTGGGTGACCAGGCATCCGCAGATCCATGCCCTCCTGCGGTGGCCCTCCATTAATTTAGGCCGTGGCTTTGTGGGCGCCCGAAAATTTAGGCCACAGCTTTTGCGCGCGGGCGGCCCTAGAGCGAGCGGAGGCTGCCGCTTTCCGTCGTGGGCATCCGCCAACCCTCCGGCTCTAGCCTCGTCTGGTCCCCCGCGGACCTGTGCACGGGCGGCTGAAAATTTAGACCACGTCCTACTAGTCTGAGGGCAACCCCCTTTTTGGGGGGGGTTTAAGTGGGCCTTCCATCGGCGCCCCCTGTGAGGGGCCTTAGTGGATGCCCCCTGTGCGGGGTATCGGTAGGCGCCTGGTGCGAGGTCTCGGCCGGTGGCCCTTGTGAGGAGCCTTGGTCGACGTCCCCTGTGTGGGGCCTAAGGCAGTGGAGATCTCAGTCGGCGGCCCCCCTGTGTTCTTTGCATTTTCACAGGTGGCGCTTGGGGAGGCAAGCCCCAGTGGCCTAATGGATAAGACACTGGCCTCCTAAGCCAGGGATTGTGGAAAGGTGACCATGATTCTGGTAGAGTCTCGGGCTTTTACGGATCCGGCTGACATCTGGAGGGGGAACAGAATTCCCCCTGCTTTGGCTGAGTTGGCTGACCAGTTGGTCTGGGGGCTGCAGTTTGTATGCAATGCCTCTTGCAGTGGTGCTTAGACATGTATTGTGGCTTAAGTGTTGCTCAGCTGACTGGGTTACCATTTCAAGGCAATTGTCTGTTTGGAGCTACCCTGGATGACATTGTTATGAGTCTCACAGGAGGGAAGTGTACAGCTCTTCCACAGTCTGAAATGGGGGGGGGGGGGGAGGACCTTGTAGCAGATGCGGTCCTTGGCACGCAATGGCCCTGGTCTGGCGAGCCGAGAGCGGGGCTCCCTAGATCCACGGACAAGGCTCCTTCAGCATGAAGGCGTGTCCTCGCCTATGTCCTAGTGTTCTGTCCTCGAACCCACTAATTTTTTTTTTTTTATTTCCTTCCAATTGGTCCCTGTCACCGGAATATTGGCAGTTCTCCTTGGGGCTCTGCAAGCCCTGTTGCTTCAGGGTTTGCTTGTCCCGGTTTCAGTGGGTACAGAAGGTCAGAATGGTGTCCATTCGCACCGCATGGTGGTGGCGTCCCTTCATCATGGGGACTTTCGGGCTTCTGTCGACATCATGGATGCTTATCTACGCACTCCAATATGTGCCCGACACCAACACTTCCTCCATTTTACTGTAGGAAAAGAGCATTATCGGCTCGCAGTGTTAACCTTTTTGGTCTTGCGTATTCACAAAGATGTTGGCCCCAGTTCTGGTGTGGTTACGTCAGTGGGGGATTGCGGTCCTGGGCTGCTTGGATGATCTGCGAGCAGAGTCCTCGGCTGCCCTGAGGGGCAACGTAGCTCGTTATACAGACCTCAGTTTTACAGTTGGCTTCTAGACTACCTGAAGTCTGCTCCCAGCTCCTTCCAGAAAATTGGATTATCTGGGCCTGACTGGTTTCATCTCTGGCCAGAGTGTTTGTTTTTTCCTCTGGACAAACTGCAGAAGTTGCATGCTGTGTTTCAACTACTGTTGTCTTGCAGGTGGGCTGTCCTGCATGTGGGGGTTGGGACTGATGGTCTGTACCTTCAAGGTGGTTCCATACACGCTCCCTTCAAGTGAGATCCTGGCGTAAAGTGCCAGAGGTCTCTGGGCTATCGGATTTGGCTGAGCCAGAAAACGGGGGCTCCTCCCTGGTCTGGTGGCTTCGCTCTCCGGGATTTCGGCAGGGCACATCCTTTTTCCTTTTGTATTGGAAAGTGGTCACCTCCAATGCCAATCTGTCTGGGTGGACAGGTGTCCTGGGACTGGGTTCTGCTCGGGGTCGTTGGACGCTGGAGGAATCCAGACTGCTGATCAATATCCTGGACTTCGAGCTATCAGACTGTATGGATCATGAACAAGACAAAAGTGTAGCGCTAAACTAAATGAGAACTGCACTGGAATGAAGTGTAGTATGTAACAGTGATAAACAGTCAAAATAAACAACGTAACATTCAAGAAGTGATAAATGAATAAATGAAAATATTCAAATGGTCCTCAGTGATATGAGTTGTGTAACGTAAAAGTCACCAGAAAATACTGAGTTCATTAATAAAAACAAAATTGATAGATGCTGATGAGAATCAAAATAATGGTGCTCCTAAATTAACTTGACGTGAAGCGAGTGCACTTAAAGTGACCACCACCAATCGATAGAAAAGGCTTACCAGAGAGAGTGGACCCCAAAAACATATGTTTAGAGGGTTAACCAGACATGGGTAAGCCGCTGTGAACAGCGAATCTCCAGCTGCGATTCAAACAGGAACCTCAAACTTCAATCAAATACAGAAGGTAGGGAGAAGTGTCTCTTGTATCCAGATGGTGATGACACTTGCAGGTAGTGCCCGGTTAGGGCCAGGTGGTGATACCAGATATATGCCAGAAAGTAAAAGGAAAGAAAAGGCACATAGTGTAATACTGTATAAAAAGGTATTTAATGTAGGTAGGGACACTTGCATTTAGAAGAATGTAACAGCGCTTAATCAAATGGCAACAGTAGGGTCTACTGACGCGTTTCGCATCCAAATGCGATGCATTCTAGAGGGCCCGGATGGCCTTGTCGGTCTTTGTATGCTTTGGTCGCTGATGTCCCTTGGCGACTGCCTCTCAGGAAGGTTCTGCTGTCCCAAGGGCTGATCTTCCATCCAGCTTCAGTCACTGGCTGTGTTACGACACGACACTGCTGAAGGCTAGGAAGATTTACCACCGGACATGGATAACATGCATATCCTGGTGTGAGGCGCTTGGCATTTACCCTCTTCTCGTTGGCTCGCTCGGATTTCGACCACCCTTCCTGTACCATCAAGAGCCAGGTGTCTGCCTTGGTGGCTTTCTTCGGCGTCCGCTGGTCTCGCACCCCCTGGCGCGTAATCTTAATCAAGGGGTTCGACATCTGCCTCCACCAGTGTGGTCTCCTACCACCCTGGGATCTGCTTTGTGCGTCCAGTTCTACAGGAGCCTCCCTTTGAAAATACTGAGGAGGTTCCTCTGCTTGCTCTGTCCCAGAAGGTGGCTTTTTTTTTTTTTTAGTTACTATCACCTCTGCTTGCAGAGTGTCGAACTGTAGGCGTTACTATGTCATACTTCTTACCTGGTGATTCACAAAGTTAAAGTGGTTCTTCGCCCTTGTCCGTGGTTCCCTCCTGATTTCATTTTGACTGAGGACGTTGTATTGCCTTCCCTGTGTCCCAGGTCAAAATCTCCTAAGGGATTTATCTTGCCCTGGATGTGAATCGGGTGTATTTGGCAGTCACACAGGGTGTTTTCGTAGATCAGACTCGTGGTTTGATTATGAACGGGCCAAAAAAGGGGTCTGTCTGCTTCTTCTGCGACCTTTCTAGATGGATCTGACAGATGACTCTGGTCTATTCTATCAGGGGTTGGGTTCCTCCTTTCCCTGTTACGGCACATTCTACTTGGTTGCTTACTGCTTCTTGGGCCTTTCATCAGGCGTCAGCTGTGCTGGGTTGCAAGGCGGCTACTTGGTCGACGGTATACACTCACAAAATTCTACAACGTGGATGTGCTGGCTTCTGAGGATGCTGCTTTTGGCCGCAGGGTGTTGCGGGCTGCTGTTTAAGGGGATCTAATCGCTCTTGGGGGTGTATTCAGGTTGGGCTCCATTTCTGTGTTGAGCGCCTGTTACCTGGTTGGCTCTTGTGTTAGCATGGGGATTTTTTGTTGTCCCACCCCTCATGTTTTGGCACTGCTTTGGGATGTCTCTATGGTTCTGAATAAGGGAGCGCTGTGTCTCAATGAACTTGGAGAAATTGATTTTACGGTAAGTCAAAAATCCTATTTTTGTGACACTTTAGAATTAGGAAAATGTTTAGCGATGTTGCATGATTTTGTTGATAACACTTATAACGTTGCGATTTCAGCTTGCTATAACTGCGGCAGGGGAGGCCATATTGCAAAGGACTGCAAGGAGCCAAGAAAGGAGAGGGAGCAGTGCTGCTACAACTGTGGCAAACCAGGCCACCTTGCCCGTGACTGTGACCATGCTGATGAGCAGAAATGTTATTCTTGTGGGGAGTTTGGTCATATCCAGAAAGACTGCACCAAAGTGAAATGCTACAGGTGATGAATAGAACACATATCTAATATCAGACCTGAATGGTTTCTTTTCCATGTAAATAACATATTAATGCTTTTTTTATTTTTGTTTCAGGTGTGGAGAGACTGGCCATGTAGCCATCAACTGCAGCAAGACCAGTGAAGTCAACTGTTATCGCTGCGGGGAGTCAGGGCACCTTGCGCGGGAATGCACAATTGAAGCTACAGCTTAAATCTCCTTTGTCGCCCCTCCTTTTTCTGATTGATGGTTGTATTATTTTCTCTGAATCCTCTTCACTGGCCAAAGGTTGGCAGATAGAGCTAGTCCCAGGCCAGTGAGCTTTACTTGACGTGCAAAAGGAGGAAAGGGTGGAAAAAAACGACTTCCTGCATTTAACTACAAAAAAAAAAATGTTTATGTTTAGTTTGGTAGAGGTGTTATGTATAATGCTTTGTTAAAGAACCCCCTTTCCGTGCCACTGGTGAGTTGGGATTAAATAATCTGGAAGAGTTGAGTCAGACTAGTAGACCCTTCTCAGATTAATGGTAGCACCTGCGCAAGGCGAACCGCTACTGGAAGAGTTTGTGAAAACTTCTGCAAATGTTTAATTTTGTGGTAGTCTCATTGTCTGACCTCAGCTGTCAACTACATCTGTATCGGGCTAGGGCAGAGTGTCACGTCAATGTCTGTCACAGTGGCCACGTCTACAATTCTGGTGAAAGTGGCCATTGAGATTGTGTCGGAGATACAGGTGACAAAGACCTGGAATTTTTTTTGTTCCTTTTCATGGAAGTAATGAAAATAAAAACCCAGAACATGCATAAATGAATAAAGCAAAAGTAAGCTATTCAGGAGCTGCAGAGAAATGTTTTCACAAAAATCAAGATGTTATTTTTGTATACTATATCACTTTAGACAACTGTTTGAGTTTCATTTGCGTGTAATCAGTTTTTAAAGTCAGATGGTAAAAGAAACTGAAGTCCTGGAAAATAGAAATGTAATTTTAAACTATCAATAAAGCTGGAGGAGGAAGGGGAGTTTGCCTAAAGTCTGTTTTCCATTCATTAATTTCTTCTAGCCCAGTGTACCAACTTGCCTGTTGTGCTATATGGTCTTACAGGCTGAATACCTAGACAACGGTTATGTTATAAAACAGTGGTTCCCAAACTATGACCCTTTGGGCACATTTGCATCCACAGACGCCAACAATGGGGCACTATTCTTTACTGACCACAGGCACTAGATCATTATTACTCCCACTGATCATAGCTCAATCACTCTAAGGCCTAAAAAACAATGAACTGTCCCTTTTTTTTTTTTTTGCAAGTCTGATGTCACCCTGCTATACAAGAAACTCTAAAAACATGGAAGTACCAGCTTTTTAACTGCATTTAATATTTTTAAAAGGCAGCTCAAGTTTAGATTGAAATGAAAGAGACCGTAGTGCCCTGGTTTTGCACAGAACAGTCCCAATCCTCCTTTTCTGGGGTCCCCTGCCAGGGCTCCTTCTGCCTTCCCAGTGCCCCCATAGCAAGCCACTTGCGCTGGCTTGACCCCCTAGTTACATACTTTTTTATGTGGGGCAAAGGGTGCTACATTTAAAAAAAAAAAAACTTTAAGCCCATGTTTCCATTGGGCTGATTTGACGTGTCAAATCGCCGGCACCGTCCTGAATAGGTGTAGCACTGATTCCCAAAAGTAGCTCCTGCCCTATTTTTGGTGACTTCGGGGCGATTTCAATAAGACATCTGTGCAGGAACCCACACAGATGTCTCTGAAATCGCTCTTGAAGTCAGACTAAATTGTGAGGTTGAAATCGTTCATCTCAGCTGAACTTGCACGATTTTCAACCCGTATTCAGTGTGAACCTAGGCTAATGCAGAGAATGCATTAAGGTTCAAAAACCTTTAGCCTTTGCAACCACTTCTGTTGATTTTTAAGTAACAACTGTTTTATGTTGTCAAACCCATTGAGAGTGAAAAGGAATGAACTTTATAGGCATAATTAAAAGGGGTTTACAATTTTTATCAATAGGAAATAGACAGACAAAAAAAAACATAAATCGGTGAAAGTGACTAAAATTTCATTTATATCTCGATGACCACCCAGCAGTCCAGAGTCCCAAAGGACTCCATAGACTGGGCTGGAGGGCCACAGAGAAACCTACATGTAACAATACCCCAATAAAATAGCACATGTAATAAACAAAGGGAATAACCCTAAAATAGTAAAATGGGTTAAAGAAGCCAGTTCAAATTAATGTTGATGCTGTTTCGTGCTTACAGAACGCTTCTGGAGCTGGGTAGGTCTAAAAAGTGGACAAAGAGACAATAACTAGCTTATATGGGTATTATAAACAAAACCTTGTTGCCTATTTGAAAAAAAGCACACATATAATTTTAAAACAAGAAGTGTATACAGTTTGTATACTTACAAAAGTATCAAATATATTGTACATCACAGAGGTGGAACAGATAACTGGCCAGAAGCTTCAGAGGGATCACCATGTACCAAAAAGATGGATATGGAGGTGCATAGACAAAAGGAGGATTGTGAACATCAGGGTAGAGACCTAAAAAAACCTGCAAGATTTTAATGAAGGAATAGATAATGCTGTGTAGGGGGACCAAAGGTCTTCACGTACCTACATTAGTAAAATATAGTGTGAGGTAGCTCACATAACCAATGGGATATAAGTAGTAATTCCTTTCCAGCCTCTGATAAACCATTCTAGATGAGATTTAAGAACGTAATTGCAGGGTAATTGTATGCGAAGCATACACATCTGATGGATGAAGTGAAAAGAATACTTTGGGGTGTATATACTTGTACTAATAGTATATGGCTGCGCTGGTGTACCAATATGCCAGTGTAACATCAGGGCTGATTCATGTGGCACTGTGAATAATATATAAAAGGTGTATTGGGAAGTATAGAAGGTACAGATATGCCCCTCAGATGTTAAAGCCCCCGTACTCTCCGCCCAGCACCTCCTGCCCCTGGTTACCAGTCCTCTACTCTGTGTCCCTGCAGGTAGAAGCATGCGGCTTCATCCCCGCAGACCGTCCCTATAAATACACCTGGGTCGGTTTGCCCTGAATGCCGCCACCAGCCGGAATCTCCCCGTGCGTGAAAATGGCTGTGAACCCGTAAGTCCTGGCTGCAGAGCGTATATCTCAAAGTTGGCGGGGGATAAGGGAGGCCACCACGGGCACAGCAACCCCAACTGGAGGCTGCATACAAATCAAGAAGACCCAGAGGAGTTCTATCTGCCCCAAATAGGGCAGAGGGCTCACAGCAAGCAACTGTTCCATCCCTATAGTGAACATTAGATAAGGGAACAAAGACAAAATTGTTGTTTATACATGGTCACAAGTGTTATGTACAGGCGACATAAACAAAAATTTGCTGTATACAAACATTGGGTAAATAAAGTATCAGGCCTCATGCCCACGGATGTATTTACAGCCGCGTTTTTTACAGCTTAAAAACGCCTGTCCATGTTAGTCTATAGCTTCATGCCCACCTAGACGTTTTTGAGCTGCAAATAGCATAGACGTTTTTAAGCTGTAAAAAAAACCCAGGACCAGTGCGTTCCTCAGCGTCAGAATTAGGCAGAAAAAAACGTGCACTAACGCGCGGTCGCGTTTTTAGCTCCGTTGTTTTTTTTCAAAAAAATAAAAATAAAATATTTACAATAACATGGACAGGCGTTTTTAAGCTGCAAAAAACGCAGCTGTAAAAACGCCAGTGGGCATGAGGCCTCAGTATTGCAATATAAGGCATGCAAGCAAAGCCAGGGGATTTTGCTAGGAGAAGGAAGATTTTTATATACAGTGCCTTGCAAAAGTATTCACCCCCCTATGGCTTTTTACCTATTTTGTTACATTTCAGCCTTTAGTTCAATATTTTTTAACCACCTCAATACAGGGCACTTTCACCCCCTTCCTGCCCAAGCCATTTTTCAGCGCTGTAACACTGAATGACAATTGCGCGGTCATGCAACGCGGTAACCAAATGACATTTTTATATTTTTTTCCCCCACAAATAGAGCTTTCTTTTGGTGGTATGATCACCTCTGCGGTTTTTATTTCTAGTGCTGCTCAGAACGAGAGCCTTATCGTCACGCCGTCATATGGCAGTAGGCATGTGGTTAATTTGAATTAAGGTGTACATTTATCAAACGGATAATTTATCTCATTTCAGTTCTCAGAGAAAAATCTTCTCTGGCACCCTGTTTATGAAGCGGAGAACATTTGTTCTCAGAAGGAGATGAGAGGAGAAGTTTTTCCTCTGAGAACACCTGTGATCTGTGTAGGAGGGCTGCCTGTGATCTCCTGATATACCTGTGTGATTACAGAGCAGCTGAGTTTTAAAAGTGAAACCAAAGTTGAAAAGACCACGTAATTACATGAAAATAATAAGCACTTGACCATAGGTGCTTTTTTTTTTTTTTTAACTGCTGTCAAACATTGACGCATCTCAGCATAGTGCCTACAAATATGTCAGAATGTTTATTCTGAAATCTAAAAATATTTTCTTTCTCGTACATCACGGGACACAGAGCGACATAGTCATTACTAATGGGTTATATAGATACCGTCAGGTGCTGGCACTGGCAACTTCCAAAACCGGAAGTACCCTCCCCTATATAAGCCCCTCCCATCCGGGAGCACCTCCAGTTTTTTGCCAGTGTCTAAGGTGTTGGCCAAGAAGAAACATGTGTTTTTCACTGAGCTTGCGTACAGGTTCTTTTGGGCCTCAGTAAGCTATTCCGGATCCGACCAAAAAAGCTTCATAGCTAAACGGTCGGTACCCGGGCCTTGCAGAGAAGAGCAAGGTTTTGCCTGTAATGCTTCTCTTAGGAGAGCTGGACCCTGGGATCCAGAGCTCTGGTCATACCCACGACCAAGATGTTTTCTGTGCAGGGTGCTATACAGGTCCAGGGGAGTGGAATCCTTGGGAACCCGGTCCCTGAAGGTTTGATTACAATGCCTGCCGTGATAGGTGAAGTTTGGGCTTTTGTGGACCAAACAGTCCTGCGGCGGGGAACAGGTAAGTGGGGGCCCCCAGGAACTTGGTTCTATTGGGGGACCCCCAAGCCTAATTTGTCTTTGTCTGTTACCTAATGGTATTCCCGCAAAATTCTGTGCATGCCTGTAACTACTAAAAAAAATGTAATAATTTTTAATGGTGGTCAAGAAAAAAAAAAATTTTTTTATATATATATTTAATATATTAGACTGCGGTACCTGTGTTTGTCCACTAGAGGCCGCTGTGGAATGTTTTCTTGTCATGTGGACTAGTTTCTTCTCAGCAGAGCAAGTCCAGGCAGATGGTGAGTTCTCTCATGGGAAACTGCTTCCTCTGCCATGTTGCAATGCTCGTCCATCCCCCGGCCTGCGGCAAAGAGGGGCCCTGGCTCTTGTCCCTAGTTTCCATTTTTTCGAAATTAGCGCCAAAGGCGCACGTGGCCGCGCGCGTGCCTCTTTATATAGAGGTGAGCCGGAAAAGGGGGCGGAGCCTGGGGGATGACGCTCTGTGCGCGCCGCAGCGCTTCTGCGCATGTGCGGGCGTCCCAGCATGATAAAAATCACAATATTGTGTGGTGAGCTGGCTATGAAGTGCAGAGACAGAGCTGGCAACATTTAAAAAAGGGCATACAGCAAGCGGTTGATACAGGCATCCCCTAGAAAGGCACATTAGTAGACACCAACTGTTTCTTATAGCAGCATTTATGCTAGACTATTGTCAGTAACTGGTGTATTTCGGCTGGAATACCTCAGCTTTGTGGCTTAGGAATATGCCGTCTAAAAACTCCGGGACTAGAAATTCCAGGAGGAATAGGGGGTCTCCATCGGGCTCTGAGGATCTTGGGCATGCTTTGGCTGCACCAGTCTCCCCTGAAGAATCAGAGGTTAGTGACCGTAGAGCACCCTCAGGAGTACCTGGTACTGTGGCTGTCCTCAGTTCACCTGTGTATGTAACAGAGGAGGTTTTTTCCTCAGCTCTGGGAGGGCTGGAAGAGAGATTGTCAGCATTGATCGCGGCTTCCCTGTCACAGGAGAAAAGCGCCCGATCTCCGTCTCCTCCCTCAGAGTGCCTGTTAACAGAGCAACAGTCCCATACAGGGATCGACCTACCTGAAGGGGATCAGGATGAGGTCGATTCGGTTGTAGAGGAATCAACAGTGGAAGAGCCATTCTCAGCATCACATGCTGAAAGGTTATGGGTTCAGTCCCTGACTAATATGGTCCGATCAGCATTTAAAATGCCACTTGCGGAGCCATCATCCACTTCTGTCTCCTCGTTGGGGTCGCTAAAAGCTCCCCAGACTGTTTGTTCCTTTCCGATCCATCCTTTACTGGAAGGGCTCATTTACCAGGATTGGGAGCATCCTGACAAAATATTTACTCCCCCTAAGAGATTTCCGGTGGTCTTATCCCATGGAGGATAAGTTCATCAGAAAATGGAAGGTCCCTATAGTGGACGCAGCCATCTCTTGTGTGAATAAATCACTGACATGTCCGGTGGATAATGTCCAAATGTTCAAGGACCCAATAGATAAAAAATTGGAGTCCTTATTAAAATCTGCTTTTTCTACAGCAGGATTGGTAACACAACCAGCAGTGGCAGCTATTGGGGTCTGCCAAGCAGTGAAGGATCAGTTGAAACAGGTCTTAAGGGACTTGCCAGATCAGCAGGCTCTTGCCCTAGCTGATCTACCTAGAGCCTTATGCTTTGCGGTGGACGCCATAAAGGATTCAATCCATCAGGCCTCCCGCCTTACGCTGTCTGTAGTACATATGCGCAGGCTTCTATGGCTCAAAAACTGGTCTGCTGAAGCTCCCTGTAAAAAATTGCTGGTCAGCTTCCCATTTCATGGTGAGCGCTTATTCGGGGAAGACCTGGACAAGTATATCCAGAGAATTTCCAGCGGTAAAAGTACACTTTTGCCGGTTAAAAATAGAGTTAGAGGTCCCTCTTTTAAGAGGCCGGCTTCTCCAGTCCCTAGGACATCGGCTGTGAAACAGTTCCGACGGCCTCCTCGGTCAAAGCCCGGAGGTAAAAATCAGGGACAGTTGCAGGGTAACAAGAAGCCCTGGAGCAGGAGAGGTACAAAACCTCCCCCAAAGTCAAATGCATGAAGGGTTGCCCCCACTCAATCGGGTGGGGGGAAGACTTCAGTTGTTCACAGAGACCTGGCGGGACACGATCCGAGACAGATGGGTGCTCTCCGCAGTAAATCTGGGATACAAATTGGAGTTAAAAAACTCCCCTCCTTCCCGCTTTATAAGGTCAAACGTGCTAAGGGATCCCCAGAAGAGAGGATCCCTCCTGTTGGCACTGGAACAATTATTGCTCCAAGCAGTAATTATAGAGGTTCCCCTGGAAGAATGGGGGTTCGGGTTTTACTCAAACCTCTTTACAGTTCCGAAGCCAAACGGGGACGTGAGGCCCATATTAAATCTAAAAGGGCTAAACAAATTCCTACATATCAGGACTTTCCGGATGGAGTCGATCCGATCGGTAGCCACTGCCCTACAAGGGGAGGAATGGTTAGCCTCGATCGACATCAAAGATGCTTATTTGCACATTCCCATCTTTCCAGCCCACCAAAAATTTCTACGCTTTGCGGTAGAAGGACGCCATTTTCAGTTCAGAGCCTTACCCTTCGGTCTGGCCACAGCACCAAGAGTGTTCACAAAAATTCTGGCCCCATTATTGGCCAATCTAAGGACACGAGGTGTAACGATAATGGCATATCTAGACGACTTGTTGCTGATAGACCACTCAGTGGAAAAACTAGAAGTGGTTGTTCACGAGACAATCAAGTTTCTGGAATATCACGGTTGGATTATCAACCGAGACAAGTCAGCCCTAAAACCAGTCAAAAGTCTGGAATACTTGGGGCTAAGGCTGGATTCAGACCAGAGAAAAATTTTCTTGCCTCAAGAAAAGGGGTCGTCTTTGAGAGATCTGATCCACTTAGTGGGTTCAAAAAGACAGCCATCCATACGCCTGTGCATGAGGCTGCTGGGAAAAATGGTGGCATCATTCGAAGCAGTACCCTACGGTCAATTCCATTCAAGGAAATTGCAAAGGGCCATACTGTCAGCCTGGAACAAAAAAGTTCAGGCTCTGGACTTACCAATGTCCTTGTCCCCTTCCGTTCGCAAGAGCCTCCGCTGGTGGTTGGTTCCCCAGAATCTGGAAAGAGGGAAATCCTTCAGTCCGATTTCCTGGAAGGTGGTCACTACAGATGCCAGCCTTATAGGCTGGGGAGCAGTACTGGAGCAATGGTCTCTCCAGGGCAAGTGGTCAGAAGCAGAAAAGGCCCTGCCCATCAATCTCTTAGAGATACGAGCAGCCCGGTATGCCCTAGTAGCATGGACATCCAAACTCCAAGGGTCCCCTGTCAGAGTTCAATCAGACAATGCCACAGCAGTGGCATATATCAATCGTCAGGGGGGCACCAGGAGTCGTGCAGCCCAAAGGGAAGTAAATTACATCCTGAGATGGGCAGAAAGATATGTCCCAGCCATATCTGCGGTATTCATTCCAGGAGTGGAGAATTGGAAGGCGGACTTTCTAAGTCGCCAACAATTATGCCCAGGGGAATGGTCCCTTCATCCCGAGGTTTTCCGGACAATATGTCAGCGGTGGGGAACACCGGATGTAGATCTGCTAGCATCCAGATTCAACACAAAAGTGGACAGGTTTGTCTCTTGGACAAGGGATCCCCTAGCGTGCGGCTCGGATGCCCTAGTGTTCCCTTGGGATCAGTTCAAGCTGATATATGCATTCCCACCGCCACAATTGTTACCTCGATTACTCCGCAGAATCAGGGTAGAAAAGAAACCAGTGATTCTGGTGGCTCCAGCGTGGCCCCGAAGAGCATGGTACGCGGAGATTGTAAAAATGTCTGTGGGGAGTCCTTGGACCCTCCCACATCGTCCGGACCTGCTTTCGTAAGGACCGATATACCACCCTTCCTTACCAGCCCTAGGTTTGACGGCCTGGCTATTGAAGCCCACATTCTAAAAAAGAGAGGGCTCTCTAATTCTGTGGTATCTACCATGATCAATGCCAGGAAGCCGGTATCCAGGCAGATCTACTATAGAATCTGGAAGGCGTACATCGCCTGGTGTGAGGCCAAGAAATGGCATCCACGTAAATACGTAATAGGTAGGATTCTGGACTTCCTACAATGGGCTGTAGATAGGAAGCTTGCCTTGAGTACTATCAAGGGTCAGATTTCGGCCTTGTCAATATTTTTTCAAAGGCCCTT
This sequence comes from Rana muscosa, assembly GCA_029206835.1. Taxonomy (NCBI): domain Eukaryota; kingdom Metazoa; phylum Chordata; class Amphibia; order Anura; family Ranidae; genus Rana; species Rana muscosa. The sequence goes on from CM055120.1 coordinate 387,221,960, forward strand.
GGCTTCGCATTCACTAGTTAAAGCCTTTATACAAGGAGTGATGCGTATTAGTCCTCCGGTTAATATTCCCATATGTCCATGGGATCTAAACTTGGTTCTGTCGGTTCTACAGAAACAACCATTTGAACCATTACAGTATATTTCCTTGGTGCTTCTCACCAGGAAATTGATTTTTCTAGTAGCCATTTGTTCGGCTAAAAGAGTATCGGAATTAGCAGCTATGTCCTGTAAGGAGCCATATCTGGTTATCCATAAGGACAGAGTAGTGTTACGTCCTCATCCAGCCTTTCTTCCTAAGGTGGTATCGAGGTTTCATTTGAACCAAGATGTGGTTCTTCCTTCTTTTTTCCCCAAACCTACTTCGGTAGAGGAAAAGTTATTGCATTCTTTGGATGTAGTAAGAGCAGTTAAAGCTTATCTAAAAGCCACTGCTCAGATTCGCAGAACGGATACTTTGTTTATTCTGCCGGAAGGCCCCAGAAAGGGTCAGGCAGCGTCAAAATCTACTTTAGCCAAGTGGATTCGACAGGTCATTATGCAAGCTTATGGCTTGAGAAGGAGACCGCCTCCGTTCAAAGTTAGAGCGCACTCCACGAGAGCAGTTGGAACTTCATGGGCAGTGCATCACCAGGCCTCCCTGGCTCAAATCTGTAAGGCCGCAACATGGTCTTCAGTTCACACGTTTACTAGGTTCTACCAGGTGGACGTTAGAAGTCAGGAGGATGTCGCCTTTGGGCGCAGTGTGTTGCAGGCCGCAAAAGATCCTCATGTCTGATAGCGCTCAGCTTATATATGGTGTATCCCCCCCCTCATTTGGCATTGCTTTAGGACATCCCATTAGTAATGACTATGTCGCTCTGTGTCCCGTGATGTACGAGAAAGAAAATAGGATTTTTATAACAGCTTACCTGTAAAATCCTTTTCTTGGAGTACATCACGGGACACAGAGCTCCCGCCCCTCTTTGGGGACACTTATTGCTTTGCTACAAAACTGAGGTGCTCCCGGATGGGAGGGGCTTATATAGGGGAGGGTACTTCCGGTTTTGGAAGTTGCCAGTGCCAGCACCTGACGGTATCTATATAACCCATTAGTAATGACTATGTCGCTCTGTGTCCCGTGATGTACTCCAAGAAAAGGATTTTACAGGTAAGCTGTTATAAAAATCCTATTATTGGAAATAGGTAAATCTTAATTTTGGAGATTCCCAATCTACAATATCAAACAAGAAATTCTAAGTTCTTGTATCCGTGCTAGTTTGAAGACAAGTAAAACAAATGAATATTGCTTAAAATATTATATATATTTATTAACTAAAGTACAGTGCACATTAAAATCAGGTATAATTTGTGATAAAACAAATGAATGGATATACGTCTACAATCAAGAGATAAATGATGATTATGTCCAGATAATATTTACATACATTTCTATGCAAGCTCTATATGACAAAGTATATTCACAGTTCATACTTAAATAATACTTGTACGTCTAAAACTTGGTAACTCTTGAAATGTAACCTTCCGTGACTTCACGGCTTTAGATAAGCGAACTTGTTTACATTATGTTATCTTTCTCAAGACAAACAGATCTCCTAATTACACTTCTTGAAAATACGGACAATATGTTGTCCTGTGGACAATTCTTGGTAATTTAGCCAAGAATGTCTATTTAAACACGAAGCTATCTCTAATGCATTGCTTGTTTAAACATATCCCAACATCAGGCCATTCACTAAGATTCACAATAATATTGTGATATATATATATAAATATGTATTATATATATATATAATGTTTCTTCTTTAATTGCCTCCATAAGATGTCATACTGCAGTTAGAAATCTCCCAGAACCAATTAACACTTACTAAGATAATAGAATGGCCCCATTTGGTATCTGCTCAAATCATCTATTGCATGTAGGATAAAAGATTTATACGTTACCAATAATTGAGAGTTCTGTCTGTTTGAGAAGCAAACTTTTCACCATTGCTACATGTTTGCGTTAAGATCGCCCCCTCCAGCTTCCATCAGATCTAGAGAGAGGTCTTTTCAGAGAGTCAGTGCCTTCAGAGATCATCTCTTCTTCCGATCTCTCTTAAGCTCCTGCTATCTCAGCTGCTACTTTTATCTCACTCCAAAAGTGGGTGTGTATCTTATTACTAGGTAACTGTTTTTGGAAGGTTGTCTTAGCAACCAAATATACGCCATCTTGAACAATGTCATTTTTAACCTGTAGGGGCAGTGGTGTATAAGGAATAATTCCTAATGTTGGGTCACTGAGTTCAATTAAAATTTATGACCCCCTGTTGACCAAGCCTTGGAAAAACACACTTAATTGTCTAAGGGTGCCAACCCTGTCATGTATCCCAGCTATCTTGTCACCGCTTCAGATTTACAGGTGTAGCAAAATGGGGGGGGGGGAGTGGGACTTTAAATGAGACCATAGGCCTGGTAAGGCCAATGCCTCCATCCCATTTGGACTTTGAATGAGGCCATAGGCCTGGTAAGGCCATGTGCCTCCATCCCTGTTAATTAGAAAAAAACGCAGCAAAAATACAGCCATATAGGCGTCAGAGTGCAACGAAGGGGGGGAAAAATTGGGACTTTAAATGAGGCTCTTGGTGACAAATTGATAGAGTGGTGGGTGATAAAGCATTTATTAGTACAAGGATGCATGTTAGAATACATTGATTACATATACATAAAACGCACGCACATTCAATGGTGCCAATTCCTGAAACAGTAATTTCAAGTAGTAACGCATTACAGACTTAGAATACATTACATAAAACGCACATTCAATAGTGCCAATTCCTGAAACTGTCATTTCAGGTAGTATCACATTACAGACATCAATCACATTGTAGGTTAAGAGGATTTACAGGTGTGAATGTTTTGGGAAAATCTACCCACAGGCCATTTGTTAATGTTTTGGGAAATTCCTTGAACTTAATCACTGGAATGTAGGTTTAAGCAGTTTCTAATGCTACCCCACTAATATAGTAGCATGTATACAACTCCTTAATACTAATCTATATATATATATGCATACATGGGTTTATACATGTATTACTAGTATAGATACTTTGTGAAGATACTTAAAATAACCCTTATTTAAGATATCCAGTACACAGCTTATTTATGAATAACCCTTTGATCATGTTATGTCAGTACAATACTACGCAGTTTGTGCTAGCCCGTATCCATACCCCCCTTGTCTCTAAGTGTCAAACCTTTGAATTACCACCCGGGGAGGCTGGTATATTTTCTTAAATGTTCAAAAGCTTTGATTTTGTGGTCTGGGAAAGAGATACAGAAAAACAATGCCTTCTTGTGAGACAGGAAATAAATGTAAAAATAGCGAATGTGGGTTAACCCCTTTAAAGAGAAAGTATAAACTAAAGTGGCTGTAGTATTGTTCACAGCACATCCTGAGCTATGAGCTTAACTTTAGAGACAAAATGGTTGTCCTCTCGCTCATAATATACATGAATATGAAACATATGAAAAATACATAATATAAAGGCCTATATGTAATTCTTTTTAACCTCAAATGTTCTGACAATACATTTTGGCACATTCTTTAAATGTGTTTTTGCCCTTTTTTATTGTTTATTTTGGCATTATTCACGTGCATTTTGCCCTTTTTTTTTTTTTAACATGCTGTGTTTTTTTTAACACGCATCTGGCCGTGGGCTCTTTTATTGTGCATTTTGGCGCTTTTTTAAACACACATTCTGGCCCTTTAGTGCACATTTGGCACAGGTTATTTTAACATGCATTTTGGCGTGGTTTGCAATGCACATTTTGGCACTTCTTTTAGCATATAGTTTGACACTTTTTTTTTATTGGAAAATTATTAAACATGTAATTACATACACCCACATTAGTGTGGAAGAAAAAAAAAATACATACAAAAATATCTTTTACATATTTCCTTACTTTTCCTTTTCCCTGTTTCCCTCCCTGTCTTCTCTCCCCCCTCCCTGATCTGTCCCCCTCCTGTCCTATTCTTTTCCTGTCATTCCCTGAACATATTTATCTGATCGTTTAAATATTCTCCATTTTTCCCATGTTGTTCTATAATTTTCCCCTTTTCCCTGCTCTCCCTGGCTCAGATATTCCATTTCTGAGATATACTCTACCCGCTGGATCCACTCTTCAATAGTCGGTTTCTTTGTAGATATCCAATTTCTTGGGATTAACCCTTTTGCTGCGTTAAGTAATGGTGGGACTAGTGTTTTCTGGTATTGCTTTTTTGTTTTATTTGTACCATGAAATAGGCATGTCCAAACATTTTGTATTATTTTTTCCCCCGTGACTACTTCAATGTAATCCAGAATCTCTGTCCAGTACTCCTCTATTATTGGGCATTCCCACCACATATGCATCGTTGTTCCCATTTGCTTACAACCCCTCACGCAAAGTGGGGAGTTGTTAGGATGTATTTTATTCATTCTTTCTGGCGTCAAGTGCCAGCGTACCATACATTTGTAATTTGCTTCTATTGTGGTTACATCCGATGCATAGCTATATACTGCCTCAATAATTTGCCTCTCATCTATTTCTCTGCCCAGATCTTGCTTCCATTTTTCTATAAAGGGTAGTGGTCCTTCTGTTTCTAGTTCTGTTAGTATTTTATATACCTGAGAGATACCATGTCTCAGAGGCTTTTTGCTACATAACTTTTCCAGTGGGGTTAGTGCTTTTTCATTTCTGATTGGTTGTGGAATAGTGCTTACTAAGTGCGTTAATTGGAGATATTCCCAGTCGCTCAACTGACTCCATCCCTGACTCGTGATTAAATCTTGTTTTGTTTTTATTTTACCTAATGTAATTATATCTTTTAGTTGTGCGGTTCCCATTAGTTTTCCTAATCGTGTCCCGTTACCTGGTATAAAAAACATTGTGCCTGCTAACGCAATTAATGGTGAATTATATTTCCATTTTTCGTGTCGGTGTAGTGTGTCCCAGGTTTTGAATACCTTCTTTGTTATACTATGTGAATCTGTGCCTAATACTCTAAATTTTGGTGGTATCCATATATTATTTTGTAAATGTGTCATACTGAGCGTGTTTTCTATTTGTGCCCACTTCTTTTTTGTTTGTGGATTTGCCCATTCTACTAATCTTGCCAAGATTATTGGATTATGGTATCTTTTTATATCTGGTACAGTCATGCCCCCTTCTTTTTTTCCACGGGTTAATAATGTGTATTTTATTCTAGCCTTTTTGCCCTGCCATATATATTTCAAGATCATAGATCTAATCGCCTTAAAGAATGGTTGGGGTATATCTATTGGCAACATCTGCAACCTATATGTTATTTTTGGGAGGATCATCATTTTTAAGATGTTGATCCTTCCTGTCCATCCCACGGGTCTCCTTGAGATATCCTTTAATTCTGTTTTAATTTCATTTAGTAATGGGATAAAATTAACCGGGTATAGTTCTTCTAAGGTTGTGGTTATTTTAATACCTAGATATGTTAAAGTTTTTGTCTCCCACGTGAACGGAAATTCTTTCTGTAACAGTTTTTCTTCCTTTTTATCTATTCCTAAGTTCAGCATTACTGTCTTTACTGGGTTGATCTTGAAATTAGCGAGTTCCCCGTATTTTTTTATTTCCTTTACTACGTTAGGGAGCGACAGCCTTGGTTTCGTCAGGTATAAAAGTATGTCGTCAGCGTATGCCGCCACTTTATGTTCCTCGCTGCCCACCCTCACCCCTCCTATATCTTGATTGTTCCGTATGTTCTGCAACAGTGGTTCCATTGCCAACACATACAGGAGGGGTGAAAGCGGACACCCCTGTCTCGTTCCGTTGTGCATCTCAAACACCGACGAGGCACTCCCATCTACTTTTACCCTGGCTGTCGGGTAGGTGTATACATTTTTAACCCATTTCATATATTTGGGTCCAACCCCTACATATCGGAGTGTGTCCATCATAAACCCCCAGTCGACTCGGTCGAACGCTTTTTCTGCGTCTATCGACATGAGTACGACTGGGGGTTTCTTCTCCTTCCTTTTCTGGATTAATAAAAGGGTTCTTATGGTATTATCTCTTCCTTCTCTCCCCATCACAAAGCCAGCTTGATCAGCGTTTATTAATTCCGGCATTAAGGTTTTTAATCTCGTTGCCAATATTTTTGCATATAACTTAATGTCTGCATTCAATAACGCTATGGGACGATAGTTAGAACATATTGTTCCGTCTTTTCCTGTTTTGGGTATGACGGTAATATTGGCAAGGAGAGATTATTTTCTTATCTCTAAGTCTCCCCCCAATCTATTGAAATACTTACATAGTTCTGGGACTAACTGGTCTTTAAACTTCTTATAGTATTTAATCTGGAACCCGTCCGGTCCTGGACTTTTCCCCCCTGATGTTTCTTGGAGAGCTTTGTTTATTTCGTCCTGCGTAATTGGTTTTTCTAGGAGCTCTGCACTTTCCGGTGTTATCCTTGGTAGGCTCGTTTTTTCTAAGTATTCCTGTATTTTGCCTTTCCTGTTTTCTCCTTCCTGTACTGTCTCCTTTCCTCTAATTTCGTACAGTGCACTGTAATATGTCTTAAATGCTTCTGCGATTTCCGATGTTTTAAATTTCATCTCTCCTCTCTGATTCTTTATTTTTTCTATGTAATTTAAAGTTTTTTTTCCTTTTTGCTATTCTTGCAAGATACTTCCCAGGTTTATTCCCCCATTTATATCTTTCTTTTGCTACGTTCTTAAATACTTTTCTGGTTTCTTGTTCCATCAGATCTCTAAGTTGGCCCCTCTTAATTATTATTTGTTGGTGTGTTTCTTTATCTTGTTGTCTTTTTGTTCTAGGTCATATAATTCTTTTAACAGGTTTTCCCTCTTTTGTTCTCTCTCCTTCTTTTATCGCGCCCCTATGGCGATCAATTTACCTCTTATACATGCCTTATGTGCTTCCCAGATTGTTGCCACACTCACTTCTGGTGTATTATTTATTCTAAAGTATTCTTCGATTTCTCTCGATATTATCTCTCCTACTTCTTTATTATCTAGTAGGTCTTCATTAAGCTCCACGTACCCTTTCTTTGTTCTACATTATTAAATCTTATTTTTACTATAACTGGGGCATGGTCTGAGATTGATTTTACTCCTATCGAGGTGTCTACTACATCTTCCAGAAGCCCATGGTCCACCAGAATGTAATCCAATCTTGAATATGTGTCGTGCACCGCTGAGTAGTACGTATAGTCCTTTTTACTTGGATGTGCCGCTCTCCAAGGATCTATTAATTGATGGTTGAATTTTTTTTTTTTTACCAATTTTAATTGTTTACTATCTCGTGTCGGTGCACCAGACGTACTGTCTAACTTTGGGTCCATTGAGAAATTAAAATCTCCGGCGAGAATTACATACCCCTGTTTGAAGCTCATCAAAATATTTAAGATTCTATTTAGATATCTTTTGGGGTGGGTATTTGGACAATAGACATTAGATAATGTACATTTTTTCCCCTGAAGGTTCCCTTTTAGGAACAAATACCGGCCCTCTGGGTCAACTCTTCTATTCTCTACTATAAAGTTTATGTTCTTTCCAATCCCTATAGCTACTCCTTTAGCTCTCTTGTTTGGGGAATCTCCGTAGTACCATGTGGGAATCGCACGCGAATAGATTTTTGTGTTAAAGTCTAGTGCTAGATGTGTCTCCTGAAGGAATACAATTTCTGCGGAATACCTTTCAAGCTCCCTTAATGTCGTGCCTTTTTTCTGGGGAATTCAGCCCTCTTATATTATATGTGATAAGATTTATGTCAGTCATATATTTCCTTTTTTTTTTTCTTTTCTTTCTCCCTTCCTTTTCCTTGTTTCACCCTTTCTTTTCGTTCTTCTCTCTCTCTTCCTTGGATGGACATATCCTAATTCCCCCCTCCTCCCCACACCCCTCCCTCCCCCTCCTTCCCTCGCTCCCCAGCCCCTCCCCCCAATAGAATTTTGACCTCATGGTCTTAGTGCAGGATTTCTCTTTCCCTTTTCTTTCTTCTCCTCCCCTCCTTTCCGCTCTTTGCGCCCCTTTAGGCACCTCTGCACTCTTTGGCCCGAGGTGGAATTCTGTTTGGCACCGTCGGTCCCCTCTCCCCTTCTACTTGGGAGCTGGTGCCGGAGTGTCCAGATGAGTCCCGGGCTCCCCTTTCGCCCCCTGTCTTCCTATATCTGTTTCATTCACACCTTTAACCCCCACCTCCTCCCCCCACCCCCCGTCACCACCGTGTGCCAGGAAAGAGGGTGAAAAAAGAAAAGAAAACCACATCGGCCACACAGAGCGAACAATAAACAGACCTAGGCAACGCCCTGAACATAGGAAGTGGGGGGGAGGGGAAGGGGGAGGAGAGAAGGAGAAAAAAAAAAGTCAGCTTCCTTCCTACCCCCTCCCCACTCCCCCATCTCCCCCGCCCACACCCACGTCCGGCGTTGGAATTTCCAGTTTTTTGCAGAATTCCGGAATTTCCTCTGAATCTCAGTCTAGCCGTGATATCACTTTTCCTTCCTATCAGGCAGGCTGGGAAACCCCAATTATACTGGATCTCGTGTTCCTGGAGTGTCTTCAATAATGGTCTTAAATTTCTTCTTCTTTGTAGCGTTTCTTGGGATAAGTCTTGAAAAATTTGGATTTGACTCTCTTCCCATTTTATTGGTGACTTCCCTCTCAGGTTTCTCCATAGTTGATTTTTTTCCTCCCAACTTTCAAATCGAACAATGATGTCTCTCGGTTTATCCTGAGCTATTTCTCTTGGTCTTCTTATTCTGTGTGCTCTCTCTATTTTTAGTGGGGATGTTATTTCTCTATCCAGAAGTGGGTTACAAATTTTCATTATTAGTTCTGATAGATTCTCTAGTTGGGGTATCTCCGGTACCCCCCGGATTCTTATATTCTTTCTTCTGTCTATTTTCCTGGTCCTCCCGCTTGTATGCCAGTTCCTGTTGTTCTTCCCTTATTGACTTTATCTCTCCCTCTAGTCTTCCTATGGCTGTTTCATTATGGTCTGATTTCCTTTCCACTTCCTCCACTCTTTCGCGCAAGTACCCCATATTTTCTTGTATCACCTCCATTTGTGTCTTTAACGATTTTTCCAGGGCGGCGAACATCCCCTCGATTTCTATTTTTGTTGGTAATAGCGCCCTGTTTTGTGGTTCCTTTTCTCTTCTCTGTTCCATTTCTACTTCAGTCTCCTGTTCTATTCTAGACTCTGATCATGAGTCTGACTCTGGCTGGTTTTTATTTTGCCCTTTTTTCTTATCCTTTCTTTTCTTTTCCTCCTTACTTTCCGACTGACTGCTCCTAGATCCCTGCTGCTTCTCCACCGCCTGTTTGTCACTATTTCCACCATGGGTTACATATTTATTCATTGGACCCGGGCTCGGGGTCAAACTTAAGCGTGGTGATTTTGGAATTGCTCCCCCTCTTGCTCCCCGTGCTCTTGAGCTCATATTATTTCTTTTGGGTACTCTGCTTGGGGCTTTATCCCCTTTGCAATGTTCCGCCCCGCTGTTTGTTACCAAATGCTCAGATATACCTGTCCTGCACACCCTATAGTACCTCTTCGATTCAATCGAGGTCAGGACTGCCTCGTTTGATGCGGCAGGGGGCAATGTCTCAGGAAGATAGATGCCTGCAAAAGCAGATAATTTTCTGTATTTATTGCACTCCCCGCTCCAACACGGTATCACTTCTGTCTGACCCCGTAATGTAAAGGTTAACAGCAGTCATAGTAACAGTTTATCAGTGTTTTCCTGCCGCCCGCACTCTTGTACACCTATACACCTATCATGCAACTCAAAAAAGAGAAAGGCACTTACTACTAGTGCCGTATCGCATCAGAGGGTATAGGTAGGCAATGAGTGACCTATTTTCAGCGTTTCTGCGTTTTAGACACCTTTTACCCGTTTACGGTTTCTTTTGAGCACATCACAGAGGGGGTGCTTTGGCAGGGCAGGGCAGGGCAGCACAAAGGAGACCAGCAAAAAAAAAAATGACACTTTTGAATGTTTCTCACTACACGTCCCCTTTCCAATTCCTCAGTTCAAGTGAGAACAAGGCAAGCAATAATAGGCATTAGTAACAATTTCCTATATTTCCAGTGTTTCTGTACTGTTCATAACTACCCCAACAGGTGCGGGCAATTTTAGTCATTTTTCCTGTATCTTTAATGTGATGCACTCACCACTTCCAAAGATGTTAAAAGGCACAGTGAGGGCACAGTGTTTTACAAAGACACGATTCCTATATCGTAAGGGGGGGTCCGTGACTTCCGCATACGTGGCGGGTTTATCGAATCTTCCTACGGCATGGAAAAATGTATCTCCAGCAGTTACAAATAAATTTAATCCAAATTAGTCCAGAATAATAAGAAAAAACAAAAAGAGGAACAACCTTCTGGTATAATGACACATACTCTTGGTTCTATTCAAACTCCCCACGTGCCTTATGAGTCTATTTAAGTCTATTCAAAAACCTTTCTAGTGGGTGTATACAGACCCTTTAGGCATGAAAGTATTGGTTAGTTTTCCCAAAGCTCACTGTTTTATTTTCCCTCCCCCACTTCTGCCGTTTTTTTTTTTCACAGGCAATCAGTACAGTCAGTTTACTTGATTTCAGGCTGCTTTTTAAAGGACTAGCACTTTCACAGTTCTCACACTTTTTTTTTCAAAAAAGTCCCCGCTGGGGGTACTCACGTTGCTTCAGTGCTTATCAGTGCTTCCATTTCTTCGTTTGGTGCAGCGGGGGGCCATCATACTAAAAAATGCAGGGAGCAGGACACATGGAGCTGTTTTGGAAGCAGGCAGGCGCATAACCATGGGGGGGGGGGGGGGGGTCCCGTGCTGTAGCAAGGTCTGAGCTGCGACTCAGCCCCAGTCTCTCACTTCTCCTCTCTCACTCCTCCTTTCTGTCCACCATCCCCACCACTCTTGGTGGTCCCTGCTCTGTCCAGCTTCTCCGGATCTCTCACACCCGTTCACTGCTGGCTGTATCTCCGCACGGCGGGCTGCTTCTCCCGGGTCTCATACAGAGCCACCGCTCAGCCTCCTGTACTTTGGATCTCTCACGCTGGCTGTATCTCCGTGCACCGGACTGTTCACTCGGAGCATGTAAGGGGACAAACGTACTTCCAGGCGGGGGGGGGGAGTGGGCGTGCTACAGGGTCATTAGGCTTATCTCCTCATTTCTCGTAGGGGGGTCAGGAGACCGGCGTCTCACCTACACGCTCCTGCAGGCCGTCTGCGCCATTACTAGGCTGTTGACACTTTTTTTTAACATGCATTTTGATTTGCTTTTTTTATGCGTATTTTGGCAAACCGCACATTTGCTAGCCACTTTTGGGGTGCCATTAACAATAATGGCACTGCAAGCATATCATGCATTTTGCATGTGTTTCTGGAATGCACACAAAAACACAGAAAATAAATGAGCCAAAATACATGTTAAAAAAGCACCAAAATGCACATACAAATGTGCTAAAATGCGTTTTTAAAAGCAAGACAAAATGTGTGTTGAAAAAAAGCAGCAAAAAGTGCATCACAAGCTGTACCAAAATGCGCACAAAAAGCCAAATTTATTTGTTTTTGGGCATGGAGCATTGTGCATTTTTTCAATGCGCATGTTGGATAGTGTATTTGTCAAATGACAAAAAGCATGTCTAACTGCATTTGGGGTGCCATTAACAATGAATGGCACCCAAAATCGCATTGCGTATTTTGACAGAATTTTACAGCAATTTGGAATCGTGGCAAGAATTGTGCAATTCTGCCAACAATTCTGCATTGCTCAGATATGAATGAGTCCTAAAAGAAAATGCATTATAAGTATACTGTGTGTGTGTATATGTATATGTATGTGTATATATATATATATATATATATATATTAATAAAACACATAAACATATGTACCGTATAACACGCACCCTAACTTTAAGAGGGAAGTTTCAGGAAAAAAACTTTACACACCCCCCTGCGTATAACACGCACAGTTTACCCTCTATTTTCAGGGTAAAAAAGTGAATGTTATACGCCAATAAATACAGTATTTTTTATTTGTATCAATCTTTAAGCTTGCTTTTGCTGATATTAGGAAGGAATAAGCCTTCTTCCTCACATCACAGCAGCTTCTCACCCATATTTTCCACCTTTGAGCTGGAGAATCTGGGACGGAGATATTTTACAGAGATGGTCAGCGAGATCTTCAGATCTCACCTTCATAAACTGGTCATCTGTGTAAAAGTGAATGACAGAAGGGTGTGTCCTGTGATGAGAAGCGAAAGAACATGTTTTCCACTCCTCATCAGCTTCATAAACTGGTACACTGGAAAGATCAGCTGTGATCATCAGGATCTCGGCTCTTCTCTGTTTGATAAACGTACACCTATATGTGATAGATCAGAACACAATTGTCTAAGTTGGTGAAGTAAAATTAGAAAAATATATACATAAAACTATTTTTCAGAAATAAAAACCTGATAATTGGCATGTGTGTATGTATTCACCCCCTTTGTTATGAAGCACATAAAAAGCTCTGGCGCAACCAATTACCTCCAGAAGTCACATAATTAGAGAAATTATGTCCACCTGTGTGCAATCTAAGTGTCACATGATCTGTCATTACATATACACACCTTTTTGAAAGCTGCAACACCTAAGCAAGAGGCACCACTAACCAAACACTGCAATGAAGACCAAGGAACTCTTCAAACAAGTAAGGGACAATGTTGTTAGGTCAGGGTTAGGTTAGAAAAAATCATCCAAATCTTTGATGATCCCTATGAGCACCATCAAATCTATCATAACCAAAGGGAAAGAACATGGCACAACAGCAAACCTGCCAAGAGACGGCCGCACACCAAAACTCACGGACCGAGCAAGGAGGGCATTAGAGAGGCAGCACAGAAACCTAAGGTAACCCTGGAGGAGCTGCAGTTTCACAGCAGAGTCTGGAGTATATGTACATATGACGACAATAAGCCACGCTCCATAGAGTTGGGCTTTATGGCAGAGTGGCCAGAAGAAAGCCATTACTTTCAGCAAAAAAACAAAATGGCAAGTTTTGAGTTTGCGAAAAGGCATGTGAGAGACTCCCAAAATGTATGGAGGGAAGGTGCTCTGGTCTGATGAGACTAAAATGTAACTTTTTGGCCATCAAAGAAAACGCTATGTCTGGTGCAAACCCATCACATCACCCAAAGAACACCATCCCCACAGTGAAACATGGTGGTGGCAGCATCATGCCGTGGGGATGTTTTTCAGCAGTCGGGGCTGGGAAACTGGTCAGAGTTGAGGGAAAGATGAATGATGCTAAATACAGGGATATTCTTGAGCAAAACCTGTACCATTCTGTGATTTGAGGCTAGGACGGGGGTTCACCTTGCAGCAGGACAATGACCCCAAACATACTGCTAAAGCAACACTTGAGTGGTTTAAGGGGAAACATGTAAATGTGTTGGAATGGCCTAGTCAAAGCCCAGACCTCAATCCAACAGAAAATCTGTGGTCAGATTTAAAGATTGCTGTTCACAAGCACAAACCATCCAACTTGAAGGAGCTGGAGCAATTTTGCAAGGAGGAATGGGCAAAAATCCCAGTGGTAAGATGTGGCAAGCTCATAGAGACTTATCCAAAGCGACTTAGAGCTGTGATAGCCGCAAAAATAGGATTTTTTTTTACTCACCGTAAAATCCTTTTCTCTGAGTTCATGGACCGACAGCTTCTCTATTGACATAGTGGGTATTATCCATTAATTAGGAGTGACTAGGCAGAAAACTTGTAAAAAGTGTTGCATCACACCTTCTACAGTACCGCCCAGGGGGCGGACCCTCTGGGCATATCCCCTCACTCCGCATCTCGCAGATCAGTTCCTCAAAAAGCAGTACAAACTTAAAAGGAGGGGTGGGTGCTGTGTCGGTCCATGAACTCAGAGAAAAGGATTTTACGGTGAGTAAACAATCCTATTTACTCTTTTGTTCATGGACCGACACAGCTTCTCTATTGACATAGTGGGACGTACCAAAGCAGTGTCAAAGAAAAAAACGAGGGGTGGTAACAGCATAAAAGTAAACTTCACCCCAACCACAAAACAGCACTCCTCCAATGGAGAAGTTGCAACTCTAAACAGCTGCCTGCAAAACTTTGCGGCCGAAAGAGGCATCTGAAGATGCACACACATCAAGTTTAGTGAAAGTGTGAATGGACGAGCATGTCGCTGCCTTACACACCTGGTGAAAACAGACGCTTGATGCTCTCAGAGCTCGGACAGCGTCCAAAAATTACAACGTCGTTTCCTTAGGATTCGACGGATGAGGACACAAGGATGGCAGTACAATGTCTTCCTAGGAACGACCCTAGGAAGAAGGCTGCGAACGCAGCACCACCTATCCTTGTGGAAGATCAGATAAGGAGCCTTGCATGACAAGGCTGCCGGCTCAGAAAACCGTCTAACTGACCTAAACCAAGAGGCATCTCTTGCCCTGGTCAACTGCGCCGGGAAAGAGGCGCCTGACCCTTCATGGTGTAAGCCTGATCACAATCTGTCGGATCCACCTAGAGATGGTGGCCGACGAAACCGCTGGGCCCTACTAGGGACCAGCCACTGAAACAAACAGTGAGCCTGGACTCCGGAACGGAGCAGTGCTAGACAAGCATTCTCTCAGAGTTTGGACAATGTCCAAAGAATACCACGTCGTCTCCTTAGGATTCGACAGATGAGGACACAAGGATGGCAGTACATGTCTTCCTTGGAGGAAGGTCGATCGAAAGACCCTAGGAAGAAGAGTAGGCTGCCCTTATCCTTGTGGAAGATCAGATAGGGAGGCTTGTATGACAAGGCTACCCGCTCAGAAACCCGTCCTAACTGGCATAACAGCCACCAAAAGGACCATCTTCTAAGGAAGTGTCAACAAGGGAATCTCCCTGATGTCTCAAACTGTGGTTTCTGAGACACTTAGAGGCCATGCCCTTGAAGCCGTCGACTGCAGGCAGGATGACATGGGACCCTGCGCCAGCAGATCCTCTCGTAGTGGTAGACGCTGAAAGAACATCTGCTACACAAGCCCCACGGAGGTAGTGGAGGGTGGCTCAAAGGGGCCGCCTGCCGAACCCACTGTACAAACGTTCTCACTAGAAAATGAGCCAGGGGTCGTTGAGAAAGACTGCCAGGGCAGATACCTGCCCCCTAATTGTACTTAAAGTAACATTTTTGGCCCGTTCCCTGCTGAAGAACAGCAGGACTCTGGAACCAATAAGTACACGGATGCCACCTCATCTCCTCGCAATAGGATATGCAGGTCTTCCAAGTGTGGTGGTAATCTTCCTAGGGGATGATTTGCGAGCACTCCTCATGGTAGAGATCACCAAGTCTGACAGTTCCCGGTCTCTTAGCACCTGGCTATCAAGCCAGTGACTGTAAAAACAGTATGGCGTACGGGATCTAGCTAGGATTGTCACCTCATCCCTTTAAACCCGAACACATATTATTTACACAGGTTCTGTGGCTGATTAAGGTGGTAATTAAACTCACTTGGTGCCTTATCTGCATTAAATGAACCTGTGTAATTAATATGTGTTCGGGTTTAAAGGGATGAGGTGGCAACTCTAGATCTAGCGACAGCAGGTCCTTCTTACGGTAGATGCCAAAAGGCGTCTGCTACCAGACGCACTCGATTAGCATACCAAGGACGCCAAGGCCAATTCAGAGCAATTGGGACCATTGTAATCCTATCTGCCTCCAGTCTGTGAAGCAGATGAGGAAGGAGCTTCCGAGGAGGTAAGGCATAGATTAGTCGGTACTGACTCTACAGTGCCATCAACACATTTTTATAAATTCTTTATTTTTTCCAGTTTTCTTGACATAATTCCAAATAATCTTACGGTCTTAGTTTCGCCTTTTATATTACATTCTATTAAATACATTTCATTACTTCCAGACTTAGTACTTTACTTATTATAAGCTCCACTTTCCCTTTCCCTCCCCGCCCACTCCTTTCCCAAAAAACAAACAGCCAATCCCCTACGGTGCCGCGCTCCTCCCCCCATCGCCACCGACTGCCTCATTCCCTCATTCATCAGCCCTTGTCTCTTCCCTGTATGTTATGTATGGGGCCCATGTCTTTCGATACCTCCCATCTTGATCTTTAATTGTCAGAGTAAGATTCTCCATTTGTTGAATTTCTGCAATCCACGCAAACCATTGTGCTCTTGATGGGGGGCTTTCACATTTCCATAGGAAAGGAATACATGCCCTAGCTGCCACCAACAAATGTGTCAGTAAGGAATTTTATATTTTTCAACTGAGATAGGGATATCAAATAATAGATATGTAGTCGGATTTTCTCCTAACACTATTCCTGTTACTAATTCAATAGTTCCAGCTACCAATCTCCAAAATTCTTGCATTTTTGCACATTCCCAGAAAATATGAAGTATAGTTCCTTCTGCTTCCTTACATCTCCAGCAGATTTCTGATATTTGGGGGTATATCCGGTGTAATACCGTTGGTGTTTTGTACCATCTAGTGAGTATTTTATATGCCCCTTCTTGGTACCTACTCGCCACTGATACTTTTTGATTGCACACCAGAATCCTGTTTCTCTGCTCCTGAGAAAATGTTACACCCAGTTCTCTCTTCCCATTCCTGAAGGAAGGTCCCATGGGTCTCTTGACCTGGCCACAAACCTCAATACCTTCTGATTGAATCGAGAAGTCAGGAGATATACGACTGGCGTGCTTCCCCTCCGGTAAGGGAGCCCCCTTAAGAGGTGAGCGACCTCCGATGCTGCAGCAGGGCTGCTTGTTCCTCCTTGATTGACCTACGCCACCACTGTGGTGTTTGTCCGACTGGATTCTGACTGGACGCTCTTGTAGCCTCTGAGACCATGTGGAGAGGCAAAGTCAGATCGTCCGAATTTCAGGCTAATGATCTGCAATGGGATTCCTCCGGAGTCCCGTGACCCAGGTTGACTGAGCTCTTCAGACTCCTCTGCAACCGGGAAGCCAGGCGTCCGCCGTGACCACTATCCAGTAAAAAGAAGGAACGACTTCCCAGACAGAATGCTGGTGAAGTCGGCCACCAACTAGGGAGGTCCTGATTAGGTGGCTCACCCAGATTTTGATAATCCAGGGATGAAGGGCACTTGACCCTTCAGGACAGAGTTACCTTCTGTAACACTCGTGTAAAATAGCGCCTATGGTACCGCCTCAAAGGAGGCTAGCATGAGGCCCAGGACTTGCCTGCAAAAGTGGCGTGACAGCCCAACTTTGGGATGTCCTACTGCCGCACCGCAGCCCAAAGGGTCTGCAACTTTCCCCTAGGGGGAAAGAAACGTACACCTCTGAGGAGTCCAGAATCAACCCTAGACACACTAGGAGTTGGGATGGTTTCAATACTGACTTCTGAGTGTTCAGCACCCAACCAAGTATCGGAGGGTCTGACAGGTATAGACACGCTCACTTCTAAATTTAGTTTGAAGTGACCCTCAGAAGAAGATCGTCCAAGTTGGCCCTGATAGCGAAGCCACGATGTCTTAGTAGGGCCAGAATCGGGGCAAGCACCTTGGTGCCAATGCGAGGTCAAAGGGGAGAGCCACCATTGGTAGTGGTCTTCCCCGGCCGCCAACGCAGACCTCTCTGGTGCCTGGTGCATATGGAGACATGCAGTATGCGTCCTTGAAGATTAAGGATGCTGAAAATCCCCTGGATGGAGGGCAGCGACAACAGAGCGAGCCAACTCCTTACCGGAATCTTTGTACTTTCACAAAGCAGTTGAGGGTCCTGAGATCCAAGATTGGACGAATCCCCTCCAGTACTACGAACAGATTTGAGTAGAATCCCTGAACCCGTTCCTGTACTAAGACAGGAAGGCTACCCTGCGTATCAGCAGGTCTTGTACTGCCCCATATAGGGCTTCCCGACAAGTCGGCAGAAGCTAGCGGTTAAGAGGGAAAAATTCTGTTCAGTAGACAAGCAAGGTTGGGCTTGCAAACCCAGGGACGCTAGTGTCCCTCAGCAGGCACTTTATCAGCCTGAGGTCGTTTACTTGCCTTACTAGGCGGACGAAGGGACCGTTTGTGCGCGGTGAAGGAGGGCCCTAGCCTATGGCGTGGCTCCTTACCTTCTTTGGATTGCAGAAGCAATGTGCTCCTACCACCTGTGGCATCTTAAATGATGTCATCCAGTGAGGCCCCAAAAAGTCTGTCGCCCTAAAAGGGCAGATCCAAAAGGGCCTTCTTGGAAGATTGGTCCGCAGACCAGCACCTTAGCCAGATCAGGTGGCGTAGCGTCACCGCATAACACAAGGTCCAAGACAGCTAGGGGCCAAGTCTGACTCGCAGACAGGCTCAAGGCTCTGTACCAACTGGTCGGCCAGAGCTATCTCGTACGGAGGAGCCTCCCGTGCTTTTAACCCCTGGAGTAGCATCTTTGCCTACTCAGTAAGTGTCTGAGGCATCATAAAAAAAACAGCCCTGCTGGACGTACCTCTGAGTCCCCCACTGTGTATAGGTAGCGAGTGTCCCTGAAGACAGGAGCCCCCCTTCCACTGGAATCATGGTAACTTGTTAAGTCTGGACACAGGGGGGTCCACTATCGGGGGAGAGGTACATCCTTTCATGACATATGATGACGTCTTTTAATTTGGAATTATAAATTCCAATCAAGACATCAGCGACACAGAAATACAACAGATAACGCCTAATGCATGTGTAGATATGTAAACACATGTATACAGCGGGGGAGGGGAAAAGAGAGAGAGGTAGAGGAAGAGAAAAATGTTTTATGTTATCACAGCTATTAATGAGAGACTTATCTATTTTTATGCTTGTCCTCTTAATTACTTTGAGTTGGTGGTCTAAAGCAAGCAAGTAAGAAGATAAGGAAAGTCTTGGAGCTTTCTAACCTGCCCAATCTTGTCTGAAAAATTTTCCTTCAGAAATTCAAGTCATTGAACAAGAGGTTAAAGTGGTTGTAAACCCACTCTTGCTACTTGCACCTACAGGTAAGCCTAGATTAAGGCTTACCTGTAGGTGTTTGCAATATCTCCTAAACCTACACGGTTTAGGAGATATTTGCCACAAAGAATGCACCGTTGTCTACGGCACATGGGCGCCGTAGAGAACGCCGCAGGGGCACTGACAATGCCGGTTTTATCAATGGATAATGCCGGGTTTGACGGCTCCCGCGTGAATACGCGGAGTGACGTCATCGCCACTCCGGCCAATCAGAGCGGCGATACCCGGAAGTAACCTTCCTGAGCGATGTCTGCGGCCGGAGAGGGAGACAAGGACGGCTTTGGGGGCTTCGATCTAAGGCAGTGTTTCTCAACTCCAGTCCTCAAGGCGCACCAACAGGTCATGTTTTTTGGATTTCCTGCAGATGAAACAGCTGTGGTAATTACTAAGGCAGTGAAACTGCTCAAATCACCTGTGCAAATCAATGGAAATCCCCAAAACATGACCTGTTGGTGCGCCTTGAGGACTGGAGTTGAGAAACACTGATCTAAGGTAAGTAATGCATAATGAGCTAGTATGCTAGTCATACTAGCTCATTATGGCTTTGTCTTTCAGGTTATTTTTTTTTTTTAATATAATTTTGGGTTTACAACCACTTTAACCACTTCCCGCCCCGTCAATAGCAGATTGACGTCCGGGAAGTGGTTCAGTTATCCACACTGGACGTCATATGACGTCCTGCGGGATAACAGCCGCCGCGCGCCCGGGGGGGCGCGCATCGCGGCGATCGGTGGAGCGGTGTGTCAGTCTGACACACCGCTACACTGATCTCGGTAAAAAGCCTCCGTCGGAGGCTTTTTACCACGTGATCAGCCGTGTCCAATCACGGCTGATCACAATGTAAACAGGAAGAGCCGTTGATCGGCTCTTCCTCACTCGTGTCTGACAGACGCGAGTAGAGGAGAGCCGATCGGCGGCTCTCCTGACGGGGGGTTCGCGCTGATTGTTTATCAGCGCAGCCCCCCCTCAGATACCCACACTAGACCACCAGGGAAGCCCCCCAGGACCACCAGGGAAGCCCCAATCATGTGGATGGCCCCTATGGCCATCCACATGTAGTAAACAAAATAAAATAAAATAAAAACATAAAAAAAAATATGCCAATCAGTGCCCACAAATGAGCACTGACTGGCACTTTCACAATGTGTGGTGGCTGGCATTGCTGGGCACCAGTGCCACCTACTAGTGTCCATCAGTGCCGCCCATCTGTGCCCACCTATCAGTGCCCGTCCGTGCCACCTATCAGTGCCACTCATAAGTGCCCATCAGTGCCGCCTATGAGTGCCAATCAGTGCCGCCTATGAGTGCCAATCAGTGCCGCCTATGATTGCCCATCAGTGCCGCATACCAGTGCCACATATCAGTGCCGCCTATCAGTGCCCATCATCAGTGCCACCTCATCAGTGCCACCTCATTGGTGCCACCTCATCTGTGCCCAACAGTGTCGCCTTATCAGTGCCCTTCAGTGCCGCCTTCTCAGTGCCCGTCATTGAAGTAGAAAAGGTACTTATTTACAAAAAAATTTACAGAAACAAAGAAAAACTTAGTTTTTTTAAAAAAAATCGCTCTTTTTTTATTTGTTGTGCAAAACATAAAAATCGCAGAAGCGCTCAAATACCACCGAAAGAAAGCTCTATTTGTGGGAACAAAATGATAAAAAAATTGTTTGGGTACAGTGTAGCATGACCGTGCAATTGTCATTCAAATTGCGACAGTGCTGAAAGCTCAAAATTGGCTTGGGCAGGAAGCTGTATAAGTGCATGGTATTGAAGTGGTTAAGCAGCATGATAGCTAGGCAGCCAGCTTGTTCTAAAAGTCAACTATGACAGTCACCATATTTCCTTTGATGCGTTTCCCATCTCACCTCTGGCAGGGGTCTCCTGTCCGTACACGTGGAAATGCTTTAA
This sequence comes from Rana muscosa, assembly GCA_029206835.1. Lineage (NCBI taxonomy): Eukaryota > Metazoa > Chordata > Amphibia > Anura > Ranidae > Rana > Rana muscosa. Next base: position 387,242,889 of record CM055120.1, read on the forward strand.
AGTTGGCTCAGATGCAGACTGGGAAGACTCATTGCTAGCTAGTGGTTAAGAAGTGTGTTATCTTAGTAACAGGATAGTACAGGCAAATTATTTACAGTGCCTTGCGAAAGTATTCGGCCCCCTTGAACTTTTCATCCTTTTGCCACATTTCAGGCTTCAAACATAAAGATATAAAATTTTAATTTTTTGTGAAGAATCACCAACAAGTGGGACACAATTGTGAAGTGGAATGAAATCTATTGGATATTTTAAACTTTTTTAGCAAATAAAAAACTGATAAGTGGTGCGTGCAAAATTATTCGGCCCCTTTACTTTCAGTGCAGCAAACTCACTCCAGAAGTTCAGCGAGGATCTCTTAATGATCTAATGTTGTCCTAAATGACTGATGGTGATAAATAGAATCCACCTGTGTGTAATCAAGTCTCTGTATAAATGCACCTGCTCTGTGATAGTCTCAGGGTTCTGTTGAAAGCGCAGAGAGCATCATGAAGACCAAGGAACACACCAGGCAGGTCCGTAATACTGTTGTGGAGAAGTTTAAAGCCGGATTTGGATACAAAAAGATTTCCCAAGCTTTAAACATTCCAAGGAGCACTGTGCAAGCGATCATTTTGAAATGGAAGGAGTATCAGACCACTGCAAATCTACCAAGACCTGGCTGTCCCTCTAAACTTTCAGCTCAGACAAGGAGAAGACTGATCAGAGATGCAGCCAAGAGGCCCATGATCACTCTGGATGAACTGCAGAGAACTACAGCTGAGGTGGGAGAGTCTGTCCACAGGACAACAATCAGTCGTACACTGCACAAATCTGGCCTTTATGGAAGAGTGGCAAGAAGAAAGCCATTTCTCAAAGATATCCATAAAAAGTCTCGTCTAAAGTTTGCCACAAGCCACCTGGGAGACACACCAAACATGTGGAAGAAGGTGCTCTGGTCCGATGAAACCAAAATCGAACTTTTTGGCCACAATGCAAAACGATATGTTTGGCGTAAAAGCAACACAGCTCATCACCCTCAACACACCATCCCCACTGTCAAACATGGTGGTGGCAGCATCATGGTTTGGGCCTGCTTTTCTTCAGCAGGGACAGGGAAGATGGTTAAAATTGAGGGGAAGATGGATGCAGCCAAATACAGGACCATTCTGGATGAAAACCTGTTGGAGTCTGCAAAAGACCTGAGACTGGGACGGAGATTTATCTTCCAACAAGACAATGATCCCAAACATACAGCAAAATCTACAAAGGAATGGTTCACAAATAAACGTATCCAGGTGTTAGAATGGCCAAGTCAAAGTCCAGACCTGAATCCAATCGAGAATCTGTGGAAAGAGCTGAAAACTGCTGTTCACAAATGCTCTCCATCCAACCTCACTGAGCTCGAGCTGTTTTGCAAGGAAGAATGGGCAAGAATTTCAGTCTCTCGATGTGCAAAACTGATAGAGACATACCCCAAGCGACTTGCAGCTGTAATCGCAGCAAAAGGTGGCTCTACAAAGTATTAACGCAAGGGGGCCGAATAATTTTGCACGCACCACTTTTCATTTTTTTCTTAGTTAAAAAAGTTTCAAAAATCCAATAGATTTCGTTCCACTTCACAATTGTGTCCCACTTGTTGGTGATTCTTCACAAAAAATTCAAATTTTATATCTTTAGGTTTGAAGCCTGAAATGTGGCAAAAGGATGAAAAGTTCAAGGGGGCCGAATACTTTCGCAAGGCACTGTATACACCATCCTTTATAGGCACATACCTTTTGAGGACATGTCCCCATGGGGCACCTCCCCTATTACCCCAGCCTACTGAGAATCCTCAGTTTTATGCTAGTGTCTGAAGGCGATGGACCTCTTATCCTTTGCTGAGAAATCAGCTTTGCTAGTTTATTATATTTCTTTATTTTCTTCAACTTCTTTATGTGTGGGGATAGACAGTAATGTTTGCTTCGGGCACTGAATCTTGCATGGGCATTCACCTTGGCACTAGGTCCCAGGTCAGGCGCAGGGAGGTTATCTTTAGCTGACCTAAGTTTTTTATTTTTATTTGCCAGTGCCCGATCCTACTGCAGGCAGCAGTATGACCTGAAAGTGAATGGCTGTGTCCCTTAAATAAGAAGTACAGCCAACTTCTCCTGTGGATCACAGGAGTGCAGTTCAATCTGCACTTCTGTGACCCATTTTCAGCAGACGGCAGGCTGAATCCCGCTGTCAGCTGACTTCACAGAGCCGGTCCAGGCTCGGTAAAGATTGCGTCCATATGGTCGGGATCTGCCCACATACCTGGACCGGCACCTGGCTCAGCCTCTCAGCGCCCCCTCAACAGCCCAGCGCACCAGGGAGCGTGGGGCAGAGCAGAGAGCCAATGACTGACAGTCACCAGCTCTCTACTCAGGGAGCTCTGAGAATCGAGCAATCAGCGGTGTTTGATTGCTTAGTTCTCAGTCTTAGAGCCAGCGGGGGACAGCTGCAGCATTGGACCGATGCCTCCACCTAGGTAAGTATGAATACCTCCCCCCCCCCAAAAAAAAATTCCCATACTTCTCTTTTAGTTGACTCAAAGAAATTTGCGGTGAGTACAATATTTCTATTTTTTTTTTGTCCTAGGATGCCAACAGTCATTTGCCCTTCTTATCAGAAAGCAGAAACAAGATAACTATGTGAAGCCTGCCTCTTTCTTATTGTTCTTAAAGAAGTATGGCCAAAGCTCTTTTGGCCATACTTCTATTATGGATCATAGGAGTGCACTTACTGTAGTTCTGCACACCTGTGACCCAGATTCGGACGACAGCAGGCTAAAGGCCGCTGTTGGCTGAAATCACAGAGTTGGTCTAGACCCTGCATCGATCCTGACAGTAAAGTCGGGATGTGCCGCTGAGAGGCTGAGACAGCTGCTCCTACCCCCTCCAAAGCCCGACACTCTTGCTCCAATGAGCACTAGAGGGGCAGAGTAGAGAGCCAGTGACTTACAGTCCTTAGAGATATCTGGGAACAATGTAATAAATAGGAATGCAGCACAGCAAGTTATCATCTGAAAAGGGGCAAGTTCAACAGGTATTTTTGTTTTAACTTATGAACTAGATATACATATAAATACTTTCAATGGTATATTTAACACAGCAAAGGGTAAAATATAGGAGAAGTTTAGATTTACATAAAGTGCCTTTAAAAAGTATTCATACCCCTTGAAATTTTCCACATTTTGTCATGTTAGAACTAAAAACATAAATGTATTTATTAGGATTCTATGTGATAGACCAACACAAAGGGGCACATATTTGTGAAGTGAAAGTAAAATGATAAATGTTTTTCTAAATTTTTTACAAATAAATATCCGAAAAGTGTGGCGGGCATTTGTATTCAGCCCCCTTTACACTGATACTCAACTAAAATCTAGTGGAACCAATGGCCTTCAGAAGACACCTAATTAGTAAATAGAGTCCACCTGTGTGTAATTTAATTTCAGTATAAATACAGCTTTTCTGTGAAGCCCACAGAGGTTTGTTAGAGAACCTTAGTGAAAAAATAGCATCGAGAAGGCCAAGAAACACACCAGACATGTCAGGGATAAAGTTGTGGAGAAGTTTAAAGCAGGGTTAGGTTATAAAAAAATGTCCTAAGCTTTGAATATCTCACGGAGCACTGTTCAATACATCATTCGAAAATGGAAAGAGTATGGCACAAATGCAAACCTACCAAGACATGGCCGTCCACCTAAACTCACAGGCTGGGCAAGGAGAGCATTAATCAGAGATGCAGCCAAGAGGCCCATGGTAACTCTGGAGGAGCTGCAGAGATCCACAGCTCAGGTGGGAGAATCTGTCCACAGGACAACTAATAATCGTGCACTCCACAAATCTGGCCTTTGTAGAAGAGTGGCAAGAAGAAAGCCATTGTTGAAAGAAAGTCATAAGAAGTCCCATTTGCAGTTTGCGAGAAGCCATGTGGGGGACACAGCAAACATGTGAAAGAAGGTGCTCTGGTCAGATGAGACCAAATCTTTACTTTTTGGCCTAAAAGCAAAACGCTATGTGTGGTGTATAACTAACTATCACCCTGAACGCACCATCCCCACCGTGAAACTGTGGTGGCAGCATCATGTTGTGGGGATACTTTTCTTCAGCAGGGACAGGGAAGCTGGTCAGAGTTGATGGGAAGATGGATGGAGCCAAATACAGGGCAATCTTAGAAGAAAACCTGTTACAGTAGAGTCTGCAAAAGACTTGAGACTGGGTTTGAGGTTCACCTTCCAGCAGGACAACGACCCGAAACATACAGACAGAGCTACAATGGAATGGTTTAGAAAGATCAAAGCTTATTCATGTGTTAGAATAGCCCAGTCAAAGTCCAGAACTAAACCCAATTGAGAATTTGTGGCAAGACTTGAAAATTGCTGTTCAGACGCTTTCCATCCAATCTGACAGAGCTTGAGCTATTTTGCAAAGAAGAATGTGCAAAAATTTCACTCTAGATGTGGAAAGCTGGTAGAAACATCCTCAAAAAGTCTTTTAGCTGTAATTGCAGCGAAAAAAAATTGAAAACCATTTATCATCTTCCTTTCACTTTGTGTTAGTCTGTCACATAAAATCCTAATAAAATACATTTACATTTTTGGTTGTAACATGACAAAATGTGTAAAATTTCAAGGGATATGAATACTTTTTCAAGGCACTGTACACTCTAAGGTAAAATACATCTTTAGAAAAGTGAAGCTGTTGCCCAAAGCCATTTGTCAGGTATCTTCAAATATTCCTTAAAAAAATTAAACAAGACATCCTTCTTTGGGGCAGAAGTATAGAATATGCTCAAACTCCAAACCCAATAACAGTGAATTATTCAAAATAATGCTTTTGTTGATTTTGTTGAAAAAAAAAATGAAGCAAAAAGAACATTATGTGGTTCTTTAGTCAAATCAATCACTTTTTTATTTATTTTTTTCCCATCATTTATATACAATCTTTTTTTTACAAATAATTTTTTAACGCAAGAAGGGACGTAACTAGAAATCACAGGGCCCCATAGCAAAATGTTGTATGCCCCCCCCCCCTCCCCTGCAAACAGCCCCTACCCCACACAAAAAATTAATGCCATTGAACAACAGATTACCACACCCATGTGGCACAGTACCCAGGCAACAGTTTATATTAATTACGAACAACAAAGTACTGTATGCAGTATACTGTATGGAGCCCCTGAAGGACACTCATTGCTGTCCTGCATGCCTTCTAACCAATTTCTGTTCTGAATAAACTTATGTGTAAATACAAGACAAATAGGGGAGAAATAAGACAGCAATGATGAACAGTGGCCCTAATGGTAGTTTGATCAAGTTTATTCTTAAGGTCTTAGGAACATCTGCACCCTTGAACCTGGCATTGCTCCCCCTCTCTTTGTGCCGAAATTATCCTAATGAAAAAATATAGCAAACATTTTCTTCACAAAAATAGCAAAACAGTGCAAAACAGATGACAGTCTCCCACTCCTTTCCTACCTCCTGTCCAGACTCCAGAGCCTCCTCATGTGCCAAAAACGATGTCCCTTCACAGGCGTGCTCGAGCGTTCTGCCCCACCCACTCTGCTCTCTGCCTCCTGCTGTATGCAGCTGCGTGTTTCGGGACACGGCCGGACTCACAGGGCCCAGGAGGCTTAACAGTAAACTTACATTCCTCATCCTCACCCAGAGGCGTAACTAGAATATTCAGGGCCCCGGTGCAAGAATCCATGAAGGGCCCCCACCAGGGGCATTGCTAGGTCTACAGAAGATCTCGGGCTAGAGACCATAGCAGCGAAGTAAATAAATTTATACGCTTGGGTGGGCATACACATGTATATAATATACATGTGTATGTGTGTTTTAAATATATATATATATATGTATGTATATATATATAATATTGATACAAATCTGAGGGTGGATTCCCCTAACATCAGGATCCTCAGAGAGACTCCCTACTTTCATTAGGAGAGTCCCCCCATACATCAGGGTCCCCAGAGAGCCTTCCTTACATCAGAGTCCCCAGTGAGCCTCCCCTTACATTAGGGTCCCCAGAGAGCCTCCCCTTACATCAGGGTCCCCAGAGAGCCTCTACTTACATCAGGGTCCCCAGAGAGCCTCCCCTAACATCAGGGTCCCCAGAGAGCCTCCCCTAATATCAGGGTCCGCAGAGAACCCCCCTTACATCAGGGTCCCAGAGAGCCTTCCTTACATCAGGGTCCCCATAGAGCCCCCCCTTACATCAGGGTCCCCAGAAAGCCCCCTTACATCAAGGACCCCAGAAAGCCCCCCCTTACATCAGGGTCCTTAGAGAGCCCCCCTTACATCAGGGTCCCCAGGGAGCCCCCCCTTACACTCGGGTCCCCAGAGAGCCCCCCCTTACATCAGGGTCCCCAAAGAGCCTCCCCTTACATCAGGGTCCCCAGAGAGCCCCCCTTATATCAGGGTCCCCAGAAAGCCCCCCCTTACATCAGGGTCCTACAACCCTTACTTCCACCCCACCTCTCCCTTTATCATTCCAGAGGTCTTCTCCCCCTTCCCTCTTTCTCCTTCTTTCCTCTTTCTTTTTCTGTTTTTGCCTCCATTTTAGTCATGGCATTGACACAGGTGAACACTGCTGTTATTCTTGCTATCAACCATAGCTTCCCAGATAGCTGGATGCAATTTTTTCCTTTACCTCAACCATTAAGCTGGCCATACATGGTTCAGTTTTTTTCATTCAGCCAGCTGGCTGGATGAAAAATAATCTGAAATGATTCCTCTATCCACACTTTTGATGTGGATGTGGGAATCGTCCACACTGTCATTGTATTCTGAGAAAGGGGGAATCTCCTGCAGCTCCCCGCTGTCAGAATACACAGATCGAACTGAAAATTTCCAGCAGTCTGGTTCATAAGAAATCAATGGATAGATCCTCCCGCACAGGAGTAGCCATATATGGATCACAATTCAGACGATTCCTGCTGGTCCGGAGGAATTTAAACCACTTAAGCCCCTGACCATTTTGCTGGCCAAAGACCAGGCCACTTTTTGCGATTCGGCACTGCGTTGCTTTAACTGACAATTGCGCGGTCATGCGACATGGCTCCCAAATAAAATTGACATCCTTTTTTCCCCACAAATAGAGCTTTCTTTTGGTGGTATTTGATCACCTCTGCGGTTTTTATTTTTTGCGCTATAAACAAAAATAGAACGAACGACAATTTTGAAAGAAATGCAATATTTTTTACTTTTTGCTATAATTAATATCCCCCAAAAAATATATAAAAAAACAAATTTTTTTCCTCAGTTTAGGCAGATACGTATTCTTCTACATATGTTTGCTAAAAAAAAAAAAAGTTATAGCGTCTACAAAATAGAGATAGTTTTATGGCATTTTTATTAATATTTTTTTTTTACTAGTAATGGCGGCGATCAAAGATTTGTATCGTGACTGCGACATTATGGCGGACACTTTTGACACCATTTTGGGACCATTGTCATTTTTATAGCAATCAGTGCTATGAAAATGCACTGATTACTGTAAAAAATGACACTGGCAGTGAGGGGGTTAACCTGTACGGGGCGCTAAAGGGGTTAAGCATGTCCTAGGGAGTGCTTCTAACTGTAGGGGGGATGGGCTGTGTGTGACACAACACTGATCACCGCTCCCAAATACAGGGAGCGGTGATCAGTGTCCTGTCACTAGGAAGAATGGGGAAATGCTTGTTTACATCAGCATTTCCCTGTTCTTCGTCTCCGTGAGATGATCGCGGGTATACCTGCGGACATCCAGTCCGCGGGACCCGCGGTCGGACTCGAGGAGCTTGCGGCGGTCGCGCGCCCACAATGCCGCTTCTTAAAGGAGACGTACCTGTACGCCCATCTGCCCACAGGAGCCATTGTGTCAATGTATATTGTCGTGCACTGGTCCTTAAGTGGTTAAACCATGTTTGGCCAGCTTAACTCATACCTGCTGGCCAATTCCTGCTGAACCGGATGAATTTCGATCCATGTATGGCCAGCTTAATTTATATTACCGATCAGAGAGTTTTTGATATTTTTCTTTCAATTGTAAAAGAAAGAGGATTCTCAGAGCACTATGCATTAGGGAACAAACACAGCAGAAAAAGTCTGCCTGGAGCCACTACTTTGACTGAAGTTTGAAGCTGAGCCATTGAATCATCCACTTGTGTAATGTAAATTTCATCTAGAGCTATAGAGCTCTGTACACAGTCACTTTTATCAAATAAGCATATAAAGACCTTGCAAAATGTGACTATGAACCTAAAGCTTCACCTACTGTTTCAAAAAGAGTGCAAATTATTGGCATTTAATACTTCATATTTACATGACAAAGGTGAAAAATGATTTTCTCTCCTGCTCATATATCCTGTTCAAAACCACTACACACCACTGACATTTTAATTTGCTTCAGTATACTTTTGTCAACCCTTCACTTTCTGAGATATACAATAATTTAGATTTAGTTTTTTAATCAAACAGGTTTTTATTCAGGTTAACACAACCAAAATACAATGCAGTGACAACAAATTTGAATTGACAGCGACTCATCCAAAACAATTGTCAGATTCACAGGTTACAATGCGTTATATATGGTATTGCGTTTGCAGTGGATAACCGATATGAACATTGCAAACAACATCATATAGTATCATGCTGCATATTGTCGTCTGGAATAGCTTCCTACAATATACAAAATCATTTTTTATTTATTTTTTGCTACCCAAATACCTATGCAGGAACAGCCAGACACTGCATCACCCGCATTAGCACCAGCTCTCGGGGGCTGAGGCCTGGAGTATCTAACCATGGTGCCCATAATCGTTTAAACGTACCCTGGCACCCTCTTCAGATTTCTTTATTTAGTTTAAATGTAACATCTAAAAGTGCCTGGAAAGGGACAGTCTGACAAAACAGAAGCTAGTGCCAAAAGCTTGTTGGTTCCAACACCCTGACCGAATAATGTCACATTCAGCATTTAGCAACAAATGAGGATTACCGCTGAATGGAATCAACTCAGTGGTAAATGTGTTAGAAAGGTTTGTGTTCATCTTCCAGTGCAGCAAAATTCACATCAAATTTCTAAACAAGTCTGTTTAAAGGGACCTTGTGAGAATAGATGTGAGTTTTCCTAGCTGACTTTGTTCATAAATCTGAATTCCAGGACAACAGTTAAAATGAAGTTAAACACTTTCCGACCAGCTAACGCAGATATCAAAAGGACTGGAAGTGATATGTATCTGCTATATAGAGGCCAACATCCCGGGTCAGGTATATTACATGGATTTCCCCTTGGGAGTGGGGCTTTGTAGGCACAGCTTGTGAAACACTATATTAAAAAGTATTGCATTTTATAGTAGTATTAACAAAGTAGTATCAAAAAGTAGCGAACAGTTATAAAACAAAGAACAATATAAGATTGAATTATTGTACAGAACACATTCATGCGTATACTACCCGGAAAATTCCAAATATACATGCATCGATGGTGTGGACATACAAATAACATAATATGCAATTGATTTTCCTACACGTTAAGGAGTACAGTAGACTCCTTCCTCAGGGATAGTCCGATATGCAGTTTAAAGTATTAGTAATAATCTAAAAATACAAAAGAATTGTTTGTGAACATTATACATCCAGTTGACACACATCTACATGGTGGCAAAAGATGGAAATCGGCAGAGACATGATATACGCAACTCATATACTCAAACTCGTTCGTTGATGAGACAAGGCCCAACATAGAATGAGAGACAGTGGCCAGATTGGCGTAGGAAGCGAAAATGGAAAAATGTATCTTGCTGGTCAAGAGGGGGCAGACACTGCATCTGCCTAGGTACGAACCGGGACCGAGGCAGCAACAAACTGGGGGTGTGAACAAAGCAAATATCAAAAGTCAGTCCAAATAGACCTGGCCCCAATTATACATTTATGTACAGTCAGGTCCATAAATATTGGGACATCAACACAATTCTAATCTTTTTGGCTCTATTTACCACCACCATGGATTTGAAATGAAACAAACAAAATGTGCTTCAACTGCAGACTTTAAGCTTTAATTTGAGGGTATTTACATCCAAATCAGGTGAACAGTGTAGGAATTACAACAGTTTGTATATGTGCCTCCTACTTTTTAAGGGACCAAAAGTAATGGGACAGATTAACAATCATAAATCAAACTTTCACTTTTTAATACTTGGTTGCAAATCCTTTGCGGTCAATTACAGCCTGAAGTCTGGAATGCATAGACATCACCAGATGCTGGGTTTCATCAATTGGCCACTCAGCTGTTCCATGGCCAGGTGTGTGTTATTCCCTCATTATCCCATTTACAAGGAGCAGATAAAAGGTCCAGAGTTCATTTCAAGTGTGCTATTTGCATTTGGAATCTGTTGCTGTCAACTCTCAATATGAGATCCAAAGAGCTGTCACTATCAGTGAAGCAAGCCATCATTAGGCTGAAAAAACAAAACAAACCCATCAGAGAGATAGAAAAAAACATTAGGTGTGGCCGAATCAACTGTTTCATCCTTAAAAATCATCCTTAAAAAGAAAGAACGCACCGGTGAGCTCAGCAACACCAAAAGACCCGGAAGACCACAGAAAACAACTGTGGTGGATGACCGAAGAATTCTTTCCCTGCTGAAGAAAACACCCTTCACAACATTTTTGAAAGAGAAAGTGACCTGTTGAAAACCACATATGCCTAAAAACATGCCTCCATCCCTGATATAATAAAAAAAGAAGAAATGGGCTGTGGGAATTCAAATGAGGCATGAATCGGCGTATAGGTATGTATAGGATATCAAAAGATGCGTGTATCTGTCACAGTCCCGTCAGGGAAGTCTCTGTGGCCATAAAGAATTGCTAAATAATCTATCCATAAATGATAATAAACTCAAGGAGTCAATTGGAAAATTCATAATGTAATGATGTATCATAATATATAATACACAAATCATGCAGGCAAAGGCATAATACATATAATAGTAGTCACATTGACATATTTGATGATTGAATATCTAGGACATGATTAATAAAAGCAATCACAATAGATGGGCATACAGATACAATAGACATGATTATCCAATTAAATTACAATAAAGAATACATTAAAATAAAATGACATAATTGGGCAAATTTGGCTTGGCATCCCTGAGCATGGGCTTGACGCGTTTCATGGCGTTTAAAGACAGTCATCAGGAGTGGGGTGCGTATATTGTAGCTAAAAAAAAGGGGGGGGGGATAAAAAATATATAGGTAAGTCAACGGAGTCTCAATGGTTAGGTCATGGTTACAGAACAGCTAAGTCAGATGGTTTGATACATTACCCATGGCGAAGCCCAAAAAGGTAACCCAAGCGTTCCAAAAAATGGAATGGGATGGTGGTCCTGGATGAACTGTCTCCCCCGGGGTTGAGGCGGGAATGGGCCCTCCACACTCCAAAGACTCCCCAACCATGGGGAGAACCAGGGAGAGGATGGCGTGGGACATCAGCCAGGGAGAATACCCGGACAGCCACAACACAGTACCCAAGGTGAGGTGGGCGCACATGAGACACAAATTCAGGTACTGGAGGAAAAGAATAAAAAGTGAATCAAATAATGGTAAATGAATGTGAACCCAACAAGAGATGTGTATGAATCATGGTTGGGGAGTCTTTGGAGTGTGGAGGGCCCATTCCCGCCTCAACCCCGGGGGAGACAGTTCATCCAAGACCACCATCCCATTCCATTTTTTGGAACGCTTGGGTTACCTTTTGGGCTTCGCCATGGGTAATGTATCAAACCATCTGACTTAGCTGTTCTGTAACCATGACCTAACCATTGAGACTCCATTGACTTACCTATATATTTTTTATCCCCCCCTTTTTTTTTAGCTACAATGTACGCACCCCACTCCTGATGACTGGCTTTAAACGCCAAGAAACGCGTCAAGCCCATGCTCAGGGATGCCAAGCCAAATTTGCCCAATTATGTCATTTTATTTTAATGTATTCTTTATTGTTATTTAATTGGATAATCATGTCTATTGTATCTGTATGCCCATCTATTGTGATTGCTTTTATTAATCATGTCCTAGATATTAAATCATCAAATATGTCAATGTGACTACTATTATATGTATTATGCCTTTGCCTGCATGATTTGTGTATTATATATTATGATACATCATTACATTATGAATTTTCCAATTGACTCCTTGAGTTTATTATTATTTATGGATAGATTATTTAACAATTCTTTATGGCCACAGAGACTTCCCTGACGGGACTGTGACAGATACACGCATCTTTTGATATCCTATACATACTGTGACAGCAGGAAGGTAAAGTCACCTGGTTGCATCCAGGGGGGTAGATATATTTCGCCCAGATTCAGGCTTTACGCCGACTTATACAACTAGGTGGAGAGTTGTATAAGCCCAGCTAAGGCTAGTGGGCTCATGGATGACTCATACCTCTAGGGAGAGTGTGGGGCGTCGTGCAGACAGGGAGTTGATGAGACCAGCTGAAGCTTGTCAGCTCATTTAGGCCTCTATAAGAACTCCCAGCTTCATTAGATGTTAGCTCATGCCTGGACCCAGACCTGTGTGGACTGTCTAGGGAGAGTGAACCCCTGTGCGGTGAGACAAAGCCTGTGTGGCTATTTGCTTGGACATTTAAAACCAGGGACTTAGGGACTAGGACAGCACTAGGCTGATCCCAGTTGTTAGTTAGGAAACCTGTATGTTTAGTCAGAGGTCAAGTTGACCAGGATTTATTTTGTTTATGTTTCTTTTGGCTTTGCTGTGTTTTGTCACTGTAAATAGAAAATAAACCGCACCTTTTTTGATTTTGAAAACCACAACCTCCGTTTGCTGGGCCTGTTTTTGTGTGGGGAGCCCATCCCGGGGGTCACACACACCCGCTGCCGAGCTAACCCCCTCACAGTTGGTGGAGAACCAGTGGCAGTTTTTTTTAAGCCAGCATGGAGGAGATACTGAAGCAGCTGGCTCTAGCAAATGCCAATCAACAGCAGACAAATGCCGGTTTGCAAAAGAGCCTTGCAGCTCATCAACAGAGCCTTGCAGCTCAACAACAGAACTTCGCAGCCCAGCAGCAAGCTCATCAACAGAGCCTTGCAGCCCAGCAGCAAGCTCACCAACAGAGTCTGGAAGCTCAGCAACAAGCCCAGCAGCAATCTGAGGCCCGCTTCATAGACCTGTTACAGAAGCAAGAGCAGAGACTACAACAAATGGAAGCAGTAATGCAGCAACGTCCGCAGACCAGTGAGGAAAGCCGTCCCACTAATACCGCGTCCTTTGGGGTGAGTCGTTTATTGACAAAAATGACTGGAGAGGATGATCCAGAGGTATTTTTGACCACATTTGAAAGGACTGCTGAAAGAGAAAAGTGGCCTGAGGAGCAGTGGGCTGGACTGGTGGCTCCTCTGTTAACTGGTGAATCGCAGAAAGCTTACTATGACCTAGAGCCTGACCAAGCAAAAGACTATGTGATGCTAAAAGCTGAAATATTGGCAAGGCTGGGTGTCACCCAGGCTGTCCGGGCTCAGCGTGTGCATAACTGGACTTTCCAGCTTGGAAAACCCCCCAGGTCTCAAATGTATGATCTCATTCACCTGAGCAGAAAGTGGCTACAGCCAGAGACTTTGTCCGCACCAAAGATTGTGGAACGTGTTGTAATGGATCGGTTTTTGAGAGCTCTTCCTACTGCCATCCAAAAGTGGGTAAGCCATGGAGACCCAGAGACGGCCGATGGTCTTGTGGATCGTGTGGAGAAATACTTGGCTACAGAGAACCTGACGGCCTCTTCCAGGGACACTCGGACTTTCCACCCTAAGACCAGACCATCCCCAGGGGCGGATAAGAGGATTCCAAGGGGTGAGGGTGGAGAGAGTGAGAGGGTGGGAGCTCTACCCCAAGTTTGGCGAGAACAGCCTGGGAAATCAGCGGCTCAAGAGGCGGCAAGAAGGATCGTTTGCTACCGCTGCCGGCAAGCGGGACATATTGCAGCCAATTGCCCGGTTGTGGAGGAACCCATGCAGTGTGACTTTCTGACGGGCAGACGTCAGTCGCTGTGTGCGACAGTCGCATGCACTGCCATTCGAGGAACTGAGAAACATTTATGCAAAATGTGTGTTAATGGTAGAAATGTTGTGGTATTGCTGGATTCAGGTAGCCTTGTGACCCTGATAAAGGCTGAGTTAGTTAAAACAGAGGTCTCTGGGAATAGCAAGGTAGCTGTTATTTGTGTGCATGGGGACACCCGAGAGTATCCCGTGACTACAGTGTGTTTCGAGACCCCCAAAGGTACCCTCTCTCATCCAGTGGGCTTAGTATCTCAGTTACCGTATGACGCCATTGTGGGAAGGGATTTTCCGAAGTTCTGGGAACTGTGGGATGATCCTGAGCCCCCCACTGGTGCCCCTATGTACCAGGAATGTGATAGCCAGAACTCCCCTGAGAGTGGTGAGGACTCTCCGGAATTTCCCTTATCAGTATTGGCAGGGGAGACTCAAGAAACTGGAGAGGAGCCCACCTCCTCAGACGAAAACCTACCGTCTGTGGAGTTTTCTGATCTTGAGGTTCACAGGGAAAACTTTGCCACAGAACAGTTGAAAGACCCGCCCTAATAAAGGCACGGGAAAACGTAGTGAAAATAGATGGCGAGTTAGTGAACCCAGATAATACCTGCACTTACCCATACTTCAGCGTAGAGAAGGACCTACTGTATCGGGTGGCAAAAAGGGCAGAAGAAACCGTTGAGCAGCTTGTGGTGCCCAAACCTTACAGGAAGTTGGTGTTGGAGTTGGCCCATGGGCACATTCTTGGAGGTCATCTGGGGACAGAGAAAACCCGAGAGAGGGTATTACAGAGATTCTATTGGCCGGGGGTGATGAAGGACATAGAAAATTATTGTTCCTCCTGCCCTGTGTGTCAGAGGTCGGCCCCGATGCCACATTTCCGTAGCCCGCTGGTCCCTCTACCCATCATTGAGGTCCCGTTTGAGAGGATCGCCATGGATTTGGTAGGTCCTATAATCAAGTCCGCTAGGGGGCACCAGTACATATTAGTTATAATGGACTATGCCACCCGTTATCCAGAAGCGATCCCTCTCCGAAATACCTCGGCCAAAACCATAGCCAAAGAGCTATCTCTTGTGTTTAGCCGGGTGGGTATTTGTAAAGAACTGCTTACGGACCAAGGTACACCCTTTATGTCCCGGGTTATGAAGGAGCTGTGTAAATTGTTCAAAGTGACGCAATTACGTACATCTGTGTATCACCCCCAAACCGATGGGCTGGTTGAAAGATTCAACAAAACCCTAAAACAAATGTTGAAGAAAGTGGTAGATAGAGATGGAAAGGATTGGGACTGTCTACTTCCTTATCTGATGTTTGCTATTAGGGAGGTGCCCCAATCCTCTACGGGATTCTCCCCCTTTGAGTTACTGTATGGGAGACACCCAAGAGGGCTGTTGGATATTGCCAAGGAAACTTGGGAAAGTGAGAGTTCTCCCCACAGGAGTGTGATTGAGCATGTCGCCCTGATGCAAGACCGAATTGCACAGGTAATACCCATCGTGAAGGAACATTTGCCCCAAGCGCAGTTAGCACAGCAGAGAGTGTACAACCGTGGAGCCAAGACCCGTACCTTTTCCCCGGGGGATAGGATACTGGTACTTGTCCCTACGGTTGAAAGTAAATTCCTTGCCAAATGGCAAGGCCCCTACGAGATAATGGAAAAAGTGAGCGAAGTGAATTACAAGGTCAGACAACCAGGAAGGCGAAAGCCCGAACAGATCTATCACGTTAATCTGTTGAAAGCCTGGAGGGATAGAGAGTCCCTAGTCGCAGACACTTGGTCACCAGCTCAAACTGGTTGCGTGATTCCTGAGGTTGGAATAGCAGCCACCTTGTCACAACCCCAACAACAGGAGGTTAAGGAGTTTGTGCTTCGCAACAAGGAGGTATTCTCTGAGCTGCCGGGACAAACATTTGGGGTAGAGCATGACATCATTACCCCGCCCGGTGAAAGGGTGAAGTTAAAACCCTATCGGATCCCAGAGGCCCGACGGGAGGCAATACGGGAGGAAGTACAGAAAATGCTGAACTTAGGGGTGATAGAGGAGTCCCAAAGTGATTGGTCTAGTCCCATTGTGTTGGTGCCTAAACCGGATGGGAGCTGGCGATTTTGTAACGATTTTCGTCAGTTGAACAAAGTTACAAAATTTGACACCTACCCCATGCCACGTATAGATGAGTTGATCGACCGGCTGGGAACAGCCCGATACATGACGACTCTTGACCTCACAAAAGGGTATTGGCAAATCCCCCTGGCCAAATTGGCCAAAGAGAAAACCGCATTTGTAACCCCAGACGGGGCGTTCCAATATAAAAGAATGCCGTTCGGGTTACAGAATGCGCCGGCCACATTCCAGCGGAAAATGGACCAGATGCTGAGGCCCCATCGGAAGTATGCTGCGGCTTACCTGGATGACGTAATTGTCCATAGCACAGATTGGGCCTCACATCTGCCAAAAGTGCAAGCAGTCCTGGACTCTGTTCGGGAAGCGGGGTTTACGGCTAACCCCAAGAAGTGTACCATTGGGCAGGAGGAGGCCAAATATCTTGGGTACACCATTGGGAGGGGAGTAATAAAACCCCAACTCAACAAAGTCGAGGCCATCCAGAGTTGGCCACGTCCCAACAGCAAGAAGCAGGTACGAGCCTTTCTGGGAATCGCTGGGTATTATCGGCGATTCATTCCCCACTTTGCTTCTAAGGCTGTGCCCCTAACCAACCTAACGAAGGGGAAAGGGTCGGTCATGATTAAATGGACCCCCGAGGCTGAGGCAGCATTCCAATTCTTGAAACAAGCCTTATGTAGCCAGCCAGTGTTGTACTCACCCGACTTCTCTAAAGACTTTGTCGTACAAAGTGATGCGTCAGATGTGGGGTTAGGAGCAGTATTGTCCCAGGTCTGGAACGGGGAAGAGCACCCAGTCATTTACCTCAGCAGGAAGTTGAAGTCCCATGAGGTAAATTACGCCACCGTTGAAAAGGAGTGTTTAGCGGTGAAGTGGGCTCTAGATTCCCTTCGGTACTACCTGCTAGGTAGGCACTTTGACATGGTTACGGATCACGCTCCGTTAAAGTGGATGGCTCAAAACAAGGAAACAAATAGAAGAGTGAATAGGTGGTTCCTGGCCCTCCAGGAATTCAACTTCACAGTAAAGCATCGCCCTGGCGTTCAAATGGGGAATGTGGATGCTTTGTCTCGAGTACATGAATGCCTGATTGCTGGTGTTCCAACCCCGAGGTTAAAACAAGAGGGGGGGGTATGTGACAGCAGGAAGGTAAAGTCACCTGGTTGCATCCAGGGGGGTAGATATATTTCGCCCAGATTCAGGCTTTACGCCGACTTATACAACTAGGTGGAGAGTTGTATAAGCCCAGCTAAGGCTAGTGGGCTCATGGATGACTCATACCTCTAGGGAGAGTGTGGGGCGTCGTGCAGACAGGGAGTTGATGAGACCAGCTGAAGCTTGTCAGCTCATTTAGGCCTCTATAAGAACTCCCAGCTTCATTAGATGTTAGCTCATGCCTGGACCCAGACCTGTGTGGACTGTCTAGGGAGAGTGAACCCCTGTGCGGTGAGACAAAGCCTGTGTGGCTATTTGCTTGGACATTTAAAACCAGGGACTTAGGGACTAGGACAGCACTAGGCTGATCCCAGTTGTTAGTTAGGAAACCTGTATGTTTAGTCAGAGGTCAAGTTGACCAGGATTTATTTTGTTTATGTTTCTTTTGGCTTTGCTGTGTTTTGTCACTGTAAATAGAAAATAAACCGCACCTTTTTTGATTTTGAAAACCACAACCTCCGTTTGCTGGGCCTGTTTTTGTGTGGGGAGCCCATCCCGGGGGTCACACACACACGCTGCCGAGCTAACCCCCTCACAATACCTATACGCCGATTCATGCCTCATTTAAAGTCCCACAGCCCATTTCTACTTTTTTTATTATATCAGGGATGGAGGCATGTTTTTAGGCATATGTGGTTTCCAACAGGTCACTTTCTCTTTCAAAAATGTTTACCAGAGTGGAAGACACTCATTTCCCTTGGTGACCTGCTGGACCCTATTTTCTTTATGTATCATTCATTCTCAGCCAACGATCTAAAAGACTATATACACGTTGGCATCCCTTTTCTTATTGTTCCCTACTTTTTTGACCCCATTATTGTTTTACTCATTTTTTATTTCCTAATTTTTTCCCATGATAGTAGGTGATCATTGTCAATTTTTTTGTCTCTAATTCCCATTTTTAAGATACAACAGTGACTGTGCTTTTTAGATTTGCCATACACACCCCAGCCTGCCCAACCCCTGCAAACCGTGGATCCTGTTTTTACTTTGGTCTCTCTTCCCCGGGGTTGCGATGCGTCCAGTTCCTCCTCCCCCGCCCGTCCCCCTCCGTCGGCGGGGGCTGAGCTGGACCTTGACGCATCGGCGTCATGCCAGCACGTCGCACATACGGCGTCTCTTAGACGCCGGCATGTGCATCACGGCTTCCTCCATCCCGCGCGGCTTGGTGGCTGGGTCGAGCTTCCGCTGGGGTCTCTTGTACCTCGGGCGGATGTTCGGTCCCTTGCCTCCTATTGGCCAACGCAATGACACATGACGTTGGCGGGAACATGCCCCAGGACGTGGGTACTTAAGCCAGGACAGCCTTGACAGGTCCACTTCACATTTTTCCTTTTGAGGATGGGTTCCATATTTTTCCATCCACACTTATCAGGTAATCTAAGGGTATTCTTTTCAGGACTCACATCACAGCCATGCTCACATGCTCCCTTCCTTTCAGCACATACATCCTTCCCACATATCTCAGTTTTTCCCACACACACTTCCATCATTTTTGTAGTAACATTTGTGGTCTTTATCCACTCATACACTCAGCCCCATTTCCACCCTGGCCCAACTCCCCTATTTACTTGCCCACAGATATTCACTTTGCCCCCCCTTTTTATTCCTTCTCTTTCCCCCTCCTCACACCACTAACCTTCCCACCCCCCCTTTCTCTTTTTCACATATTTTTACATTTTCATACACATCTCTTGTTGGGTTTACATTCATTTACCATTATTTGATTCACTTTTTATTCTTTTCCTCCAGTACCTGAATTTGTGTCTCATGTGCGCCCACCTCACCTTGGGTACTGTGTTGTGGCTGTCCGGGTATTCTCCCTGGCTGATGTCCCACGCCGTCCTCTCCCTGGTTCTCCCCATGGTTGGGGAGTCTTTGGAGTGTGGAGGGCCCATTCCCGCCTCAACCCCGGGGGAGACAGTTCATCCAGGACCACCATCCCATTCCATTTTTGGAACGCTTGGGTTACCTTTTTAGGCTTCGCCATGGGTAATGTATCAAACCATCTGACTTAGCTGTTCTGTAACCATAACCTAACCATTGAGACTCCGTTGACTTACCTATATATTTTTTACCCCCCCCTTTTTTTTAGCTACAATATACGCACCCCACTCCTGATGACTGGCTTTAAACGCCAAGAAACGCGTCGAGCCCATGCTCAGGGATGCCAAGCCAAATTTGCCCAATTATGTCATTTTATTTTAATGTATTCTTTATTGTAATTTAATTGGATAATCATGTCTATTGTATCTGTATGCCCATCTATTGTGATTGCTTTTATTAATCATGTCCTAGATATTCAATCATCAAATATGTCAATGTGACTACTATTATATGTATTATGCCTTTGCCTGCATGATTTGTGTATTATATATTATGATACATCATTACATTATGAATTTTCCAATTGACTCCTTGAGTTTATTATCATTTATGGATAGATTATTTAGCAATTATTTATGGCCACAGAGACTTCCCTGACGGGACTGTGACAGATACACGCATCTTTTGATATCCTATACATACCTATACGCCGATTCATGCCTCATTTAAAGTCCCACAGCCCATTTCTTCTTTTTTCACCCTTCACAACAGTTGACCAGATCAAGAACACTCTCCAGGAGGTAGGTGTATGTGTGTCAAAGTCAACAATCAAGAGAAGACTTCACCAGAGTGAATACAGAAGGTTCACCACAAGATGTAAACCATTGGTGAGCCTCAAAAACAGGAAGGCCAGATTAGAGTTTGCCAAACAACATCTAAAAAAGCCTTCACAGTTCTGGAACAACATCCTATGGACAGATGAGACCAAGATCAACTTGTACCAGAGTGATGGGAAGAGAAGAATATGGAGAAGGAAAGGAACTGCTCATGATCCAAAGCATACCACCTCATCAGTGAAGCATGGTGGTGGTAGTGTCATGGCGTGGGCATGTATGGCTGCCAATGGAACTGGTTCTCTTGTATTTATTGATGATGTGACTGCTGACAAATGCAGCAAGATGAATTCTGAAGTGTTTCGGGCAATATTATCTGCTCATATTCAGCCAAATGCTTCAGAACTCATTGGATGTCGCTTCACAGTGCAGATGGACAATGACCCGAAGCATACTGCGAAAGCAACCAAAGAGTTTTTTAAGGGAAAGAAGTGGAATGTTATGCAATGGCCAAGTCAATCACCTGACCTGAATCCGAATGAGCATGCATTTCACTTGCTGAAGACAAAACTGAAGGGAAAATGCCCCAAGAACAAGCAGGAACTGAAGACAGTTGCAGTAGAGGCCTGCCAGAGCATCACCAGGGATGAAACCCAGCATCTGGTGATGTCTATGCATTCCAGACTTCAGGCTGCAATTGACTGCAAAGGATTTGCAACCAAGTATTAAAAAGTGAAAGTTTGATTTATGATTGTTAATCTGTCCCATTACTTTTGGTCCCTTAAAAAGTGGGAGGCACATATACAAACTGTTGTAATTCCTACACCGTTCACCTAATTTAGATGTAAATACCCTCAAATTAAAGCTGAAAGTCTGCAGTTGAAAGCACATCTTTTTCGTTTCATTTCAAATCCATTGTGGTGGTGTATAGAGCCAAAATGTTTAGAATTGCGTCGATGTCCCAATATTTATGGACCTGGCTGTACATTAGATAAAATGTACACGGCGCTGGGACCCACAGTATCACTTACAAAAAAGAGGCATACATTAACAAAAAAAAATACACTGTAACTCAAAGGGTGCTGTGTTGGCTTGACCAAAAAACTGGCTATATAAGTTACATAAGTAACTCCCTTTGTTTTCATTCCGTAGTTGAAGGAGAAGGGGCCGATGGATAAGAAGATGATGGCCAGCACATAAAGATGTGTGATAGGTAAATTGGATATTAACAGGGAAATCTCTATGCAGCCCAACAAAGAATCAATGTCACTAGAAAATAGCCACCTATGGAGAGTTCAAAAGATAGAGACAGACATCAAAGACCAGCTCACGCAGATATACTGCGGCAGGTTGGCAGCGCTGCACGAATCGGCGTACCTGTACGGCGGCTCAGGCGCACGCGCACCGCCGCCGGCACGCTCTCGCTCGTGCTGCGAGTCGGGTGGAGTCGATGTCTGTCGGCGACCTGCGATTGCCTAGTACAGAGGCAGAATGGGGATCTGCCAGTGTAAACAAGGCGGATCCCCGTTCTGACAGGTGACATGACAGAGATCTACTGTTTCCAATGATCGGGAACAGTTAACTCTGTCTTGTCCCTGGCAGCCCACCCACCCCCCTACAGTTAGAACACACCTAGGGAACACACTTAACCCCTTGATCGCCCCCTAGTGTTAACCCCTTCCCTGCCAGGGTCATTTTTACATTGATCAGTGCATTTTTATGTCACTGGTCCCCAAAAAGTGTCATTTGGGGTCAGATTTGTCAGCCGCAATGTTGAAGTCCTGCTAAAAATCGCAGATCGCCGCCATTATTAGTAAAAACAATAAAAAAAAAAAATCCTAAATCTATCCCATAGTTTGTAGACGCAGTATCTTTTGTGCAAACCAATCAATATATGCCTATTGTGATTTTTTTTTTACCAAAAATATGTAGAAGAATAATATATATCGGCCTAAACTGATAATAAATGTTTTTTTTTATTTTTTGGATATGTATTATAGCAAAAATTTTGTTTGTTTATAGCGCAAAAAATTAAAACCGCAGAGGTGACCAAATATCACCAAAAGAAAGCTCTATTTGTGGGGTAAAAAAGGAAATTAATTTTGTTTGGGTACAGCCAAGCAGGACCGCGCAATTGTCAGTTAAAGTGATCCAGTGCCGTATTGCAAAAAATGGCCTGGTCATTAAAGGGTTTGTAAACCCTTGTTTAAAAATAAAATAAAAAATAAATAACAAACATGTCATACTTACCTCCACTGTGCAGTTTGTTTTGCACAGAGTGGCCCCGATCGTCCTCTTCTGGGGTCCCCCGGCGGTGCTGATAGCTCCTCCCCGCAACAGGTGTCCACGTTGGAGAAGCGCTCTTCTGCTCCCGGGTCCTGTTTCTGCGCGTATTCACACCGAATGCAGGTTTAAATGTAGAAAAATATAAACTAATGCATTTGGGTGGCAAAAATATGAATGTAATCTATTCACTAGTTGGAGAACCTCTGGGGGAATCTAAGATGGAGAAGGACCTGGGAGTTCTAGTAGATGACAGGCTGAGCAATGGTATGCAATGCCAAGCTGCTGCAAGCAACGCTAACAGAATATTGTCATGCATTAAAAAGGGGATTAACTCCAGAGATAAAACGATAATTCTCCCACTCTACAAGACTCTGGTCCGGCCGCACCTGGAGTATGCTGTCCAGTTCTGGGCACCAGTCCTCAGGAAGGATGGGCTGGAACTGGAGAGAGTCCAGAGAAGGGCAACAAAGCTAATAAAGGGACTGGAGGATCTTAGTTATCAGGAAAAATTATGAGCACTGAACTTATTCTCTCAGGAGAAGAGACGCTTGATATGATTTCAATGTACAAATACCGTACTGGTGACCCCACAATAGGGATAAAACTTTTCCACGAAAGGGAATTTAAAAAGATGCAGCCATTCACTAAAATTAGAAAAGAAGCTGTTTAAACTTAAACTGTGTAGAGGGTTCTTTGCTGTTAAAGCGGTAAGGATGCGTGATTCTCTTCCACAGGCAGTGGTTTCAGTGGGGAGCATCGATAATTTCAGAAAACTATTAGATAGGCACCTGAATGACCACAACAAGCACACACATAGGTTGGACTTGATGGACTTGTGTCTTTTTTCAACCTCACCAACTATGTATTGGGGTTATTTACTAAATGCAAATCCACTTTGCACTACAAGTGCACTGCAAATGCACTTGAAAGTGCACTTGGAAGTGCAGTCGCTGTAGATCCGAGGGGAACATAAATAAGAACATTTTAGCTTGCACATGATTGGATGATAAAATCAGCAGAGTTTCCCCTCATTTCAGATCTACCCCTCAGATTTACAGCGACTGCACTTCCAAGTGCACTGCAAGTGCACTTTTAAGTGCACTTGAAGTGCAAAGTGGATTTGCCTTTTGTAAATAACCCCCATGTGTCTTGTTGGTGTGCTGGAGTGTTTTATAAATCCTGGTAGCAACCAGCATTCTATTAACTATTAGCGACCCCCCCACATTCATACCAGCCATGGTCCCCCTAACATTATCCTGCGCCCCCCAATTAAACTAAACTGACACTGGGAGCAGTCTGGAATGCAGGGGATAGGGACAGACTGACCCGCTGTAGCACTGGGTCCGGCTCCGCCTCAACCTCTACCTGACTCCTGGCCACTGATTGCTAATGCCGCCTGGCGTCTAGCAACCAGTGACGTCATGGCCACGACTCCCTACATGCCTAGCGTTGAAATCGGAGGAGGATTTAACTTCCTCCTCTGCGCCTAGTGCTCCTGGGACCCAAAGCAGCTTCCCTTTGAGTTGAGCCCCGCCACCACCCCTTTGTCATGGTCCTAGAGAGTGACAGTCCCACTGGTCCGGTGGCGGCAGGGTGCAGGGCAGCAGAGGCGGAGCTAGAGTCTGTGCCAATAGCAGCGGCATCTTGAAACAGCAAGCGTGTGGCCCTGGTGAGCAGCAGGAGGCTGGCTAGAACCAACAGCCCGGGAGGGAGTAGGAGAAGACCTCACCACCACCTTGACCTGAGCAGCAGTGGGCGCAGCATCCCGGCACCTCCAAGAGCCTTCTACGACCTTCTCTCCTAGCTGTCACTGTCATTAACAAGAAGGAAGACAGGCTGACCAAGGGCCCAGAGGACGAGGATGGGATGGGCAGGAGGTAGGTGCATCACACACCCCTACCCACAGACAGGAGCTGGGACAGGGGGGCACAGCAGGGACTGCAGGCAGGGCTATGGGGGGTCTCTCTCTCTCTCTCTCTCATCAGTGTAGGAATCAGGTAGGTCAGTTGAGTGGACAGGTAGGTCAGTGTAGGAAACAAGTCAGTGTAGTGGAGAGGTAAGTCAGTGTCGGAATTAGGTAGGTTAGTGTAGTGGTCAAGTAGGTCAAAGTAGGGATCGGGTTGGTCAATGTAGAGATCGGGTTGGTCAGTATAGTGGACAGGTAGGTCAGTGTAGCAATCAGGTAGGTCAGTGTAGTGGAGAATAAAACAAAGGTGAATTTGTAACAAGACCTCTGGAGTGCATTCTATTCTTGTAATATATGTATATATATATATATATATATATATATATATATATTGTGACAGCAGGAAGGTAAAGTCACCTGGTTGCATCCAGGGGGGTAGATATATTTCGCCCAGATTCAGGCTTTACGCCGACTTATACAACTAGGTGGAGAGTTGTATAAGGCTAGTGGGCTCATGGATGACTCATACCTCTAGGGAGAGGGCTGGGCGTCGTACAGACAGGGAGTTGATGAGGCCAGCTGAAGCTTGTCAGCTCATTTAGGCCTCTATAAGAACTCCCAGCTTCATTAGATGTTAGCTCATGCCTGGAACCAGACCTGTGTGGACTGTCTAGGGAGAGTGAACCCCTGTGCGGTGAGACAAAGCCTGTGTGGCTATTTGTTTGGACTTTTACTAAACCAGGGACTTAGGGACTAGGACAGCACTAGGCTGATCCCAGTTGTTAGTTAGGAAACCTGTATGTTTAGTCAGAGGTCAACTTGACCAGGATTTATTTTGGTTATGTTTCTTTTGCTTTGCTGTGTTTTGTCACTGTAAATAGAAAATAAACCGCACCTTTTTTTGATTTTGAAAACCACAACCTCCGTTTGCTGGGCCTGTTTTGTGTGGGGAGCCCATCCCGGGGGTCACACACACCCGCTGCCGAGCTAACCCCCTCACAGTTGGTGGAGAACCAGTGGCAGTTTTTTTTAAGCCAGCATGGAGGAGATACTGAAGCAGCTGGCTCTAGCAAATGCCAATCAACAGCAGACAAATGCAGGTTTGCAAAGGAGCCTTGCAGCCCAGCAGCAGACAAACGCAACTTTGCAACAGAGTCTGGAGGCTCAGCAACGAGCCCAGCAGCAATCTGAGGCCCGCTTCATAGACCTGTTGCAGAAGCAAGAGCAGAGACTACAACAACAGATGGAAGCAGTAATGCAGCAACGTCCGCAGACCAGTGAGGAAAGCCGTCCCACTAATACCGCGTCCTTTGGGGTGAGTCGTTTATTGACAAAAATGACTGGAGAGGATGATCCAGAGGTATTTTTGACCACATTTGAAAGGACCGCTGAAAGAGAAAAGTGGCCTGAGGAGCAGTGGGCTGGACTGGTGGCTCCTCTGTTAACTGGTGAATCGCAGAAAGCTTACTATGACCTAGAGCCTAACCAAGCAAAAGACTATGTGATGCTAAAAGCTGAAATATTGGCAAGGCTGGGTGTCACCCAGGCTGTCCGGGCTCAGCGTGTGCATAACTGGACTTTCCAGCTTGGAAAACCCCCCAGGTCTCAAATGTATGATCTCATTCACCTGAGCAGAAAGTGGCTACAGCCAGAGACTTTGTCCGCACCAAAGATTGTGGAACGTGTTGTAATGGATCGGTTTTTGAGAGCTCTTCCTACTGCCATCCAAAAGTGGGTAAGCCATGGAGACCCAGAGACGGCCGATGGTCTTGTGGATCGTGTGGAGAAATACTTGGCTACAGAGAACCTGACGGCCTCTTCCAGAGACACTCGGACTTTCCACCCTAAGACCAGACCATCCCCAGGGGCGGATAAGAGGATTCCAAGGGGTGAGGGTGGAGAGAGTGAGAGGGTGGGAGCTCTACCCCAAGTTTGGCGAGAACAGCCTGGGAAATCAGCGGCTCAAGAGGCGGCAAGAAGGATCGTTTGCTACCGCTGCCGGCAAGCGGGACATATTGCAGCCAATTGCCCGGTTGTGGAGGAACCCATGCAGTGTGACTTTCTGACGGGCAGACGTCAGTCGCTGTGTGCGACAGTCGCATGCACTGCCATTCGAGGAACTGAGAAACATTTATGCAAAATGTGTGTTAATGGTAGAAATGTTGTGGTATTGCTGGATTCAGGTAGCCTTGTGACCCTGATAAAGGCTGAGTTAGTTAAAACAGAGGTCTCTGGGAATAGCAAGGTAGCTGTTATTTGTGTGCATGGGGACACCCGAGAGTATCCAGTGACTACAGTGTGTTTCGAGACCCCCAAAGGTACCCTCTCTCATCCAGTGGGCTTAGTATCTCAGTTACCGCATGACGCCATTGTGGGAAGGGATTTTCCGAAGTTCTGGGAACTGTGGGATGATCCTGAGCCCCTCACTGGTGCCCCTATGTACCAGGAATGTGATAGCCAGAACTCCCCTGAGAGTGGTGAGGACTCTCCGGAATTTCCCTTATCAGTATTGGCAGGGGAGACTCAAGAAACTGGAGAGGAGCCCACCTCCTCAGACGAAAACCTACCGTCTGTGGAGTTTTCTGATCTTGAGGTTCACAGGGAAAACTTTGCCACAGAACAGTTGAAAGACCCCGCCCTAATAAAGGCACGGGAAAACGTAGTGAAAATAGATGGCGAGTTAGTGAACCCAGATAATACCTGCACTTACCCATACTTCAGCGTAGAGAAGGACCTACTGTATCGGGTGGCAAAAAGGGCAGAAGAAACCGTTGAGCAGCTTGTGGTGCCCAAACCTTACAGGAAGTTGGTGTTGGAGTTGGCCCATGGGCACATTCTTGGAGGTCATCTGGGGACAGAGAAAACCCGAGAGAGGGTATTACAGAGATTCTATTGGCCGGGGGTGATGAAGGACGTAGAAAATTATTGTTCCTCCTGCCCTGTGTGTCAGAGGTTGGCCCCGATGCCACATTTCCGTAGCCCGCTGGTCCCTCTACCCATCATTGAGGTCCCGTTTGAGAGGATCGCCATGGATTTGGTAGGTCCTATAATCAAGTCCGCTAGGGGGCACCAGTACATATTAGTTATAATGGACTATGCCACCCGTTATCCAGAAGCGATCCCTCTCCGAAATACCTCGGCCAAAACCATAGCCAAAGAGCTATCTCTTGTTTTTAGCCGGGTGGGTATTTGTAAAGAACTGCTTACGGACCAAGGTACACCCTTTATGTCCCGGGTTATGAAAGAGCTGTGTAAATTGTTCAAAGTGACGCAATTGCGTACGTCTGTGTATCACCCCCAAACCGATGGGCTGGTTGAAAGATTCAACAAAACCCTAAAACAAATGTTGAAGAAAGTGGTGGATAGAGATGGAAAGGATTGGGACTGTTTACTTCCTTATTTGATGTTTGCTATTAGGGAGGTGCCCCAATCCTCTACGGGATTCTCCCCCTTTGAGTTACTGTATGGGAGACACCCAAGAGGGCTGTTGGATATTGCCAAGGAAACTTGGGAAAGTGAGAGTTCTCCCCACAGGAGTGTGATTGAGCATGTCGCCCTGATGCAAGATCGAATTGCACAGGTAATGCCCATCGTGAAGGAACATTTGGCCCAAGCGCAGTTGGCACAGCAGAGAGTGTACAACCGTGGAGCCAAGACCCGTACCTTTTCCCCGGGGGATAGGATATTGGTACTTGTCCCTACGGTTGAAAGTAAATTCCTTGCCAAATGGCAAGGCCCCTACGAGATAATGGAAAAAGTGAGCGAAGTGAATTACAAGGTCAGACAACCAGGAAGGCGAAAGCCCGAACAGATCTATCACGTTAATCTGTTGAAAGCCTGGAGGGATAGAGAGTCCCTAGTCGCAGACACTTGGTCACCAGCTCAAACTGGTTGCGTGATTCCTGAGGTTGGAATAGCAGCCACCTTGTCACAACCCCAACAACAGGAGGTTAAGGAGTTTGTGCTTCGCAACAAGGAGGTATTCTCTGAGCTGCCGGGACAAACATCTGGGGTAGAGCATGACATCATTACCCCGCCCGGTGAAAGGGTGAAGTTAAAACCCTATCGGATCCCAGAGGCTCGACGGGAGGCAATACGGGAGGAAGTACAGAAAATGCTGAACTTAGGGGTGATAGAGGAGTCCCAAAGTGATTGGTCTAGTCCCATCGTGTTGGTGCCTAAACCGGATGGGAGCTGGCGATTTTGTAACGATTTTCGTCAGTTGAACAAAGTTACAAAATTTGACACCTACCCCATGCCACGTATAGATGAGTTGATCGACCGGCTGGGAACAGCCCGATACATGACGACTCTTGACCTCACAAAAGGGTATTGGCAAATCCCCCTGGCCAAGTCGGCCAAAGAGAAAACCGCATTTGTAACCCCAGACGGGGCGTTCCAATATAAAAGAATGCCGTTCGGGTTACAGAATGCGCCGGCCACATTCCAGCGGAAAATGGACCAGATGCTGAGGCCCCATCGGAAGTATGCTGCGGCTTACCTGGATGACGTAATTGTCCATAGCACAGATTGGGCCTCACATCTGCCAAAAGTGCAAGCAGTCCTGGACTCTGTTCGGGAAGCGGGGTTTACGGCTAACCCCAAGAAGTGTACCATTGGGCAGGAGGAGGCCAAATATCTTGGGTACACCATTGGGAGGGGAGTAATAAAACCCCAACTCAACAAAGTCGAGGCCATCCAGAGTTGGCCACGTCCCAACAGCAAGAAGCAGGTACGAGCCTTTCTGGGAATCGCTGGGTATTATCGGCGATTCATTCCCCACTTTGCTTCTAAGGCTGTGCCCCTAACCAACCTGACGAAGGGGAAAGGGTCGGTCATGATTAAATGGACCCCCGAGGCTGAGGCAGCATTCCAGTTCTTGAAACAAGCCTTATGTAGCCAGCCAGTGTTGTACTCACCCGACTTCTCTAAAGACTTTGTCGTACAAAGTGATGCGTCAGATGTGGGGTTAGGAGCAGTATTGTCCCAGGTCTGGAACGGGGAAGAGCACCCAGTCATTTACCTCAGCAGGAAGTTGAAGTCCCATGAGGTAAATTACACCACCGTTGAAAAGGAGTGCTTAGCGGTGAAGTGGGCTCTAGATTCCCTTCGGTACTACCTGCTAGGTAGGCACTTTGACATGGTTACGGATCACGCTCCGTTAAAGTGGATGGCTCAAAACAAGGAAACAAATAGAAGAGTGAATAGGTGGTTCCTGGCCCTCCAGGAATTCAACTTCACAGTAAAGCATCGCCCTGGCGTTCAAATGGGGAATGTGGATGCTTTGTCTCGAGTACATGAATGCCTGATTGCTGGTGTTCCAACCCCGAGGTTAAAACAAGAGGGGGGGGTATGTGACAGCAGGAAGGTAAAGTCACCTGGTTGCATCCAGGGGGGTAGATATATTTCGCCCAGATTCAGGCTTTACGCCGACTTATACAACTAGGTGGAGAGTTGTATAAGGCTAGTGGGCTCATGGATGACTCATACCTCTAGGGAGAGGGCTGGGCGTCGTACAGACAGGGAGTTGATGAGGCCAGCTGAAGCTTGTCAGCTCATTTAGGCCTCTATAAGAACTCCCAGCTTCATTAGATGTTAGCTCATGCCTGGAACCAGACCTGTGTGGACTGTCTAGGGAGAGTGAACCCCTGTGCGGTGAGACAAAGCCTGTGTGGCTATTTGTTTGGACTTTTACTAAACCAGGGACTTAGGGACTAGGACAGCACTAGGCTGATCCCAGTTGTTAGTTAGGAAACCTGTATGTTTAGTCAGAGGTCAACTTGACCAGGATTTATTTTGGTTATGTTTCTTTTGCTTTGCTGTGTTTTGTCACTGTAAATAGAAAATAAACCGCACCTTTTTTTGATTTTGAAAACCACAACCTCCGTTTGCTGGGCCTGTTTTGTGTGGGGAGCCCATCCCGGGGGTCACACACACCCGCTGCCGAGCTAACCCCCTCACAATATATATATATATATATATATATATATATATATATATACACATACATACACCCTATATATATATATGTTAGAAGGCCAGTATGCTGGCCTGAATTTATGGGAGGAGCCCGGGGGGCTATTTAACCAGCCCACTCACCTGCAGTCTTCGTTGGTTTCCTGTGAGTGATACTAGATGTCACTGGGCCGACCCTTACCAGCTCACCTCATGTTTGTGAGTCCTGGCATTTCGATCGCAGGGCATTTCGGCGTCTTCGTTCGTGGTCTTCGTCGGCGGTTCCCGCTCACTATCGCAGGTACTTTTCTAATCTTTTGCGTCAGGTACAATCTTGCAATTAGTAATGCTTCCTGTCCTGCATTCCTTTCTTTAAAAGTCTGCTTCTGAGTTATTGTCTGTCCCATACATACGATTCATTTATAAATCCAAACCTCCGAGTCGCTTTCGGTCATTGTCCGATATCACTCGCCGTCAGGGTTGCCAACTTTCAATAAATTTACAAACAGTTTGTAAAATCCGTAATTGTTGCATCTGTCCATGAATGTCAGTTACAGACATGCAGCCTACATGTCTGTAATAGACATTTAAGGACAGATGCAAAAAGTACGGATTTTACAAACTGTTTGTAAATTTACTGAAAGTTGGCAACCCTGCTCGCCGTAGGTTTCACTGGACGTAAAGATTCACTGTCCATAAGGTTGCCGTCTCTTCCATTTGGAAAAAAAAAAAAAAAGAGGAAAAAAAAAGGGAGAATCTAATTAGTCCCACCTGCTGCCACTCTGCACTGGTTAGCCTGGGGGGGAGGGGTGATTGATTGGTGTTCAGTTTTAGAGTAAAGGGCGGCATACACTATACAACCAATTCGTATTACATTCATTCTATACTCCTCACTACCGATTCGTATCGGATTTCTTTCGTATATTTACGAACTGATTCGGGTCACATACGTTTCATACTTTCCATCGTTGCCATTTGTTGTTTGCCTTCATGCCGTGTGTTTTAGTTCCCGCAGCGGAACTTGCGTATCGTTTGTACACGTTTTTTCCTCTCACTCGTTTACCAAACCAAAGTAATTTTTTGTGCGTCATGCATGGCGTAACACCACACTTTTTGGATGTCTTGGACACCCACCATGCTTTTCGTACATCAAGTTTTCAAAATGTCGCAGGTAGGATTCGTGCAATTTCTTTGCTTCACGCACTGTTTGCCAGGTATACCATGTCATCAAAACCCCGCTGTGAAACTTGCGAGTTATTAGTCAAGTCTCCATATGCAGCCTTATTTCAGCCTCGTGCAAGACTTGTCGTGCAATTCGTGAACACAAACGCAGAGCTGTTTATCAGTTTAGTTTTGTGCTTTTTTTTTTTTTTTCTCTTTCTTGTCGTTTCACGCCAAGTAGTAGGCCCATGTCACTTAGAATGCACTGTCTATCATTACAGTTATTTTACTTTGCATTACCCTCCGGTCGAATCTAGTCGCATCAGCGACTTACTGGTTCATCCCCGCTAGTTTGTCATCTCATTCCACTGATAGTAATTTCACTTGTCTCATCTCGCACACCCTTCTCTCTCCTCATGAAACCCTGCACATAGCTACTGATTTGTCTTGCATCGATAGTGATTTCCTCTGCATCATTCTGATATGTATCCAAGTCGCATCCACAATGCACCGATTCGTCCCGGCGGGCCCTAGTTGCTGGCCTCATTTTAGTACATGCTCCAGAGTCCGCTCGTTGTCAGCCGCACATGCGGCGCACCGTCTCGTGCCTAGATCATGGAAGAATTCTGTCATTCACGTCACCATCACGCATCTGAGTTGAATCCACGCGCATTCTTATGTGCAGGTTCGTCCCATACGTGTCCCAGTTGCTGGCCTCATTTCAGTACATGCTCCAGAGTTTGCTTGCTGATAGTCGCACAGCGCAGCACCGATTCATGCCTCTGTCATGGAAAATTTCTGTCACTCATGTCACAGCCACGCATCTGATTTGAATCCACACGCATTTTCGTGTGCAGGTTCGCCAAGCGTGCCCCAATTGCTGGCCTCATCTCAGAACATGCTTCAGAGCCTGGTCGTTGTCAGTCGCATCTGCGGCGCACCGATTCATGCCTCTGTCGTGGGACATTTTTGTCACTCATTGCACTGTAACACACCTGATTTGAATCCACGCGCGTTCTTAGGTGCAGCTTCGTCTCAAACGTGCCCCAGTCGTTGTTGGCCCCATTTCAGTACATGCTCCAGAGTTCGCTTGCTGTTCCACACACAGCACAGCACCGATTCGTGTCTGTCGTGGGAAATTTCTGTCACTCGTTTCACTGTCACGCATCTGATTCGAACCCACTTGCATTCTCGTGTGCAGGCTCGTCTTAAGCGTGCCCCAGTTGTAGTTGGCCTCAATTCAGTACATGCTTCAGAGCCCGGTCGTTGTCAGTCGCACCTGCGGCGCACCGATTCATGCCTCTGTCATGGGACATTTTTGTCACTCGTTCCACTGTAACACATCTGATTCGAATCCATGCCCATCCTTAGGTGCAGCTTCGTCTCAAGCGTGCCCCAGTCGCTGTTGGCCCCATTTCAGTACATGCTCCAGAGTTCGCTTGCTGTTCCACACACAGCACAGCACCGATTCGTGTCTGTCGTGGGAAATTTCTGTCACTCGTTTCACTGTCACGCATCTGATTCGAACCCACTTGCATTCTCGTGTGCAGGCTCGTCTTAAGCGTGCCCCAGTTGTAGTTGGCCTCAATTCAGTACATGCTTCAGAGCCCGGTCGTTGTCAATCGCACCTGCGGCGCACTGATTCATGCCTCTGTCATGGGACATTTTTGTCACTCGTTCCACTGTAACACATCTGATTTGAATCTACGCCCATCCTTAGGTGCAGCTTCGTCTCAAGCGTGCCCCAGTCACTGTTGGCCCCATTTCAGTACATGCTCCAGAGTTCGCTTGCTGTTCCTCGCACAGCGCGGCACCGATTCGTGTCTGTCATGGGAAATTTCTGTCACTCGTTTTAACTGTCACACATCGGATTCGAACCCACTTGCATTCTCGTGGGCAGGCTCATCTTAAGCGTGCCCCAGTTGTAGTTGGCCTCAATTCAGTACATGCTTCAGAGCCCGGTCGTTGTCAGTCGCACCTGCGGCGCACCGATTCATGCCTCTGTCATGGGAAATTTTTGTCACTAATTTCTCCGACACGCTCCACCATCCGATCCGCTCACTTATATAAAAAGGCAGTGCAGCACTGAACAAGTCCATAGATCAAAAGACAATCCCAGTGATCTTCTAGAGTGATTTATAGAATCGGAAACATGCAGATGATGTGAACACAGTGAGAGACCTCCACCAGTAATAAGAATGGCCGCTCACCTCCCAAAGTGGACCCTTTGGTTATAGAGGGTCACAGATACCTTCCCATATGGGTATATACGTCTCAGGCATGTATTGCAGCTCCGGGATGGTTGGATGACAACAGCAGATGGACCGGATCACAAATGACTCCAATGTGGTGTGTATATAAATATATATATAAAAGAAAGGCAGACCATAGTGTTCTCCGCATATAAAAGGATATTTAATAAAAAGAAATGCACTTACATGTAAAAGGCACTAAACCAGTGCCGAGTGTAACAGCGTGTATGAAACAACAGATGCAGTCTGTCGTGTTCAAATCAGCTAGTCAAACCCCTCACCACTCATCACCTGTCATTTCTCCTCCAGGTCAGTCAAGTGGGTCCACTTTGCACCAGGTTGGACGTCATTTTCCCTAAAAAAAAAAAAAAAAAAAACGATAAAAAAAAAATAAAATAAAAAATATGTATGTATGCATGTATGTATGTATGTATGTGTACCAAGCACTTACCAACAGCCGATCTGAATCTAGTCGCAACGTCGGCCCTATAATTTGGATCCTCAGCAATCACAAACCCCTTCAACCACTAACACCATCAGCCGATCTGAGTCTAGTCATATCATCAGTGCAACAACGCTGATCCGGAACTTGAGCTCCCTCGTCACCTTACATCTACAGTCGTTCCAAATCTAGTCGCATCGTCGGCGCAACAATTCGGATCCTCGGCAATACAAACTTCACCGACCGATCCGAGTCCAGTCGCAGCACCGGCTCAACGTTTAAGATCCTTTACAAACCAAACCCCACCGGTGCTCACACCTCAGCCCGATTCGAACTATTCGCATCAGTGATACCAATAAAGTGGTACTTACAATTCAGATCCCTGGCCTTACGTCCGTTATCAAGCATAAACCTTTACATCTCACTCCATCTGCATATACAATGTTGCGCACGGTCGTTCCTACATACTCCAAATTTCCGCTAACTTTGTTTTAATTTTTCCAATAAAGCGGCTTAATTGCAGTCGCTGCAAGCATTTCTGCAAACGACTCAAATCGGTCACTCATCTCCAGTAGCAACTTGGCTGCTCACCTATTCTCTGTCGTGCTAAACACGCAAACTAGCTTTCACTACGTTTGTCGTTCCTTAAAGCCGACCCGCATCAGGTCAGTTCTCCAAGACTTCACCCGTACACGGGGGTGTACTAAGGAGCAGCTTCAGTCTCTCCCGGGAATGCTCAATTTGCAGCAAGGATCATTCCCGAGGGTCGATCTTTTGTATCACAACTCCTGGTCTTCCTCTCCCAGACACAGGACCCTGATCAGATCCTTAACTTCAGATCCTTAACTTAGACACCGCGGCAGTAGCGGACCTGTCATTATGGGAGGAGTTCCTTACTACGTGAAACAGTATCAAAGTTATACCATCAATATCGCCCCCATCACCGCTGGTAGTGACAGATGCCGCAGCCTCCACAGGCTTCGCTGCAATTTTTGGCCACTATTGGTTTGCAGGACCATGGCCTCCAGAGACACTCCTAATCCCAGGGTTTACCCGGACTTCCTCCCTGTTCGAACAATACCAGATCGTGGCAGCCGCTCAGCTCTGGGGGTCATATCTGGACAGGACAAACCGTGGCCTTCACCACCGACAACCAGGCCACGGCCAATATTATTAGTAAAGGCAAGTCCAAGTCATGTCCTTCCTACGCAAGCCCGTACAACTATGCCCTCAGCACCAGTTAATGTCCACTACCCTAGCTATTTCCCCATTTGGCCTTCTCCCCAGCCTGGTCATTCAAGCAGCCTTTGACTCGGCCTACCATGGGTTCTTGCAGCCTAGCGAGTTCACCCGCAGCTACCCCGCCAGCCAAGTTCTACGTAGACCTCACTTGGCTCGCTACCAAGATCGTTTCATCCTCCACCTGGCACTATACAAAACCCAGCGATCAGGCACCGGGTTAGACATTTAACTCTAAAAACAAACAATCTCTGGTGTGCAGTAACCTTACTCGATCGCCTTCTGTCACTCCTACCTGAACAGTCAAACTCTTATCCCCTACTACCTTTCCCGATCAAACCCTTGAGTGCCTGCCAGTTCATCAAACACATGAGAATTTATCGGGGCACAACCAACCATAGGAAGTTGATCCAGGGTTCACCCGGGTGCCTCTCGGGGGATCAGGAAGGAATTTTCTCCCCTGCTGTAGCAATTGGCCTAGGCTCGGCTGGGGTTTTCGCCTTCCTCTGGAGCAAAAGTGGGGCGGTTAGGTCAATTTGGGTCCTGTCACCTTCACACTCACTCACTCTTCCACGCTACCACACCTCAACCCCAGTCAGTGCTCCAGTCGCTCTTATCGTATTGGAGCGGCCTCGGCCACATCCCGGTGTGGGGTCCCAGATCACGACTATTAAGAGACTTGACAGGTGGAAGTCTGCCTGCTTCTTCCAGCACATCCTCCAATCCTCAGGTGGAAATGGCACAAGCATTCACCAAACTTGCTCAATGAACAAAGCTAAAACCAATAAAACTACATCCCTACCTGAATGTTTTTGCCCCCTTATTTTGGCATACCGTCCATTAGATCAGGGCACACTTCAGGTCCATTTCATGTTGTAAGTCTTATGTTAAGTCTATCTATCTTATTCATATCCGTATCGGATATAGGGCTTCAACCATAAATATATATTGTGACAGCAGGAAGGTAAAGTCACCTGGTTGCATCCAGGGGGGTAGATATATTTCGCCCAGATTCAGGCTTTACGCCGACTTATACAACTAGGTGGAGAGTTGTATAAGGCTAGTGGGCTCATGGATGACTCATACCTCTAGGGAGAGTGTGGGGCGTCGTGCAGACAGAGATGAGGAGACCAGCTGAACCTTGTCAGCTCATTTAGGCCTCTATAAGAACTCCCAGCTTCATTAGATGTTAGCTCATGCCTGGAACCAGACCTGTGTGGACTGTCTAGGGAGAGTGAACCCCTGTGCGGTGAGACAAAGCCTGTGTGGCTATTTGCTTGGACATTTAAAACCAGGGACTTAGGGACTAGGACAGCACTAGGCTGATCCCAGTTGTTAGTTAGGAAACCTGTATGTTTAGTTAGAGGTCAAGTTGACCAGGATTTATTTTGTTTATGTTTCTTTTGCTTTGCTGTGTTTTGTCACTGTAAATAGAAAATAAACCGCACCTTTTTGATTTTGAAAACCACAACCTCCGTTTGCTGGGCCTGTTTTTGTGTGGGGAGCCCATCCCGGGGGTCACCCACACCCGCTGCCGAGCTAACCCCCTCACAGTTGGTGGAGAACCAGTGGCAGTTTTTTTTTAAGCCCAGCAGCAATCTGAGGCCCGCTTCATAGACCTGTTGCAGAAGCAAGAGCAGAGACTACAACAACAGATGGAAGCAGTAATGCAGCAACGTCCGCAGACCAGTGAGGAAAGCCGTCCCACTAATACCGCGTCCTTTGGGGTCAGTCGTTTATTGACAAAAATGACTGGAGAGGATGATCCAGAGGTATTTTTGACCACATTTGAAAGGACCGCTGAAAGAGAAAAGTGGCCTGAGGAGCAGTGGGCTGGACTGGTGGCTCCTCTGTTAACTGGTGAATCGCAGAAAGCTTACTATGACCTAGAGCCTAACCAAGCAAAAGACTATGTGATGCTAAAAGCTGAAATATTGGCAAGGCTGGGTGTCACCCTGGCTGTCCGGGCTCAGCGTGTGCATAACTGGACTTTCCAGCTTGGAAAACCCCCCAGGTCTCAAATGTATGATCTCATTCACCTGAGCAGAAAGTGGCTACAGCCAGAGACTTTGTCCGCACCAAAGATTGTGGAACGTGTTGTAATGGATCGGTTTTTGAGAGCTCTTCCTACTGCCATCCAAAAGTGGGTAAGCCATGGAGACCCAGAGACGGCCGATGGTCTTGTGGATCGTGTGGAGAAATACTTGGCTACAGAGAACCTGACGGCCTCTTCCAGAGACACTCGGACTTTCCACCCTAAGACCAGACCATCCCCAGGGGCGGATAAGAGGATTCCAAGGGGTGAGGGTGGAGAGAGTGAGAGGGTGGGAGCTCTACCCCAAGTTTGGCGAGAACAGCCTGGGAAATCAGCGGCTCAAGAGGCGGCAAGAAGGATCGTTTGCTACCGCTGCCGGCAAGCGGGACATATTGCAGCCAATTGCCCGGTTGTGGAGGAACCCATGCAGTGTGACTTTCTGACGGGCAGACGTCAGTCGCTGTGTGCGACAGTCGCATGCACTGCCATTCGAGGAACTGAGAAACATTTATGCAAAATGTGTGTTAATGGTAGAAATGTTGTGGTATTGCTGGATTCAGGTAGCCTTGTGACCCTGATAAAGGCTGAGTTAGTTAAAACAGAGGTCTCTGGGAATAGCAAGGTAGCTGTTATTTGTGTGCATGGGGACACCCGAGAGTATCCAGTGACTACAGTGTGTTTCGAGACCCCCAAAGGTACCCTCTTTCATCCAGTGGGCTTAGTATCTCAGTTACCGCATGACGCCATTGTGGGAAGGGATTTTCCGAAGTTCTGGGAACTGTGGGATGATCCTGAGCCCCCCACTGGTGCCCCTATGTACCAGGAATGTGATAGCCAGAACTCCCCTGAGAGTGGTGAGGACTCTCCGGAATTTCCCTTATCAGTATTGGCAGGGGAGACTCAAGAAACTGGAGAGGAGCCCACCTCCTCAGACGAAAACCTACCGTCTGTGGAGTTTTCTGATCTTGAGGTTCACAGGGAAAACTTTGCCACAGAACAGTTGAAAGACCCCGCCCTAATAAAGGCACGGGAAAACGTAGTGAAAATAGATGGCGAGTTAGTGAACCCAGATAATACCTGCACTTACCCATACTTCAGCGTAGAGAAGGACCTACTGTATCGGGTGGCAAAAAGGGCAGAAGAAACCGTTGAGCAGCTTGTGGTGCCCAAACCTTACAGGAAGTTGGTGTTGGAGTTGGCTCATGGGCACATTCTTGGAGGTCATCTGGGGACAGAGAAAACCCGAGAGAGGGTATTACAGAGATTCTATTGGCCGGGGGTGATGAAGGACATAGAAAATTATTGTTCCTCCTGCCCTGTGTGTCAGAGGTCGGCCCCGATGCCACATTTCCGTAGCCCGCTGGTCCCTCTACCCATCATTGAGGTCCCGTTTGAGAGGATCGCCATGGATTTGGTAGGTCCTATAATCAAGTCCGCTAGGGGGCACCAGTACATATTAGTTATAATGGACTATGCCACCCGTTATCCAGAAGCGATCCCTCTCCGAAATACCTCGGCCAAAACCATAGCCAAAGAGCTATCTCTTGTGTTTAGCCGGGTGGGTATTTGTAAAGAACTGCTTACGGACCAAGGTACACCCTTTATGTCCCGGGTTATAAAGGAGCTGTGTAAATTGTTCAAAGTGACGCAATTACGTACATCTGTGTATCACCCCCAAACCGATGGGCTGGTTGAAAGATTCAACAAAACCCTAAAACAAATGTTGAAGAAAGTGGTGGATAGAGATGGAAAGGATTGGGACTGTCTACTTCCTTATCTGATGTTTGCTATTAGGGAGGTGCCCCAATCCTCTACGGGATTCTCCCCCTTTGAGTTACTGTATGGGAGACACCCAAGAGGGCTGTTGGATATTGCCAAGGAAACTTGGGAAAGTGAGAGTTCTCCCCACAGGAGTGTGATTGAGCATGTCGCCCTGATGCAAGACCGAATTGCACAGGTAATGCCCATCGTGAAGGAACATTTGGCCCAAGCGCAGTTAGCACAGCAGAGAGTGTACAACCGTGGAGCCAAGACCCGTACCTTTTCCCCGGGGGATAGGATACTGGTACTTGTCCCTACGGTTGAAAGTAAATTCCTTGCCAAATGGCAAGGCCCCTACGAGATAATGGAAAAAGTGAGCGAAGTGAATTACAAGGTCAGACAACCAGGAAGGCGAAAGCCCGAACAGATCTATCACGTTAATCTGTTGAAAGCCTGGAGGGATAGAGAGTCCCTAGTCGCAGACACTTGGTCACCAGCTCAAACTGGTTGCGTGATTCCTGAGGTTGGAATAGCAGCCACCTTGTCACAACCCCAACAACAGGAGGTTAAGGAGTTTGTGCTTCGCAACAAGGAGGTATTCTCTGAGCTGCCGGGACAAACATCTGGGGTAGAGCATGACATCATTACCCCGCCCGGTGAAAGGGTGAAGTTAAAACCCTATCGGATCCCAGAGGCCCGACGGGAGGCAATACGGGAGGAAGTACAGAAAATGCTGAACTTAGGGGTGATAGAGGAGTCCCAAAGTGATTGGTCTAGTCCCATTGTGTTGGTGCCTAAACCGGATGGGAGCTGGCGATTTTGTAACGATTTTCGTCAGTTGAACAAAGTTACAAAATTTGACACCTACCCCATGCCACGTATAGATGAGTTGATCGACCGGCTGGGAACAGCCCGATACATGACGACTCTTGACCTCACAAAAGGGTATTGGCAAATCCCCCTGGCCAAGTCGGCCAAAGAGAAAACCGCATTTGTAACCCCAGACGGGGCGTTCCAATATAAAAGAATGCCGTTTGGGTTACAGAATGCGCCGGCCACATTCCAGCGGAAAATGGACCAGATGCTGAGGCCCCATCGGAAGTATGCTGCGGCTTACCTGGATGACGTAATTGTCCATAGCACAGATTGGGCCTCACATCTGCCAAAAGTGCAAGCAGTCCTGGACTCTGTTCGGGAAGCGGGGTTTACGGCTAACCCCAAGAAGTGTACCATTGGGCAGGAAGAGGCCAAATATCTTGGGTACACCATTGGGAGGGGAGTAATAAAACCCCAACTCAACAAAGTCGAGGCCATCCAGAGTTGGCCACGTCCCAACAGCAAGAAGCAGGTACGAGCCTTTCTGGGAATCGCTGGGTATTATCGGCGATTCATTCCCCACTTTGCTTCTAAGGCTGTGCCCCTAACCAACCTGACGAAGGGGAAAGGGTCGGTCATGATTAAATGGACCCCCGAGGCTGAGGCAGCATTCCAATTCTTGAAACAAGCCTTATGTAGCCAGCCAGTGTTGTACTCACCCGACTTCTCTAAAGACTTTGTCGTACAAAGTGATGCGTCAGATGTGGGGTTAGGAGCAGTATTGTCCCAGGTCTGGAACGGGGAAGAGCACCCAGTCATTTACCTCAGCAGGAAGTTGAAGTCCCATGAGGTAAATTACGCCACCGTTGAAAAGGAGTGTTTAGCGGTGAAGTGGGCTCTAGATTCCCTTCGGTACTACCTGCTAGGTAGGCACTTTGACATGGTTACGGATCACGCTCCGTTAAAGTGGATGGCTCAAAACAAGGAAACAAATAGAAGAGTGAATAGGTGGTTCCTGGCCCTCCAGGAATTCAACTTCACAGTAAAGCATCGCCCTGGCGTTCAAATGGGGAATGTGGATGCTTTGTCTCGAGTACATGAATGCCTGATTGCTGGTGTTCCAACCCCGAGGTTAAAACAAGAGGGGGGGGGTATGTGACAGCAGGAAGGTAAAGTCACCTGGTTGCATCCAGGGGGGTAGATATATTTCGCCCAGATTCAGGCTTTACGCCGACTTATACAACTAGGTGGAGAGTTGTATAAGGCTAGTGGGCTCATGGATGACTCATACCTCTAGGGAGAGTGTGGGGCGTCGTGCAGACAGAGATGAGGAGACCATCTGAACCTTGTCAGCTCATTTAGGCCTCTATAAGAACTCCCAGCTTCATTAGATGTTAGCTCATGCCTGGAACCAGACCTGTGTGGACTGTCTAGGGAGAGTGAACCCCTGTGCGGTGAGACAAAGCCTGTGTGGCTATTTGCTTGGACATTTAAAACCAGGGACTAGGACAGCACTAGGCTGATCCCAGTTGTTAGTTAGGAAACCTGTATGTTTAGTTAGAGGTCAAGTTGACCAGGATTTATTTTGTTTATGTTTCTTTTGCTTTGCTGTGTTTTGTCACTGTAAATAGAAAATAAACCGCACCTTTTTGATTTTGAAAACCACAACCTCCGTTTGCTGGGCCTGTTTTTGTGTGGGGAGCCCATCCCGGGGGTCACCCACACCCGCTGCCGAGCTAACCCCCTCACAATATATATACCCTATATATATACATATATACACCCCATCAAATCATTCTCTGCAGCTATTACCTTTTGTACCACCATCCGCTCCCTTTAGAATGTAAGCTCTATGAGCAGGGGCCTCCTGTACCTTTTGTATTGAACTGTACTGTAATTGTGTTGTCCCCCTATACATTGTAAAGCGCTGCGTAAACTGTTGGCGCTATATAAATCCTGGATAATAATAATAATAATAATATACATACATACACACACACTGTAAGGGATCAAAGGGGTGAACAGCCGGCTCAGAGACAATCCGTTAAAGTAAAAGTATCTTTATTCAGAAAAACAGGGTGAAATAAACAACAGGCTTGTCTTTAAACCCAGATGCACACATGGGTGTCAGGAATCAGACGGAGACAGAAAATGCCGTAAAAATCACACCATTTAATAGAGTGGTAAAAATGGTACAAATAGTAAACGTAGTCAAAACATAGCCAGGGTTCGGAAACCAAATTGGGTAGTCAGAACAAGCCAGAAAATCAGGGAGCCAGAGTTTAGCTTAGTCAGAGCAGCAGACAGAATCAGGGACCAGAAGGGACATCAGCCAGGCAAGTCTTCAACAGGAAACCAGCAGAGAGTCTCTAGATATATTGACCAAGGCGGAGACACAGGAGATCTGATCCAAGCAACTTAAATAGCCAGCAGGCTGATTGACAAGCAGGATTTGATTATCAGGTGAGTTACTGTGGAATGAAGAGTGCTGGTAATTAACGGACAGCTGCGCAGCCTGAGCTCTGAGAAGGGAGGGCTGAGCCCAGCCCTGACAGTACACCCTCCTTAACAACCCCTCCCCCTACGAGGGCCA
Organism: Rana muscosa; assembly: GCA_029206835.1. Classification (NCBI taxonomy): domain Eukaryota; kingdom Metazoa; phylum Chordata; class Amphibia; order Anura; family Ranidae; genus Rana; species Rana muscosa. The sequence continues at coordinate 387,285,412 of CM055120.1, forward strand.
CCAGGTTTGAGGGGAAAATGTCTATGGAAAGCACGGAGGAGGATAGGGGCATGTACGTCTGAGGATGAGAGCCAAGAGCGCTCCTCCGGACCATACCCTTTCCAATGATCCAGGTACTGTATGCGCCCACGGAACCTACAGGAGACAATGATGGATAATACTTCATACTCCTCATGGTTCTCAACCTGTACTGGGTGAGGACGTGGCACCGAGGTGGTGAAGCGGTTGCACACCAAAGGTTTTAATAAGGAGACATGGAATACATTAGAGATACGCATATTAGAAGGAAGGTCTAAAGCGTAAGCCACTGGGTTAATCCTGCAGAGAATACAGAAAGGCCCAATAAACCGAGGTGCCAATTTCAGTGAGGGAACATGGATTCGGAGGTTGCAAGATGACAGCCAGACCTTTTCCCACCAAATTTGTAGGAAGGCACAGGGAGGCATCTGCAGTCAGCATGGAGACTGTACCTATCATTTTTTTTTTTTAAAGGTAAATTTTTTATTACGTTTTTTTTCAAAACAAGACATACAATAGGCAACAAACAAACACACATGGAGCGAACATCGCCCAATCCAGTACAGTGCAAAAAATGTTTTTTAGAAAGCTGGTAAACAATTGGAATATATCAGGAAGACAATATTCAGTCACATGTTTAAGGAGCAGGAGAGACAGTGCTCTCAGAATCAACCCAGAAGCCCCAAACCTTCCTGAATTTTTTGGACACCCTCTAGCCTCATATGTCAGTTTGTATAATGATACAGCATGGTTAATATTTGTGAGCCAGAAGGCAATAGTGGGCAAGGATGGAGACTTCCAATGGAAGGTTATTGCTTTCTTAGCATAAAACAATACTATTCTCAGAAATGTTTGTGTATTCATCATCAATATAGCCCAGTAAACACCTTAGAGGATTACATAAATTAGGTAATTGTGTCAATGAACTAATGAAGGCCGTGACCTCCGACCAGAACTGCCTGATCGGAGCACACTCCCACATTAAATGAAAGAACGTGCCATCAGCCATGCCGCAACGAGAGCATAATGCAGAGGGCAATCTATTCAGTTTAAATAGTAAGCATGGAGTAAAGTAGGATCTGTATAACAATTTAGTTTGTATTACCTTGTCACGAGAAGAGATGACAGAGGGAACCTGGAGGGGCAAAAGCTCCTGCCAGATTTCCTCCGTCAGCTCAGGGATATCAGCTCTCCAGCTGGCAGCCGTTTTGCTCAGCCTTTGAGTCGTGGAATGCAGAAGGGACCTATAGTATGTAGAAACTAGCTTGGTGTGAGAGGAGTCGGTCAACATACGCTCCAGTGGGGAGAGCTGAATAGATATGTTGCGAAGACCAAACTGCGTTGCTGCAGTGTGGCGTATCTGTAGGTAGAGGAAGTAAGCTGTGCGTGGTAGATTGTAATCTCTATGAAATTCATCAAAGGAAAGAAACACATTGTCTGAGAATAAATGCAAAATAGTTTTTACCCCCCTTTTCGACCAGAATCCCCCGTCAGATCTGCAGAAGAACTCTGGTAGAGTCGGGTTCCCCCAGAGTGGATTGTTCGGCGACGAAGTATTACTGTCAGCGAACGACTGTAGTTTTGTTAACTTAATAAGCCTTATAGTCATTGCCAGGACACTCGTACCCTCCCGCCCTCTAAGGGACATACGATAAATCAGGTTCTGCAGGGATTCATAGGAGGTAAGGATAGCAGCCTCCAAAGCAGTGGCTGCGTTGTTGGCTTCAGGAAAAAAACACCAATGTGCATGAGCTAATTGTGAGGCAATATAATAGGTGTGGAGACAGGGTAATGCCAATCCGCCCTCCAGTACCGGTAACTGGAGGGTGGTCTTGGCAATCCTGACTACTCCCCCCTCCACAAAAAGGAAGTAAGGATGGAGTCTATTTCTTTAAATTTAAGCTTAGTGACATATACTGGCGAATTACCCAATACATACAGAAATCGTGGCAGGAATATCATTTTAAAAATATTAATCCTGCCCAATAAGGTAAGTGGGAGATTTGCCCAAGTTTTGAATGTGGTCTTCATTCTCCCTATAAGGGGGTCTATATTGAGTTTGGCATAAGAGGTAATAGGGAGCTGTACCAGAACTCCTAAATATCGGAAGGAGGCGACTATTTGTAGTGGGCAAGAGGAAGGTAGCCTGGGTGGGTCTGCCTGGTCAATCTGAAATAGGATGGACTTGTCCCAGTTAACCCGGAACCCGGAGAAATGCCCAAACTTGCCAATAATCTCCAGCAGGACTGGGAGAGATGACTGGGGGTCCGACAAATATATTAACATGTCGTCAGCATAAAGGGACACCTTCTCCTCCAGACCCCCAATCGTCAGTCCCGCAACCTCCCCACAAGATCTTATCAGTGCTGCCAAGGGCTCTATCACCAGTGCAAAGAGCAACCGCGACAGAGGGCACCCCTGTCTGGTGCCTCTCTTTATCGGAAAGGGATCAGACACGGTCGCGTTCACCCTCAGTCGAGCAGTGGGCTTCCAATATAACAACTGGACCCATCTGATGAAGGTACTGCCAAAACCAAACTTTGCCAAGACCTCCAGCAGATAAAGCCACTCGACTGAATCAAATGCCTTGTGTGCATCTTGTAGTGGCAAGATTTTGGTTGTATAGCTCACAACCATCTTGCCTTGTGCTAAACAAGCACACACTTCAGATTTAATCTTAATGTAATAATCTATCTTAGGCTAAAATTCACTCACCATTCATTCGTCCCATTCATCCAAAGACCAGACATCACCAGACAGTTGTGTTCTCATCTCAGCATCCCAGCATGACTACCTGTCGACGCCCACAAAAGGTTATTTTATTAAACTCCCAGCCGGAAGTGATGTCACGACATGTGACCTCCACAGGAAGTGAGCTCACAGGAGCTCCACTCAGAATACAACACAAGAAATATAGCTTAAAGGATTCAATACAATAATACAATAATAATAAAATAATAATACAATAATAATACAATAACAAATGAGCACAGTTCCTAATGAGGGGAGCTTATCTGCAGGTGTGCGTTCACGCCATCACCTCAAATGCTGATCAGGCATACAGAGATGACAAGAGCACACACCTGCTAAACCGATAATGTGTTTGCAGAGAGGCCTCACTCCGCAAACACCCTTCTCCAAATCAGGAAGTTTATCTCAACCAGCCTCAGACTGCCCCAGTCAGCTCTTTAGAGCGGGTTGCGGAAGTACTAACACTGGGTGACACTATGACAATACATATTAAATACATCTACATAAAATTCTCCACAACAGTCCTCCCTTTTTTGTCATATGTGCCCCATGTCCATCGATGAAACTTGATCTCCTTCTTACACCTAGAAATGAATCAGTCCTTACAGTCCATACGAGTCCATAAAAAGGAAAACACGGCTTGACATGTAGACTCTATTCTTCAGGAGCATGACTTATAAAGGAGGACACGACATGGTGAGCTGTAGTATTCGCCGATCCATCTGTGATCCTCTGTGTCTTGTACGTGGGTCCGGCTTCGGGGGGTCTCATCAAGGAAGCTCTGGTCACGTGTCCAATCAGGCAACAGGAGCACCTCGTCACGACATAGAAAGAATAGAAATAAAAACGACATGAGTATATATATTCCCACTTCCTTTAACCACGATCCGCTGTAAAATAAAAATTAGATCCCCAAAGATTCCCAGACCAGTAAAAGGACTCCCAACCTTCACTAGCTATAGCTCTGACTTCAACAGCTACATGAAGAATCCTATCCTTAAATGGATGAGAATTGTTCAATCGTATCCTAAGCTCGAGCCCCCCCACCTTGTACATCCAGGAAACCATGCCCAGACCTGGTCGGGGTTGGTGAACAACTCCCTTCTAGCTTTCCCTGCCATTCCTTATTTCTCACGCCATCAGATCCTCGCGATCGGCCGCGACATAAGATGCTGGGACAGCTTCACCATCACGCATGAACCTCTTGCTTTGGGGGATTTACCTAATAAGCTGCAGATCCACATCAGCACCAAACTAAAGTTCAAACACACTTGTGAGCTGCCTAGATACCCAAACCGACAAGAGGCAGAGCTATTAAAACTAACCAATTTTACCCTCTAAAAATGCATTGCTAGATTCCATTGACAAGTGTCTGTTTGGAGTCTTCACCAGTTTGTCAAAACTCCTCATACCCATAATAACATCATAAATGGCATGTACCGCTGTCATCGCTGGGGTACTAAAACTTAGTGGAGACTCAGAACAGACCCAGCAATCGGTCCTGTTCGCTTTCTGAGCTAGTCAGGAAATACACTTTAAATAATAACTTGGGATGCTTTTCATCGTTACCCTTGCTAAAATTTATTAAACAAAAAAAATATAAATAAACGAAGATACTACTCAGTCCTTTGGTTTGGTTGAGTCGCTTCTTGCAGTGGCTGGCGTGGTCTCATCCCTCAAGCTTCTTTACAACGACCCAGTCACCTGGTTAGAAAGAATGTAAACCGGTTATTGTGTCAGGGTCCAGGAGGGACTCGTGAACCCTGTGGTGGACATTTTGAAGTTCATGTCACAGCGATCACACCCACCCCATCAGCCAAGAATATAAGTGACAGCTAATGAGGAAAGTACGACTCTGGTTTTGATTGACCTCCAAACAACCCTTATATGACAATAACCCAGACATCGGGACTGTGGTCACTGCATAACCTGTGCGTGGCTTACAATACCTGGAACCATTGACAAAAGGTTCTTAGCATCTGGGATGGGAAGCTACTTCACCAGACTGCTGCTTGCCGATTCAATCTCTATCAAAGAAAGACAGTCTTGGCACAAACTTGGTTAGAATTACAGAGGTTAACATTATTTGTTTGAAAAAAAAAACTGTCATTCTTACATTTATCACTTCTCCCCCCATTTTCTTCCTCATTACAGACTGAAGGAAGAAATGCGTGGTGCAGGAAAAAAGAAACAATGAAATAGCCTATGATACTTTTACCTCAGACTCATATTTATCCATATGTACAGCTGTCTACATACACCTGCTCTCTGTGTACATACTCTTTCAGAAACTCCTTTGGATCTGAAAAATACTTATAAGCAAAATCATTAATCTATCTATTCATATTTAACCTGCAAAGATTGGTAAACAAAAATGACATTCCTGTACATTGGTAAATTGTCAATGACATTCTTTCAAAACTGATTCAATGAAAACCCTCTGTAACCCTTACTTTTCCCGTTCCTACAAAAATACAACAGCCGCGACGCATCTGAGGATCGCCGCGGTATGTTCGAACATATTCACGTTACTACATACAAACATTCAGATACAAATGTGGGGGAGATACTTCATAGTTGCCAAAACCAAAAATGAAAAAACAAAACAGACAGAATTCTACCTTCACTCTTTCAGTAATAGAAAAAAATACAATGGGACAAACATAAGAGCAGCTCGAGAACCTTGCATGGACCAGCCATACAAAGTTCAAACAAACGGGCATGAGAATTTTAACCGCGTTCCTTCTCTGAGAATCACAAAAACGTGTCCTGCACCTCCATCAACACTCATCATTACAGATTTCTGAAGCCACAGCTGAACTACATCCATTCCAGAGGGATACCCAAAATACTATCCTTGGACCACCTATGTTAATCTTTTTGGGGTTCAAAGGCCTTTGCCCCAAAACTAGGCTTTGTGCACCGTGTGACCGTCTGACTGTGGGAAGCCTCCATTCCTTCCCTTTGCACAGACCTCCTTGTGTCCATGGCGATTCGAATTGGCTTATCGTCTTACTCCCGCGTCCAGGAGAAACCATTGCACCCATTTCGGAGAGCACCGCCTGGTGTCTTCTTCTACGGTGGATTGACGGACTACAACCAGTCCCCCAACTAGAAACCCTAACCGAGGCATCAACTCTATGGCTTGTTGTCCCAACACTTTTGGAACTACAGCAACAACCACAGATCAACCCCCGAATTAGGCCTCTACCCCTCACAGTGTATGCATACACAAGCGTTTTCCACTATAGACGCATACACTGCGTCGCCAGACTAAACCACACAGAACACTTACGCCCATTTACCACCTACTGAACAATGTGGCTTCTCTCTGTATCCAGATGATAAAACAATGGTGATGCCCCCCTGTTTGCTCTCTACCCAAAACTGTATTACAGTACAAAACTTCACAAAATTGGAACAAAATATAAAACACTTTTAAACGCCAAAATGCTTTCCATTTTCCTTCCAAACACAAATCTCATTGCTTAACCTTTCAGAAAACCCCAAACTCCTCCCACCAACTTTCTGCTGATACATAAATGCTGAAAAGAACTTCCTATGGCATGCTCAGCTCTCAAAAAAAAACAAACTGGTTTATTTACATATCAACGTACAGGAAGAGGGAGGGGGAGGGGGGAAGCCTAGCCCCATCACCTTGTCTATTAAGACACTAAAACAAATCCATGGCTAAACATCATATATCTTTCAACAATTAAAAAAATAAAAACCTTTGTCAAGGAAATGATGGAATAAACCCCCCTTTTTCAAATGGGAGGGAATGCCCTCTGACCCAAACATCCCCTGGAAGTCAAACCACAAGTTGAGACTCAAATATAAACTCCTGCCAAAAGATGGCTATACAGTACAAGCTTCAAAATCAATGAATTGCCTTCTGGGAAACTCCCAAATATTTAAACATAAAAACAATACACACACACTGTGTACAAAAACTCAGTTAGTCTTACAATTTTTCAATTTCAGTGTAAAGTAGAGCTTTCACTTAAAAACGAAATCCAATACAAAAACCGCGGCTCATATACTGCGAAGTCCGCTAAACCCACAATAGCTTACATTCACTTAAATGAAAACAGAGAAATCCCCATCCCAGCACCATCTGCATGGAGTTTGCATGTTCTCCCTGTGTCTGCGTCGGCTTCCTCCCACACTCCAAAGACATGCTGGTAGGTCAACCAGATCCCATCCATAAATTGGCCCCAGCATGTGCATCTGTCCGCAAGCGCGTCGGGACCCCTCGGGGTAAGACCGTGCTATATCAAGATACCACTCTACTCAACTCAAAAGGCGATGCTTAGAAAAACGATTAAAACTAGCAAATTTAACATTAAACAAAAAGAGCCTCTCAGTATGTCACCCTGGTGTCTCACTACTCTCCCCAGCAGTGCACAGGTCAAACTCTAAACGCATAGAACAGAAGAAAACTGCGCCAATCAACAAATGTTAATATAGCATCCAGGGGCTGATGTGCAAAAAGCAGTGCACACTCAGCAAAGGCACCAGCCACTAGATACCAAAAAATAATGTTCAATGATTAGAAAACATATAATGATAAAAGCCCAGATGATGCAATAAAAACCCCAAAAAATTAGACTACAATACTGAATTATAGAACTAAATGATGGATTAATAGTCCCATGCAAAGGTATAAATCTGGCAAATCACAAGATGAGATCAACGTCAACGTCTTTGTTATTTCCTCCTGACTCACCTCTAACCTGGAACTTCCTATCTCAAGCTGTAAACGCCTCTCAAGATGGCCGACAAGCCAGGCCACAACAACAAAATGGCGCCATTAACGCATGCAATGCAGTTTTTGATTTCGCCAAAATCAGCACAAACTTCCCTACCAGCCAAAACTGACAAACATGGGACATCAAATGAACACTTAAATATAAAAACGCAAGACCACATGGGTTCCCACACACAAAGGAAAACAAAAATGGTCTCCACCAGATTCCAACACAGAAAAGACTGCACTACTCAATTCGCACCAAACATCAAAATCTGCCCCAAAAGCTGAGAAATTCAACCAGCAAAATAGCAGACGAATGCCACAGCACGGTCACATGATATCACACCCAAAGGAAAGGTGGCTATGCGTTCCCCTTATAGGATTGCCCACGGGCTAAGGAGAAACTGCATCTCTCAAGATGGCCGCCGACGACCATGGCAGCATGGCAGACCACAAGATGGCCACCACATGCAGTTTTTGCCGCCAAAACCAGGATCTCTTCACTAGAGAACCAAAAATGTTTTTATCCACAAAGACTGACTACAGTATTGAAACTTTTTTTAAATGATCATCAAAATCCACTGAAAAATTTGTGTCAGCTACACTCCACAAGGCTCATGCTATCTCCACAAAGCCACACACCTGAGACACCACATGAGCACTTACAAACATTTTAAGACCCTTTGGCCAACTAAATAGCACATTCAAAAAATGTTAGTTACATGCACAACATTAAAACACTCTTTTCTCTACCTAAAGTTCATATACACACTGTGGCATCAGCTTCCATAACAAGCCATCGCACAGACATACAGTGATTCTTGCATGCTTTCTCAGAACATCAGATCATCTCTCAGGGCGTAACTCCTGCATGCTATTTACAGAGAGTCACCAACTTTCACCATTGTAGATGGCCATGCTGGCTCCCCTCCCCCACCAAAGCACATGGCAGCAATGCAGCGGCCATCTTTAACAATGCAGCAGCAATGAGCACACAGGTTCAATCTCACTCATGGCGACACGTGTTCTGCATCAAACAAAATCACATACAGTCTATATTTCTCATTTCGTTACACTCTTACAGCCCACAGCTTCCCCACACAAACATCCAGGCACACCTAGGCACACGCAGGCATACCCACACAGGCACACACGATCGAGTTCACAGGCATACGATCTCTCTCCCAACAAAATCACACACACACGCACGATCGGATTCACAGACATATACACACACACACACATACTGCAAACTTACAGCATTATTTCAAAAAGCCGAAAAATGTGTTCTTTTACAGAGCAGAGCCCCCACGCATCAGGTCGTGCATCCATACTCCCCAATCTCGACCCGATGCCTAAAGGGGGCCCCATCTAGTCCCTACAGAGCCGCCATTACATCTTCATAAAATTCTCCATAACAGTCTAAGGCCAGAACAGCCCTGGAACCCATCTCCGCATGAGTGGCCTGAAGATTGGTGAACAATCTCCGCAGGTTGATGGAGGTCGATCGCCCAGGGATGAACCCAGTTTGGTCCGCACCAGTAATGGTAGTAATAACTGTGTTCAATCACTGGGCGAGCACCTTGGCCAAAATCTTAACATCCGAGTTGATGAGTGATATTGGTCTGTAAGATTTGCATAGAAGGTGATCCTTATGTGGTTTAGGAATGAGGATAACCAATGCCTCCAACATAGAGGGGGGTAACTGTCCCGTTTTCATAGCAAAATCATACACCCTGCTTAGATGGGTACATAAGCAAATCTTTGTATTGCAGTACCACTCGATGGGGAACCCATCCAGTCCTGGCGCTTTGTTTCTGGCAAAGGATTGGATAGCCTCCCCAATTTCCTCAGTCGTCAGAGGAGCGTCAAGGTCTGACGCCTGTTGGGTCTGAAGTCTGGGCAACGAAATATCAGCAAGATAGTCATCCAATTCCACAATTGTGTAGTGAGCTCTAGTAGCATATGTGGAGGAGTAAAAGGAGATAAAGGCTTCCATGATCTCATTGTTCTGTTCTACCACTATGCCCTCTGCGCTCTTAATTCTGGGTATGCTGCATGGCTGATAGTCAGGTTTAGAAAGATATGCCAACAAACGGTTGTTCTTGTCACCAAACTCAAAGATTCGCTGATTCTGGTATAACTGCTTCTTCTGGGTGCGTTCCAAAAGCACTAGGTCCAATTCTCTGGACCCATGCTTCCAGGCAGCACGTGTCTCAGGAGAGGGAGTCGCGGTATAAACGGCTTCTGCCTCCCTGAGAGCCCCCTCTGCATCCATCAACTTGGACATAGAGGCCTTACGTGTCTGACCAACCGCCGCAGCAAAAGAGCCCCGTGTAGCGGCCTTAAAGGCATCCCATACCACTGGAACGGTTGCACTCTGTTTATTAAGTAGCCAGTATGATTTAATCTCTGTCATACATTGGTTCACCACGATCTCATCCGCCAACCACAGTGGGCTCAGTCGCCACACCCGATAGGAGGAGGAGGGGCCCAGGGCGAGGTCCACCATCAAAGGAGAATGGTCGGACACCGCCCTAGGGAGGTATTTAACCTCTGATACCATGGAAATCAGATCCGACGAGACCAGACACAAATCTATACGAGACAGAGTACCGAGTAACTCAGAGTGACACGAATACTCCCTCCTGTCCGCATGCTTCCACCTCCAGGCCTCCACTAAGTCAAATTGATTTAAGAAGGAACCCAGGGGAGTGGGGGGTAATGAAGAACAACGTAACCTGTCTATGGAATTATCCAGTACTGTATTATAGTCACCCGCTATTAGTAAAGGACCCTCTGCTATCGCCAGAATGGAGGTCATAACCCTTTCAAAGAACAATTTAGTGAAGGGGGGAGGGGCATACAGGCTAGTCACGGTATATGGTCTACCCATAAGTTCAAATACAAGAACTACAAAACACCCTTGCGGGTCCAGTTTAACATGCTTAATACTAACTGGGACTGATTTGGCTATTAGGATGGAGGTCCTCCTGGCATATGTGGAGTATGTAGAATGGAGGGCGTAGGAAATTTTTGCCCGTTTGAGGGCCATGACTCTAGAGCCCTGGAGGTGGGTTTCCTGAAGTAGGATTACATGCGGATTGTGGCGTGCCAAGTAGTCAAACATCAGAGATCTTTTCACCTTGGAATTCAGCCCCCCGTACATTCCAAGACACTAAACGTAGCTTAGACATAGGGAGGCGTAAAGTACATGACTGACCCGCCAGACACAAGCAAGGCCCGAAGTCCCGCGAACCAGGGGAAGAGCGCAAGGTATAAAACAGGTCAAAAAGATAAGGCAAGAGCATAGGAAATAAAGTGATCAGATGCATATCATAAGGGTCAGTTATACCAGCCTGTAAATGGACATGCACAAATGGATACCAGCACTGCAAAACAAAACACATAAAAATAAAACCTTCAAACAAAAATCCCCAAACATCCCTACCCACCCTAACCCTCCCGGCTCTCAAACTCAAACATATGAGAGCTTTGTTCCCAAAACCAAAACTGCAAAGCAGGGGGGTCATGACACAGACCCCAAACTAACCAACCCTGAGGAGCGTTAAAGTCCCTTAGACGCGGGCCACCGTCCGTGTCCGCACAGGACAAGTATGCTAGTTAACCCTGAGTCTGAAGGAAAAAATGCAGCAGTCATCCAGATCAAACAAGTAAGAAACAAACAGAGTTAGTAGAATGTAGTTCGCCACTTTAATATAACTGTAAAGAGGGGAGTGAGATGATCACAAACGTAAGGATTTCCAGGCCCACTCCTACCCCCCCTCAGCTGTCCTTTGCTGGAAAGGGGTAACGTAGGCCCCATAAGGCACAAGGTGTAGCTATCAAAAAGTGCAGGTTAGGTGCGATGTCAGCGCGGAGGGGATCTTTGATTCTGATTCCGGCGTTCAGGATGTCCCAGGGTATCCACCCAGTGAGATGCCTCCTTAGGATCCGTGAAGAAGTAGGCCTTGCCCTGGTAAACAATCCTCAATCGAGCAGGATATAGCATGCCATAGGGGAGATGAAGTTCACTGAGCCTGCGTTTAATAGCCAGGAAAGTGGCCCTCTACTTTTGTGTAGCTACAGAGAAGTCAGGGAAAATAGTAATTCCACTCCCATTAAAGGACATCCTTCCCTTTTCTCTGGCAGCACCAAGAATTGCCTCCCTGTCCCTGAAGTGAAGCAGTTTGATAATCATGGCACGTGGCTGGGCCCCAGGTGGGAGGGGGCGCATGGGGACCCTATGTGCCCGTTCAATGGCGAATAACGGTAAAAAGGTTGAAGCGCCGAATGTGGTGATTAGCCATCCTTCCATAAAAACCTCTGGGGTTCTACCCTCAGCCCCCTCTGGGAACCCCAGGAAACGTAAATTGCTCCTCCGTAAACGGTCCTCCATTTCAGTGAGCTTATCTGCTGTGTAATCCTGGGCCTGGTGTAGCTCCCTAACAGAGCCCTGTAATGGACGGGTCTCATCCTCCAGCGTGCTAATGTGCTGCTCAGCATTAGACACCCTGTGGCGGAGGTTATGGACATCCTGTTTTAGGAAGGATAAGTCAGTTTTTATGGAGTCCATTTGGGTGGTCAGAGAAGCATGGCTGTGCTGGATGGCCTCCATGATCTGGGACAGGGATGGCTCCGCATGGCCTGCATCAGCAGTGTCCTCACTGAGGGTATCAGGGGCAATGTCCCCAGCCGGAGGGAGTAGGAAAGGATCTTCCGGGCTTAGAACAGGGGGGAACAGTGTAACTCACCCTTCCCTGCATGCTTCGGTTTCAGCGCTGAGGAGTATGAAACTGAACGTTGAAACTGCTCCAAGGACTGGTTGGCTCGTTCTGCCGCCCCATTAGACTGCGGGTGATACGCAGAAGAGAAGGAAAGCTGAATTCCCAACTGTGCACAAAAGGCTCGCCAAAACTTGGATACAAACTGGCTACCCCTGTATGAGACGATAACCTTGGGTAGTCCATGTAACCGAAAAATCTCCTAAGCAAAAATGGATGCCAGTTCTTTGGATGTAGGCAACCTCTTAAGTGGAATGCAATGTGACATTTTCAAGAACCGGTCAACCATCATAAGGATAACTGTGTTGCCCTTTGAGTTGGGTAACTTCACAATAAAATCCATAGACAGGTGTGTCTAAGGCCTCTCGCCATTGGGTATGGCTTGTAGGAGGCCCACTGAAAGGTGTCGTGATGTCTTACTCATAGCACACATGGAACAGGCAGCTACAAAGTCGGCTACATCAGCCCGGAGACTAGGCCACCAGAATTGTTGGGAAATAGCCCAAATGAGTTGATTCTTCCCAGGGTGGCCAGCAGCCTTGGAGAATGGTAAGTCTGGAGCACAGCGGTGCGAAGACTCTCAGGGACAAAACAGCGGTCACAAGGTTTCTCAGGAGGAGAATGAATCTGAGTGGCAAGAATTTTGTCACCCAAAGGTAAAGTGAGACTGGTACGAACTGTAGCCAGAATACGATCGGGAGGTATCACAGGAGCAGGAACCGACTCCATCTTGGAAGCGGAGGGAAACTGTCGTGACAATGCATCAGCCCTTACATTCTTAGTACCGGGTAAGAATAAGACTATATAATTAAAGCTTGACAAGAAAAGAGCCCATCGCGCCCTTCTGGGAGAGAGGCGTTTAGCCTCAGACAAGCATGTGAGATTCTTATGGTCAGTCAGAATGAGAACTGGCACAGTGGTACCTTCGAGGAGATTCCTCCATTCTTTAAGGACTAAAGTGATCGCTAACAACTCTCTGTCCCCAATCTCGTAATTGCACTCCACAGGTGACAATTTCTTGGAAAAGTAGCCACAAGGATGCATAGCGCTGTCAGAGCTAAGACGTTGAGACAGAAGGGCGCCAACTCCAGTCTCAGAACCATCAACTTCAAGGATAAAAGGCAACGTAGGATCAGGATGTGCCAACACAGGAGCAGAAACAAAGGCAGCCTTAAGACTCTCAAAAGCCTTAATGGACTCTGGAGACCAACTCTGTGGGTTACCGTCCTTTCTGGTCATATCAGTCAGGGGCTTGACCAGAGATGAGAAGTTACGAATAAACTTCCGATAATAGTTGGAAAAGCCAAGAAATCGCTGCAGAGGATGTAAACCCATGGGTTGAGGCCACTGTAGGACAGCAGAAAGTTTCTCTGGGTCCATCGAAAAACCAGCAGTAGAAATGACATAACCCAGGAATTTTACCTGTTCACGATGGAACTCGCACTTCTCCAATTTACAATACAGGTTATTTACTCTCAGCCTCTGAAGCACACAACAGACATCTGTGTGGTGGCTCTCTAGGGAATTGGAAAATATGAGGTTATTGTTGAGATATACCAGCACACATAGCTGCAACAAATCTCAGAGGACATCGTTGATAAATTCCTGAAAAACTGCCGAAGCGTTGCACAGGCCAAAACGCATTGCGAGGTACTCGTAATGACCTGTTCTGGTATTAAACACAGTTTTCCATTCGTCGCCCTCCTTGATCCTCACGAGATTGTGTGCCCTTCTCAAATCAAACTTTGTGAAAACTGTTGCTCCCTTCAAGGGAATCGAATAAGCATTCTTAATTGTGAAACGATTGAGACCCCTATAATCAATGCAAGGTCTCAGTTCACCACTCTTCTTCACAAAGAAGAAACCAGCACCAGCAGGAGATGAGGATTTGCGGATAAATCCTCAGGAAAGTGCATCTGCAACATACTCCTCCATGACTTTGTCCTCTGAGACAGGCAAAGAGTAAACCCGGCCACGAGGGGGCATGGCACCAGGTTGAAGGTCAATTGCGCAATCATATGACCGGTGTGGGGGCAAACTATCGGCTTGACCTTTGTCAAAGACATCGCTAAAATTGCGGTACTCCTCAGGCAGGGGGGAGAGTGAAGAGACGCACAAGGCTTTAGCCACTTTCTGAATACATGTCTTACTTCATTGAGGCGACCAGGAAAGAACCTCAGTGGGAAGCCAATCAAAAGAGGGGTTGTGCCTCTGCAACCAAGGATAACCAATAACCACCGAAAAATGAGGTGAGGAAATTACTTGAAATTGTATTGTCTCATGGTGAAGAGTAGTGGTGCAACGGATCGTCATTGATCCTTGATCTGAATGGGTCACCATGTTCGGATCGGCACACCACGCGATCCGCGGAGCGCTCCGCTGCCTCGGCCATAGGAGAGGCCGCGGCTTCGGCCTAGCTCCGGAGCGGTGGCCATCTTAGTACACCCGGCGGCCTAGGTGAACTGCGCGCTGACGTCATCACCCCTCAACTGCTCGTGGATCTGTTCGGCCGGCTTCTATTCTGGTAAGACTAAACACTAGCAGACAATCTTCCTATATACAGTGGGGGAGATGTATGTGGAACATATTACAGTGCGGAGATGTCTGTGGATATTACAGTGGGGGAGATGTCTGTGGATATTACAGTGGGGGAGATGTCTATTACAGTGGGGAGATGTCTATTTCAGTGTGGGAAATTGTGGATATTACAGTGAGGGAGATGTCTATTACAGTGGGGGAGATGACGTGGATATTACAGTGGGGAGATTGTGGATGTTACTGTGGGGGAGATGACGTGGATATTACAGTGGGGAGATGACGTGGATATTACAGTGGGGTAGATGACGTTGATCTTACAGTGGGGTGAATGACGTGGATATTACAGTGGGGGAGATGACGTCGATATTACAGTGGGGGAGATGACGTGGATATTATAGTGGGGAGATGACGTGGATATTACAGTGGGGGAGATGTCTGTGGATATTACAGTGGGGGAGATGTCTGTGGATATTACAGTGGGTGAGATTGTGGATATTACAGTGGGGGAGATGACGTCGATATTACAGTGGGGGAGATGACGTGGATATTATAGTGGGGAGATGACGTGGATATTACAGTGGGGGAGATGTCTGTGGATATTACAGTGGGGGAGATGTCTGTGGATATTACAGTGGGGGAGATTGTGAGATTGTGGATATTACAGTGGGGGAGATGACGTGGATATTACAGTGGGGGAGATGACATGGATATTACAGTGGGGAGATTGTGGATAATACAGTGGGGGAGATGACGTGGATATTACAGTGGGGAGATGACGTGGATATTACAGTGGGGAAGATGGCTGTGGATATTACAGTGAGGGAGATGTCTGTGAATATTACTGTGGGGGAGATGTCTGTGGATATTACAGTGGGGGAGATGACGTGGATATTACAGTGGGGAGATGACGTGGATATTACAGTGGGGAGATGACGTGGATATTACAGTGGGGGAGATGACGTGTATATTACAGTGGGGGAGATTGTGGATATTACAGTGGGGGAGATGACGTGGATTGTACAGTGGGGGAGATGTCTGTGGATATTACAGTGGGGGAGATGACGTGGATATTACAGTGGGGGAGAAGACGTGGATATTACAGTGGGGGAGGTGTCTGTGGATATTACAGTGGGGGAGATTGTGGATATTACAGTGGGGGAGATGACGTGGATATTACAGTGGGGGAGATGTCTGTGGATATTACAGTGGGGGGAGATGTCTGTGGATATTATATTGGGGGCGATTGTGGATATTACAGTGGGGAGATTGTGGATATTACAGTGGGGGAGATGACGTGAATATTACAGTGGGGACTAATACTATATATATGGTGGTGGAATCTTCACAGGTTTTTGCAAATTCAATTAATTGCATTTTTGCACATTTATCCAAATTGACTTTTAGATTATCCATATATTTTTCTAATTATTTTTAATATTTTTGGTGTTCTTGTCAATTCATGTGTTTACGCCGTTCACTATTGTAATATTACGTTTCGTAAAAAAATAAATAAAGATATTTTCTACTTTTTGTTAAAAGAAAAATCGAATAAACTCAATTTTAGTCATACATTTAGGCCAAAATGTATTCAGCCACATGTCTTTAGTAAAAAAAAATGTCAATAAGCGTATATTTATTGGTTTGCGCAAAAGTTATAGCATCTACAAACTAGGGTACATTTTCTGGAATTTACACAGCTTTTCATTTTTGACTGCCTATCCCATTTCTTGAGGTGCTAAAATGGCAGGGCAGTACAAACCCCCCCCCAAATGACCCCATTTTGGAAAGTAGACACCCCAAGGAAATTGCTGAGAGGCATGTTGAGCCCATTGAATATTTTTTTTTTCGTCCCAAGTGATTGAATAATAACAAAAAAAAAAATATTTTCAAAAAGTTGTCACTAAATGATATATTGCTCACACGTGCCATGGTTATATGTGGAATTGCACCCCAAAATACGTTTTGCTGCTTCTCAGTGGCGGCTGGTGCTCAAATTTTTTGAGGGGGCGCAAACAAACTGAAAAAATAAAAAAATCATCAATTGCCGCCACTGTGCCCATTAAAACGCAGCCACTGTGCCCAAACGCCACTAGTTTGTCCCCAAATGCAGCCAGTTTCCCCCCAATATACAGCCAGTTTGTCCCCCAATAATACAGCCAGTTTGTCCCCCAATAATACAGCCAGTTTGTCCCCCATAATACAGCCAGTTTCTCCCCCAATAATACAGCCAGTTTCTCCCCCAATAATACAGCCAGTTTCTCCCCCAATAATACAGCCAGTTTCTCCCCCCATATGCAGCCAGTTTCTCCCCCCATATGCAGCCAGTTTCTCCCCCATATGCAGCCAGTTTCTCCCCCATATGCAGCCAGTTTCTCCCCCATAATGCAGCCAGTTTCTCCCCCATAATGTAGCCAGTTTCTCCCCCATAATGCAGCCAGTTTCTCCCCCATAATACAGCCAGTTTCTCCCCCATATGCAGCCAGTTTCTCCCCCATATGCAGCCAGTTTCTCCCCCATAATGCAGCCCGTTTCTCCCCCATAATGCAGCCAGTTTCTCCCCCATATGCAGCCAGTTTCTCCCCCATATGCAGCCAGTTTCTCCCCCATATGCAGCCAGTTTGTCCTCATAATACAGCCAGTTTCCCCCCCCCAGCCCTGCACTTACCTTCCTCGAGTCAGCGCCGTCCTTCTTCCGTCCTCGATGTCTTCTCCCGCCCTCGATGTCACTTCAGCCAATCAGGTTACCGGTAACCAGACCCGGTGAACCTGATTGGCCAGGGAACGCACCCCCGTGCGTCCTCTCATTAGATATTTAGAAGCCGATTACAGCCCTCAGGCTGTAGTCGGGAAGCCTATCAGAGCCTGCTGGCTCTGATAGGCACTTCTAAAGGCCAATCAGACTATGTGATTCAGATGGCCGGTGCTCAAGGGGCCGGCCATCTGAATAGTGGGCAGCAGCAATACATAGGTTCATGCAATGCATGAACCTATGTATTGTTGTGGTGAGTGACGGCCGGGCGCAGAAGCGAGCGGTATCGGCGCTTCTGCGCCCACTATGGTCGCGCCGCCATGTGTAAAAAAAAAGACATAAAAAAAAAAACTCTTAAAGGGCCCGTTTTTTTTTTTTGGTGACCACAGGAGGGGGGGCGGCGCCCGGGCGCCCCCTATGGACGGGCCGCCACTGCTGCTTCTCCTGAGTACGGGGATACCACATGTGTGGGACTTTTTGGGAGCCTAGCCGCGTACGGGGCCCCGAAATCCAATCTCCGCCTTCATGATTTCTAAGGGCGCAAATTTTTGATTTCACTCCTCACTACCTATCACAGTTTCGAAGGCCATAAAATGCCAAAATAGCACAAGACACCCCCAAATGACCCCATTTTAGAAAGTAGACACCCCAAGCTATTTGCTGAGAGGCATGTTGAGTCCATGGAATATTTTATATTTTGCCACAAGTTGCAGGAAAATAACAAACTTTTTTTTTTTTTGCACAAAGTTGTCACTAAATGATATATTGCTCACACATGCCATGGGCATATGTGAAATTACACCCCAAAATACATTCTGCTGCTTCTCCTGAGTATGAGGATTCCACATGTGTGGGACTTTTTGGGAGCCTAGCCACGTACGGGACCCCGAAAACCAAGCACCGCCTTCAAGATTTCTAAGGGCATAAATTTTTAAATTTCACTCCTCACTACCTATTACTATCTACCACAGTTTTGCCAAGATAGCACAAAACCCCCCCAAATGACCCCATTTTGGAAAGTAGACACCCCAAGCTATTTGCTGAGAGGCATGGTGAGTATTTTACAGCTCTCATTTGTTTATTTATTTATTTTTTTTCTTTTATTTTTAAACTGTTCCTTCCATTTTTTTTTTACCATTTTTATTGTTATCTCAAGGAATGTAAATATCCCCTATGATAGCAATAGGTAGTGACAGGTACTCTTTTTAAAAAAAAATTGGGGTCTATTAGACCCTAGATCTTTCCTCTGCCCTCAAAGCATCTGACCACACCAAGATCGGTGTGATAAAATGCTTTCCCAATTTCCCAATGGCGCTGTTTATATCCGGGGGGGGGACATTCCCTCCCACTGCTTGTAAAAGCAGTCTAGAGGCTAATTAGCCGCTAGGATTGCTTTTACATGAAAGCCGACCGCTGGCTGAAAAGAATGATACCAAGATGATACCTAAACCCGCAGGCATCATTCTGGTATAACCATTCAAATCCCAGCAACATACCAGTACGTTGCTGTTCCTTGTTGGACATATATTGTAATCTTTTTTTTCATGCAGCCTGTTGGCTGAACAAAAAAAAAGAGATTGATCGGTGGGTATGCCCACCATTAGAATACCTCCCTTTATCCACCCACTTTTAATGATGGGCATACATGCACCATTTATATATGCCAAAGCATGGGTGCATCCTCCCGCAAAAAAGTTATGCCGCGTACACACAGTCTGACTTTTCCACAGGCAAGCCTCCGTCAGAATTTTGACTATATGTACGCAGCATAAAAAGTTATGCCGCGTACACACGGTCTGACTTTTCCACGGGCAAGCCTCCGTTGTAATTTCAACCGTATGTATGCGGCATTATGAGCAAAATCGCTCCTCCGCCCCTGCTGCCCCCATGCTTCGGCATATGTGCTCTTTTTTTTAACTGTGGTGGTGAAATCACCTCCTACAGCATTGGAGTCACGGCTTTTGTATCGTGGGAGAAAACGCTTTTGCTGTCGAGATAAATAAATCTGCGCTGCAACTGAATGGCGTACCTGCTAAGCAAAAGATGGTTAACATTAAAACAAAGTAACATTACAGTATAACAGTAAGACCTTACCATACCATACCTGAAAAGCAAATACCAAAAAAAAAAACATAGTAAAAAAAAATTTTTTTTTAACTCAACCTGTGCCTGAAATATATATATGCCGAAGCATGGGGGCATCCTCCCGCAAAAAATTTATGCTGCGTACACACGGTCAGACTTTTCCACGGGCAAGCCTCCGTCGGAATTTTGACCGTATGTACGTGCCATAACTTCATGCCGCGTACACACGGTCGGACTTTTCCACGGGCAAACCTCCGTCGGCATTTCGACCGTATGTACGCGGCATTAGGAGCAAAATCGCTCCTCCGTCCCTGCTGCCCCCATGCTTCGGCATATACCGTATTTTTCGGACTATAAGACGCACTTTTTCCCCCCAGAAATATGGGGGAAAATGTCCCTGCGTCTTATAGTGCGAATACACGACAAGCCCCGCCCCCCGCCGTTGCTGGCACCGCCCCTGCCATCCGCTCGCATCACTCCCTGTAGCCGCCCCCCGCCACCGCTGCGAATTCAAATAGATCCGCTCTCTCTTACTTTTCTCCCTTCGGCTTACAGAAAGGGAAGGGGGGCGGCGGGGGATACAGACAGCCCGCAGCTCTCCTTTCCCTGTCACAGCGCCGCTGCCGAGTTCTCTGGCAAATAGAGCAGCGGCGCTGTGACAGGGAGAGGAGAGCTGCGGGCTGTCTGTATCCCCCGCCGCCCCCTTCCCTTTCTGTAAACCGAAGGGAGAAAAGTAAGAGAGAGCGGATCTAATTGGATTCTCTGCGCTGCCACCCAGCTTCCTGCTCGTTGTTTCCCTCCCATAATTGGCCACAGCAGAGGGCCAATCAGAAGACACTGGGGCATCATGGGAAATTAAGTCACGGCAGAGTTCTGGCACCAGTTCCCCCGGCATGCAAGCACTCTGCTGGAGGGGAGGGAGGGGGTGTTAGAAGAGGAGCAAAAGAAAATACTCTGCTGGGGGACACCACCAGAGAGCCACGCTGTACCCTGCACGCACCACCAGAGAGCCACGCTGTACCCCGCACCGCCAGGGAGCCACGCTGTACCCCGCACCGCCAGAGAGCCACGCTGTACCCCGCACCGCCAGGGAGCCACGCTGTACCCCGCACCGTCAGGGAGCCACGCTGTACCCCGCACCACCAGGGAGCCACGCTGTACCCCGCACCACCAGAGAGGGAGCCACTCTGTTCCCGCACCACCAGAGAGGGAGCCACATTGTACCCGCACCACCAGAGAGGGAGAAAGACCGAGCCACTGCCAGGATACAGTCATGCTACACCACTGACTAGAGTCACCCCAGGCAACCCAGAGTGAGCGAATGTCCAGCAAGAGGGATCACTGTTGCGATTTCGCTGGGTCTGGTAAGAGGGCCTGTTGGCCATTATCCATTACTATTCCCAGGGACTGAGCCATTAGGAAGTGCCTAGCCTGCTATTCTCTAGACCCTATTGACCGCCACAACGTCCCTCTCTGTCCTCTTCCCACGGCGTCCCCTCTGTACTCTTCCCAGGGCGTTACTCTGTCCTCTTCCCAGGGTGTCCCTCTGTCCTTCACCCACGGCAACCCTCTGTCCTCTTCCCACAGCGTCCCCTCTGTCCTCTTCCCATGAAGATGACAGGGCGGGTCTTTAAAAGGAAGGGGTGGGTCATATTTTTAAATTAGGGGGTGCGCAAGTTTAGTCAGGCCTAGGGCAGCACAAAACCTAAATACACCACTGATGGCAATGGTCACTCTGCGTTTACTATGGCAATGGTCAGGCTGCATTTACTATGGCAATGGTCAGGCTGCATTTCATGGGCACTGGAAAATATTTTGGTACACCATTTGGTTCAGAATATTTTTTTTCTTGTTTTCCTCCTCTAAAACCTAGGTGCGTCTTATGGTCAGGTGCGTCTTATGGTGCGAAAAATACGGTATGCTCTTTTTTTTAACTGTGGTGGTGAAATCACCTCCTACAGCACTGGAGTCACGGCTTTATATATCTTGGGAGCAAACGCTGTTGCTGTCAAGATAAATAAATCCGCGCTGCAGCTGAATGGCGTACCTGAAAACAAAAAAATGGTTAACAAAAAAACACAGTAAAGTATAAAAAAATTACATACCTGAAAAGCAAGCATGATAAAATATAACAACAATAAAACATTGCACAATAGAATACAGTAAAAAAGAGCAGAACAATAGAGAGAGAATAGAGAGGGAGAGAACAATAAAACAACAACTATTTATTTTTTTTTTTTTTTATTTTTTTTTGTGTTTTTTTTTTTTTACTTTTTATTTTTTTTTAACACTTTTTTTTGTAACTGTAAAACTTCTCGGTTCCAGGTTTGGGTCCCTCAAAATGCGATGGCATCTTGGGAGACCCTGTGTAAGTGTGTCCTATCCTGTGCATTGCTGTACCCTACGCTAAAACTTCACTAGTGTGTGGTAGCGTTCAAAACATTTACCAATGCAAAGACCAGGATTGTCAGGACAGCGGGGACAATAATAACGGGTGTCACGCCTAAATCCGCGCTTTCTACACACACAACATTTTCTTTGGTGGGCTCGTTGGGTAGGGGTACTCTCGAGGACATACGGAAAATGCCTCTCATGCAGCCGGCTTACTGCATTTGGTTGGGAATGGTGAGGTGCAGCACCGCCTGGATACAGGAGGTCTGTGACGATCTCATCCTGGAATTGAAGGAAGGATCCAGTCTGTCCTGAAGCTCTGTATAGCACATGAGCATTCAGCAAAGCCAATTGAAATAAGTATAGAGACACTTTTTTTGTACCAGCGTCTCGCCTTACGAGCAATGTGATACGGCGCCAACAACTGGTCGTTGAGGTCCACCCCTCCCATATTTTGGTTATATTCGTGGACCCAGAGGGGTTTCTCCACAACACCAGTCACCGTATGAATTTGGAGTGTCGTGTCTGCATGAAGGGAGGTAAGAACGAAAACATTCTTATTATCCCTCCACTTCACAGCAAGCAAGTTATTTATTACACTTCAAGCAGGCTCTCTCCCCAGCCTAAGACGAGAATCTACAAGCCGCTGGGGAAAGCCCCGGCGATTAGGTCGCACGGTGCCACATGCTTCAATCTGATGATCAAACAAGTGACTAAACAGTGGCACGCTCGTGTAATAATTGTCCACATACAAGTGGTACCTCTTTCCGAATAAGGGTGACACCAAGTTCCACACAATCTTGCCAGCGCTCCCTATGTAATCTGGGCAGTTCTCCGGCTCTACCTGACTGTCTTTTCCCTCATAAACCATAAAGCTCCATACATAGCCTGTTGCCCTGTCACAGAACTTGACCCTGTATCTGGCACGCTTGCTGGGAAGGTACTGTTTGAAAGACAAGCGGGCAGAAAATTTAATCAGGGACTCATCAACGCAGACAACTTGATCGGGAGTAAACAAGGCTGCAAAATGTTTGTTGAAGTGGTTTATTTATTTTTTCTTATTCTTTATTTTATTTTATCAAAATTCCAATTATATTACATTAATACACTGTCGTATATGCAATATTAAATAAAAAAAGGAAGACACATATCAATCTATATTCTTATACTTATATTCTTAAAGTCCCCTTATCTCCCTCTTATCACCCCCCCCCCCCCATCTTTTACCTCATTATTTTCCTTTCCCTTTGCCTCTAACATCTCAAATTTTCTGCATAACTCCATGTTTTCTTAAACTCTTTCCAACCTTCCCATTTGCCCTTACATCATGTTTTTCCGTCTTCCAAACTGTACTTCAGCCCCTCCATGCTATATGTTTCTTCCACTGAGTCAATCCACTCCCATATCAATGGGCTTTCTACCTCTTGCCATTTTTTTGGAATCAACCTTTTAGCCGCATTTAATAGGTGTGGGATCAGTGACTCTTTGTACTGTTTCACTCCTCCTTCCCCTCCGTGGAATAACACTGTCCATGGGTCTCTCTTTAAATCTCCTTCTCAGTAAGTACTTTTATCAAGTCCAGGATTTTTCCCCAATATTTTAAAATTTTTGGGCAATGCCACCACAGGTGAGCCATTGTTCCCGTTTTCCTGCATCCTCTCCAACATTCTGCAGTCTGTCCTACTTGAATTTTCGTATTGAGACTTATTTTTCAATAAACCGTTTTGTAAACAAAAAAGAAATTTACTTAATTTATCTGGCGTAGCGTACCATCCTGTGATACACTTATAATTCATTTCTGTCCTGTTGTCCATAGCAGAGGAGTAGGTAAATTTTATTATTTTATCTATAGTAATTTTATCTCTTTGTGTTCCCAATTACCTTTCCCACTTCTTTATATATGGGGGTATCTCCAGTTCATCCACTGTCATAAACAGTTTATAAAGTTTTGATATAGTGCCTTTTGAGTTTTCCTCTGTACAGAGCCGTTCCAGCGGTGTATGCTCCTCTCCCAACCTAATTGGTTCAGGCAATTTCTGTATAAAGTGGTTCAACTGATGATACCTCCATTCGTCCAATATCATTAATTCCCTATTGTGTCTTAACTCCTGAAATGGTGTAATTTTTCCTCTTTTTATTATATCTTTTAACTGTGCTTTATCTTTTTTTATCCAATTTCCTCCTACTATTTTTTCCCCGGTGCAAAATATTCGTTTTCTTTTAATTCAATAAGGGGAGAATTATAATCCCTATCTATTTGTTTATGTAACCTGTCCCATATTTTGAGTGCATTTCGTGTTATAACGTGAGTATTTTCATCTAGTGCTCTATACTGCGGGGGATTCCATATTATACTTCCCAATTGTGTCTTTGCCAGTGCCTTTTCTATTTTTACCCACCTTTTTTCGTGTCTGTCTTTGGCCCACTCTACTACCCTGGACAGCACCACCGCATTGTAATATTTTTTGATGTCAGGGACAGCCAGACCTCCATGATTTTTATCCTGTTTTAATACCGAGAAGGAGATTCTGTGTTTTTTATTCTTCCATATGAAATTCATTAACATGTTTTTTAACACTCTGAAGTATGGTTGGGTAGGGATGAGCTCGGTGTTCGAGTCGAACATCGGCTGTTCGACCGTTCGGCGAACATCGAACGATTTGGGCCGTTCGCGCCAAATTCGAGTGACGCGAACGGCCCACAATACACTGCACCATCGCAGTGCAATCCCGGCGCTGTGATTGGCCAAGCATGCACTGTGACCCCGCATGCTTGGCCAATCACAGCGCCGGCAGCTAGGAGAGCCATAATTGGCCACAGGCAGGTTGCCTGTGGCCAATTATAGCTCAGGGGGTTTAGCACACGCCCCACACTATAAAAGGCCGCCAGCGCG
Source organism: Rana muscosa (assembly GCA_029206835.1). NCBI lineage: Eukaryota > Metazoa > Chordata > Amphibia > Anura > Ranidae > Rana > Rana muscosa. Next base: position 387,310,374 of record CM055120.1, read on the forward strand.
GCAGCCTTGTGTAGTGTGTTCCGGTGCAGGGAAAGAGAAGGATAGGCAGGGACAGTGTTGATATTCTTTGTGCTATTCTTGTGTGCAGGGAGAGAGAAAGATAGGCAGGGAGAGTGTCAGTGTCATATTCTTTGCTAAACCTTGTGTGCAGGGAGAGAGAAGGATAGGCAGGGGACAGTGTCAGTGTCATATTCTTTGCTAAACCTTGTGTGCAGGGAGAGAGAAGGATAGGCAGGGGACAGTGTCAGTGTCATATTCTTTGCTAAACCTTGTGTGCAGGGAGAGAGAAGGATAGGCAGGGGACAGTGTCAGTGTCATATTCTTTGCTAAACCTTGTGTGCAGGGAGAGAGAAGGATAGGCAGGGGACAGTGTCAGTGTCATATTCTTTGATAAACCTTGTGTGCAGGGAGAGAGAAGGATAGGCAGGGAGAGTGTCGGCGTCATATTCTTTGATAAACCTTGTGTGCAGGGAGAGAGAAGGATAGGCAGGGGACAGTGTCAGTGTCATTGTTGCTAAGCCTCCTGCACAGTATACACCTGAAGCTAGCCCTTATTGCTGTGTTTTCCTGGTGTGTTACACTAACAGGCATTTGCAGCACTTACAGCGGGCGGAGTGTGCCTCCTGCACATTATACACCTGAAGTTAGCCCGTATTGCTGTGTTTTCCTGGTGTGTTACACCAACAGGCATTTGCAGCACTTACAGCGGGCGGAGTGTGCCTCCTGCACATTATACACCTGAAGTTAGCCCGTATTGCTGTGTTTTCCTGGTGTGTTACACCAACAGGCATTTGCAGCACTTACAGCGGGCGGAGTGTGCCTCCTGCACATTATACACCTGAAGTTAGCCCGTATTGCTGTGTTTACCTGGTGTGTTACACCAACAGGCATTTGCAGCACTTACAGCGGGCGGAGTGTGCCTCCTGCACATTATACACCTGAAGTTAGCCTGTATTGCTGTGTTTTCCTGGTGTGTTGCACCAACAGGCATTTGCAGCACTTACAGCGGGCGGAGTGTGCCTCCTGCACATTATACACCTGAAGTTAGCCCGTATTGCTGTGTTTTCCTGGTGTGTTACACCAACAGGCATTTGCAGCACTTACAGCGGGCGGAGTGTGCCTCCTGCACATTATACACCTGAAGTTAGCCCGTATTGCTGTGTTTTCCTGGTGTGTTACACCAACAGGCATTTGCAGCACTTACAGCGGGCGGAGTGAGCCTCCTGCACATTATACACCTGAAGTTAGCCCGTATTGCTGTGTTTTCCTGGTGTGTTACACCAACAGGCATTTGCAGCACTTACAGCGGGCGGAGTGTGCCTCCTGCACATTATACACCTGAAGTTAGCCCGTATTGCTGTGTTTTCCTGGTGTGTTACACCAACAGGCATTTGCAGCACTTACAGCAGGCGTAGTGTGATTCCTGCAAAATATACTCCTGAAGCTAGGCCTTATTGCTGGTTTTCCTATCTCCCTGCAGGCCATTAGAATGTCTGGAAGGCAAACAAGGAGAGGCAGACAGTCAGGAGCCAATAAAAGAGGGCAAGCAGGCTCTGTGTCTAGAGACAACAGTGCTGGTCGTGGACACGGTGCATCGCCATCAGCACGTTGCCATGGGACACGCTTGTCCTTCTTTTCGGCAGCTGGACGTGTTTAGCCGCATCATGCCAAAGACTTGGTAGAGTGGATGACCAAGCCCTCCTCATCCTCCTCATCCTCTCTCACCCAGGCTCAGGGTACTGGCAAAGCAGCTGCCAAAGCGTCCTCTTCCCTGGTATCAATGTCATCATCAGTCACTCCTTCCCTAGACCAACCATGTCCTCCTGAGGAGTCCCCCGAACTGTTTGAGCACAGTGTTGGGTACATGCTCCAGGAGGATGCCCAGCATTTCGAAGGGTCTGATGATGATACCCAGCTAGAGGAAGGCAGTAGCGTGAGAGCAGAGAGAGGGGATGCTCAAGACGGACACCAATCTGGCAGTCATGTTCCAGCAGCTGCAGCATACTGCCAGATTGGCTCCAGTGATGAGGAGGGAGGGGATGGTGAGGTCACTGACTCCACGTGGGTGCCTAATAGGAGAGAGGAGGAGGAGGAGGCAGGATGCCCTCGGGGGGCCAGCATAAGGGCAGCACACCAACGGAATCACACCGCAGAGCTCCGCCTGTGCAGGGCGCTGCCTCTGCCCATTATTCAAAAAGATCTTTGGTGTGGGCCTTTTTTGAGTCGAGTGCATCAGATCGCACAGCTGCTGTTTGCAACATATGTCTCAAGCGTATATCACGTGGCCAAAACATCACCCGCTTGGGCACCACATGCTTGACCAGACATATGTTGACCTGCCATGCAGCTCGTTGGCAAGCCTGCCTTAAAGACCCACACCAAAGAACAAAGCGGACCTCTCCTTGCACTGCATCAGCTGGGATCTCCAACCCCACTATACCTTCAGTCCTCTCTGAAACCTGCAGTGGGAGGAATGAAGGTGTAGAATTAGGTGTGTCACAGCCAAGTACTTGCGGGCACTCTGCTAGCAGTACTGCTAGCAGTACACCGGCGTCCGATTCTAGCAGGCAAATTTCCCTGCCCCAGCTGCTGGACCGTCGAAAGAAGTTCACTCCCAGCCATACACATGCCCAGCAGTTGAATGCTAGCTTGGCTAAATTGCTAGCGCTTCAACTGCTGCCTTTTCAGTTGGTAGACTCGACCCCCTTCCGTGAGTTTGTGCAATGTGCGGTTCCTCAGTGGCAGGTTCCCAAACGCCACTTTTTCTCACGGAAGGCTATTCCGGCTCTCTACCGGCATGTGGAAGGCAATGTCTTGGCCTCGCTGGACAGGGCGGTCAGTGGTAAGGTGCATATTACCGCTGACTCATGGTCCAGCAGGCATGGACAGGGACGTTGCCTTTCTTTCACGGCCCATTGGGTCACTCTTTTGGCAGCTGGGAAGGATGCAGGACAAGGTGCAGTAGTGTTGGAGGTTGTTCCGCCGCCACGCCTCCAAAATGCTACTACTGGTTGTGACACACCTCTCTCCTCCACCCCCTCCTCTTCTTCTTCCTCCAAGGCCTCTTCCTGTGCTTTGTCCTCGGAACCAGCGGTGCTCTGTAGGCGTTCAAGGGGCTACGCAAGTACGCAGGCATAAAGATGCCATGTCGTGCTTGCGCTGGTGTGTTTGGGGGACAGGAGCCACACTGGGGCAGAGGTTCTGTCTGCTCTGCAGGGGCAGGCCGAGAGGTGGTTGACGCCACGCCAGCTTAAGCCAGGAATGGTGGTTTGCGACAATGGCACCAACCTCCTCTCCGCCCTCCGACAGGGACAACTGACCCATGTGCCCTGTGTGGCTCACGTCCTTAACCTGGTGGTGCAGCGGTTCTTGGGCAGGTACCCGGGCTTACAGGATGTCCTGAGGCAGGCCAGGAAAGTCTGTGTGCATTTCGGCAGATCTTATAATGCCAGTGCTCGCCTGGCTGAGCTGCAAAAGGAGTTGAACCTGCCCAAGAACCGCCTTATATGTGACATGCCCACCAGGTGGAACTCAACGTTGGCCATGCTGCAGCGGCTGCACATGCAGCAGAGGGCCATAAATGAGTACCTGTGCGACTACGGCACCTGGACAGGGTCAGGGGAGCTCGGGGTTTTTTTTCACCATGCCAGTGGGGCATGATCAGGGATGCATGCACTGTCCTGGCACCATTTGAGGAGGCCACGAGGATGGTGAGCAGTGACAGTGCATGCATCAGTGACACTGTACCTCTTGTCCACCTGTTGGAGCATACGCTGCGTGGACAGGGCAGTTGAGGCAGAACAGAGGCAGGAAGAGGAGGACTTCCTTGCCTCTCAAGGCCCCCTTTACCCAGACAGTGTTCATTCTGTCCCACCCATCACACAGGAAGAGGGCGAGGAGGAGGAGGAGGATTGTGTCAGCATGGAGGTGGAGCCTGGCACTCAGCATCAACAGCAGCAGTCTTTTAGGGATGATTTACAGTCTCAAAAAACCCGTGGACTTGTACGTGGCTGGGAGGAGGTGGCTGCGGATCATGTCGTCCTTAGTGACCCAGAGGACTCCGGAGTGAATGCCTCAGCTAACCTACGCTGCATGGCCTCCCTGATCCTGCAAAGTCTGCGGAAGGATCCTCGTATTCTTCGGATCAAGGAGAGGGACCATTACTGGCTGGCCACTCCCCTTGATCCACGGTACAAGGGTAAGGTTGCGGACCTTATCTTGCCGTCGCAGAGGGAGCAGAGGATGAGACATCTCCGGGAGGCCTTGCAGAAAGGTCTGTGCAACGCGTTCCCAGAGACTGGGAGGATACAAACTCCTGGTCCTGGACAACGAGTTGCTGAGGCTTTGGTCAGTAGCAGAAGGAGCGGTGGAGAAGGTGGCCGTCTGACCGATGCGTTCAGACAATTTTTTAGTCCGCAGCCCCAAGGTATGATTGGTTCCAGCAACCATCGCCAGCATCTGATATACATGGTGCAGGAATACCTAGGGGCAAGGTCAGACTTGGACACCTTTCCTACCGAAAATCCTCTGGCTTACTGGGTCTTGAGGATGGATCACTGGCCAGAGCTTGCACAGTATGCAATTGAGCTACTGGCCTGTCCTGCATCCAGCGTTCTTTCAGAACGCACATTCAGTGCTGCTGGAGGATTTGTCACGGATCACAGGGTGCGCCTGTCCACCGACTCGGTTGATCGACTGACCTTCATAAAGATGAACCAGTCTTGGATCACCACCAGCTACCAAACACCTGAAGCTGATATAACAGACTAATTTATTTTCAAATGTCACATCCCTTCAAGACTGATGCTGATGCTGAGAGACTGTCCTGTTATGTTGACTGACTATCCTCCTCCTCCTCAATGATCCGATTGATGATGATAGCTTGGAAGAACATTTTTGTTTCTGGGTGCCGCCACCAGTGGCTAAGGCCCAATTTTTCAGCCCCTGTTTAACAGGGGCATGTAATTACAATTTTTTATGCAATGCTTTGCAGCAGGGCTCATTCCTGCACTCCAACTAGAGCAGTGGTTCTCAACTCCTGTCCTCAGGACCCACTAACAGGCCAGATTTTAAGTATTACCTTGGTGAGATGCAGACTAGAAAACTAAAATCCCTGAGCAGCAAATTATATCACCTGTGATGTATTTCAGTTATCTTGCAAACCTGGCCTGTTGGTGGGCCCTGAGGACTGGAGTTGAGAACCACTGAACTAGAGTATCTGGGAGAGGTTGCAGTGTCATGACACCAGCACCAGTGCCTAAGGCCCAATTTTTCAGCCCCTAGTTAACAGGGGCGTGTAATTACAATTTTTGATGCAATACTTTGCAACAGGGCTCATTGCTGTGCTCCAAGTACAGTATCTGTGAGGGGTTGCAGTGTTGTGGCACCAGTGCCTAAGGCCCAATTTTTCTGCCCCTGTTTAACAGGGGCATGTAATTACAATTCTTGATCTAATAATTCACAGCAGGGCCCATTCCTGCGCCCACCAAGAGTAACTGTGAGGCCTTACAGTGTTGTGTCAACACCACCACCACCACCACCAAAGGCCCAATTTTTCAGCCCCTGTTCAACAGGGGCATGCAATTACAATTCTTGATCTAATAATTCACAGCAGGGCCCATTCATGCGCCCACCAAGAGTAACTGTGAGGGCTCACAGTGTTGTGGCAACACCAACATGTAAGGGGCAAATTTCAGCAGAGTATATACGGCAGGCCCCTACTTTCAAACATCCAACTTACAAACGACTCCTCCTTGCAAACCGAAGGATACAACAGGAAGTGAGAGGAAATCTACCCCTAGGAAGGCAAATTCTCTCCTGTAAGAGTTAATATGGGAAAAAAAGTGTCTCCTCTCCACTGATGCTTTATCACCAATTCTTGTTTCAATGAAAACCCCAAATTTTCAAAAAACATTTGTCATTAGGACGGAAAGTGAGGTGAACTGTTCTGAACAGGTGCACACTGCACAGACAGCAAAACAAATGTTACAGGGGTGATAACCCTTCCCTATGTTTTCCAAAAAGCTTAAAAATAGATTTTTTTGGCTGGAGCTACACTTAAACAATGTACCTGTTCAAAATTACAAACAGATTCTACATAAGAACAAACCTACAGTCCCTGTCTTGTATGCACCGCCTGTATACGGCTGTTCAGAGTATATAGGGCCTTTTTTATTTTGTGTGCGGGGTTCCCCTTAATATCCATACAAGACCCAAAGGGGCTGGTAATGGGCTGGGGTGGGGGGGGTTTGTGATGGGGTAGCTATGCCATTTTTCTTAAAGATTTTCATCCATATTACCGGGACCAGACATTACATTAAAGCCGCAAGCAGTTTTAAATGGCTTTTTTTCCTTTAGAAATGTAATTTTGTGCAGGGACAGTTCTAAACACGGGAAACACGTGGCACTTCACAGGCATAATTTAGACACCCCCCAGGTACGATATTTAAAGGAATATTTGACTTTTTTTTTCACTTTATGCATCATTAAAATGACTGCTCCCGAAAAACGGCAGTTTTTAAAACTTCTTCTTGCATTAATACATGTCCCCTGGTGCAGAACCCGGGTTCCCAAACCCTTTTTAGGACAATAACATGCATAATAGTCGTTATAATTAGCACTTTAGATTTTGAACGTTCGCATCCATTGTATTTAATAGGGTTCTAACGTTCGTGCAAACTTTCGGTCCGTTTGCGGGTTCTGGTGCGAACCGAACCTGGGGGTGTTCGGCTCATCACTATGGTTGGGGTATTGCCACTGGTATCATCTGAAATTTATACAAGATCTTTGGTAGTAAGACCATCTTCAGAATGTTAATTCTTCCTAACCATGATATCGGACGGTTTGTCATCCTTCTAATTTCAGTTTTAATTTCATCTAATAAAGGGATATAGTTTATTTTATACGTTTTTTTTATTGAGTTGGCAAGTTTTATCCCTAGATACTTCAACTTCTTCTGCCAAGGGAAACTATATGCCTCTTGTAGGCTCCGTTCTTCAGCCTTACTGATATTAACATTTAGAATCTCAGTCTTAGTTACATTGATTTTAAAGTTTGATATTTCGCCATATTGTTTAAGGATTTTGAGTAAATTCGGCAGTGTGGTCCTAGGGTTAATAATATAGAACAAAACATTGTCTGCATAAGCTGAGAGCTTGTGTTCGTCTTCTTCTATATTAATACCTTTAACGTCGGGATTATTTCGTACTGTGGCTAAGAGGGGTTCTAGGGACAACACGAACAGGAGAGGGGATAGGGGGCAGCCCTGTCTTGTCCCGTTTTTTTTCATCTCGAACGCAGGAGATAGCGTGCCATTTATTTTAATCCTACCCATCGGATGATGGTAAAGTGTTTTAATCCATTGTATCATCCTAGGTCCTATTCCCATGGTTTCCAGGGTTTGTATCATGAGTCCCCAGTCTACCCTGTCAAATGCCTTTTCTGCATCTACTGACAGGAGTAGACCTGGGGACCCATTCTCTTTTATCTTCTGAAGGAGGAGTAATGCTCTCACCCCATTATCCCTCCCTTCCCTTCCTGGGATAAATCCCACCTGGTCCGGATGTACCAGTTTGGGCATCAGTTCCTTCATTTGTTCCGCTAGGACCTTTGCGTACAATTTTATATCCGCATTTAGCAGCGAGATCGACCTGTATCCGGAGCATAACATTTCATCTTTTCCCTCCTTCGGAATAACCGTTATTGTAGCTACTGAGGCCTCTTTGCCCATTTCGTACTCCGACCCTAGTCCATTCATGTATTTACATAACCTGGGGATCAGAATTTTCTTACATTTTTTAAAGTATATCGCTGTAAACCCGTCAGGGCCAGGACTTTTTCCTGCAGCTGTGTCCGTCAGTGCTCTACTTATTTCCTCTTCCGTTGTAGGTTTATCTAACGCCGATCTTTCGTTTTCATTAATCTTGGGCAACCTCGCTTTCCCTAGGAATTCCTCTGTTTTTAGTTGTTTCTCTCCTATCCGCCATCTATTCTGCTCAACTGAATACAGCCCTTCATAGTAATTTCTAAATGTATCTGCTATGTCCTTTGTTGCATATAGTACCTCTCCGTTCTTTTTTTTTATCTTTTCTATTAAATTTCTGGACTTTTTCTTTTGTACCATTTTTGCTAGGTGTTTGCTGGACTTATCCCCCCACATGTATCTTTCTTTTGCTATGCATTTTAATGTCCTTTTAGTCTCTTGTTCCATAAGTTCTTTAAGTTCGTCCCTTTTCATCACCAATCTGTGGTATAACTCTTGTTGTTGCCCCTGTTGTTTTTTATGTTCTTGCTCAGCTTTAAATATTTCTCCAATCAAGGATTAAATTTTTCTACTTCTCTCTTTTTTCTTCCTTGTTCCTTCCACAATCAAAATCCCCCTAATAAAAGCTTTATGTGCCTCCCATAGGGTTGCCCCTGAGATCCCTTCCGTATCATTTGTCAGGGAGTATTGTTCTAATTCCTTTTTCACCCTCCCTAATCCTTCCTCATCCCGAAGTAGTTCTTCATTTAATCGCCAGGTATAGGGTTGCCTTTGGTATCCAGGTATTTTTAATTTCATACTTATTGGGGCATGATCCGAGAGTGAGGCTATTTCTATGTTCGATTCAATAACCTTATCCAGCATTCTATGTTCGACCATTATATAGTCTATCCTAGAGTACGTCCCGTGTACAGGGGAGAAAAACGTATAGTCCTGTTGTTTTGGGTGCATAATCCTCCATATGTCCACCATCTGGTTATCGTGCAATTTTTGTTTTATCTTTGTCCGCTGTTTGTTATTTGTCCCCTGTATCCGGGACGTACTATCTACTGCCGGGTCCATACAAAAGTTCATATCCCCCATCAGGATTACATAGCCTGCCCCAAACTCTTTTAGTTTTTCCAAGATTTCATTGAGATATTTAATGGGTTCACATTGGGGGCATAGATGTTTGCCAAAGTGCATCTCGTTTCCCCTATCTTTTCTTTTAGAAAAATAAATCTTCCATCTCTATCTGTCATCCTTTCCTCCAATGTGAACCGCATTTCCTTGGCAAAAGCTATTGCGACCCCCCTTGCTCTCTTTGAAATGGTGTCCCCATAGTACCACTTTGGGAAGCTAGGTGAGAATAATTTAACATTTGATTCCAGGGTTAAGTGGGTCTCCTGTAGAAAAACGACGTCTGCTCTATAGTGTTTGAGCTCTTTCAATATCTTTGACCTCTTAGTGGGCGTGTTTAACCTTTTAACGTTATAAGACAGAAAATTTATTGCTGACATCTCATCTTTTATTTTTTTCCTTCTTTTTCCCTTTTTTTCCCTTAGAAAATCACTGAGGTAAAATCTCCCCTCCCTCCTCCCCCATGCCCCCTCCTTCCCCCCATCCCCTCCCTCCTCCCCCCTTTTTGCCCATTCCTGGCCTTAGAACCATTAGTGTTCTTTCCATTTGGTTCTCTTCTTTTAAGAGGTGTGGCTCTGACCCTACCGCCCGGCCCCTCACCCCCCCTTCAATTTAGGGGGTTGAGGTAGCCCGAAGTTGCTACACGGAGGCCTGGTCCACCATCCTCAGCACCCCATTTCTCATCCCTCCCCCCTTCCTCATTCCCTCGCCTCCCCTCCCAGATCCCCCAAGACGATCCCCGCCTGTGCTTATTCTATGCTCCTATTGTCATCTAATAACCGCTTAAATTTTAATGTCCTCTTTTCTTTTTCCTTTCCTCTATATCTCAATTTCCTTCTCTGTCCACCCCGGTAGGTCTGGTATCTGCAAGTCTAATTTGTTACAGAATCCTACTAGTTCTTCAGGGAACCTTAATCTTGCTAATTTTCCTTCTTTTTGGCCCATAAGACATGCCGGGAACCCCCAGTTGTATTTGATATTCTGCACCCTCATTTGCTCCAGGAGGGGCTTCAAAAGTCGTCGCCTTGTCAATGTCTCTAGTGCCAAGTCTGTGAAGATCTGCAATTCATTCCCTTGAAATTGGATGGGGGGTTTTCCCCTCAGTTTCATTGAAATGTCCGCTTTGAATTCATAATACCGAAACCTCACAATAATATCTCTCGGCCAGTTCGCTTCTCCATTCCTTGGTTTACCGATGCGATGCACTCGCTCAATTTTGAGGGAGTCTTCCACTCCCATGTTCAATAGTGGATTAAATATTATGTTCATAATTTTCCTCAGATCTTCTCCTTTTTCCTCTGGGAGTGAGCGGATTCTCAGGTTTTGCCTTCTATTTCGGTTCTCTTGGTCTTCTAACCGATACAGTATATTTCTCTGATTTTGTTGTATTGTTTTAGTTTGCTCTTTTAGTTTGCTTAATTCCTGATCCTGTTTTTCCACTCTTTCTTCCATTGTTTCTACCCTTGTCAAGAGGTGTCCAAGATCAGTTCTTAGGGTGTTGATTTCCGCCTTTATTGCATTTTCTAATCTCATAAGCATCTCATTCATTTCTCCCTTTGTTGGTATTTGTGCGTCTGCCCATAACTCGTCTGGTCTGCTTATTTCTAGTTCACTTTCTATTGTTAGATCACTTTTGGATTGGTCTGCTACTAGTGTTGAGCGGACCCGAACTGTAAAGTTCGGGTCCGTACCGAATTTTGGCGTTTTCCCGACCCCGGACCCGGATTTTGCGCTAAAGTCCGGGTTCGGGTCCGGATTCGGGAATTTAATGGCGCAGTTAGAAATGCTTCAGGGGCCAGCCAATCACGATTTGATTAGCTGGTGTGCCCTTAGAAGCCATCATAGCCATGCCTACTAATGGCATGGCTGTGATTGGTCAGTGCAACATGTGACCCAGCATGTGACCAGCTTCTATATAAGCAAGAGGCACACAGCACAGATCGTCACTCTGCTTTTAGACAGTGTAGGGAAAGGATCCTGGCTGCTGTTGCTGTGAGGGAGAGAATTATATGATAGGAGTTAGTCCTGATTCTGCAATCTACTGATAGAAAAGATAGAGAGACAGTGTAGTGTAGTGTAGGGGCAGGATCCTGTTTGTGCTTTCAGGGAGAGAGATTTAGATAGGAGTCCAGATTGAGAGATATAATAGCTCAGCGATCTGCATAGGTTTATCTGTTTGTGTTGCAAGCTCAGTGCACCAGCACTGCATTACGTTGAGTGATACACCTATTCCATACTGTGGCTGTATTGTGCTCTTGCTAAAAGACCCATTTCGGGCAGAAAAAAAAAAAAGGCACTTTATTGTGCTTTTGCTAAAAAGACCCATTTTTGGGCCCCAAAAAAAAAAAAAGGCACTTTATTGTGCTGTTGCAAAAAAAAAAAGGCACTTTGTTGTGCGCAAAAAAGACCTATTTTTGGGCAAAAAAAATATTTTGCAGTGTATATCTCTAGTTGTGTGAAATAACCAATTTCTATATATTTTTCTTGTACTATGCTATACTAAAAAAAAAAAAAAAACTTTTTTTGAATAGCATTCTCTGCAGCTGTGCGATTCAGCGGTTATATACTGTGGGTGTGTTGTGCTCTACCTAAAAACGCCATTTAGGGCCACAGAAAATATTTTGCAGTGTGAAATACACATCTGGAGGTGTGTGAAAAAAACAACATTATTTTTGAATAGCATTCTCTGGCCTCTGCAGCTGTGCGATTCAGCGGTTATATACTGTTGGGGTTGTTGTGCTCTTGCAAAAAACGCCATTTAGGGCCACAGAAAATATTTTGCAGTGTGAAATACACATCTGGAGGTGTGTGAAAAAACAACATTATTTTTGAATAGCATTCTCTGGCCTCTGCAGCTGTGCGATTCAGCGGTTATATACTGTTGGGGTTGTTGTGCTCTTGCAAAAAACGCCATTTAGGGCCACAGAAAATATTTTGCAGTGTGAAATACACATCTGGAGGTGTGTGAAAAAACAACATTATTTTTGAATAGCATTCTCTGGCCTCTGCAGCTGTGCGATTCAGCGGTTATATACTGTTGGGGTTGTTGTGCTCTTCCAAAAAACGCCATTTAGGGCCACAGAAAATAAATTGCAGTGTGAAATACACATGTGGAGGTGTGTAAAATAAACAATTTCTATATATTGTACAGTGCTATACTAAAAAAAACAACATTTTTTTTGAATAGCATTCTCTGCACTTCTATAGCTGTGCGATTCAGTGGTTAAATACTGTGGTTGTGTTGTGCTCTTCCAAAAAACGCCATTTAGGGCCACAGAAAATATTTTGCAGTGTGAAATACACATCTGGAGGTGTGTGAAAAAACAACATTATTTTTAAAAAGCATTATCTGGCCTCTGCAGCTGTGCGATTCAGCGGTTATATACTGTTGGGGTTGTTGTGCTCTTCCAAAAAACGCCATTTAGGGCCACAGAAAATAAATTGCAGTGTGAAATACACATGTGGAGGTGTGTAAAATAAACAATTTCTATATATTGTACAGTGCTATACTAAAAAAAACAACATTTTTTTTGAATAGCATTCTCTGCACTTCTATAGCTGTGCCATTCAGTGGTTAAATACTGTGGTTGTGTTGTGCTCTTCCAAAAAACGCCATTTAGGGCCACAGAAAATATTTTGCAGTGTGAAATACACATCTGGAGGTGTGTGAAAAAACAACATTATTTTTAAAAAGCATTCTCTGGCCTCTGCAGCTGTGCGATTCAGCGGTTATATACTGTTGGGGTTGTTGTGCTCTTGCAAAAAACGCCATTTAGGGCCACAGAAAATATTTTGCAGTGTGAAATACACATCTGGAGGTGTGTGAAAAAACAACATTATTTTTGAATAGCATTCTCTGGCCTCTGCAGCTGTGCGATTCAGCGGTTATATACTGTTGGGGTTGTTGTGCTCTTCCAAAAAACGCCATTTAGGGCCACAGAAAATAAATTGCAGTGTGAAATACACATGTGGAGGTGTGTAAAATAAACCATTTCTATATATTGTACAGTGCTATACTAAAAAAAAAAAACGTTTTTTTTGAATAGCATTCTCTGCACTTCTATAGCTGTGCGATTCAGTGGTTAAATACTGTGGTTGTGTTGTGCTCTTCCAAAAAACGCCATTTAGGGCCACAGAAAATATTTTGCAGTGTGAAATACACATCTGGAGGTGTGTGAAAAAACAACATTATTTTTAAAAAGCATTATCTGGCCTCTGCAGCTGTGCGATTCAGCGGTTATATACTGTTGGGGTTGTTGTGCTCTTCCAAAAAACGCCATTTAGGGCCACAGAAAATAAATTGCAGTGTGAAATACACATGTGGAGGTGTGTAAAATAAACAATTTCTATATATTGTACAGTGCTATACTAAAAAAAACAACATTTTTTTTGAATAGCATTCTCTGCACTTCTATAGCTGTGCGATTCAGTGGTTAAATACTGTGGTTGTGTTGTGCTCTTCCAAAAAACGCCATTTAGGGCCACAGAAAATATTTTGCAGTGTGAAATACACATCTGGAGGTGTGTGAAAAAACAACATTATTTTTAAAAAGCATTCTCTGGCCTCTGCAGCTGTGCGATTCAGCGGTTATATACTGTTGGGGTTGTTGTGCTCTTGCAAAAAACGCCATTTAGGGCCACAGAAAATATTTTGCAGTGTGAAATACACATCTGGAGGTGTGTGAAAAAACAACATTATTTTTGAATAGCATTCTCTGGCCTCTGCAGCTGTGCGATTCAGCGGTTATATACTGTTGGGGTTGTTGTGCTCTTCCAAAAAACGCCATTTAGGGCCACAGAAAATATTTTGCAGTGTGAAATACACATCTGGAGGTGTGTGAAAAAACAACATTATTTTTGAATAGCATTCTCTGGCCTCTGCAGCTGTGCGATTCAGCGGTTATATACTGTTGGGGTTGTTGTGCTCTTCCAAAAAACGCCATTTAGGGCCACAGAAAATAAGTTGCAGTGTGAAATACACATGTGGAGGTGTGTAAAATAAACAATTTCTATATATTGTACAGTGCTATACTAAAAAAAAAAACATTTTTTTTGAATAGCATTCTCTGCACTTCTATAGCTGTGCGATTCAGTGGTTAAATACTGTGGTTGTGTTGTGCTCTTCCAAAAAACGCCATTTAGGGCCACAGAAAATATTTTGCAGTGTGAAATACACATCTGGAGGTGTGTGAAATAAACAATTTCTATATATTGTACAGTGCTATACTAAAAAAAACAACATTTTTTTTGAATAGCATTCTCTGCACTTCTATAGCTGTGCGATTCAGTGGTTAAATACTGTGGTTGTGTTGTGCTCTTCCAAAAAACGCCATTTAGGGCCACAGAAAATATTTTGCAGTGTGAAATACACATCTGGAGGTGTGTGAAAAAACAACATTATTTTTGAATAGCATTCTCTGGCCTCTGCAGCTGTGCGATTCAGCGGTTATATACTGTTGGGGTTGTTGTGCTCTTGCAAAAAACGCCATTTAGGGCCACAGAAAATATTTTGCAGTGTGAAATACACATCTGGAGGTGTGTGAAAAAACAACATTATGTTTGAATAGCATTCTCTGGCCTCTGCAGCTGTGCGATTCAGCGGTTATATACTGTTGGGGTTGTTGTGCTCTTGCAAAAAACGCCATTTAGGGCCACAGAAAATATTTTGCAGTGTGAAATACACATCTGGAGGTGTGTGAAAAAACAACATTATTTTTGAATAGCATTCTCTGGCCTCTGCAGCTGTGCGATTCAGCGGTTATATACTGTTGGGGTTGTTGTGCTCTTCCAAAAAACGCCATTTAGGGCCACAGAAAATAAATTGCAGTGTGAAATACACATGTGGAGGTGTGTAAAATAAACAATTTCTATATATTGTACAGTGCTATACTAAAAAAAACAACATTTTTTTTGAATAGCATTCTCTGCACTTCTATAGCTGTGCAATTCAGTGGTTAAATACTGTGGTTGTGTTGTGCTCTTCCAAAAAACGCCATTTAGGGCCACAGAAAATATTTTGCAGTGTGAAATACACATCTGGAGGTGTGTGAAAAAACAACATTATTTTTAAAAAGCATTCTCTGGCCTCTGCAGCTGTGCGATTCAGCGATTATATACTGTTGGGGTTGTTGTGCTCTTGCAAAAAACGCCATTTAGGGCCACAGAAAATATTTTGCAGTGTGAAATACACATCTGGAGGTGTGTGAAAAAACAACATTATTTTTGAATAGCATTCTCTGGCCTCTGCAGCTGTGCGATTCAGCGGTTATATACTGTTGGGGTTGTTGTGCTCTTCCAAAAAACGCCATTTAGGGCCACAGAAAATAAATTGCAGTGTGAAATACACATGTGGAGGTGTGTAAAATAAACAATTTCTATATATTGTACAGTGCTATACTAAAAAAAACAACATTTTTTTTGAATAGCATTCTCTGCACTTCTATAGCTGTGCGATTCAGTGGTTAAATACTGTGGTTGTGTTGTGCTCTTCCAAAAAACGCCATTTAGGGCCACAGAAAATATTTTGCAGTGTGAAATACACATCTGGAGGTGTGTGAAAAAACAACATTATTTTTAAAAAGCATTCTCTGGCCTCTGCAGCTGTGCGATTCAGCGGTTATATACTGTTGGGGTTGTTGTGCTCTTGCAAAAAACGCCATTTAGGGCCACAGAAAATATTTTGCAGTGTGAAATACACATCTGGAGGTGTGTGAAAAAACAACATTATTTTTGAATAGCATTCTCTGGCCTCTGCAGCTGTGCGATTCAGCGGTTATATACTGTTGGGGTTGTTGTGCTCTTCCAAAAAACGCCATTTAGGGCCACAGAAAATAAATTGCAGTGTGAAATACACATGTGGAGGTGTGTAAAATAAACAATTTCTATATATTGTACAGTGCTATACTAAAAAAAAAAACATTTTTTTTGAATAGCATTCTCTGCACTTCTATAGCTGTGCGATTCAGTGGTTAAATACTGTGGTTGTGTTGTGCTCTTCCAAAAAACGCCATTTAGGGCCACAGAAAATATTTTGCAGTGTGAAATACACATCTGGAGGTGTGTGAAAAAACAACATTATTTTTAAAAAGCATTCTCTGGCCTCTGCAGCTGTGCGATTCAGCGGTTATATACTGTTGGGGTTGTTGTGCTCTTGCAAAAAACGCCATTTAGGGCCACAGAAAATATTTTGCAGTGTGAAATACACATCTGGAGGTGTGTGAAAAAACAACATTATTTTTGAATAGCATTCTCTGGCCTCTGCAGCTGTGCGATTCAGCGGTTATATACTGTTGGGGTTGTTGTGCTCTTCCAAAAAACGCCATTTAGGGCCACAGAAAATATTTTGCAGTGTGAAATACACATCTGGAGGTGTGTGAAAAAACATTATTTTTGAATAGCATTCTCTGGCCTCTGCAGCTGTGCGATTCAGCGGTTATATACTGTTGGGGTTGTTGTGCTCTTCCAAAAAACGCCATTTAGGGCCACAGAAAATAAATTGCAGTGTGAAATACACATGTGGAGGTGTGTAAAATAAACAATTTCTATATATTGTACAGTGCTATACTAAAAAAAACAACATTTTTTTTGAATAGCATTCTCTGCACTTCTATAGCTGTGCGATTCAGTGGTTAAATACTGTGGTTGTGTTGTGCTCTTCCAAAAAACGCCATTTAGGGCCACAGAAAATATTTTGCAGTGTGAAATACACATCTGGAGGTGTGTGAAAAAACAACATTATTTTTGAATAGCATTCTCTGGCCTCTGCAGCTGTGCGATTCAGAGGTTATATACTGTTGGGGTTGTTGTGCTCTTCCAAAAAACGCCATTTAGGGCCACAGAAAATAAATTGCAGTGTGAAATACACATGTGGAGGTGTGTAAAATAAACAATTTCTATATATTGTACAGTGCTATACTAAAAAAAACAACATTTTTTTTGAATAGCATTCTCTGCACTTCTATAGCTGTGCGATTCAGTGGTTAAATACTGTGGTTGTGTTGTGCTCTTCCAAAAAACGCCATTTAGGGCCACAGAAAATATTTTGCAGTGTGAAATACACATGTGGAGGTGTGTGAAATAAACAATTTCTATATATTTTCCTTGTACTGTGCTATACTAAAAAAAAAAACCTTTTTTTTTTTGAATAGCATTTTCTGCAGTTCTGTAGCTGTGCGTTTCAGCCATTACGTACTGTGGGTGTGTTGTGGTCTTCCAAAAAACGCCATTTAGGGCAAGATCCTAAATTTGGAAAATATGAGGGGAAGGTCAAAGGGACGTGGTGGCCCCGTCGTGGTGCTGCTGGTGGAGCTCCTGTTGCAGGGAGAGGACGTGGTGGATCTGTGCCAGCTACACGCACAAGTGAAACACCTTCCTCAGGTGCGAGTAGGCGACCGAGCCTGCGGTGGTATTTTGTCGCGCCTAATGAGGCTGTACCAATGTTTAGGCCAGGACAAGTACAGGCGATAGTAGATTGGGTTGCTGACAGTGCCTCGGGTTCCTTCACATTGTCTCCCACCCACTCTTCTGATGAAAGATCAGAGTTGGCACCTGAAGCCCATGTCCATCAGTCTTTCACCTCACCCCCTTGCAAATCAGCCAAGCAGTCTGAGCCCCAAATCATGCAGCAGTCTCTTCTGCTTTTCGATGACTCTGTTAGCAGGGTTTCCCAGGGCCATCCACCTAGCCCTGCCCCAGAAGTGGAAGAGATTGAGTGCACCGATGCCCAACCACTTATGTTTCATGATGGGTACATGGGAGGACCATCGCAGCACGTCTCGGATGATGACGAAACACAGGTGCCAACTGCTGCTGCTTTCGCAATTGTGCAGACAGACATGGAGGGCAGGGGTGAAGACTGGGTGGAAGATGATGTGGAGGACGATGAGGTCCTCGACCCCACATGGAATCAACGTTATGCAGGTGACCAGTGTAGTTCGGAGGAAGAGGCGGTGGTCGCACAGAGCCACCAGCACAGCAGAAGAGGGAGCAGGGTGCAAAAACGGAGCATTCGTCCCCTAGACAGTACATCTGCTACTGCCCAACGCAGCAAGGGACCGAGCACACCAAAGCCAGGTCCAAGGACTTCCCTAGCGTGGCAGTTCTTCACACAGTGTGTTGATGACAAGACACGAGTGGTTTGCACGCTGTGCAATCAGAGCCTGAAGCGAGGCATAAACGTTCTCAACCTGAGCACAAGCTGCATGACCAGGCATCTAAGTGCAAAGCACGAGCTGCAGTGGAGTAGACACCTCAAAAACCAAGAAAGGTCTCTGGCTCCTCCTGCTTCCTCTTCTGCTGCAGTCTCGGCCTCTTCATCCACCTCTGTAGTGACAGTGGCACCTGTCACCCCGCAAACAGAGGATTTGCCAGCAACACTACCACCTGGGTCACCAACCATCTCCACAATGTCCCATGGAAGCGTTCAGCTCTCTATCTCCCAAACATTGGAGCGGAAGAGGAAGTACCCCCCTAGCCACCCGCGATCCCTGGCCCTGAATGCCAGCATTTCAAAATTCCTGGCCTTTGAAATGCTGTCATTCCGTCTGGTGGAGACGCAGAGTTTTAAAAGCCTGATGGCATTGGCTGTCCCGCAGTACGTCGTGCCCAGCCGCCACTACTTTTCCAGGCGAGCCATCCCTTCCCTGCACAACCAGGTGGGGGACAAAATCAGGTGTGCACTGCGCAACGCCATCTGTGGCAAGGTCCACCTAACTACGGATGCGTGGACCAGTAAGCACGGTCAGGGACGTTATATCTCCCTAACAGCACACTGGGTAAATGCAGTGGCGGCTGGGCCTGAGGCAGATAGCGGTTTGGCGCATGTCCTTCCACCACCGAGGATTGCAGGGCGCTTCAGTTTGCCTCCTGTTGCTAACTCCTCCTTCTCCGCTTCCTCATCCTCTACCGCCTCCTCATCCATTCAGCGTAACACCTTCACCACCAACTTCAGCACAGCCAGGGGTAAACGACAGCAGGCAGTTTTAAAACTTTCCTGTTTGGGGGAAAATCCCCACACCGCGCAGGAGTTGTGGAGGGACATGGAACAACAGACCGATGAGTGGTTGCTGTCAGTGAGCCTCAAGCCCGGCCTGGTGGTGTGCGATAATGGGCGAAATCTCGTAGCAGCTCTGGGTCTAGCCGGTTTGACGCACATCCCTTGCCTGGCGCATGTGCTGAACTTGGTGGTCCAGAGGTTCCTTAAAAATTACCCCAATATGCCAGAGCTGCTGCAGAAAGTGCGGGCTGTCTGTGCGCACTTTCGGCGTTCTCACCCTGCTGCTGCTCGCCTGTCAGCGCTGCAGCGTAACTTCGGCCTTCCCGCTCACCGCCTCATATGTGACGTGCCCACAAGGTGGAACTCCACCTTGCACATGCTGGCCAGACTGTGCGAGCAGCAGCAGGCAATAGTGGAGTTTCAGCTGCAGCAATCACGCGTGAGTCGCTCTGCGGAACAGCACCACTTCACCACCAATAACTGGGCCTCCATGCGAGACCTGTGTGCCTTGTTGCGCTGTTTCGAGTACTCCACCAACATGGCCAGTGCCAATGACGCCGTTCTCAGCGTTACTATCCCAGTTCTATGCCTCCTTGAAAAAAACGCTTCGTGCGATGATGGAAGAGGATGTGGCACAGGAGGATGAGGAGGAGGAGGAGGAAGCGGGATCATTTCAAAGGCTTTCAGGGCAGTCTTTCACAAGTGGCTACGAGGGTGGGTTCCTGCACCAACAAACGCCAGGTACACAATTGTCCGGCAGAAAGGGCACAGTTCTGGAGGATGACGAGGTGGAGGAGGAGATGGAGGAGGAGGAGGAGGAGGAGGAGGAGGACCCATGTTCACAGCAGGGTGGCACTCAGACCAGCTCGTGGCCATTACTGGTGCGTGGCTGGGGGGATACAGAGGACACAGACGATACACCTCCCACAGAGGACAGCTTTTCTTTGCCTCTGGGCAGCCTGGCACACATGAGCGATTACATGCTGCAGTGTTTCCGCAACGACAGCCGAGTTGCCCACATTTTAACTGGTGCTGATTACTGGGTGGCCACCCTGCTGGATCCCCGTTACAAGGACAACGTACCGTCCTTAATTCCCTCACTGGAGCGGGATCGTAAGATGCGCGAGTACAAGCGCACGCTGGTAGACGCGCTGCTGGTGGCATTCCCACCTGACAGCGGGCATACGGTGGAAGCACAAGGCGAAGGCAGAGGAGGAGGAAGAGGTCGCCAACGCAGCCGGGGCACCGGCAGCACCTCAGAAGGCAGGGTTAGCATGGGCGAAATGTGGAAAAGCTTTGTCAGCACGCCACAACAACCAGCACCACCAGCTGAGATGGAACGTCTTAGCAGGAGGCAGCATTTCACCAACATGGTTGAGCAGTATGTGTCCACAGGCCTACACGTACTGGATGACGGGTCTGCCCCCTTTAACTTCTGGGTCTCCAAATTGGGCACATGGCCTGAGCTTGCCGTTTATGCCTTGGAGGTGCTGGCCTGCCCTGCAGCCAGTGTATTATCTGAACGTGTATTTAGCACGGCAGGGGGCGTTATCACAGACAAGCGCAGCCGCCTGTCCAGAGCCAATGTGGACAAGCTCACGTTCATTAAAATGAACCAGGCATGGATCCCACAGGACTTGTCCGTACCTTGTGCAGAATAGACATGTATACCGGTGTTGTGACAAAAACTGTCCAGCCATCGGATTGTGCCCGGCCCGTACTGCGCAGGCGCAGCGCTTGCGCAGTACAGAGGACAAGGAGATTCACAAAATCTCCGAAGATGAACGGCGCCTGCGCTGTGAGTGCAGGTTCAAGCCCCACCATCCAAGAGGACATACGGTAGCACATAGTAACAGGGCCCCTCACGGGCTCGCTTCGATCGCGGCCTTGCTTGGCTCGGCTTGAACCACGGATGGTGTGGCCTTCACCTGAACTCAACACGCAGGCGCCGTTAGTCTTGGGAGATTTTTGAAATCCCCTTGTCCTACATACTCAGCAAGCGCAGTACAGGGCGGACACTATTCGACAGGGGACAGAATTCGACACATCACCGGCCTTACCCAGCCATTGTTGTATTTTTGAACCAGTGTTGGCTACCTCGTCCTCCTCCACCGCCGCTTCCACCTACACAGCCACATCCACCGCCACCTCAACCTCCTACTCCATATGGACCTCGTCCTGCTAGGCCAAGATTAAAATTTTTATTTTATTTTTTTGTAGCGCACAGATCCTTTCCCCCTTACCTGCCTTTATGTTGTTGGCTCTTCGCAGGAGGGAGAAAGGCACACCGCACTACCAGCCCGTATCCTCCTATATAAAGAGGTTGAGCGGTGTACTTGACGGGCCGTGTCCACAGCCGGAGTCAAAACTCCTCCAGAGGATGATTCTCACCTCTACTGTAGGTAGAGGCAAGTCCTTTAATTGCCAGTAAAGTCAATGTCCACACCAGCTGAAACTCCAACTCTTATTCTCTCATGGCAAAATAAACTGTACTCAGATAGAAAAGGTTAGAGCAAAGAAACAGGACAGCTTAAGGTGTGGAGGAGGTCCAGGCACAAACGTAGCACATTCACTTCACTGCTTAGGTTTCTCAAACAGTTTTTGGCGCACGGTCTCTGCCACAGACATTGAGGTTGGTCTCTGCCACAGACCGGGTGTACAAGGCCCCTGCCACGGGCCTGGAGAACTTTGGTCTCAGCCACAGACCAGGGTGTATAAGGCCCCTGCCACGGGCCGGTTGAATAAGGCCTCTGATACAGTCAAGGTGACCTTGAGCTTCTCCTTCTACGAACCTAGCCCATATCAAGGGGAAGACATCTCTCCAGGGAGTCAACAGACCATTCCTTCACCGTGACTCCCGCATCGGTCCATCAGAATGATCCTCCCTTCCCTGGAACAGGGTCCCCTACACGAGGCGGCTCTGGACTCCAGGCTTTACTCCCGCCCCTAGGCCTCCATACCCAGGGCAGCAAGAACTCCAGGATAGTACCTCACCCCGGGCTAAAGGTGCCCGAGATGGAACAGGAACACATGCACCCAGGCCGAAGGCACCTGGGCGCGGACCCCACTGGACATCAGCCCCCAGGCCAAAGGTCTGCCCCTTTTATATGCTCTCCCGGCATGCACAGCAGGTTCCCCGCCCCGCTGTACTACTGCCAAGAGGGGACACAAAAGGCGCCACCTGTAGGCCGCAGGGAACTGCACACCAATACTGCCCCTCGAGGACAAAATGGTCCATGAATCCTACAGAATTAGGGTATTTGAGCCTATTTACCACTCAAACACTTTCCTTAAATTTAGCACCCCGCTACATTTTTATTTCAAAGTATTTTATTTTCCCACTAGCTTATCCATTAAATTAAATAATTTATTCCAGAAAGGGCGTATTCTGGGGCATTCCCACCATATGTGTGGCATCGTGCCGTTGAGTTTCTGAGGTTCTTAATGACTTCCTGTACCTCTTCTGCTGAAAAGGGGGCAGAGCACTTGC
Source organism: Rana muscosa (assembly GCA_029206835.1). Lineage (NCBI taxonomy): Eukaryota > Metazoa > Chordata > Amphibia > Anura > Ranidae > Rana > Rana muscosa. The sequence continues at coordinate 387,332,739 of CM055120.1, forward strand.
CATGTTCTTAACAACATTTTGCTGCCATTTGCAGCCCTCTAGCCCTTTCCATTACTTTTTTAGAGCCTTTTTAGTCGTCAGAATCCGGGTCCCCATTGACTTCAATGGGGTCCGGGTCCGGGTCCGGGTTCGGGTTAAAGTTCGGTCCCGAATCCGAACTTTTTTCCGAAGTTCGGCCGAACCCGCCGGACCCGAATATCCAGCTACCCGCTCAACTCTATCTGCTACGCCTCCCTCCTTTTTTTCCATCTTCTTTGTCCTTTTCTCTGTTGTCTTATCCTTTTTATCTTGCTGTTGCATTCCTGATCCTGGGCTTTTTAAGCTTGCCTCCTGGGTCATATATTGTTTAATCGTGCTATTTGCTGCACTTTTAGGGGTTTTGGGAGCCGTACCCTTCATGGTTTTACTTGTACTCCTGTTCATTTTGCTTTTATTGACCGCTCTTATTCTTTTACCCAGTTTTACTATTTATTCAGTTGCTGTAGTCTAGCCCGCTTTCAAGCTATTCCACTCTTCTCTCCAATATCGTACTGTTTACCAGTCACTCCCGGGTAGATGTGTATATATAGCAATTTTAAACCCAGGTCTGGTCTGAATTTGTTTCAGCCAACTGGCTAATACTCTGGATTCAAATGTGACAAAAAAAAAAAAGGGGGGAGATAACTCCTATGGATAGGTATACAAATCTCGGTGTATACTATATACTGTTTGTTGTACACTTTATTCAGAGATTTATGTGGACCAGCCTTCCTTCAAATGATCTTGCAATCCTGCAATCTTCCTTACAGGGGTGCCTCTACCCTGGGTTGCTGACGTAAGCAAAGCTAGCCCAAAGGGGATGAGTATGCCAACTGGCTCATACAATTTGCTTGGTGTCTCTGGGGGGTGGCGGGCGTGGCGGGCCTGTTTCACAAGCTGGTAATTATATGGCTCTGCTTCTAAGAAGAGAAAAGAGTATATTGTCCAATGAACATGCCAGACTAGGTGGAAGTGAGGAGGGATGTAAACTACAATTATACCATGCTAAGCACCTGTATATACAGACATAAAGGCTGACTGGCCAGTGCTTAGGCTTAGGCTAATCGCTCAAGTCCATGTACATGTCCACAACCATCCGTGCCTCTTACTGGTCACCTCAGCCTCCAGCTTCCATACACACCATCCAATAATTATTTCAGCGCATTTGATTTACCAAAGTTTCTGTTCTGATGTTTCACATGCTACCCATATAATTTATCCACATAAGGGAAATGCAGGTACCAAGGTTCTATACAGGTGCTTGTTCTATAGTCCTTCCCCACTCTGGGTGCTAGGTGAGTTTGCAGGAAACTTTAAGTAAAAGCACACATTTGTGTGCACTTGTACTCTCCTAATAAGATTGAACTGGCTTGACTTTTGTTTCTGTGTAGTTTTGTGTTCAATTACTCCTCCTCCTCTGCCCTCCCCTCTCCCTCCGAGTTCTTTTTAGTCACTTTACATTTATATGCGTTGTCCATCACAGGCTGGTTATCATATAAACAATAAGCAGTTTATGGGAGGTTAACTACCATTCCTCATCAATATTCCTCCACCTTAAAATACTTCAACTTTATGTCCATATATCCTGGGGAGGGGAGACTATCAATCAGCGGGGAAGAGCCAACCTTTCCTTACAATATTCTCAGTATGTCACGTTCCACATTTAAACAGGCTGCGTCCTAAGCCTATGTCTGCACCATAGCTGTTTAATGACTAGGCTAGCATACCTGCTTGTGCCATTTTGTTTCAGTCTTCCGTAGTTTATGTATATTAATTCAGCTTTACCTTATCTGCTTCGTAGGTTCGCTGTTCGGGGAAAGCTCTCACCTAGCCCCGTGAGCGGGTCCTGTAGCTTTGCAGGCAGCCGACGCTACAGGTAGGGCTCCGGGGGGGTCAGCGGGGGGGGGGGGTCGATGGAGTGGGAATCCAGCCTCCACTCGTAATCCGAGTCCCGTTTGCTGCTCCGTTCACTGGCTTGTCATCCGGAGGAAGGAGGGGGGAAGCAGGGGCTTCATCTGTGGGATTGCAGCCTCTCACGCTGCAGGATTTCCACGGCTCTTCCTGGGGCACTCAGTTACACATCTCCTTCAGCAGCACGGTCAGGCCCCTCCCTCAGGGCGTGAGCTTCACGTCCTCACGTCCATCTGTCCTCGTAACAATGTTGAAGTGGTTTATAAGGGGCCGAATTTTGTAGAGCCGATCGTATTCAGGGTCTCCACGAGGACGACAAAGTTCATTGTCGTTGAAGTGCATGAACCGCAAGATCGCCTTGTATCATTTCCTGGCCATGGAGGCAGAGAACACGGGCATATGGTCATGTGGGCGTGTGGACCAATACGTCCGCATCTTCGGAAATGTATGTATGCCCATTGTAACGGGAAGGCCCGGGTAACCCAGAAGCTCTTAGAAAGCATGAGATACCCTTGCTTCAGCTTCCCCAATGCCTCTTATCTGTAAACCACCCTGTGTCTCACTTGGGGCACAGGGTGAATGAGAACCCTACCATGATCTGTGATAGCCATATCCCATACTGTATATACATAGCAGATTGGGTATATACTGTGTGTGGGCTGTTTATGTAATACTTGCTGTGATGATGTGTGATTACATTCTATTGTTTATTGTGGCTTGTGGGAGTTAAGCCTGTAATTATAGGTTGTGGAACTAGCAGACAGACAGGTTAATTGAAGAGATGCTGAGGTGTCACCTGTCTGCTTGTGTAATGTTAATAAACCTCAAATATGCTACAGATCCTTTATTTCTGTGAAGTCTTTTGATAATGTGGATTGGGAGACAAAAGCCAAACACAAAAGGTCATGCATAACCATTTAAACTGAAATGTAAATTGGGTCTGGTCAGAGGTGTATGATGGGAGGAGGGTCAGAAGCTTCTCTCTGTGTGTATAAGAGTTGTAGTACTTTTGCAATAAAAGGTCAGTTCATTTTGGAAAGATACAGAGCGTTTTGTCTCGTTCTTTTGGAAGGATTAATTCCTATGGGAAGTGGTCGCCTGACTGTGGAGGATCGGCAGCGAATGTGTGTCCAGGAGAGGGAAGAGATCTTAAACGGCGTTTAAACCCCTTTCAGATTTGGGGTGCTGTTACATTGGTGGCAGCAGTGGGATTTTCCCTCCAGTTCCTGGGACACTCCAAACCACCACAGTGAATGACCAGCTATGCAGCCTGCAGGAAAGCCACGCTGAAAGACCTACTTGAGAGCCATGGAGGGACCAGTGGGACAAAGAACAAGGCCACCTGGATCAGGGAGCTAGCCGAGATGGACCAGAGGGATGGTGATGCAGGACCCCGGTCAGTTGGAGATTTGTTTCAGCAACGAGTTTGACAGCGCTTGGCATTATATGGTGCTAACCCATCAGACACCGCCATACAGAATGCCATTAAAGGCATCCAGCTGCAGGATGCACGACAAGAGAAAGAACTAGAGCGACAAGAGAGAGAACGAGAGCGACAAGAGAGAGAACGAGAGCGACAAATGAGAGAACTAGAGCGGCAACATGAGCGGAAATTGGCGGAAATACGGCAATCAGAGATCGCCTACAGACAGCTGCTAGAATCTGCTCAGCAGCAGGGTGGTGCTACCTTTGCCTGGGACTATCAGGAAATACCAGTGGACAACTCTGAAATCCTGGCTGAAGAATCGGCAGTGGAAAATCTGAAGATTGCCATTCCAAAAGCCGAAGTGGATGATTTGGAGTTCCAGGGAGCTAGGGCAGTTGGCTCATCTCCCCAGCCACAGATTACAGAAGGTATGCACTTAAGGGACTGTTCAGAGGATGTTAGGGATTATGCATCGCCTGCCCAAGTACTGGCAGCAGGACAGAGTACTGCAGACCCCTGCTCTACACCCGTGGCAGTTTTGGAGGCCCGAGGTGAGAAGGTGATGGTTCCTCTTTCCCAGGGGATTTCAGAGATGCAGGGAGGAGAAGCAGCCCTTTTCCCTCCCCAACAGTTAGCCAGAGCAGATGGTGTGGAGTCCCCAGCAGAAGTGCTGGCAACAGGGCAGAGTGATAGCAACCTCTGCCCAGCACCGGAAACAACTGTGGAGTTTCAGGGAGCCGGGGCAGTTGGCCCATCTCTCCAGCAACAAGCTGAGGTGGTAAAGCTTTCACCCCCAGCTGAATCACTGGCAGCAGGGCAGAATGCTACTGGCCGCTGCACACAACTGCCACTTGAGCTGATATCATGGATGGGACTGCGGTCTCCACTCACAGCAACCCAGCAGAAGAGCTGGCAACAGAGCAGAGTGCTGCGGGCCTCTGCTCTCAACTAACAGAAGAGGGAGTTCCTGTGGTACTGGATGGGACTTCGGTCCTCACTGACACAACCCCAGAAAATGGTGTGACACTGAGACAGGGGGATGTCAGCCTTGCTTTGCAAGCACTGTGGGATTTTCACCTACCACAAGTGGATGGGACTTCAGTCTCCACTTGTATACCCCAGGGATGCTGGGCAGTCGGCCCAGATCCCCAATAGCATGACGGACTGAGCCCAGTCACCCTGTCTTCTCTCCAGCAACTGAAAAGACCTCAGGGAGAAGGGCCAGTCCAGGCCTCTCCCCAGCGGCGGGTATGTTCTCTGAGAGAGGCAGAGGTTGGCTGGGTAAGTAATGCTCTGTGTGGAGCAATTTATTTGGAGTACTGTGTGGATACCGGCATTAGGGGAATGGAACTATGGACTACCTTCGGAGTCAACCCGTCTGGGGTCTTCTCCTGTGTTAGTCTCCTGCCGAAAGGGGAGAGATGTAACGGGAAGGTCCGGGTAACCCAGAAGCTCTTAGAAAGTATGAGATACCCTTGCTTCAGCTTCCCCAATGCCTCTTATGTGTAAACCACCCTGTGTCTCACTTGGGGCACAGGGTGAATGAGAACCCTACCATGATCTGTGATAGCCATATCCCATACTGTATATACATAGCAGATTGGGTATATACTGTGTGTGGGCTGTTTATGTAATACTTGCTGTGATGATGTGTGATTACATTCTATTGTTTATTGTGGCTTGTGGGAGTTAAGCCTGTAATTATAGGTTGTGGAACTAGCAGACAGACAGGTTAATTGAAGAGATGTTGAGGTGTCACCTGTCTGCTTGTGTAATGTTAATGAACCTCAAATATGCTACAGATCCTTTATTTCTGTGAAGTCTTTTGATAATGTGGATTGGGAGACAAAAGCTAAACACAAAAGGTCATGCATAACCATTTAAACTGAAATGTAAATTGGGTCTGGTCAGAGGTGTATGATGGGAGGAGGGTCAGAAGCTTCTCTCTGTGTGTATAAGAGTTGTAGTACTTTTGCAATAAAGGTCAGTTCATTTTGGAAAGATACAGAGCGCTTTGTCTCGTTCTTTTGGAAGGATTAATTCCTATGGGAAGTGGTCGCCTGACTGTGGAGGATCGGCAGCGAATGTGTGTCCAGGAGAGGGAAGAGATCTTAAACGGCGTTTAAACCCCTTTCAGATTTGGGGTGCCGTTACACCCATGTTGAGGGAAAGGCCCAGAAAGATCTTAAATTCGGAAACTGTAACTGGTTTCCATTCTCTGGCAGGGGCGGACTGGGGACAAGTGGCGAGGAATTGACCAGGAATTGACCAGCATACAAATTAGTTTGGTCCACAATAGATCTATAGAGATCTTTCGTGAAAAACAGCGAATAAAAATAAAGGTGACATAAAATCAGCTGTTTCCACCTGAATACCGGATTGGCCAGTGAATGGGGGAAGTACGGGTGCTGCAGAAGTGGTGGGGACCCAATCAGGATTGGCGAATGCAGCAGGAAGGGCACTATGGGCACAACGGTCCTGTCTTTGTCTTCTTCTTGGTGGCAGCGGGACACTACTTGTGCTTGCCACCTCGCCAGCTTGTACTGCACTTATGGGACTCGCCACGTCACCAAGTGTTACTGCAGTGCTGGATGTACGACCAGGATGTACTAGGCCGCTGGTGCTTGCCAGTTCACCAGAAGGAATAGCGGCGCTAGTACTGGCTCTCTGCTCCATACGAGGGACCTGCGGTTCTTGCTCCTCAACAACAGCAGAATGGGGTGGGGTACGCCTATCCTTAGCAGGGAGCTCATCTTCGTCGTCAGAGCTATCTGACATGGAGCCGCTGTCTTCTACGGCAGCCCTCAAAAATTTTGCGAGGGGAAATTAGTGTAGGGCGAGTGAGGTGCAGGGACGGACCAGGCTGACCATTTCCTGGCTGAAGCGATCAGCCAGGAAACTATCAGCCGGAGGACACAGAGCGGCATAGCTGGACTGCCATGGCGCCGCTTTGAGCTGAAGCTGCAGCGGTCTCCTCCTCTTGTTATCACACACACACACACAGTGGACATCTCCCACTGTGTGTTACGGAGCTAGGTCTGTGTTTGGCGGCTCTGTGTAACAAGGTACCGCCCCCCTAGACCGGCTTGTGTGATAGTAGATTGATTCAGTGTTCCGCCTATCACACGAGTCGGTCTAGAGGGGAGGGACATTGTTACACCGAGCCGCCGAACACAGACCCAGCTCCGTAACACACAGTGGGAGATGCCTGCTGTGTGTGTGTGTGTGTGAACCAGCATCAAGGCAATGGTGAGTCTGGAGTGATGGGGCACGGTGAAGCTGCGTTTGATGGTACACTGTGAAGCTGCATTTGATGGGGCACTGTGACGCTGCATTTGATGGGGCACGGTGACGCTGCAATTGATGGGGCACGGTGACGCTGCAATTGATGGGGCACGGTGACGCTGCAATTGATGGGGCACGGTGACGCTGCATTTGATGGGGCACGGTGACGCTGCATTTGATGGGGCACGGTGACGCTGCATTTAATGGGGCACGGTGAAGCTGCATTTGATGGGGCACGGTGAAGCTGCATTTGATGGGGCACAGTGAGGCTGCATTTGATGGGGCACTGTGAGGATGCATTTGATGGGGCACTGTGAGGCTGCATTTGATGGGGCACTGTGAGGCTGCATTCATAGGCACAGTGAGACTGCATTCATGGGTACAGTGAGACTGCATTCATGGGTACAGTGAGACTGCATTAATGGGCATAGTGAGGCTGCATTCATGGGTACAGTGAGGTTGCATTCATGGGTACAGTGAGGCTGCAATCATGGGCACCGTAAAGCTGCATTTGATGGGCACAGTGAGGCTGCATTGATGGGTACTGTTATGTTTTATGTTAATATTGTTAACGTTTATAGCGATACCCCCAGTTAAGAGGGCTGCTGGTATAATTCTTTTGGGCCCCTGTAATGCACCCTGTCAACCCCCGGCAGTTGGCTCTAACCTCCCCTGGCACAGCTAGTAGGGATGATAGGATTGTGTAGCCTGCAACTCACGGAGACACAATCCCATAATAGAACACACACAGCAATAGTTTAACTTATCCTTACCCGCCTCCTCTGCAAAGTAAATGACACAACACCAGTCTACTTAACCCTTGCACTTTTACTCAGTTGGTTGGGTAAAAATATAATCACAGTTTACATATCATGTGCAGAGCCCTGCAATAAAAGAGTATCTCAGCAAACAGACAGATATACAATATGATGCATAAATCTAACAGTCCCCGCTGCAGCTATTCTCCCTCGTGGCAAAGATGGCGCCCAGCAATGTCTACGCTTAGTCAGGCCTGACTGTACTGTGTAGGAGTTTGTAGGAGAAATTATTTGCTAGCAAAACGGTGGTGGACTTGCTGAAGAAACAACTGTAATCCACAGGGTAAAAGGGGTTTTGATAACTTGGTGAATAAAGGAAATCTCTAAAGCTGCTCCGATGCACTGTCCCTCCGGTGCGCAGCACAACACTAATGAAAGCTCCGGGTAACAGTTATGGGGCCTAGAGATCCTATGTAGTTCTCTGAGCAGGTGCTCTCTCACCCAACCGGACCAGTCCGTGTCCGTATCTTCCGCTGCTGTGTCTTGGTACACATGTCTCACGACATCCAAGTCTTCGGTCCTCCAGGGGGCGATGCGGCAACGGTATGCAGAAACGTCCCTCAGGTTCCTCGGTGAGAGCGGAAGGCTCTTTGGAGAAAAGCCCAGGCTTCAGGTCTTGTAGCACCGCGGGCTCGGAAAGGAGTTCCTTTTGCTGGGCGGGCGATGTCCAAAGAGACTGAAGCCGGCTCCCCCTTTTTCTTATAAAGTCCACTCCAGCAGTCTTTGCGCGGGGCAATGCACCCTGAGTGGCCAGTGGGGTTATGGGTACAGTAGTCTGAGGCCTTAAAGGAAACCCCCCGCTACATGTTGTTGTTAATAATATTTATTTTTGGAACTTAATTCTGCTTAACCACTTAACGACCGCTCACTGTATATATACGTCGGCAGAATGGCACGGACAGACACAATCACATACCTGTACGTGCCTGCCTTTGTATAGTTGGGGGGTCCCATCGGACCCCCCTTCTATACAGTGAGCGGTCGGCATCGTTCCGGGAGCGATCCGTGATGAGGGGACGGCCATTCGTTTCCGGCCACCCCCTCGTGATCGCTCCCGGCGAATGAAAAGCTTCCTCTGCCTGTGTAATGTTTACACAGGCAGGAGGAAGTGATGTCATCTCTCCTGCGGCGCTCACATATACCGAGCGCCGTTGAGAGAAGACATCAGGTTAGTGCACTAAACAGCACACTGACACCAGGACACATAGGCACATGATCGCCCCCCCAGGCCCCCCCAGATACCCCCCCATCACCCCCCAGATCACCCCCAGCTCCCAGTCACAGTGTCACTGATTGTAGTGACCATTTATTTACTGATCACTGAAATCAGTGACATTTGTGACTGTAAAAGTGTCAGGGCAGAGTGTTTTAGGTCCAGTGTAGCCCCCTAACCCCCCCTAATAAAGGTTTAACCCCTTGATCGCCCCCCCCAGGTAACCCTTTCACCCCCTAGCACCACTGTCACTAAGCGATCGTTTTTCTGATCGCTGTATTAGTGTCGGTGATGCCGATAGGTAGCCAGTTCTTTTTTTTTAGGTTTGCCGCAGGATTTTATAGCATCAGGTACCCCCATATATTACCTAATAAAGGTTTAACCCCTTGATCGCCCCCCAGGTAACCCTTTCACCCCCTTTTGCCAGTGTCACTAAGCGATCGTTTTTCTGATCGCTGTCTTAGTGTGGGTGATGCCGATAGGTAGCCAGTTTTTTTTTTTAGGTTCGCCGCAGGTTTTTATAGCGTCAGGTACCCCCATATATTACCTAATAAAGGTTTAACCCCTTGATCACCTCCCAGGTAACCCTTTCACCCCCTTTTGCCAGTATCACTAAGCGATCGTTTTTCTGATCGCTGTATTAGTTATGCTGGTGCCGATAGGTAACCAGTTATTTTTTTTAGGTTCGCCGCAGGTTTTTATAGCGTCAGGTACCCCCATATATTACCTAATAAAGGTTTAACCCCTTGATCGCCCCCCCCCAGCTAACCCTTTCACCCCCTTTTGCCAGTGTCACTAAGTGATCGTTTTTCTGATCGCTGTCTTAGTGTCGGTGATGCCGATAGGTAGCCAGTTATTTTTTTTAGGTTCGCCGCAGGTTTTTATAGCGTCAGGTACCCCCATATATTACCTAATAAAGGTTTAACCCATTTATCGCCCCCAGGTAACCTTTCACCCCCTTTTACCAGTGTCACTAAGCAATCGTTTTTCTGATCGCTGTATTAGTTATGCTGGTGCCGATAGGTAGCCAGTTATTTTTTTTAGGTTCGCCGCAGGTTTTAATAGCGTCAGGTACCCCCATATAATATCTAATAAAGGTTTTAACCCCCTAATTGCCCCTAGTTAACCCTTTCACCAGTGATCACTGTATAAGTGTTACTAGTGACACTGGTTAGCCAGTTAGTTATTTTGTTATTTAGGTTCCCCGTCAGGTTTTTATATAGCGTCAGGTACAACCATATATTACCTAATAAAGTTTTAACCCCCTGATTGCCCCTAGTTAACCGTTTCACCAGTGATCACCATATAAGTGTTACGGGTGACGCTGGTTAGTTAGTTTGCTTTTTATAGTGTCAGGGCACCCGCCGTATATAACCCAATAAAGGTTTAACCCCCTGATCGCCCGGCGGGTGATATCAATTAGGTTTTAGCGTCAGAGAGGGTCTGCGTCGCCCCAGGCAGCATCAGGTTAGTGCCAGTAACGCTAACACCCACGCGTGAAGCATACACCTCCCTTAGTGGTATAGTATCTGAACAGATCAATATCTGATCTGATCGGATCTATACTAGCGTCCCCAGCAGTTTAGGGTTCCCAAAAACGCAGTATTAACGGGATCAGCCCAGATACCTGCTAGCACCTGCGTTTTGCCCCTCCGTCCAGCCCAGGCCACCCAAGTGCAGTATCGATCGATCACTGTCACTTACAAAACACAACACACATAACTGCAGCGTTCGCAGAGACAGGCCTGATCCCTGCGACTCCAGTGCTGTAGGAGGTGATTTCACCACTACAGTTAAAAAAAGAGCATATATGCCGAAGCATGGGGGCAGCAGGGGCGGAGGAGCGATTTTGCTCCTAATGCCGCGTACATACGGTCAAAATTCCGACGGAGGCATGCCCGTGGAAAAGTCCGACCATGTGTGTGCGGCATAACTTTTGCGGGAGGATGCCCCCATGCTTCGGCATATATAAATGGTGCATGTATGCCCATCATTAGAAGTGGGTGGATGAAGGGAGGTATTCTAATGGTGGGCATACCCACCGATCAATCTCTTTTTTTTGTTCAGCCAATAGGCTGCATGAAAAAAAAGATTACAATACATGTCCAACAAGGACCAGCAACGTACTGGTATGTTGCTGGACTTTGAATGGTTATACCAGATTGATGCCTGCGGGTTTAGGTATCATCTTGGTATCATTCTTTTCAGCCAGCGGCCGACTTTCATGTAAAAGCAATCCTAGTGGCTAATTCGCCTCTGGACTGCTTTTACAAGCAGTGGGAGGGAATGTCCCCCCCCCCGGATATAAAAAGCGCCATTGGGAAAGCATTTTATCACACCGATCTTGGTGTGGTCAGATGCTTTGAGGGCAGAGGAAAGATCTAGGGTCTAATAGACCCCAGTTTTTTCAAAAAAAGAGTACCTGTCACTACCTATTGCTATCAAAGGGGATATTTACATTCCCTGAGATAACAATAAAAATGCTAAAAAAAAAATATGGAAGGAACAGTTTAAAAATAAAATAAAAAGGAAAATTAATAATAAAAATTAAATAAATTAAAAAAAAGCACCCCTGTCCCGCCCTGCTCTTGCGCAATGGTGAACGCAAGTGTCGTTCTGGCGTCATATGTAAATAGCAATTGCATCATGCATGTGAGGTATCACCGCGAAGGTCAGATCGAGGGCAGTCATTTTAGCAGTAGACCTCCTCTGTAAATCTAACGTGGTAACCTGTAAAGGCTTTTAAAGGCTTTTAAAAATGTATGTAGTTTGTCACCACTGCGCGTTTGTGCGAAATTTTAAAGCATGTCGTGTTTGGTATCTATGTACTCGGCCTAAGATCATCTTTTTTATTTCATCAAACATTTAGGCAATATAGTGTGTTTTAGTGCATTAAAATTAAAAAAAGTGTATTTTTTCCCCAAAAAATGCGTTTGAAAAAATCGCTGCGCAAATACTGTGTGGAAAAAAAAATGCAACACCCACCATTTTAATCTGTAGGGCCTTTGCTTTAAAAAAATATATAATGTTTGGGGGTTCAACATAATTTTCTTGCAAAAAAAAAAAAAGGTTTTCATGTAAACAAAAAGTGTCAGAAAGGGCTTTGTCTTCAAGTGGTTAGAAGAGTGGATGTAAGCTTCCTAATGTTGTGTATAAAATGCCAGAACAGTTCAAAACCCCCCCAAAATGACCCCATTTTGGAAGGTAGACACCCCAAGCTATATACTGAGAAGCATGTCGAGTCCATGGAATATTTTATATGTTGACACAAGTTGCGGAAAAAAGACAATTTTTTTTTTTTGCACAAAGTTGTCACTAAATGATATATTGCTCAAACATGCCATGGGCATATGTGGAATTACACCCCAAAATACATTCTGTTGCTTCTCCTGAGTACGGGGATACCACATGTGTGAGACTTTTTGGGAGCCTAGCCGGGTACAGGAACCCTAAAACCAAGCACCGCCTTCAGGCTTTCTAAGGGTATACATTTTTGATTTCACTCCTCACTGCCTATCACAGTTTCGGAGGCCATGAAATGCCCAGATGGCACAAAACCCCCCTAAATGACCCCATTTTGGAAAGTAGACACCCCAAGCTATTTGCTGAGAGGTATGGTGAGTATTTTGCAGATCTCGCTTTTTGTCACAAAGTTTTGAAAATTGAAAAAAAATAAAAAATCTTCTTTCTTCATTTTCAAAAACAAATGAGAGCTGTAAAATACTCACCATGCCTCTCAGCAAATAGCGTGGGGTGTCTACTTTCCAAAATGGGGTCATTTGGGGGGGTTTTGTGCTATCTTGGCATTTTATGGCCTTCGAAACTGTGATAGGTAGTGAGGAGTGAAATCAAAAATTTGTGCCCTTAGAAATCCTTAAGGCGGTGCTTGGTTTTCGGGGTCCCGTACGCGGCTAGGCTCCTAAAAAGTCCCACACATGTGGTATCCCCGTACTCAGGAGAAGCAGCAAAATGTATTTTGGGGTGCAATTCCACATATAACCATGGCATGTGTGAGCAATATATCATTTAGTGACAACTTTTTGTAAATTTTTTTTTTTTAGTCACTATTCAATCACTTGAGACAAAAAAAAATATTCAATGGGCTCAACATGCCTCTCAGCAATTTCCTTGGGGTGTCTATGTTCCAAAATGGGGTCATTTGGGGGGGTTTTGTACTGCCCTGCCATTTTAGCACCTCAAGAAATGAGATAGGCAGTCATAAATTAAAAGCTATGTAAATTTCAGAAAATGTACCCTAGTTTGTAGACGCTATAACTTTTGCGCAAACCAATAAATATACGCTTATTGACATTTTTTTTACTAAAGACATGTGGCTGAATACATTTTGGCCTAAATGTATGACTAAAATTGAGTTTATTCGATTCTTCTTATAACAAAAAGTAGAAAATATAATTTTTTTCAAAATTTTCAGTCTTTTTCCGTTTATATCGCAAAAAAAAATAATCGCAGAGGCAATCAAATACCATTAAAAGAAAGCTCTATTTGTGGGAAGAAAATGACGCAAATTTCGTTTGGGTACAACATTGCATGTCCGCACAATTTCCAGTTAAAGCAGCGCAGTGCCAAATTCTGAAAACACCTCTAGTCCTTAAGCTGCATAATGGTCCGGGGCTTAAGTGGTTAAAACATTTAACAGTGTAATTTCATGAGATCATTTACAAGGGCGTGTTTAGGGGCGGACTTAGGGGTGGGGCAGGGGAGGGGTTGGGTGGTGCAACTAGTGGTGAGTAACTCTTAAGGCCTGGCTAGTGGCTCAGGACTTGAAATTTTGAGCCCTGTTCTACGGGGTTGTATTCTGAGACGGAATCTGACAGATGCGTGACCTGCTCTTCACTATCTGTCATGCTCAGAAACTCGTAGGTCTCTTTACTAGTGTACCTTCGCTTTGCCATTTTGGGCTCTAAATTTAGTGGTACACTAGTAAGGATTCACAGGTAAAAAAGCACCTGACTGTCAGAAAATGAAACACTACCAAAAAAACTGTTAGCAATCGCAGGGATCAGGCTTGTCTCTGCGAACGCTGCAGTTATGTGTGTTGTGTTTTGTAAGTGACAGTGATCGATCGATACTGCACTTGGGTGGGCTGGGCTGGGCGGAGGGGCAAAACGCAGGTGCTAGCGGGTATCTGGGCTGATCCCGCTAGCAATGCGTTTTTGGGAACCCTAAACTGCTGGGGATGCTAGTATAGATCTGATCAGATCAGATATTGATCAGTTCAGATACTATACCACTAGGGGAGGTGTATGCTTTGCGCGTGGGTGTTAGCACTACTGGCACTAACCTAACGCTGCCTGGGGCAACGCAGACCCTAACTGACGCTAAAACCTAATTGATATCACCCACCGGGCGATCAGGGGGTTAAACCTTTATTGGGTTATATACGGCGGTTGCCCTGATGCTATAAAAAGCAAACTAACCAACCAGCGTCACCCGTAACACTTATACAGTGATCACTGGTGAAAAGGTTAACTCTAGGGGCAATCAGGGGGTTAAAACCTTTATTAGGTAATATATGGGGCTAAATAAAAACCTAGCGGTGAACCTAAATAACCAGTGGCGGCTGGTGCTCAAAATTTTTGGGGAGGGCAAACAAACTGAAAAAAAAACATCAATTGCCGCCACTGTGCCCATTAAACCCAGCTACTGTGCCCAAATGCCACCAGTTTGCCCCCTCAAATGCAGCCAGTTTCCCCCCAAATACAGCCAGTTTCCCCCCAAATACAGCCAGTTTCCCCCCAAATGCAGCCAGTTTGTCCCCAAATACAGCTAGTTTCCCCCAAATACAGCCAGTTTCCCCGAAAAACAGCCAGTTTGTCCCCATATGCAGCCAGTTTGTCCCCATATGCAGCCAGTTTGTCCCCATATGCAGCCAGTTTGTCCCCATATACAGCCAGTTTGTCCCCAAATACAGCCAGTTTGTCCCCAAATACAGCCAGTTTGTCCCCATATACAGCCAGTTTGTCCCCAAATGCAGCCAGTTTGTCCCCAAATGCAGCCAGTTTGTCCCCAAATACAACCAGTTTGTCCCCAAATGCAGACAGTTTCCCCCCAGCCCTGCACTTACCTTCCTCGGGTCAGCGCCATCCTTCTTCCGTCCTCGATGTCTTCTCCCGCCCTCAATGTCGCTTCAGCCAATCAGGTTGCCGGTACACAGACTCGCTGGCTCTGATAGGCACTTCCAAAAACAAACCAGTCGCTGTTATTTAGATGGCCGGCGCTCAACAGGGGGCCGGCCATCTAAATAGTGGGCGGCAGCGGCGGCGACAATACATAGGTTCATGCAATGCATGAACCTATGTATTGTTGTAAGTGACGGGCGCAGGAGCCAGAGGGGGCGGTGCTCCTGCTCCCACTATGGACGCACCGCCACTGTAAATAACTAAATAACTAACTGGCTAACCAGTGTCACCAGTGACACTTATACGGTGATCACCTGTGAAAGAGTTAACTCTAGAGGGCAATCAGGGGGTTAAAACCTTTATTAGATTGTATATGGGGGTACCTGACGCTATAAAAACCTGGCGGCGAACCTAAAAAAATAACTGGCTACCTAGCAGCACCAACGACACTACTACAGCGATCAGAAAAATGATCGCTTAGTGACACTGGCGATAGGGGATGAAAGGGTTACCTGGGGGGCGATCAAGGGGTTAAAACTTTATTAGGGGGGTACCCTGGACCTAAAGGGGCCTAAAGCTAACTGCCCTGCAACTTTTTACTGTCACAGATGACACTAAATGCAGTGATCAGTAAATAAATGATCAGCGACACTGTGACTGGGTGCTGGGGGGTGATCTGGGGGTGACTGGGGGGTGATTTATGTGCCTATGTGTGCTGGTGTCAGTGTACTGTTAGTGCACTTACTTGATGTCTTCTCTCCTCGGTGCTCTGGACGAAAAGACCGCCGCATGGAGAGATGACATCACTTCCTCCTGCCTGTGTTTACATTACACAGGCAGGGGAAGCATCTCATTCGCCAGGAGCGATCGTGAGGGGGTGGCCAGAAGCCAATGTCCGCCCCCTCATCACGGATTGCTCCTGAAGTGAAACGGACTGCCGCAGGCACCGGTGGGGGGGGGTTTGATTGGACCCCCCACCCGCGGGAAGGCAGGAACGTACAGGTACGCCCATGTGCCCACCCGTGCCATTCTGCCGACGTACATCGGCGTGCGGTGGCCCTTAAGTGGTTAAGTTGTTTTTGGCTCATTGCCCATTGGTCCATGTTTAAAGGAAGGAGATATACGGTATATAAAAAGGCAGTGCAGCGCAAACATAAAAACACACACATATGATTAGAAGACTACAAAGGATAGAGATAGTCCAAGAGTCTTTCTTTGAGGTACAATATAAACTAAAAAACACCAAAATGTGTTCAGTAGGTGACTTCTAGATTCTTTATAGTGACTTGTGTGACGACCTCCCCCACTAGTAATGGTTAGCAGCTCACCTCAGCGAGTGGACCCCTGAGCTAGTCAGTCAGGTCACTTAAGCAGTTCCCCCTCTGGGAGAAAAACAGACATCCAGGCTATAATGAATCCACATCAGGTAGACAAGGAGTAATTAGAGTGCTGATCAGTCTCACAGCCAGTAATCCAGACAATCAGATCCAGGAGGCCAGATATAAAATGAGAAGCAAAGAAATCTAGTGCTCTCCGTATAAAAGGATTTAATGATCATAAAAACAAGAAATAAACTTACAAAAATAGCACTGTGCCTCAGTGCGGAGGATGTGCAGCATGTCAAAGTGTATCCAACGGATGTCAGCATGGGCCGCGGGTGACATCACGCAGAATCACGTCGTTCCGCACGCGTTATGTCCAGGGGGCGGGACTTTATCAGCGGTAACGTGACGACGTGAGTCACCCGCTATTTATACCAAAGGGAAAGCTGACGTCCGGCCAGTCATGGAGAGGTAAACAATCCAACTCAATGGCAACCTGCTAAACAAGTATGCAGACAACCGGAATTTAAAAGAGAATGAAATATCGGCATTGCACCGAAAGCAGCCCAATAATCGTAAAAGAACGTACCAACTAATAAAATACATTAAAAATTTTAAAAAACATTATGCAAATAAAATAAAAATTCCCACAGGGAACTAGAAAGCGTGTAATAAGACAACCGCATCACAGCTGACACCCTTACAGCATATGGAAACAGCATGAACACAGTATTATTTAAGAAAAAACAGACAATAAATCGAAACATATTGTAATATATATAAAAAAGACCGCAGGATACACATACTAAAAACTAACGATCAGAAATAAAACAGTTTACGTCAAAATCAACGTTTAAGCCAGCAGGTACTAAAACTTTTGTCTCATGAATCCAATGAGATTCTCTGCGGCTTAATTGACGTATGAAACTGCCACCTCTCCAATGCTTATGTAGTGCTACCCCCAGTTAAGAGAGCCGCTGGTTTGATTTCGGGCCCTGTAGTGTATACAGCACCGCCAACCCCCGGCAATCTTACTCGACCCACTCTGGCACAGTTAGTCTAGGGCAGGGATATGCAATTAGCGGACCTCCAGCTGTTACAAAACTACAAATCCCATCATGCCTCTGCCTCTAGGTGTCATACTTGTAGCTGTCAGTGTCTTGCTATGCCTCATGGGACTTGTAGTTGTGCAACAGCTGAAGGTCCGCTAATTGCATATCCCTGGTCTAGGGATATACTTATCACATTCAATAGTATTGCAAGGGGGTAACCTCGTTAGACTAAGACAACACACTGAGGCGAGAGATCAAATATAACAGTTTTACTTTTATATCAAAGGCATAGGCAGAACAAAACACATGCAACTTGCTTACAGAGCCCTGCAGCAATAGGTGTAGCACACAACAATGGCGCAGCGCGGTAACCCACCGTGCGCAGCTATTATGGTGTACGCGCCCTGTGGCGCACTAAACAATATTATATCTCCCCTCCCTGGTCAGGCCTGACATAGAAGAAATCTCAGTCTTTCACTTAGGATTTCTTCGCATGCAAACTTTCGGTGGTGCACTTGATGAAACAGTATTTGTAATCCACAAGTAGGCAGTTCCAAGGAACACTATACTGGAGACCCTTTAACTCTGTCCTGCTACTGGTCTCCTAATGGAACAACAAACAATGATAGGTGGGCCAAGGCAGTCTATAGGCCTAAACACGGTACAGTCTATTGGCTTGAGCAAGTGCTCGCTCACCACTCCGGACGCGATCCCAGTCCGGGACTTCCACCTGCTGTGTCTCCGCACACAGCGTCTGCAACGATCGGGTCCCCGATCCACTGATGTCCTCACTCGACAAGTCAGGCGCCACCCAGGCTCCGCAGTGGGGTGGAAGGCTCTTTGGAAGTTGCGCAAGGCCCCAGGCTTTAGGCCTTGTCCTTAAGCAGATCCGCACAGGACGAGGCTGTTGCTTGCAGCGCAGTGTCCCAAGAGACCGAGCTCCCCCTCGCCTCCTCCTTAAATAGCCCCTCCCATGAGTCTCTGCGGTGGCCAACTGCACTCTGGGTGCCGAACGGGGTTCTGGGTAACGTAGTCCCGGGGCCTTAAAAGAGACCCCGCTACACTTATTAACCCTCTCGATGCCCCAGAATTTTAACCCCTTTGGGTTTTGGTTGTGCATTAATTTAAAATGCCTTGACACATTGTGGGGCTGATTTACTAATAACAGTGCGCTGCGCTGCTTCTAACCTTAATTGGTGCGCCTGATAACTCCTTCACTGGGCGCAGGAAGCAGCGGCGCACTGTTATAGTAAATAGAAATGTCAGCGGCGCTCTATTGAAAATGAATGGTTCCCTATGGGAGCCCATTGATTTGAATAGAGGTCGCCCGGGAAGTCGGATCCGACTTGCGGGCGACTCGTGTGCCGGCTGACACAGGGACAGCGCGACTTTGCAAGGCGATCTGGACATGACCTGAGCATGCAGCAGCCGCTCAAGTCGTGTCCTAGAGGCGACTAGCCGGCCGAGAATGTGTCCAGCGCGATGTCATCGCGCTGGTCCTCGGCAGCCTCGCTGTCCCATGTTTTGGTTTGAATCATGAAGGGGAACTCCAGACCAAATTTTAATGAAAAAAACGGCATGGGTTCCCCTTCAGGAGCATACCAGGCCCTTAGGTCTGGTCTGGATTCTAAGGTGAACCCCCTAAGCCGAAGAACGGCGTGGGGGTCCCCCCAAAATCCAAACCAGACCCTTAGGTCTGGTCTGGATTTTAAGGTGAACCCCTCAAGCCGAAAAAAGGTGTGGGGGTCCCCCCAAAATCCAAACCAGACCCTTATCCGAGCACGCAACCTGGCAGGCCGCAGGGGAAAAGGGGGGGATGAGAGCGGCCCCCCTCCCTCCTGAACCGTACCAGGCCGCATGCCCTCAACATGGGGGGTTTGGTGCTTCGGGGCAGGGGGGCGACCTGCGGCCCCCCCACCCCAAAGCACCCTGCCCCCATGTTGATGGGGACAAGGGCCTCTTCCCGACAACCCTGGCCGTTGGTTGTCGGGGTATGCGGGCGGGGGGCTTTTCGGAATCAGGGTGCCCCCTTTAAAAAGGGGGCCCCCAGATGCCGGCCCCCCACCCTATGTGAATGAGTATGGGGTACATCGTACCCCTACCCATTCACCTGGTGGAAAAAAATTGCAATAAATAAACCACACAGCTTTTTAAAGTATTTTATTGCACAGCTCCGGGGGTCTTCTTCCGACTTCGGGGGTCTCCGGTGTCGTCGCCGCCGCTCTCCGGTTTTCTTCTGCCGGGCCACCGCTAACTTCTTTAGCTCTTTTGCTAGCGGAGGCTCCGGTCTTCTCCGTCGCCTTCTCCCCTCTTCTCCTCTCCGGTTCTTCCTTTCTTCTGCCGGGCCTCTGCTAACTTCTTTTAGCTCTTTTGCTAGCAGAGGCCCGGTCTTCTCCGTCGTCTTCTTCTTCTCCCGCTATCCGGTTCTTCTCCCGCTTCTTTCTTCTGCCGGCCCCTCCACTAACTCCTTTAGCTCTTTTGCTAGTGGAGGGGCCTGTCTTCTCCGTCGCCTTCTTCTTCTCCTGGTTCTTCTCCCGCTTCTTTCTTCTGCCGGCCCCTCCACTAACTTCTTTAGGTCTTTTGCTAGTGGAGGGGCCGGTCTTCTCCGTCGTCGCCGTCGGCGTCTTCTTCTCTCTTCTCCTCCTCGATGTTGACTCGTCGCTTCCTCTCGCAGTAATGCTAAATTTTCAGTCCGCAGAGATTAATATAGGCTTCTCATGACGTCACAGTCACATGTTCCGGGGCACATGGCCCCGGAGCATGTGAGTGTGACGTCATGGGAACATGTGACTAGTGGAGGGGCCGGCAGAAGAAAGAAGAACCGGGAGAAGAACCGGATAGCGGGAGAAGAAGAAGGCGACGGAGAAGACCGGCCCCTCCACTAGCAAAAGAGCTAAAGAAGTTAGTGGAGGGGCCGGCAGAAGAAAGAAGCGGTAGAAGAACCGGATAGCGGGAGAAGAAGAAGGCGACGGAGAAGACCAGCCCTCCGCTAGCAAAAGAGCTAAAGAAGTTAGCGGTGGCCCGGCAGAAGAAAACCGGAGAGCGCGGCGACGACACCGGAGACCCCCGAAGTCGGAAGAAGACCCCCGAGCTGTGCAATAAAATACTTTAAAAAGCTGTGTGGTTTATTTATTGCAATTTTTTTCCACCAGGTGAATGGATAGGGGTACGATGTACCCCATACTCATTCACATAGGGTGGGGGGCCGGGATCCGGGGGCCCCTTTATTAAAGAGGCTCCCGGATTCCGATAAGCCCCCCGCCCGCATACCCCGACAACCAACGGCCAGGGTTGTCGGGAAGAGGCCCTTGTCCTCATCAACATGGGGGCAGGGTGCTCTGGGGTGGGGGGGCCGCAGGTCGCCCCCCTGCCCCAGAGCACCAAACCCCCCATGTTGAGGGCATGCAGTCTGGTACGGTTCAGGAGGGAGGGGGGCCGCTCTCTCATCCCCCCCTCTTCCCCTGCGGCCTGCCAGGTTGTGTGCTCGGATAAGGGTCTGGTTTGGATTTTGGGGGGGGCCCTACGCCGTTTTTTCGACGTAGGGGTTCCTCTTCAAATCCAGACCAGACCCAAGGGCCTGGTATGCTCCTGGAGGGGGAACCCATGCCGGTTTTTTATTTAAAATTTGGCCTGGAGTTCCTCCTCAAGATTCATACCAAACACAGTGCCTGCTATTGGCGGGGATCCAAGTCGGATCCCCGTTCATTGAAAGTCGGACATATGTCGGCTTCATGTCGCAGGGCAAAGTCGGATCCAAAGTAGGACAGATGTCGTGTTGCACTAGTGTGAACCCAGCCTAAATACAACTACACTGCTGCTCTCAGCTGCTCATATCACTCTGGTCTCACTAAATAGCTAAAATCGTAAATAATACTGTTTTTGGAGCTTAGGGCGGCTCCTTATCATATACATGCAAATGTGGTAAAACACGGCATGCAAGCGCCACAAAGCGCGCCTTTCTAAACGCCACTTTCAACCTTACTTCAGAACACTTTGCACCAGCGTCCCGTCTACATGGGGCCTAAAAACGTCTATGCCATTTACAGCTCCAAAACGCCATGGTGGCCATGAGGCCATAGGCTAACATGGAGAGATGTTTTTAAGCTGCAAAAAACGCTCAAACAAGCGGTTGGAAAAACGTCCGTGTGCATGTAGCCTTATATTAACCACTTGCGCACTGCCCAGACCAAGTTTCACATTTCAGCGCTGATGCACTTTTAATGACAATTGCGCGCTCATACAACACTGTAACCCAATGAAAATGTTTTATTTGTTGGCACACAAATAGAGCTTGCTTTTGGTGCTATTTGATCACCTTTGTGTTTTAGTTTATTTTTTTCTATAAATACAAAAGACCGAGTTTAAAAAAAAAAAAGGATATTTTACCCACTTCAGCACTGGGCCTATTCTGGCACTTCTCTCCTTCATGTAAAAATCATAAATTTATGGCTATAAAATTACTTCAAAACACCAAACATTATATATTTTTTTGGAGCAGACACCCTAGGGAATAAGATGGCGGTCATTGCAAATTTTTATCTTGCTCGGTTTTTGCGCAATAAATTTTCAAACGCCTTTTGTTTGCTAAAAATATTACAAAACAGTAAAGTTACGGCCAATTTTTTGGTATAATGTGAAAGATGTTGTTATGCTGAGTAAATAGATACCTAACACGTCACGCTTTAAAATTGCGCACACACATGGCATGACACCAAACTTCAGTAATTAAAAATTTCCCTAGGCGATGCTTTCAAATTTTTACACGCTACCATTTTGGCATTACAGAGGAGGTCTAGTGCTAGAATTGTTGCACTCGTTCTAACGCACGCAGCAATAACTCACATGTGTGGTTTGAACGGCGTTTACATATGTGGGCGGGACTTACGTGTGTGTTCGCTTCTGAGCGCGAGCTACTGGGGACATGGGCGTTTTTTCTTATTTTTGTTTTTGTTTTTTGTATTTCTTACTCTTTTTTTATTTTTTTTATTTTTTGGGATCTCTTTTATTCCTATTACAAGGAATGTAAACATCCCTTGTAATAGGAATGTGTGTGACAGGTCCTCTTTATGGAGAGATGCAGGGTCAATAAGACCCCGCATCTCTCCTCCAGGCTGGAAAGCATGATATTGTTCCAAAAAAAACACCAATCTCATGCTGACAGCCGAGATCACGGCTTGGTTAACATACGGGAACACGGCATGATGTCATAACGTCGTGCCCGCGCCTCCGACGGTCATAGAGATGACTGATGACCATCTGGTCACCAGTCATCTCCAAATCGTTCTCCGAGCCCCAGATGGCACGGGAGAGCCCGGAGAAGCACCGGATGTCGGCAAGAGGGGGGGGACGTCCCCTCCCCCCGCCTATAAGAACAATCAAGCGGCGGAACTGCCACTATGATCGTTTTTATTGTGCACAGAATCGCCGGCTGAAAAGAATGATATCTGAATGATGCCTGCAACTGCAGGCATCATTTAGATGTCACCGCACAAAGCCAAGGATGTCATTTGACGGTGGGCGGTAGGAAACTGGTTAATATTTTTAAAAAAGGTAATTTTTCTTCTTCATTGATGTACACTGATGAGACTGCACTGATGGGCACCGATAAGGTGGCAAGGGTGGGCACTGAGAGGTGGCATTGCTATTTGGCACTGCTAGGTGGCAATGATAGTTGGCAGTGATGGGCACTGATAGGTGCCACTGATTGGCACCAGTGGTGGGCATTGATAGGTGGCACTGGCAGGGGCTACTAATTGTCACAGATGATGCAGAATTGCCTCTTCCTCTTCGGGCCCCATGTCCCTTGCACATAAGCCGGTGATTTCCTTTTTTTTATGCTCACGCTGTCAGCACAAGGAGAAAACAAAAACCATTACGCAGCTTTTGTTTACATCACGTGATCAGCTGTCATTTGCTGACAGCTGATCACATGGTAAAGGGCAGGGATCGGCCCCTTACTCGGATCTGTCATCACCCGAGTCACAGTGACTCTGTGACCACAGCGCGCGCAAAGGGGAGGACGTTTATTGACGGACTCCCGGCAATTGAGGACCATGCTGTGGCCGTCGATCAGTTATAGCGCTGATCTCAAGTGATTAAAGAGGGTCTAAATGGGCCATTGACATGCATCACAATTCAACTTAGGAATGAGTGTTTGAAAAGTTAAACTAAATAATTTGGCCACTTTATCCTTCCAAATAATTCACTTCCTGTCACATAGCCACACAGGAAGTGAGGGAAAATCCCTAACAATGTCTTTCCTTGGGGACACACAGGTCAGTCTAAATACTTTCCCCATTATGCACATTGCGGGGTACACCACAAATTATTATTAGGTAGTTTGGACTGTGGGGTTTATTTACTAAAGGCAAATCTACTTTGCACTACAGGTGCACTTACTGTATATCTGAGGGGGACATGCAAGCCAAAAAAAAACATCTTCGCTTTTACATGATTGTAACATCCAATCACCAGTACTTTCCCTCAGATTTTCAGCAGCTACACTTTTACTGCAGAGTGGATTTGTCTTTACTAAACCCCAAACTACCCAATGATTTGGGGTGTACACAACAAAGTGCTAGAGTGCAATTTGCTTAATGGGGACTAGTGATGAGCCGAACACCCCCGGGTTCGGTTCGCACCAGAACCCGCGAACGGACCTAAAGTTCGCACGAACATTAGAACCCTATTAAATACAATGGATGCGAACGTTCGGATTCTAAAGTGCTAATTATAACGACTATTATCCATGTTATTGTCCGAAACAGAGTTTGGGAACCCGGCTTCTGCACCAGGGGACATGTATCAATGCAAAAAGAAGTTTTAAAAACGGACGTTTTCCGAGAGCAGTCATTTTAATGATGCATAAAGTGAAAAAAAAAAAAGTCAAATATTCCTTTAAATATTGTACCTGGGGGGTGTCTAAAGTATGCCTGTGAAGTGCCACGTGTTTCCCGTGTTTAGAACTGTCCCTGCACAAAATAACATTTCTAAAGGGAAAAAAGTCATTTAAAACTGCTTGCGGCTTTAATGCAATGTCTGGTCCCGGTAATATGGATGAAAATCTTTAGGAAAAATGGCATAGCTACCCCATCAACCCCCCCCCCCCACCCCAGCCCATTACCAGCCCCTTTGGGTCTTGTATGGATATTAAGGGGAACCCCGCACACAAAATAAAAAAGGACCTATATACTCTGAACAGCCGTATACAGGCGGTGCATACAAGACAGGGACTGAAGGTTTGTTCTTATGTAGAATCTGTTTATAATTTTGAACAGCTGCATTGTTTAAGTGGAGCTCCATGGCAAATTCCTTTTTTTTAGCTTTTTGTAAAACATAGGGAACGGTTATCACCCCTGTCACATTTTTTTTGCTGTCTGTGCCCCTGTTCAGAACATTTCACCTCACTTTGCGTCCCAATGACAACTGTTTTTGAAATGTGGTGTTTTTATTGAAACAAGGATTGGTGATAAAGCATCAGTAGAGAGGAGACACCTTTCTCCCATATTAATTCTTAAAGGAGAGAATTTTCCTTCCAAGGGGTAGATTTCCTCTCACTTCCTGTTGTCTTCTTCCGTTTGCAAGTAGTAGTAGTTTGTAAGTTGGATGTTTGTAAGTTGGATGTTGAAAGTAGGGACCTTCCGTATATACTCTGCAGAAATTGGCCCCTTAGGTGTTGGTGTTGGCACAACACTGAAAGCACTCAGTTATTATTGGTGGGTGCTGGAACGCCCTGCTGTCAAGTATAATATCAGGAATTGTAATAACATATAATTGTTGATCAGTGGTAGTAAAAATTGGGCCTTTGATGGTGGTGCTGGTGCCACAACACTGTAAGGCCTGACAGTTACTCTTGGTGGGCGCAGCAATGGTCCCTGCTGTGAATTATTAGATCAATAATTATAATTGCATGCCCCTGTTGAACAGGGGCTGAAAAATTGGGCCTTTGGTGGTGGTGGTGCTGGTGATGGTGGTGCTGGTGCCAATACACTGTAAGGCCTGACAGTTACTCTTGGTGGGCGCAGCAATGGTCCCTGCTGTGAATTATTAGATCAATAATTATAATTGCATGCCCCTGTTGAACAGGGGCTGAAAAATTGGGCCTTTGGTGGTGGTGGTGATGGTGGTGCTGGTGCCACAACACTGTAAGGCCTGACAGTTACTCTTGGTGGGCGCAGCAATGGTCCCTGCTGTGAATTATTAGATCAATAATTATAATTGCATGCCCCTGTTGAACAGGGGCTGAAAAATTGGGCCTTTGGTGGTGGTGGTGGTGGTGATGGTGGTGCTGGTGCCACAACACTGTAAGGCCTGACAGTTACTCTTGGTGGGCGCAGCAATGGTCCCTGCTGTGAATTATTAGATCAATAATTATAATTGCATGCCCCTGTTGAACAGGGGCTGAAAAATTGGGCCTTTGGTGGTGGTGGTGGTGGTGGTGGTGGTGATGGTGGTGATGGTGGTGCTGGTGCCACAACACTGTAAGGCCTGACAGTTACTCTTGGTGGGCGCAGCAATGGTCCCTGCTGTGAATTATTAGATCAATAATTATAATTGCATGCCCCTGTTGAACAGGGGCTGAAAAATTGGGCCTTAGGCACTGGTGGCACAACACTGCAACCCCTCACAGATACTGTACTTGGAGCACAGCAATGAGGCCTGTTGCAAAGTATTGCATCAAAAATTTTAATTACACGCCCCTGTTAAACAGGGGCTGAAAAATTGGGCCTTAGCCACTGGTGGCGTCACCCATAAACCAAAATGATCTTCCAAGCTATCATCGTTAATCGTATCATTGAGGAGGAGGAGGAGGATAGCCAGTCAACATAACAGCACAGGCACTCAGCATCAGCATCAGTCTTGAAGGGATGTGACATTTTAAAATCAATTAGTCTGTTATATCAGCATCTGGTGTGTGGTAGCTGGTGGTGATCTAAGACTGGTTCATCTTGATGAAAGTCAGTCGATCAACCGAGTCGGTGGACAGGCGCACCCTGTGATCCGTGACAAATCCTCCAGCAGCACTGAATGTGCGTTCTGAAAGAACGCTGGATGCAGGACAGGCCAGTAGCTCAATTGCATACTGTGCAAGCTCTGGCCAGTGATCCATCCTCAAGACCCAGTAAGCCAGAGGATTTTCGGTGGGGAAGGTGTCCAAGTCTGACCTTGCCCCTAGGTATTCCTGGACCATGTATATCAGACGCTGGCGATGGTTGCTGGAACCGATCATACTTTGGGGCTGCGGACTA
Source organism: Rana muscosa (assembly GCA_029206835.1). Lineage (NCBI taxonomy): Eukaryota > Metazoa > Chordata > Amphibia > Anura > Ranidae > Rana > Rana muscosa. The sequence continues at coordinate 387,359,172 of CM055120.1, forward strand.
AAGAATTGTCTGAACGCATCGGTCAGACGGCCACCTTCCCCACCGCTCCTTCTTTGACTGCCCGAAGCCTCAGCAACTCGTTGTCCAGGACCAGGAGTTTGTAACCTCACAGTCTCTGGGAACGCGTTGCACAGACCTTTCTGCAAGGCCTCCCGGAGTTGTCTCATCCTCTGCTCCCTCTGCGACGGTACGATAAGGTCCGCAACCTTACCCTTGTACCGTGGATCAAGGAGAGTGGCCAGCCAGTAATGGTCCCTCTCCTTGATCCGAAGAATACGAGGATCCTTCCGCAGACTTTGCAGGATCAGGGAGGCCATGCAGCGTAGGTTAGCTGAGGCATTCAGTCCGGAGTCCTCTGGGTCACTAAGGACGACATGATCCGCAGCCACCTCCTCCCAGCCACGTACAAGTCCACTGGTTTCTTGGGACTGTAAATCATCCCTAAAAGACTGCTGCTGATGATGCTGAGTGCCAGCCTCCACCTCCATGCTGACACAATCCTCCTCCTCCTCCTCCTCTTCCTGTGCGATGGGTGGGACAGAAGGAACACTGTCTGGGTAAAGGGGGCCTTGAGAGGCAAGGAAGTCCTCCTCTTCCTGCCTCTGTTCTGCCTCAAGTGCCCTGTCCATTATTCCACGCAGCGTGTGCTCCAACAGGTGGACAAGAGGTACAGTGTCACTGATGCATGCACTGTCACTGCTCACCATCCTCGTGGCCTCCTCAAATGGTGCCAGGACAGTGCATGCATCCCTGATCATGCCCCACTGGCGTGGTGAAAAAAACCCGAGCTCCCCTGACCCTGTCCTGGTGCCGTAGTCGCACAGGTACTCATTGATGGCCCTCTGCTGCGTGTGCAGCCGCTGCAGCATGGCCAACGTTGAGTTCCACCTGGTGGGCATGTCACATATAAGGCGGTTCTTGGGCAGGTTCAACTCCTTTTGAAGCTCAGCCAGGCGAGCACTGGCATTATAAGATCTGCGGAAATGCACACAGACTTTCCTGGCCTGCCTCAGGACATCCTGTAAGCCCGGGTACCTGCCCAAGAACCGCTGCACCACCAGGTTAAGGACGTGAGCCATACAGGGCACATGGGTCAGTTGTCCCTGTCGGAGGGCGGAGAGGAGGTTGGTGCCATTGTCGCAAACCACCATTCCTGGCTTAAGCTGGCGTGGCGTCAACCACCTCTCGGCCTGCCCCTGCAGAGCAGACAGGACCTCTGCCCCAGTGTGGCTCCTGTCCCCCAAACACACCAGCGCAAGCACGGCATGGCATCTTTTTGCCTGCGTACTTGCGTAGCCCCTTGAACGCCTACGGAGCACCGCTGGTTCCGAGGACAAACCACAGGAAGAGGCCATGGAGGAAGAAGAAGAGGAGGGGGTGGAGGAGAGAGGTGTGTCACAACCAGTAGTAGCATTTTGGAGGCGTGGCGGTGGAACAACCTCCAACACTACTGCACCTTGTCCTGCATCCTTCCCAGCTGCCAAAAGAGTGACCCAATGGGCCGTGAAAGAAAGGTAACGTCCCTGTCCATGCCTGCTGGACCATGAGTCAGCGGTAATATGCACCTTACCGCTGACCGCCTTGTCCAGCGAGGCCAAGACATTGCCTTCCACATGCCTGTAGAGAGCCGGAATAGCCTTCTGTGCGAAAAAGTGGCGTTTGGGAACCTGCCACTGAGGAACCGCACATTGCACAAACTCACGGAAGGGGGCCGAGTCTACCAACTGAAAAGGCAGCAGTTGAAGCGCTAGCAATTTAGCCAAGCTAGCATTCAACCGCTGGGCATGTGGATGGCTGGGAGTGAACTTCTTTCGACGGTCCAGCAGCTGGGGCAGGGAAATTTGCCTGCTAGAATCGGACGTCGGTGTACTGCTAGCAGAGTGCCCGCAAGTACTTGGCTGTGACACACCTAATTCTACACCTTCATTCCTCTCAGAGCAGGTTTCAGAGAGGACTGAAGGTATTCTGGGGTTGGAGATCCCAGCTGATGCGGTGCAAGAAGAGGTCAGCTTTGTTCTTTGGTGTGGGTCTTTAAAGTAGGCTTGCCAACGAGCTGCATGGCAGGTCAACATATGTCTGATCAAGCATGTGGTGCCCAAGCGGCTGATGTTTTGGCCACGCGATATACGCTTGAGACATGTGTTGCAAACAGCAGCTGTGCGATCTGATGCACTCGCCTCAAAAAAGGCCCACACCAAAGAACTTTTTGAATGACGGGCAGAGGCAGCGCCCTGCACAGGCGGAGCTCTGCGGTGTGATTCCATCGGTGTGCTGCCCATACGCTGGCCACTCAAGGGCATCCTGCCTCGTTGGAGATGTGCCTCCTCCTCATCCTCCTCCTCCTCCTCCTCCTCTCTCCTATTAGGCACCCACGTGGAGTCAGTGACCTCATCATCCCCTCCCTCCTCATCACTGGAGCCAATCTGGCAGTATGCTGCAGCTGCTGGAGCATGACTGCCAGATTGGTGTCCTTCTTGAGCATCCCCTCTCTCTGCTCTCACGCTGCTGCCTTCCTCTAGCTGGGTATCATCATCAGATCCTTCCAAACGCTGGGCATCCTCCTGGAGCATGTACCCAACACTGTGCTCAAACAGTTCAGGGGACTCCTCAGGAGGAGGGCATGGTGGGTCTAGGGAAGGATTGACTAATGAAGATAATGATACCAGAGAAGAGGACGCTTTGGCAGCTGCTTTGCCAGTACCCTGAGCCTGGGTGAGAGAGGATGAGGAGGATGAGGTGGGCTTGGTCATCTACTCTACCAAGTCTTCGGCATGATGTGGCTCAACATGTCCAGCTGCCGAAAACAAGGACAAGCGTGTCCCATGGCCATGTGCTGATGACAATGCACCGTGTACACGACCAGCACTGTTGCCCCCAGACACAGAGCCTGCTTGCCCTCTTTTTTTGCCTCCTGACTGTCTGCCTCTCCTTGGTTGCCTTCCAGACATTTTAATGGATGATCTGCAGGGAGATGGGAAAAACAGCAATAAGGGCTACCTTCAGGTGTATATTGTGCAGGAGGCTTAGCAACAATGACACTGACACTGTCCCCTGCCTATCCTTCTCTGTCCCTAAACACAAGGATTGAAAATATGGTTCAGCAAAAAAGTTTTAGAACAGAATAGCACACTGACACTTTCCCTCACTGTCCTACTCTGTCCCTCCCTACAAACAAGATTTAGCACAGAATAGCACACTGATAATTTCTACGAGTGTCCTTCTCTGTCCCTAAACTCAAGGATTGAAAATATGGAACAGCAAAATTGGTTTAGAACAGAATAGCACACTGTCAGTTTCACTCACTGTACCTCTCTGTCCCTCAACTCAAGGATTGAAAATATGGAACAGCAAAATTGGTTTAGAACAGAATAGCACACTGTCAGTTTCACTCACTGTACCTCTCTGTCCCTCAACTCAAGGATTGAAAATATGGAACAGCAAAATTGGTTTAGAACAGAATAGCACACTGTCAGTTTCACTCACTGTACCTCTCTGTCCCTCAACTCAAGGATTGAAAATATGGAACAGCAAAATTGGTTTAGAACAGAATAGCACACTGTCAGTTTCACTCACTGTACCTCTCTGTCCCTCAACTCAAGGAATGAAAATATGGAACAGCAAAATTGGTTTAGAACAGAATAGCACACTGTCAGTTTCACTCACTGTACCTCTCTGTCCCTCAACTCAAGGATTGAAAATATGGAACAGCAAAATTGGTTTAGAACAGAATAGCAGACTGTCAGTTTCACTCACTGTACCTCTCTGTCCCTCAACTCAAGGATTGAAAATATGGAACAGCAAAATTGGTTTAGAACAGAATAGCACCAGTGATGTCGCGAACATAAAATTTTCCGTTCGCGAACGGCGAACGCGAACTGCCGCAAATGTTCGCGAACGGGCGAACCCGGCGAACCGCCATAGACTTCAATAGGCAGGCAAATTTTAAAACCCACAGGGACTCTTTCTGGCCACAATAGTGATGGAAAAGTTGTTTCAAGGGGACTAACACCTGGACTGTGGCATGCCAGAGGGGGATCCATGGCAAAACTCCCATGGAAAATTACGTAGTTGACGCAGAGTCGGGTTTTAATCCATAAAGGGCATAAATCACCTAACATTCCTAATGTGTTTGGAATAACGTGCTTTAAAACATCAGGTATGATGTTGTATCGATCAGGTAGTGTAAGGGTTACGCCCGCTTCACAGTGACAGACCAAACTCGGACAGACCAAACTCCCCGTTTAACGCACCGCAAACAACTGCAAACAGTCCATTTGCACAACCGCAAGGCTTTAATGATCACCTTAGATGATCACAAAGAAAATGTATGTTTTTTCTATGCAAAATTATCAAGCCGATCGCTTTTGGTCTGTTCACAATGAAGCAACGACCTTACCATCTGGGGTGTGCCAACAACGCCATTGCCAACACACTCATAGAGGTGGTCGCTTCATTGTGATACGCAAGCCCCTTCACCACAACAAGGTAACGATCACGAAGGGGAATTGACACAGGTATGTGTTTTTTTGTTTGTTTTTTTTGCAGCCACAGTGCAGCACCAGAGGCCAGAAAAATTAGGCATGTACACATGCCTGTAAAATTAGGTATTGTTGCAGCCGCTGCTGTAGCAGCGGCCAGAAAAAATTATGTTTTTCAGGCAGAAAGTGCCCTAAAACATTGCGGCTTGTGGACCATTTTTAGCCCAAGGCAGCTCATCTCATCAGGCCTTTTTTAGTCAAATGTATCGCCCACTGTCAGTCCCTTCGGGATCCATGCCTCATTCATCTTAATAAAGGTGAGGTAATCTAGACTTTTTTGACCTAGGCGACTTCTCTTCTCAGTGACAATACCTCCTGCTGCACTGAAGGTCCTTTCTGAAAGGACACTTGAAGCGGGGCAGGCCAGAAGTTCTATCGCAAATTGGGATAGCTCAGGCCACAGGTCAAGCCTGCACACCCAGTAGTCAAGGGGTTCATCGCTCCTCAGAGTGTCGATATCTGCAGTTAAGGCGAGGTAGTCTGCTACCTGTCGGTCGAGTCGTTCTCTGAGGGTGGACCCCGAAGGGCTGTGGCGATGCGTAGGACTTAAAAAGCTCCGCATGTCCTCCATCAACAATACGTCTGTAAAGCGTCCTGTCCTTGCCGGCATGGTCGTGGTAGGAGGAGGATTACTTTCACCTCTTCCCCTGTTAGATTCCCGTTGTGCTGTGACATCACCCTTATACGCTGTGTAAAGCATACTTTTTAATTTATTTTGGAACTGCTGCATCCTTTCCGACTTCCTGTAATTCGGTAACATTTCTGGCACTTTCTGCTTATACCGGGGGTCTAGTAGCGTGGCCACCCAATACAGGTCGTTCTCCTTCAGCCTTTTTATACGAGGGTCCCTCAACAGGCACGACAGCATGAAAGACCCCATTTGCACAAGGTTGGATGCCGAGCTACTCATGTCCTGTTCCTCGTCCTCACTGATCTCACTGAAGGTCTGTTCTTCCCCCCAGCCACGTACAACACCACGGGTACCAGATAGGTGACAACGAGCACCCTGGGATGCCTGCTGTGGTTGGTCTTCCTCCTCCTCCTCAAAGCCACATTCCTCCTCTGACTCCTCTTCCTCAGACTCCTCTTCCAGCGTTGCCGCAGGTCCAGCAAGCGATGCTGATAAGGCTGTTTCTGGTGGTGGTGATGGTGACCACAACTCTTCCTCTTCCTCTTCACGCTCATCTACGGCCTGATCCAGCACTCTTCGCAGGGCACGCTCCAGGAAGAAAACAAATGGGATGATGTCGCTGATGGTGCCTTCAGTGCGACTGACTAGGTTTGTCACCTCCTCAAAAGGACGCATGAGCCTACAGGCATTGCGCATGAGCGTCCAGTAACGTGGCAAAAAAATTCCCAGCTGCGCAGAGGCTGTCCTAGCACCCCGGTCATACAAATACTCGTTGACGGCTTTTTCTTGTTGGAGCAGGCGGTCGAACATTAGGAGTGTTGAATTCCAACGTGTCGGGCTGTCGCAAATCAAGCGCCTCACTGGCATGTTGTTTCGCCGCTGGATATCTGAAAAGTGCGCCATGGCTGTGTAGGAACGCCTGAAATGGCCACACACCTTCCTGGCCTGCTTGAGGACATCCTGTAAGTCTGGGTAATTATGCACAAAGCGTTGTACAATCAGATTTAACACATGTGCCATGCAATGTGTCAACTTGCCCAAATTCAATGCCGCCAACAAATTGCTTCCGTTGTCACACACCACTTTGCCGATCTCCAGTTGGTGCGGAGTCAGCCACTGATCCACCTGTGCGTTCAGGGCGGACAGGAGTGCTGGTCCGGTGTGACTCTCTGCTTTCAGGCAAGTCAACCCCAAGACAGCGTGACACTGTCGTATCCGGGATGTGGAATAGCCCCTGGGGAGCTGGGGGGGTGCTGTTGATGTGGAGCAAGACGCAGCAGCAGAAGAGGACTCAGCCGAGGAGGTTATCGAAGAGGATGGAGTAGGAGGAGTAGAGGAGGTGACAGCAGGCCTGCCTGCAAGTCGTGGTGGTGTCACCACCAACTCCTCTGCAGAGCCACGCATTACATGCTTGGCAGCCGTCAGCAGGTTTACCCAATGAGCAGTGTAGGTGATATACCTGCCCTGACCGTGCTTTGCAGACCAGGTATCAGTGGTCAGATGGACCCTTGCCCCAACACTGTGTGCCAGACATGCCATGACTTCCTTTTGCACAATAGAGTACAGGTTGGGGATTGCCTTTTGTGAAAAGAAATTTCGGCCGGGTACCTTCCACTGCGGTGTCCCAATAGCTACAAATTTTTTGAAGGCCTCAGACTCCACCAGCTTGTATGGTAAAAGCTGGCGGGCTAAGAGTTCCGACAAGCCAGCTGTCAGATGCCGGGCAAGGGGGTGACTCTGTGACATTGGCTTCTTACGCTCAAACATGTCCTTGACAGACACCTGACTGTGGGCAGATGAGCAGGAACTGCTCAAGGCGAGAGACGTAGTGTCAGATGGTTGAGAGGGGGCAAGGAGGACAGCAGTGGTTGACGTGGCTGAAGATGCTGGACCAGGAGGAGGATGGTGGCTTTGAGCTTGTGTGCTGCTTGTACTCGTCATCATGTGTTGATCCCATAGGCGTTTGTGATGTGAGATCATGTGCCTTCGCAAAGCAGTTGTACCTAGGTGGGTGTTGGATTTCCCACGACTCAGTTTCTTTTGGCACAGGTTGCAAATGGCATCGCTGTTATCAGAGGCAGACACACAAAAAAAATGCCACACTGCTGAGCTTTGCAATGGCGGCATTCTGGTGGTGGCAACAGCATGCGTTGATTGGCGTGCTGTCTGGCTGACCCCGGGTGCCGATACATGCTGTCTGACTGTGCCACTAGCTCCTTGCGACGACCTACCCCTCCTTCCAACTCGTCTCCTCCTCCTCTCTGTCTCCCCATCTGAACTTTCCCCCTGTTCTTCTTCTCTTCGAGCGGGCACCCACGTGACATCCACATCGTCATCATCAACCGCTTCACTTGTATCTGACAACTCAGCAAAGGAAGCAGCAGCGGGTACAACATCATCATCATCACACCGTACATCCATGTGTGTAATGCTGCCTGACTGAGACATATCCCTTTTATCTACATCCTCTGGCAATAATGTTTGCGCATCACTCATTTCTTCCAACTCATGTGTAAATAACTCCTCTGACAGATCAAGTGAAGCAACTGTGGTGCTAGTGTTGGTGGTGGCGGCAGGCGGGCGAGTGGTAACTTGAGAGGTGCCCAAAGCTGAGCTGGAGAAGGATGGTGCGTCAAGGTTCCGAGCGGAAGCTGTAGAAGATTGGCTGTCCTGTGTTAGCCAGTCAACTATGTCCTCAGAACTTTTCGAGTTCAGGGTACGTGGCCCCTGAACACTGGGCATTATTCTAGGGCCAAAGGGAATCACAGCACCACGACCACGACAGCACCTGCGGGTTGGCCTGCCTCTGCCTGTCATTTTTTTTAGATTAGTTTAGTTGTACTATGCGTGCAAGCTACTGTGACACCAGATATGAGTGGCACTGTGCACTGGCAGAAGTTGGCACAGTAGACACTGTAGGTCTGACACACACGCTGGCAGGCAACTGACTGCTCATCTACTGCAGTCAAAACTGTTGTGGTTTTTTTTATGTAAGCTACTGTGCCGGGGAAAAAAAACAAGCAGACTGGTGTTTTACCAGCCCTAAAAATAGGATTTTTTACTCACCGTAAAATCCTTTTCTCTGAGTCCATGGACCGACACAGCTTCTCTATTGACAAAGTGGGTATTATCCGTTAATTAGGAGTGACTAGGCAGAAAAACTTGTAAAAAGTGTTGCATCACACCTTCTACAGTACCGCCCAGGGGGCGGACCCTCTGGGTATACCCTCTCAGTCTGCACATCGCAGATCAGTTCGTCAAAAAGCAGTACAAACTTAAAAGGAGGGGTGGGTGCTGTGTCGGTCCATGGACTCAGAGAAAAGGATTTTACGGTGAGTAAAAAATCCTATTTACTCTTTCGTCCATGGACCGACACAGCTTCTCTATTGACAAAGTGGGACGTCCCAAAGCAGTGTCAGAGAAAAAACGAGGGGTGGTAACAGCATAAAAACAAACTTCACCCCAAAACACAAAACAGCACTCCTCCAACGGAGGAGTTGCAACTCTAAACAGCCGCCTGCAAAACCTTGCGGCCGAAAGAGGCATCCGAAGATGCACCTACATCAACTTTGTAGAATTTTGTGAAAGTGTGAGCGGACGACCAAGTCGCCGCTTTACATAGTTGGGAAACAGACGCTTGATGTCGGAAAGCCCAAGAGGCACCTATTGCCCTGGTCGAATGCGCCGTGACAGGAAAGGGGGGCGCCTGACCCTTTAAGGCGTAAGCCTGGATTACTATCTGTCGGATCCACCTAGAGATGGTGGCCGATGAGACTGCTTGGCCCTTCTTGGGACCAGCCACCGAAACAAACAGTGAGTCTGACTTCCGGAACAGGGAAGTAGCAGATATGTATACTCTCAAAGCTCGGACAACGTCCAAGGAATGCAACGCCGACTCCTTAGGATTCGACGGCTGAGGACACAAGGATGGAAGTACAATGTCTTCGTTGAGATGAAAAGCCGAAACGACCTTCGGAAGAAAGGAAGGCTGCGGCCGCAGCACCACCTTATCCTTGTGGAAAATCAAATAGGGAGCCTTGCAGGACAAGGCTGCCAGCTCAGAGACTCGTCTAACTGACGTAACAGCCACCAAAAAGACCACCTTCTGAGAAAGTGTCAACAGGGGAATATCTCTAATATTCTCAAACGGTGCCTTCTGAAGCACCGAGAGGACCAGGTTCAAGTCCCACGGAGGTAACGGGGGGCGGACCGGAGGGGCCACATGTCGAACCCCCTGCACAAATGTACTCACGAGAGAGTGAGTCGCCAGGGGTCGCTGAAAAAAGACAGCCAGGGCAGATATCTGTCCCTTAATCGTACTTAGGGCAAGCCTTTGGTCTACCCCATGCTGTAAAAACAGCAGGATTCTGGAAACCAAATAGGTACGCGGATGCCATTTCATTTCCTCACACCTGGAGATGTAGGCCCTCCAAGTGCGGTGATAGACCTTCCTAGAGGACGGTTTCCGAGCACTTCTCATAGTAGAAATTACTGAGTCTGACAGGCCCCGGTCTCTCAGTACCTGGTTCTCAACAGCCATGCCGTTAAAGCCAATGACTGTAAAGCAGGATGGAATATGGGACCTTGCGACAGCAGGTCCTTCCGTAGTGGTAGGCGCCAGGGGACGTCTGCTACCAGACGTACTAGATCGGCGTACCAAGGACGCTGAGGCCAATCTGGAGCGATTAGGATCATTGGAATTCCCTCTGCCTCCACTCTGCGGAGCAGAAGAGGAAGAAGCCTTAAGGGAGGGAAGGCATAGATTAGCCGATACTGGCCCCACGATGCTACCAACGCGTCCGTTGCGTCTGCCCATGGGTCTCTTGACCGGGCCACAAACCTCAATACCTTCCGATTGAGTCGGGAAGCCAGAAGATCTACGTCTGGTGTGCCCCATCTTTGGCAGAGGAGTTGGAACACCTCCGGGTGTAAGGACCATTCTCCCTGGTCCAGCATCTGGCGGCTCAGGTAGTCCGCCTGCCAGTTTTCCACACCCGGAATGTACACGGCCGACAGTGCCGGTACGCTCCTCTCTGCCCACTTCAGGATGCGAGCGATCTCCGATGCTGCAGCTGAGCTTCTTGTTCCTCCTTGATGATTGACATATGCCACTGCTGTGGCGTTGTCTGACTGGATCCTGACTGGACGCCCTTGCAGTCTCTGAGACCATTTGAAGAGGCACAGCTTGATCGCCCGGATCTCCAGGACATTGATCGGCAGGAGGGCTTCCTCTGGGGTCCAGCGACCTTGCGCCGACTGGACACCCCAGACTCCCCCCCAACCTGTAAGGCTGGCGTCCGTCGTGATCACTATCCAGTAAACCGGAAGAAATGACTTCCCGGCCATTAGAGCCGGTGCTGTCAGCCACCATACCAGGGATCTCCTGACTAGGTGGCTCACTCGGATTTGATAATCCAGAGATGAAGGGCATCTGTTCCATCTGGACAGAACTTCCCTCTGTAACACTCGAGTGTGGTATTGAGCATATGGGACCGCCTCGAAGGAGGCTACCATGAGGCCCAACACTCGCATGCAAAAACGGAGTGACGACCAATTCCTGGAAGTCAGCTGCCGTACTGCAGCCCGGAGGGTCTGCAACTTCTCCACAGGGAGGAATACCTTTGCCTCTGAGGAATCCAGAATCAACCCCAGGTACACTAGGCGTTGAGTGGGCACCAATACTGACTTTTGCGTGTTTAGTATCCAACCACAGTCTCGAAGAGTCTGACAGGTAATGGACACGCTTACCTCTAATTCTGAGCTTGAAGGGCCCTTCAGCAGAAGGTCGTCCAAGTAACCTGTGATAGCGATACCCCGCTGTCTTAGAAGTGCCAGAATCGGAGCGAGCACCTTGGTGAACGTCCTGGGTGCTGAGGCAAGGCCAAACGGGAGGGCCACAAACTGGTAGTGGTTCTTCCCGATAGCAAATCGCAGAAACCTCTGGTGTCTGGAGTATATGGGGACATGCAGGTATGCGTCCTTGATGTCCAAGGAGGCCAGAAAGTCCCCCGGATGGAGAGCCGTGACTACGGATCGAACCGACTCCATCCGAAATCTTTGTACCTTCACAAAGCAATTGAGGGCTCTGAGATCCAAGATTGGACAAACCCCCTCCTTCTTTGGCACAATGAACAGATTTGAGTAAAAACCCTGACCCCGTTCCTGTTCTGGAACTGGAATAACTACCCCGCGCTCCAGTAGACCCTGGACCGCCCCATACAGGGCCTCCCGACGGGTCGGTAGTAGCTGGAGATTGGAGGTGATGAATCTGTCTGGTGGACAAGAGAGAAATTCTATCTTGTAGCCTGAGGAGATTACTTCGCAAACCCACCTGTCGGAGACTAGAGCAGTCCACTGAGTCGCGAATTTGCGAAGACGTCCCCCCACCCGAGAGCTGGGTGGGGGCGGACCTTCATGTGGACGCAGATTTGTCCACAGGCTTGTTGGGTCTGCGGGACCAAGGACGCTTTTGTCCTTGGGCAGGCGCTTTATCGGCCTGGGGTCTTTTCCCTGTCGCCTTAAGAGGGCGAAAAAAACGCTTACGTGCAGTAAAGGAGGGCCCTTGCCCTTGGCGTGGTCCCCTACCCTTGCTAGTTTGGGGAAGCAAAGTGCTTTTACCTCCTGTAGCATCCTTGATGATGTCATCCAGAGAAGCCCCAAAAAGTCTGTCGCCCTTAAAAGGCAGATCCAATAGGGCTTTCTTGGAAGTCTGGTCCGCAGACCAGCCCTTTAGCCAGATCAGGCGGCGTATTGCTACTGCATAAACCGAAGCTCTTGACAGCAGGGGAATAGTATCCATGTCTGACTCGCAGACAAACTTAAGGCCCTGGACCAACTGGTCGGCCAAAGTTATCTCATTAGGAGGAGCATCTCGCTCCTTTAACCCCTGGAGTAGCAATTTTGCCCATTCAGTAAGTGTCTGAGACACTAGGGCCCCCGCCAATGCCGGGCGTACTGCTGAGCCTACCACTGAGTATAGGTAGCGAGCGAGTGCTTCAGCCTTCTTATCCACAGGGTCCTTGAAAACAGGAGCCCCTTCTACTGGAATAGTGGTGGCTCTATTAAGTCTGGACACCGAAGGGTCCACTATAGGGGGAGAGGTCCATATCTTCAGAAAACTCTCCTCAAAGGGGTACCGTACTGCAAACCTCTTTGGGGCTGTAAAGACCCTCAGTGGGTTCTCCCATTCCTTGTATAAGAGTTTGTCAAAATAAGACACACAAGGGAACACCTTAGCAGTGCGGGCAGGTTTACGAAACCCAAAGGGGACTGGAGTATCTGCTACTTCTTCAGTCCTTTCCAACTTTAGCGTATCCCGCACTGCAGTAATAAGGTCAGATACCAAAGCCGTCTCGCGTACTGACCTGGACTTGGAGTCCTCCTCACTGTCCGATCGGTCACGGTCTGCAGTCTCTGATGCATCAGAATCTGGGCCATGAGCCGTAGCTGGACCTGGTTCTGCATCAGAAATATCCCCAGAAGATTGCAGGGGACGGGGGCGTTTATTACCCCCTGTATTCCCGTGTGCTGCTTCCACCCTGGCAGCAAACGCCTCTAGGATTGCCGACATAGCGTCCATAGACACCTCAGGGACACCAGCTGCTAAATCTGGTGTTTCAGGGGAGAAGACATCTGGCTCAGATGCCATGCTGACCACACGCTGACACTCACAGGGCTCCAGGCAAGATATCAATAGGCCACCCTCCTGCGCTGCAGAGATGCTGGGTCACCCAGAGGACTCACCACCCTGGATAGGTACTGCTATGCTGCGCCTATGATGCTGTCCCCTTGCTGCTGTGTCAGTCTGCTTCTTTTATCAGCACTTCCTGTGTGAATTTTCGCGCCAGTGTAATGCACCCTAGAGGCCGGAGGCTCTCGCAAAATGGTTGCCAAAACCGTCTGTATGGAAGATAATGTGGGCTCTAAGAAAATGGCCGCCGACAGAAGATAGAGGTCAGGCAGCCATAGCCCACAAAAAAGATGGCCGCCGAACGGCAATATCTGCATACAGGGTGGACAAACATGGCCGCCGATCACTTGATAGGGGCCAGTGGGTGTGGCCGAACTACAGGAAGATGGCCGCCAGGCAGTTACAAGAGGCCAAACTTGGCATGGACCACCTCAAAATGGCCGCCGACAGCACGGAGACACAGAAACACAGGTAAGCAAAAATGACATTTCTTTTAAATGTTAGTTACAGCCAGCCCCGCTCCAGTGGGACCCCCTAGGTGACCCCCAGCACCCAGCAACCTTTAGCTAGAAGCCCAGGGAGGAGGGAAAGGCAGGGAGAGAGGGAAGAAAGGGGCCACAACCACTTACTTGATCTCTCCAGGAATGTCCAGCTAAATCACCCAGCCGAGGCAGGGGAGTTTTACTTACCTATCCTGCATGTATTCTGCTGGAAGACATTCCAAACAGATCATCGTCCGCGCACGGAAGGTGACTGTTGGCCAGGCATGCTGTGATTGGACCCAGAAGGGACGATCATATGTATGCCCTGGAGCATGACGCTCACCGGACAGGCTGCTGCGACTCGGCCGTAAGGTCAGCCGAAGCTGAGCGGTCCGATGCAAGCCTTGGAGCGTAAGCTCACCGGCCAGGCTGCTGCGACTCGGCCGTAAGGTCAGCCGAAGCTGAGCGGTCCGATGCAGGCCCTGGAGCGTAGGCTCACCGGCCACCCGTGGAGCGACGGGCATGTCGTGGAAAACCCAGCGCGTAGCTAGGGTCGGCACACGCTCGATGGCCGAAACTGGGGAGACTACAAGGATCGAGGATCCAGCCTGTCACCCAGTCGGCAGTTGATCGAAGATCGCAGGAAACAACAAATGTAGCAAAAAAATAAAAAATATATATATCTTTTTTCCCCGGACCAATGAGCCCGAAGGGAGCCATGTCCTACTCCTTGCTAGACAGAAAAAAACTGATCTGCGATGTGCAGACTGAGAGGGTATACCCAGAGGGTCCGCCCCCTGGGCGGTACTGTAGAAGGTGTGATGCAACACTTTTTACAAGTTTTTCTGCCTAGTCACTCCTAATTAACGGATAATACCCACTTTGTCAATAGAGAAGCTGTGTCGGTCCATGGACGAAAGAGTAAAGGGCTTTTTGGGGTGCTGTCAGGACGCTGTGCTTACAGCAGAGATCAGATGAGTCTTTCAGGAGTGGAGTGAACACTGAATACACTGGCCTAGCCTAGCTTTCCCTATAAAATCAGCAGCAGCTAAACTGTCCCTCCTCTGGCTAACACTGCAGCTTAAGTACAGACTGAATCTAAAATAGATGCTGTCCAGGAAAAAAAAAAGCAGACTGGTGTTTTACCAGCCCTAAAAAAGGGCTTTTTGGGGTGCTGTCAGGACGCTGTGCTTACAGCAGAGATCAGATGAGTCTTTCAGGAGTGGAGTGAACACTGAATACACTGGCCTAGCCTAGCTTTCCCTATAAAATCAGCAGCAGCTAAACTGTCCCTCCTCTGGCTAACACTGCAGCTTAAGTACAGACTGAATCTAAAATAGATGCTGTCCAGGAAAAAACAAAAAAGCAGACTGGTGTTTTACCAGCCCTAAAAAGGGCTTTTTGGGGTGCTGTCAGGACGCTGTGCTTACAGCAGAGATCAGATGAGTCTTTCAGGAGTGGAGTGAACACTGAATACACTGGCCTAGCCTAGCTTTCCCTATAAAATCAGCAGCAGCTAAACTGTCCCTCCTCTGGCTAACACTGCAGCTTAAGTACAGACTGAATCTAAAATAGATGCTGTCCAGGAAAAAAAAAAGCAGACTGGTGTTTTACCAGCCCTAAAAAAGGGCTTTTTGGGGTGCTGTCAGGACGCTGTGCTTACAGCAGAGATCAGATGAGTCTTTCAGGAGTGGAGTGAACACTGAATACACTGGCCTAGCCTAGCTTTCCCTATAAAATCAGCAGCAGCTAAACTGTCCCTCCTCTGGCTAACACTGCAGCTTAAGTACAGACTGAATCTAAAATAGATGCTGTCCAGGAAAAAAACAAAAAAGCAGACTGGTGTTTTACCAGCCCTAAAAAGGGCTTTTTGGGGTGCTGTCAGGACGCTGTGCTTACAGCAGAGATCAGATGAGTCTTTCAGGAGTGGAGTGAACACTGAATACACTGGCCTAGCCTAGCTTTCCCTATAAAATCAGCAGCAGCTAAACTGTCCCTCCTCTGGCTAACACTGCAGCTTAAGTACAGACTGAATCTAAAATAGATGCTGTCCAGGAAAAAAAAAAGAAGCAGACTGGTGTTTTACCAGCCCTAAAAAGGGCTTTTTGGGGTGCTGTCAGGACGCTGTGCTTACAGCAGAGATCAGATGAGTCTTTCAGAAGTGGAGTGAACACTGAATACACTTGCCTAGCCTAGCTTTCCCTATAAAATAAGCAGCAGCTAAACTGTCCCTCCTCTCGCTAAGACTGCAGCTTGAGAATGAATCTAAAATGGATGCTGTCCAGAAGGTGGGAGGGTCTGGGAGGGAGGGTATGCTGCTGATTGGCTGGAATGTGTCTGCTGACTGTGAGGTACAGGGTCAAAGTTTGCTCAATGACAATGAATAGGGGGCGGACCGAACATCGCATATGTTCGCCGGCCACGGCGAACGCGAACAAGCTATGTTCGCCGGGAACTGTTCGCCGGCGAATAGTTCTGTACATCTCTAAATAGCACACTGTCAGTTTCACTCACTGTACCTCTCTGTCCCTCAACTCAAGGAATGAAAATATGGAACAGCAAAATTGGTTTAGAACAGAATAGCACACTGTCAGTTTCACTCACTGTACCTCTCTGTCCCTCAACTCAAGGAATGAAAATATGGAACAGCAAAATTGGTTTAGAACAGAATAGCACACTGTCAGTTTCACTCACTGTACCTCTCTGTCCCTCAACTCAAGGATTGAAAATATGGAACAGCAAAATTGGTTTAGAACAGAATAGCACACTGTCAGTTTCACTCACTGTACCTCTCTGTCCCTCAACTCAAGGATTGAAAATATGGTTCAGCAAAATAGTTTTAGAACAGAATAGCACACTGACACTTTCCCTCACTGTCCTACTCTGTCCCTCCCTACAAACAAGATTTAGCACAGAATAGCACACTGATAATTTCTACGAGTGTCCTTCTCTGTCCCTAAACTCAAGGATTGAAAATATGGAACAGCAAAATTGGTTTAGAACAGAATAGCACACTGACACTTTCCCTCACTGTACCTCTCTGTCCCTACAAACAAGATTTAGCACAAAATAGCACACTGACACTTTCCCTCACTGTACCTCTCTGTCCCTAAACTCAAGGATTGAAAATATGGTTCAGCAAGATTGGTTTAGAACAGAATAGCACACTGACACTTTCCCTCACTGTACCTCTCTGTCCCTACAAACAAGGATTAGCACAGAATAGCACATTGTCTCTCCCTACCTATCCTTATCTGTCCCTAAACACAAGGAATCCAGGATTATGTAAAGGAAAAATAATGACACTGTCCCTGCCTATGCTTCTCTTTCCCTACTCCGAAACACACTACACAAGGCCGCCGCGCTGGCGGCCTTTTATAGTGTGGGGCGTGTACTAAAACCCCTCAGCAATAATTGGCCACAGGCATCCTGCCTGTGGCCAATCATTGCTCTCCTCGCTGCCGGCGCTGTGATTGGCCAAGCATGCGGGGTCACAGTGCATGCTTGGCCAATCACAGCGCCTGGATGACACTGCGATGGCGTAGTGCATTGTGGGCCGTTCGCGTCACTCGAATTTGGCGCGAACGGCCCAAATCGTTCGATCTTCGTCGAACGATCGAACAGCCGATGTTCGAGTCGAACGTATGTTCGACTCGAACACGAAGCTCATCCCTAATGGGGACACTAGTTGGATTGATCTGTGTGTCCCCAAGAAAAGCCATTGGTAGGGTTTTACCTTCACTTCCTGTTTAGCTGTGTGACAGGAAGTGAAGCCAATGTTAAGAAAAGGAGACAAAGGCCAAACTACAAAAAAAAAAAAACACACACGCAGGGGTTGTAACACTTACTTTGTTTCCCTCAAAATGCCCACAATTAGAATTGTATGGCCTTGAGCTATTTTTAAGTGCAGTGCTCTAAATCAGTGCTTCTCAAGTACCCCCAACAGGCCATGTTTGCAGGTTTTCCTTCATCTTGCACATGTGCTTTAAATCACAGTCAATGGTTTTGATTTTTGGACAGCAATTCTCGATAAGATAAATTCACAAAACATGTCCTGTTGGGGGTACTTTAGGACTGAGGCTGAGAACCACTGCAGTAAAAAAGGAAAATTGAATACTTACCGCTCTGTATTTCATTTCCTGGTGACGCTCCATGGCAGCACACAGTACAATCCATGCATATACTACCATGAAGGCACCAGGGTAGATAAATCACACCTGTTTTGTTTTGACATGCCAATCAGCTGTCACATTTGTTGCAAAGAAAACACAAAACAAACATCAAAACTTTACATCTAAATTTTATTGTTCAACAAAACAAAAGGGAAGGCAAAATAAAAAACATGGTCAATTTGAAACAGTTACAGACTCACAACATCTTGAGCAATTTTTGGCCAAAAAAATGCAGCAGACAATTAAATCAAAGTGAACAAACAACACACATTAACAACATCAGAATTATTTCAGGGGAACATATCCCCCACACCAAAAATATACAATCAACAAAAGTTAACCAATCACCTGTTTTGCAAAGACATGACAAATAAAATACATGTGTTACAAACTCGATAAGGACACCAACATGTAACACGCACACCTCTTCTTAAGGCAATTGACCGAATGCTCTGTGAGCTTCATATAACATATGTTTGTGTGCTAATGAGGCAATTGAAAACACATGCACAGTCCATGAAACACCCAGAATGCAAGTTCTCCCAATGTAGAGACTGAAATTCAAAGTGAGCACACCTGTTAAAATGTCCTTCAATTTCTTACCCATAAAAACACTCTCTAAGTGAGCATGCCCAGAAATATCCAGGCGCTGTTCACACACAAAAAGCACGCCAAAAAAAAAAAACTGGCTGGGCATGTGCAGAACAACACCAATGCAGCTAGCAAAAAATAACCCCCCCCCCTCCCCCGTCCAAAATTAAGCACATCATCCAGCATGCTACAAAGTTAGAGATGGGACAATCACCCCTCCCCCCCCCCCCCCCCCACCAACAAATACTATTGCAGTCTATGGGAACTGACTTGTTAATTTTGCTAGTCCCCACTTGGCTGGCTTATCTTCTAGTAAAGTTATTGGCCTTAAAATGGGGGCCCAGGTCCCACCCTAAGGGACATATATCAATGTCACCAATTTGGAAAACACCAAAAACAAAACAAGGAGAAGTGCCTTTAAATATGCCAAATTGCTTAAGGGCCATTTCACACCACATGCAGTCCATTGCGTTTTTTATGCATCCAAAATGCATGGAAAGTTGGTTATATGGTTCTAAATGACAGTGTTTGTTCCAGTTCCACCAAAAAAGTAGAACATGCTGCATTTTACCCGCACTGGACTGTACTGGAACGCATCAAAACGCATCATAAACGCACTGGAATGCACAGGAACACACCTAAATGCACCAAAAATGCACTGGAACACACTTGTCCTTATCTATGGTTAATAAAAAAGAGGGTTGAAAACAAAGCACTGGACTGCATCAAAAACTTACCAAAAATGCACCGGAACGCATGAAAAAAGTGCATGCAGAAAAGCACCTGGAACGCATCCGGATTGTGTTTCTATGGTGTGAACTGGCCCTAGTTCACACTATAGAAACGCAGTCTGGGTGCGTTCCAGGTGCTTTTCTGCATGCGCGTTTTTGACACATTCCAGTGCATTTTTGAGGCGTTTTTGATGCAGTCCAGTGTTTTTTCCGCCTCTTTTCACTTAGGACAAGTGTGTTGCAGTGCGTCTTTGGTGCATTTAGGTGCGTTGCGGTGCATTTCAGTGCATTTTTGGTACGTTCCGTTGCGTTTTTGATGTGTTTTACTGGGATCCAGTACAGTTTTGTACCTAAAAAATGCAGCATGACCAATTATTTTTTGGCTTTCTGAAATGCACTGGAACGGACTGCAGTGGTGTGAACTATGCCATTGGCATTAATGTGATCAACTTTCTTTGCGTTTTTCAGGCATCAAAAAAACGCACTGCACTGCATCCGGTGTGAACTGGCCCTAAATATCATCCCCGGGGGGGTGTCTATAGTATGCCTGTAAAGTAGCACATGTTTTCCATGTTTATAACAGTTGGAGAGCAAAATGACATTTCTAAAGTAAAATAATAGTCATTTAAAAGTCATTGCGGCTGTAATGAATTGCTGGTTCCTGTCAATACAGATAGAAGTAATTGAAAGTCTTTGCTAACCAAAAAAAAAATGCGTGGGGGTTCCCCCAAATTCCATAACCAGGCCCTTCAGGTCTGGAATGGATATTAAGGGGAACCCCGCTGCAAATTTAAAAAAAAAATGACATGGGGTTCCCCCCAAATATCCAAACCAGGCCCTTCAGATCTGGCATGGATTTTAAGGGGAACTCCACCCCAAATTTAAAAAAAAATGTTGTGGAGTCCCCCTAAAAATCCACACCAGACCCTTTATCCGAGCACATAACCTGGCCGGCCGCAGGGGAAGAGGGGGGGACGAGAGAGCGGCCCCCCCTCCCTCCTGGACCGTACCAGGCCACATGCCCTCAACATGGGGAGGATGTCCCCATGTTGATGGGGACAAGGGCCTCATCCCCACAACCCTTGCCTGTGGTTGTGGGGGTCTGTGGGCGGGGGGCTTATCGGAATCTGGAAGACCCCTTTAACAAAGGCGACCCCCAGATCCCGCCCCCCCCCCTGTGTGAAATGGTAATGGGGTACAAATGTACCCCTACCATTTCACGAAGAAAGTGTCAAAAATTTAAAAAATGACAAGAGCCGGTTTTTGACAATTCCTTTATTAATGTCTTTTCTTTTCTTCCATCTTCTTCCATCTTCTTCTTTTCTCCATTCAGGTTTCTTCCTCCATCTTCATCTTCCTCTTCATCTTTATCTTTATCTTCATCTTCCTTCTTCCTTCGGTCTTCTCGTCCAGCATCTTGCTCCGGCGTCTTCCCTTCTTCTTTCTTCTCCGGCCGCTTCGTTTGAATTGGAGGTTCCCGCTGTGCGACGCCTCAGTTCGCCTCTGGGTCCGCTTACACCTGTGACCCCGCCCCCCTCTGACGCACATGGATTTCATGGGGACTTTCCCTGTGGTGACAGAGGGGGGCGGAGCCACCGGGTGTAAGCGGACCAAGTGGAGAACTGAAGCGTCGTACAGCGGGAACCTCCAATTCAAACGGAGCGTCCGGAGAAGAAAGAAGAAGGGAAGACGCCGGAGCAAGATGCTGGACGAGAAGACCGAAGGAAGATGGAAGATGAAGATAAAGATAAAGATGAAGAGGAAGATGAAGATGGAGGAAGAAACCCGAATGGAGAAAAGAAGAAGATGGAAGAAGAAGATGGAAGAAGATGGAAGAAAAGAAAAGACATTAATAAAGGAATTGTCAAAAACCGGCTCTTGTCATTTTTTCCATTTTGACACTTTCCTTGTGAAATGGTAGGGGTACAATGTACCCCTTACCAATTCACATAGGGGGGGCCGGGATCTGGGGGCCCCCTTTGTTAAAGGGGTCTTCCAGATTCCGATAAGCCCCCCGCCCGCAGACCCCCACAACCACCGGGCAAGGGTTGTGGGGATGAGGCCCTTGTCCCCATCAACATGGGGACATCCTCCCCATGTTGAGGGCATGTGGCCTGGTACGGTCCAGGAGGGAGGGGGGCCGCTCTCTCGTCCCCCCCTTTTCCCCTGCGGCCGGCCAGGTTATGTGCTCGGATAAGGGTCTGGTGTGGATTTTTGGGGGGACTCCACGCCATTTTTTTAGAAAATTTGGGGTGGAGTTCCCCTTAAAATCCATACCAGATCTAAAGGGCCTGATTTGGATATTTGGGGGGAACCCGCACGTCATTTTTTTTTTAAATTTGCAGCGGGGTTCCCCTTAATATTCATTCCAGACCTGAAGGGCCTGGTTATGGAATTTGGGGGGACCCCCACGCTTTTTTTTTTTTGGTTAGCAAAGACTTTCAAATACTTTTCTCTATATTGCTGGGAGCCGACAATTCATTACAGCCGCGGCTGCTTTTAAATGTTTTTTTTTTCCTTTAGAAATGTCATTTTGCAGGCGCACTGGGAAGTTCAGGGCTGCGCCTGTTCAACTTATGCAAATTGACTTAGGTGACTTGACATTTACTAAGATTTTGCCGGCGCAGTGTCCCGGCGCATTTAAACCATTGAAATTCCCGCGCTGAGCTCAAAAAAACCTCCCGCAGCTCGAATCGGAATTGCCGGCGCAGCGGGCTGGTTTTGAAAAACTTACTTTCCCTCTCTATTTTGGCCATGTTTGTTATTTGGGCAGGTGTCCCTACACTTCCTCACATCACCCCTCATCACCCCCATTATATTGTCACTTCCAGCTTCTTTATATGTAGATTTTAACATGCCATGCGCCAGGTCCATAGTAGCGCACTTAGCGCCTCCTCCCGGGCGCAGAGAACACTATAGTAAATGGGAAATAGGGCTGCGCTACAGGCGCTAATGTTTTGTAAATACCAAAACAGCCATTGCGCAGGCAGATGCGCCAATACTCATGGCGCAAACGTTTGGTAAATCAGCCCCTATGTGTCTCAAGTCCCCTCTTGATGTTGTTCACATGCTCTCCCAATCTAACGTGAAGTGGTCTAGAGGTCCTCCCAATATATTGGAGACCACATTCACATTCGAGCATGTAAACAACACCAACGGTGGTACACGTGATTAATTTTTCAATCTTATATAGTTTATTGGTGGCCGTAGCAAGGAATTCTTTTCGCTTTTTAATATTACATTTAGAGTGTTTACAAGCTGTGCAGCGTCCGCATGCGTAAAAACCTGAAAGGAAAGAAAAAAGCCTATTCTCAGACTGGACCGATGGATCGACTACACCTGGTGCTAGTTTGTCACGTAATGACGGGGCCTTCTTGTAAATAAAAGATGGCCGTTCAGACAATAAGGGTCCCAACACTCTATCTTGTTTTAACACGGACCAGTTCTTTGACACAAGCTTCTCAAATTTCTTATGCTGAATGTTGTAATCTAATACCATCTTATAGTTGGAAATGCTAATATTGGTTTGTTTAATCTTATTAGCAACCAGCAGACCCCTATCCATGTTGCGTACCATCTCAATTTCCTTATCAAGAGTGTTTTTGTCATAACCTTTCTGTTGAAATCTAGATGATAATACCTGTGAAGGAAGGAGATATGCCTAGTTTTTATGTTGCACTTTAAAGCGGAGGTGCCGCGGGAAAAAAAATATTAAAAGCCAGCAGCTGAAAATACAGCAGCTGCTGACTTTTAATATATGGACACTTACCTGTCCTGGAGTCCAGCGACGTCCGCAGCAGAGGACGAGCAATCGCTCATCACTCTGCTGCCCCCACCGCCATCCTCGGTGAGGGAACCAGTAAAAATTAAGCCATGCGGCTTCATGCCCGGTTCCCTACGGCGCGTGCGCGAGTCGCGCTGCGCCGTTCTGAATGGTCCCCTGTGTTCTGGGAGCAGAGTGTCTCCCAGAACACAACGGGGAATCTGCGGGAAGTGACGTGCTTCCGCAGATTTCCCGCAGAGAGGACTCCCGGAAGTGGGTGCAAATACCTGTCTTAGACAGGTATCTGCACCCCCCTCCCCCCTGAAAGGTGTCAATTGTGACACCGGAGGGGGGGAGGGTTCCGATCAGCGGAAGTTCCACTTTAGGGTGGAGCTCCGCTTTAAGTTGTTTTTGGCTCATTGCCCATTGGTCCATGTTTAAAGGAAGGAGATATGCCTAGTTTTTATGTTGCACTTTAAGTTGTCTTTCATTATGTTAAAAAGAAGATATTATGCCTTGTGCACTTTAAGTTGATTTTATATATTTTAAAATAATTTAAAAGTGTTAATAAACAAAAAGACAAAACTTATGTTTGTTTGTCTTGTCTTTTTTTTTGCTGATCCAAAAATGATCCAATCCGTGACTCTGATCCGAAGAACGATCCAAACCGTGAGTTTTTTGATCCGTTGCACCCCTAGTGAAGATCCCCTACGGCCATGGTCAACAGGCAGTCACATGGGCAGACTGTAGAGGTCTTGAGTCCTTAGACACAAAGGCACCATCTATGAACAGGCCTGCAGCCCCAGAGTCAATTAGAGCCTGTATCTTGATGAACGACTTAGACCAAGAAATGGTAACCGGAACCAGGGGCTTATCCTTCTGGATAACTGGGGACGTAACAACACCACCTAAGGTCTGTCCCCTACAGGACCTCAGGTGCAAGCATTTCCCCAGACGGGAAGGACAAGACTTCAAAAAGTGACCTGCCTGGCCACAATAAAGGCACAATCTCTCCCTCCTACTAAAGGCCCTCTCATCTGCAGAGAGACGTGTGAAGTCCAACGGCATGGGTTCTACCTCACTGGCAGACTCGGTACCAGGAGGTATGGGAGTAGGGATGAGCTCTGTGGTCGACCGTTCGGCGAACATCGAACGATTTGGGCCATTCGCGCCAAATTTGAGTGACGCGAACGGCCCACAATACACTGCGCCATCGCAGTGCAATTCCGGCGCTGTGATTGGCCAAGCATGCACTGTGACCCCGCATGCTTGGCCAATCACAGCGCCGGCAGCTAGGAGAGCCATAATTGGCCACAGGCAGGTTGCCTGTGGCCAATTATAGCTCAGGGGGTTTAGCACATGCCCCACACTATAAAAGGCCGCCAGCGCGGCGGCCTTCTGTAGTGTTTTCCGGCGCAGGGAAAGAGAAGGATAGGCAGGGACAGTGTTGATATTCTTTGTGCTATTCTTGTGTGCAGGGAGAGAGAAGGATAGGCAGGGAGAGTGTCAGTGTCATATTCTTTGCTAAACCTTGTGTGCAGGGAGAGAGAAGGATAGGCAGGGGACAGTGTCAGTGTCATATTCTTTGATATACCTTGTGTGCAGGGAGAGAGAAGGATAGGCAGGGGACAGTGTCAGTGTCATATTCTTTGATATACCTTGTGTGCAGGGAGAGAGAAGGATAGGCAGGGGACAGTGTCAGTGTCATATTCTTTACTAAACCTTGTGTGCAGGGAGAGAGAAGGATAGGCAGGGAGAGTGTCAGTGTCATATTCTTTGATAAACCTTGTGTGCAGGGAGAGAGAAGGATAGGCAGGGGACAGTGTCAGTGTCATTGTTGCTAAGCCTCCTGCACATTATACACCTGAAGCTAGCCCTTGTTGCTGTGTTTTCCTGGTGTGTTACACCAACAGGCATTTGCAGCACTTACAGCGGGCGGAGTGTGCCTCCTGCACATTATACACCTGAAGTTAGCCCGTATTGCTGTGTTTTCCTGGTGTGTTACACCAACAGGCATTTGCAGCACTTACAGCGGGCGGAGTGTGCCTCCTGCACATTATACACCTGAAGTTAGCCCGTATTGCTGTGTTTTCCTGGTGTGTTACACCAACAGGCATTTGCAGCACTTACAGCAGGCGTAGTGTGATTCCTGCAAAATATACTCCTGAAGCTAGGCCTTATTGCTGTGTTTTCCTAGTGTGTTACACCAACAGGCATTTGCAGCACTTACAGCGGGCGGAGTGTGCCTTCTGCACATTATACACCTGAAGTTAGCCCGTATTGCTGTGTTTTCCTGGTGTGTTACACCAACAGGCATTTGCAGCACTTACAGCGGGCGGAGTGTGCCTCCTGCACATTATACACCTGAAGCTAGCCCGTATTGCTGTGTTTTCCTGGTGTGTTACACCAACAGGCATTTGCAGCACTTACAGCGGGCGGAGTGTGCCTCCTGCACATTATACACCTGAAGTTAGCCCGTATTGCTGTGTTTTCCTGGTGTGTTACACCAACAGGCATTTGCAGCACTTACAGCGGGCGGAGTGTGCCTCCTGCACATTATACACCTGAAGTTAGCCCGTATTGCTGTGTTTTCCTGGTGTGTTACACCAACAGGCATTTGCAGCACTTACAGCAGGCGGAGTGTGATTCCTGCAAAATATACTCCTGAAGCTAGGCCTTATTGCTGTGTTTTCCTAGTGTGTTACACCAACAGGCATTTGCAGCACTTACAGCGGGCGGAGTGTGCCTCCTGCACATTATACACCTGAAGTTAGCCCGTATTGCTGTGTTTTCCTGGTGTGTTACACCAACAGGCATTTGCAGCACTTACAGCGGGCGGAGTGTGCCTCCTGCACATTATACACCTGAAGTTAGCCTGTATTGCTGTGTTTTCCTGGTGTGTTACACCAACAGGCATTTGCAGCACTTACAGCGGGCGGAGTGTGCCTCCTGCACATTATACACCTGAAGTTAGCCCATATTGCTGTGTTTTCCTGGTGTGTTACACCAACAGGCATTTGCAGCACTTACAGCGGGCGGAGTGTGCCTCCTGCACATTATACACCTGAAGCTAGCCCGTATTGCTGTGTTTTCCTGGTGTGTTACACCAACAGGCATTTGCAGCACTTACAGCGGGCGGAGTGTGCCTCCTGCACATTATACACCTGAAGTTAGCCTGTATTGCTGTGTTTTCCTGGTGTGTTACACCAACAGGCATTTGCAGCGCTTACAGCGGGCGGAGTGTGCCTCCTGATCATATTACACCTGAAGTTAGCCCGTATTGCTGTGTTTTCCTGGTGTGTTACACCAACAGGCATTTGCAGCACTTACAGCAGGCGTAGTGTGATTCCTGCAAAATATACTCCTGAAGCTAGGCCTTATTGCTGGTTTTCCCATCTCCCTGCAGGCCATTAGAATGTCTGGAAGGCAAACAAGGAGAGGTAGACAGTCTAGAAACAACAGTGCTGGTCGTGGACGCGGTGCATCGCCATCAGCACGTGGCCATGGGACACGCTTGTCCTTCTTTTCGGCAGCTGGACGTGTTGAGCCGCAACCTGCCGAAGACTTGGTAGAGTGGATGACCAAGCCCTCCTCATCCTCTCTCACCCAGGCTCAGGGTACTGGCAAAGCAGCTGCCAAAGCGTCCTCTTCCCTGGTATCAATGTCATCATCAGTCACTCCTTCCCTAGACCAACTGTGTCCTCCTTAGGAGTCCCCCGAACTGTTTGAGCACAGTGTTGGGTACATGCTCCAGGAGGATGCCCAGCGTTTCGAAGGGTCTGATGATGATACCCAGCTAGAGGAAGGCAGTAGCGTGAGAGCAGAGAGAGGGGATGCTCAAGAAGGACACCAATCTGGCAGTCATGTTCCAGCAGCTGCAGCATACTGCCAGATTGGCTCCAGTGATGAGGAGGGAGGGGATCATGAGGTCACTGACTCCACGTGGGTGCCTAATAGGAGAGAGGAGGAGGAGGAGGAGGAGGAGGAGGAGGATGAGGAGGAGGCACATCTCCAACGAGGCAGGATGCCCTTGGGTGGCCAGCATAAGGGCAGCACACCGACGGAATCACACCGCAGAGCTCTGCCTGTGCAGGGCGCTGCCTCTGCCCGTCATTCAAAAAGTTCTTTGGTGTGGGCCTTTTTTGAGGCGAGTGCATCAGATCGCACAGCTGCTGTTTGCAACATATGTCTCAAGCGTATATCGCGTGGCCAAAACATCAGCCGCTTGGGCACCACATGTTTGACCAGACATATGTTGACCCGCCATGCAGCTCGTTGGCAAGCCTACCTTAAAGACCCACACCAAAGAACAAAGCGGACCTCTCCTTGCACCGCATCAGCTGGGATCTCCAACCCCACTATACCTTCAGTCCTCTCTGAAACCTGCACTGAGAGGAATGAAGGTGTAGAATTAGGTGTTTCACAGCCAAGTACTTGCGGGCACTCTGCTAGCAGTACACCGACGTCCGATTCTAGCAGGCAAATTTCCCTGCCCCAGCTGCTGGACCGTCGAAAGAAGTTCACTCCCAGCCATCCACATGCCCAGCGGTTGAATGCTAGCTTGGCTAAATTGCTAGCGCTTCAACTGCTGCCTTTTCAGTTGGTAGACTCGGCCCCCTTCCGTGAGTTTGTGCAATGTGCAGTTCCTCAGTGGCAGGTTCCCAAACGCCACTTTTTCTCACGGAAGGCGATTCCGGCTCTCTACCGGCATGTGGAAGGCAATGTCTTGGCCTCGCTGGACAGGGCGGTCAGCTGTAAGGTGCATATTACCGCTGACTCATGGTCCAGCAGGCATGGACAGGGACGTTACCTTTCTTTCATGGCCCATTGGGTCACTCTTTTGGCAGCTGGGAAGGATGCAGGACAAGGTGCAGTAGTGTTGGAGGTTGTTCCACCGCCACGCCTCCAAAATGCTACTACTGGCTGTGACACACCTCTGTCCTCCACCCCCTCCTCTTCTTCTTCCTCCATGGCCTCTTCCTGTGCTTTGTCCTCGGAACCAGCGGTGCTCCGTAGGCGTTCAAGGGGCTACGCAATTACGCAGGCAAAAAGATGCCATGCCGTGCTTGCGCTGGTGTGTTTGGGGGACAGGAGCCACACTGGGGCACAGGTTCTGTCTGCTCTGCTCTGCAGGGGCAGGCCGAGAGGTGGTTGACGCCACGCCAGCTTAAGCCAGGAATGGTAGTTTGCGACAATGGCACCAACCTCCTCTCCGGTCTCCGACAGGGACAACTGACCTATGTGCCCTGTGTGGCTCACGTCCTTAACCTGGTGGTGCAGCGGTTCTTGGGCAGGTACCCGGGCTTACAGGATGTCCTGAGGCAGGCCAGGAAAGTCTGTGTGCATTTCCGCAGATCTTATAATGCCAGTGCTCGCCTGGCTGAGCTGCAAAAGGAGTTGAACCTGCCCAAGAACCGCCTTATATGTGACATGCCCACCAGGTGGAACTCAACGTTGGCCATGCTGCAGCGGCTGCACACGCAGCAGAGGGCCATCAATGAGTACCTGTGGGACTACGGCACCAGGACAGGGTCAGGGGAGCTCGGGTTTTTTTCACCACGCAAGTGGGGCATGATCAGGGATGCATGCACTGTCCTGGCATCATTTGAGGAGGCCACGAGGATGGTGAGCAGTGACAGTGCATGCATCAGTGACACTGTACCTCTTGTCCACCTGTTGGAACATACGCTGTGTGGAATAATGGACAGGGCACTTGAGGCAGAACAGAGGTAGGAAGAGGAGGACTTCCTTGCCTCTCAAGGCCGCCTTTACCCAGACAGTGTTCCTTCTGTCCCACCCATCGCACAGGAAGAAGAGGAGGAGGAGGATTGTGTCAGCATGGAGGTGGAGCCTGGCACTCAGCATCATCAGCAGCAGTCTTTTAGGGATGATTTACAGTCCCAAGAAACCAGTGGACTTGTACGTGGCTGGGAGGAGGTGGCTGCGGATCATGTCGTCCTTAGTGACCCAGAGGACTCCGGACCGAATGCCTCAGCTAACCTACGCTGCATGGCCTCCCTGATCCTGCAAAGTCTGCGGAAGGATCCTCGTATTCTTCGGATCAAGGAGAGGGACCATTACTGGCTGGCCACTCTCCTTGATCCACGATACAAGGGTAAGGTTGCGGACCTTATCTTACCGTCGCAGAGGGAGCAGAGGATGAGACAACTCCGGGAGGCCTTGCAGAAAGGTCTGTGCAACGCGTTCCCAGAGACTGGGAGGTTACAAACTCCTGGTCCTGGACAACGAGTTGCTGAGGCTTCGGTCAGTCAAAGAAGGAGCGGTGGGGAAGGTGGCCGTCTGACCGATGCGTTCAGACAATTCTTTAGTCCGCAGCCCCAAGGTATGATCGGTTCCAGCAACCATCGCCAGCGTCTGATATACATGGTGCAGGAATACCTAGGGGCAAGGTCAGACTTGGACACCTTCCCCACCGAAAATTCCTGGCTTACTGGGTCTTGAGGATGGATCACTGGCCAGAGCTTGCACAGTATGCAATTGAGCTACTGGCCTGTCCTGCATCCAGCGTTCTTTCAGAACGCACATTCAGTGCTGCTGGAGGATTTGTCACGGATCACAGGGTGCGCCTGTCCACCGACTCTGTTGATCGACTGACCTTCATAAAGATGAACCAGTCTTGGATCACCACCAGCTACCAAACACCTGAAGCTGATATAACAGACTAATTTATTTTCAAATGTCACATCCCTTCAAGACTGATGCTGATGCTGAGAGGCTGTCCTGTTATGTTAACTGACTATCCTCCTCCTCCTCAATGATCCGATTGATGATGATAGCTTGGAAGAACATTTTTGTTTCTGGGTGCCGCCACCAGTGGCTAATAGGGATGAGCTCGGTGTTCGAGTCGAACGTACGTTCGACTCGAACATCGGCTGTTCGATCGTTCGGCGAACAACGAACGATTTGGGCCGTTCGCGCCAAATTCGAGTGACGCGAACGGCCCACAATGCACTACGCCATCGCAGTGTCATCCAGGCGCTGTGATTGGCCAAGCATGCACTGTGACCCCGCATGCTTGGCCAATCACAGTGCCGGCAGCGAGGAGAGCAATGATTGGCCACAGGCAGGATGCCTGCGGCCAATTATTGATGAGGGGATTTAGTACACGCCCCACACTATAAAAGGCCGCCAGCGCGGCGGCCTTGTGTAGTGTGTTCCGGAGCAGGGAAAGAGAAGCATAGGCAGGGACAGTGTAATTTTTTTTCTTTACTAATCCTGGATTACTTGTGTTTAGGGACAGAGAAGGATAGGTAGGGAGAGTGTCAGTGTGTTATTCTGTGCTAAACCTTGTTTGTAGGGACAGAGAAGGACAGTGAGGGAAAGTGTCAGTGTACTATTCTGTGCTAAACCAATCTTGCTGAAGCATATTGCAAATCCTTGTGTTTAGGGACAGAGAGGGACACTCAGTGAGGGAAAGTGTCAGTGTACCATTCTGTGCTAAACCAATCTTGCTGAAGCATATTGCAAATCCTTGTGTTTAGGGACAGAGAAGGACACTCAGTGAGGGAAAGTGTCAGTGTACCATTCTGTGCTAAACCAATCTTGCTGAAGCATATTGCAAATCCTTGTGTTTAGGGACACAGAAGGATAGGCAGGGGACAGTGTCAGTGTCATTGTTGCTAAGCCTCCTGCACAGTATACACCTGAAGCTAGTCCTTATTGCTGTTTTTCCCATCTCCCTGCAGGCCATCCATTAGAATGTCTGGAAGGCAAACAAGGAGAGGCAGACAGTCAGGAGCCAATAAAAGAGGGCAAGCAGGCTCTGTGTCTGGGGGCAACAGTGCTGGTCGTGGACGCGGTGCATTGTCATCAGCACATGGCCATGGGACACGCTTGTCCTTCTTTTCGGCAGCTGGACATGTTGAGCCACATCATGCCGAAGACTTGGTAGAGTGGATGACCAAGCCCTCCTCATCCTCCTCATCCTCTCTCACCCAGGTTTAGGGTACTGGCAAAGCAGCTGCCAAAGCGTCCTCTTCCCTGGTATCAATGTCATCATCAGTCACTCCTTCCCTAGACCCACCATGTCCTCCTCCTGAGGAGTCCCCCGAACTGTTTGAGCACAGTGTTGGGTACATGCTCCAGGAGGATGCCCAGCGTTTCGAAGGATCTGATGATGATACCCAGCTAGAGGAAGGCAGTAGCGTGAGAGCAGAGAGAGGGGATGCTCAAGAAGGACACCAATCTGGCAGTCATGTTCCAGCAGCTGCAGCAAACTGCCAGATTGGCTCCAGTGATGAGGAGGGAGGGGATGATGAGGTCACTGACTCCACGTGGGTGCCTAATAGGAGAGAGGAGGAGGAGGATGAGGAGGAGGCACATCTCCAACGAGGCAGGATGCCCTTGGGTGGCCAGCGTAAGGGCAGCACACCGACGGAATCACACCGCAGAGCTCTGCCTGTGCAGGGCGCTGCCTCTGCCCGTCATTCAAAAAGTTCTTTGGTGTGGGCCTTTTTTGAGGCGAGTGCATCAGATCGCACAGCTGCTGTTTGCAACATATGTCTCAAGCGTATATCGCGTGGCCAAAACATCAGCCGCTTGGGCACCACATGTTTGACCAGACATATGTTGACCCGCCATGCAGCTCGTTGGCAAGCCTACCTTAAAGACCCACACCAAAGAACAAAGCGGACCTCTCCTTGCACCGCATCAGCTGGGATCTCCAACCCCACTATACCTTCAGTCCTCTCTGAAACCTGCACTGAGAGGAATGAAGGTGTAGAATTAGGTGTGTCACAGCCAAGTACTTGCGGCCACTCTGCTAGCAGTACACCGACGTCCGATTCTAGCTGGCAAATTTCCCTGCCCCAGCTGCTGGACCGTCGAAAGAAGTTCACTCCCAGCCATCCACATGCCCAGCGGTTGAATGCTAGCTTGGCTAAATTGCTAGCGCTTCAACTGCTGCCTTCTCAGTTGGTAGACTCGGCCCCCTTCCGTGAGTTTGTGCAATGTGCGGTTCCTCAGTGGCAGGTTCCCAAACGCCACTTTTTCTCACGGAAGGCGATTCCGGCTCTCTACCGGCATGTGGAAGGCAATGTCTTGGCCTCGCTGGACAGGGCGGTCAGCGGTAAGGTGCATATTACCGCTGACTCATGGTCCAGCAGGCATGGACAGGGACGTTACCTTTCTTTCACGGCCCATTGGGTCACTCTTTTGGCAGATGGGAAGGATGCAGGACAAGGTGCAGTAGTGTTGGAGGTTGTTCCACCGCCACGCCTCCAAAATGCTACTACTGGTTGTGACACACCTCTCTCCTCCACCCCCTTCTCTTCTTCTTCCTCCATGGCCTCTTCCTGTGCTTTGTCTTCGGAACCAGCGGTGCTCCGTAGGCGTTCAAGGGGCTACGCAAGTACGCAGGCAAAAAGATGCCATGCCGTGCTTGCGCTGGTGTGTTTGGGGGACAGGAGCCACACTGGGGCAGAGGTCCTGTCTGCTCTGCAGGGGCAGGCCAAGAGGTGGTTGACGCCACACCAGCTTAAGCCAGGAATGGTGGTTTGCGACAATGGCACCAACCTCCTCTCCGCCCTCCGACAGGGACAACTGACCCATGTGCCCTGTGTGGCTCACGTCCTTAACCTGGTGGTGCAGCGCTTCTTGGGCAGGTACCCGGGCTTACAGGATGTCCTGAGGCAGGCCAGGAAAGTCTGTATGCATTTCCGCAGATCTTATAATGCCAGTGCTCGCCTGGCTGAGCTGCAAAAGGAGTTGAACCTGCCCAAGAACCGCCTTATATTTGACATGCCCACCGGGTGGAACTCAACGTTGGCCATGCTGCAGCGGCTGCACACGCAGCAGAGGGCCATCAATGAGTACCTGTGCGACTACGGCACCAGGACAGGGTCAGGGGAGCTTGGTTTTTTTTCACCACGCCAGTGGGGCATGATCAGGGATGCATGCACTGTCCTGGCACCATTTGAGGAGGCCACGAGGATAGTGAGCAGTGACAGTGCATGCATCAGTGACACTGTACCTCTTGTCCACCTGTTGGAGCACACGCTGCGTGGAATAATGGACAGGGCACTTGAGGCAGAACAGAGGCAGGAAGAGGAGGACTTCCTTGCCTCTCAAGGCCCCCTTTACCCAGACAGTGTTCCTTCTGTCCCACCCATCGCACAGGAAGAGGAGAAGGAGGAGGAGGAGGATTGTGTCAGCATGGAGGTGGAGCCTGGCACTCAGCATCATCAGCAGCAGTCTTTTAGGGATGATTTACAGTCCCAAGAAACCAGTGGACTTGTACGTGGCTGGGAGGAGGTGGCTGCGGATCATGTCGTCCTTAGTGACCCAGAGGACTCCGGACTGAATGCCTCAGCTAACCTACGCTGCATGGCCTCCCTTATCCTGAAAAGTCTGCGGAAGGATCCTCGTATTCTTCGGATCAAGGAGAGGGACCATTACTGGCTGGCCACTCTCCTTGATCCACGGTACAAGGGTAAGGTTGCGGACCTTATGTTACTGTCGCAGAGGGAGCAGAGGATGAGACAACTCCGGGAGGCCTTGCAGAAAGGTCTGTGCAACGCGTTCCCAGAGACTGGGAGGTTACAAACTCCTGGTCCTGGACAACGAGTTGCTGAGGCTTCGGTCAGTCAAAGAAGTAGCGGTGGGGAAGGTGGCCGTCTGACCGATGCGTTCAGACAATTCTTTTGTCCGCAGCCCCAAAGTATGATCGGTTCCAGCAACCATTGCCAGCGTCTGATATACATGGTGCAGGAATACCTAGGGGCAAGGTCAGACTTGGACACCTTCCCCACCGAAAATCCTCTGGCTTACTGGGTCTTGAGGATGGATCACTGGCCAGAGCTTGCACAGTATGCAATTGAGCTACTGGCCTGTCCTGCATCCAGCGTTCTTTCAGAACGCACATTCAGTGCTGCTGGAGGATTTGTCACGGATCACAGGGTGCGCCTGTCCACCGACTCGGTTGATCGACTGACTTTCATCAAGATGAACCAGTCTTGGATCACCACCAGCTACCACACACCTGATGCTGATATAACAGACTAATTTATTTTAAAATGTCACATCCCTTCAAGACTGATGCTGATGCTGAGTGCCTGTGCTGTTATGTTGACTGGCTATCCTCCTCCTCCTCAATGATCCGATTGATGATGATAGCTTGGAAGAACATTTTTGTTTCTGGGTGCCGCCACCAGTGCCTAAGGCCCAATTTTTCAGCCCCTGTTTAGCAGGGGCGTGTAATTACAATTTTTGATGCAATACTTTGCAACAGGGCTCATTGCTGTGCTCCAAGTACAGTATCTGTGAGGGGTTGCAGTGTTGTGCCACCAGTGCCTAAGGCCCAATTTTTCAGCCCCTGTTTAACAGGGGCGTGTAATTACAATTTTTGATGCAATACTTTGCAACAGGGCTCATTGCTGTGCTCCAAGTACAGTATCTGTGAGGGGTTGCAGTGTTGTGCCACCAGTGCCTAAGGCCCAATTTTTCAGCCCCTGTTTAACAGGGGCGTGTAATTACAATTTTTGATGCAATACTTTGCAACAGGGCTCATTGCTGTGCTCCAAGTACAGTATCTGTGAGGGGTTGCAGTGTTGTGCCACCAGTGCCTAAGGCCCAATTTTTCAGCCCCTGTTCAACAGGGGCATGCAATTATAATTATTGATCTAATAATTCACAGCAGGGCCCATTGCTGCGCCCACCAAGAGTAACTGTGAGGCCTTACAGTGTTGTGGCACCAGCACCACCATCAAAGGCCCAATTTTTCCTACCACTGTTCAACAATTATATGTAATTACAATTCCTGATATAATAGTTGACAGCAGGGCGTTCCAGCACCCACCAAGAGTAACTGTGAGTGCTTACAGTGTTGTGCCAACACCAACACCTAAGGGGCCAATTTCTGCAGAGTATATACGGCAGGTCCCTACTTTCAAACATCCAACTTTCAAACGACTCCTACTTGCAAACGGAAGAAGACAACAGGAAGTGAGAGGAAATCTACCCCTAGGAAGGAAAATTCTCTCCTGTAAGAATTAATATGGGAGAATGGTGTCTCCTCTCTACTGATGCTTTATCACCAATCCTTGTTTCAATAAAAACACCACATTTCAAAAACAGTTGTCATTGGGACGGAAAGTGAGGTGAAATGTTCTGAACAGGGGCACAGACAGCAAAACAAATGTTACAGGGGTGATAACCCTTCCCTATGTTTTCCAAAAAGCTTAAAAATATATTTTTTGGCTGGAGCTACACTTAAACAATGTACCAGTTCAAAATTACAAACAGATTCTACATAAGAACAAACCTACAGTCCGTGTCTTGTATGCACCGCCTGTATACGTCTGTTCAGAGTATATAGGGCCTTTTTTATTTTGTGTGCGGGGTTCCCCTTATTATCCATACAAGACCCAAAGGGGCTGGTAATGGGCTGGGGTAGGGGGGGGAGGCTGTGATGGGGTAGCTATGCCATTTTTCTTAAAGATTTTCATCCATATTACCGGGACCAGACATTACATTAAAGCCGCAAGCAGTTTTAAATGGCTTTTTTTTTTTCCTTTAGAAATGTCATTTTGTGCAGGGACAGTTCTAAACACGGGAAACACGTGGCACTTCACAGGCATACTTTAGACACCCCCCAGGTATGATAATTAAAGGAATATTTGATTTTTTTTTTCACTTTATGCATCATTAAAATGACTGCTCCCGAAAAACGGCCGTTTTTAAAACTTCTTTTTGCATTGATACATGTCCCCTGGTGCAGAACCCGGGTTCCCAAACCCTTTTTAGGACAATAACATGCATAATAGTCGTTATAATTAGCACTTTAGAATTCGAACGTTCGCATCCATTGTATTTAATAGGGTTCTAATGTTCGTGCGAACTTTCGGTCCGTTCGCGGGTTCTGGTGCGAACCGAACCCGGGGGTGTTCGGCTCATCACTAGTGGCTAAGGCCCAATTTTTCAGCCCCTGTTTAACAGGGGTATGTAATTACAATTTTTTATGCAATGCTTTGCAGCAGGGCTCATTCCTGCACTCCAACTAGTGTATCTGAGAGTGGTTGCAGTGTCGTGGCACCAGGACCAGTGGCTAAGGCCCATGTTTTCAGCCCCTGTTTAACAGGGGCGTGTAATTAAAATTTTTGATGCAATACTTTGCAACAGGGCTCATTGCTGTGCTCCAAGTACAGTATCTTTGAGGGGTTGCAGTGTTGTGGCACCAGTGCCTAAGGCCCAATTTTTCTGCCCCTGTTTAACAGGGGCATGTAATTACAATTCTTGATCTAATAAATTCACAGCAGGGCCCATTCCTGCGCCCACCAAGAGTACCTGTGAGGCCTTACAGTGTTGTGTCAACACCACCACCACCAAAGGCCCAATTTTTCAGCCCCTGTTCAACAGGGGCATGCAATTACAATTCTTGATCTAATAATTCACAGCAGGGCCCATTCCTGCGCCCACCAAGAGTAACTGTGAGGCCTTACAGTGTTGTGTCAACACCACCACCAAAGGCCCAATTTTTCAGCCCCTGTTCAACAGGGGCATGCAATTGCAATTCTTGATCTAATAATTCACAGCAGGGCCCATTCATGCGCCCACCAAGAGTAACTGTGAGGGCTCACAGTGTTGTGGCAACACCAACATGTAAGGGGCAAATTTCAGCTGAGTATATACGGCAGGCCCCTACTTTCAAACATCCAACTTACAAACGACTCCTCCTTGCAAACGGAAGGATACAACAGGAAGTGAGAGGAAATCTACCCCTAGGAAGGCAAATTCTCTCCTGTAAGAGTTAATATGGGAAAAAAAGTGTCTCCTCTCCACTGATGCTTTATCACCAATTCTTGTTTCAATAAAAACCCCAAATTTTCAAAAAACATTTGTCATTAGGACGGAAAGTGAGGTGAACTGTTCTGAACAGGTGCACACTGCACAGACAACAAAACAAATGTTACAGGGGTGATAACCCTTTCCTATGTTTTCCAATAAGCTTAAAAATAGATTTCTTGGCTGGAGCTACACTTAAACAATGTACCTGTTCAAAATTACAGACAGATTCTTCATAAGAACAAACCTACAGTCCCTGTCTTGTATGCACCGCCTGTATACGGCTGTTCAGAGTATATAGGGCCTTTTTTAATTTGTGTGCGGGGTTCCCCTTAATATCCATACAAGACCCATGGATGGGGTAGCTATGCCATTTTTCTTAAAGATTTTCATCCATATTACCGGGACCAGACATTACATTAAAGCCGCAAGCAGTTTTAAATGGCTTTTTTTCCTTTAGAAATGTAATTTTGTGCAGGGACAGTTCTAAACACGGGAAACACGTGGCACTTCACAGGCATACTTTAGACACCCCCCAGGTACGATATTTAAAGGAATATTTGACTTTTTTTTTCACTTTATGCATCATTAAAATGACTGCTCCCGAAAAACGGCCGTTTTTAAAACTTTTTTTTGGATTGATACATGTCCCCTGGTGCAGAACCCGGGTTCCCAAACCCTTTTTAGGACAATAACATGCATAATAGTCGTTATAATTAGCACTTTAGATTTCGAACGTTCGCATCCATTGTATTTAATAGGGTTCGAAAGTTCGTGCGAACTTTCGGTCCGTTCGCGGGTTCTGGTGCGAACCGAACCCGGGGGTGTTCGGCTCATCACTACTACAGAGCAGAGCGGGCTGGGTGGAAAAAGAGGCATGAGTAGAAGTGGACGAGAATAACTAGAGAGAAGAGCAGGCATGAATAGATGTGGAGGAAAATGGCCAGAGAGGAGAGCATGATTAGACTGATCAGTGTTGCCAACCCACCGAAGTGAAATTTACTGGCAGGATGCTGAAATTTACAAACGCCACCAATTTTTTTTATGCCACAAATCATGACATTTACTGCCAGAACTAGATTTTTTACTGACACTGAAAAAAACTACCTACATTTACAGTTTTCGGTGGCAAACAGTGCAAATATCAATATTTAAACTATAAACATATACCATATATACTCGAGTATAAGCAGAGTTTTTCAGCCCTTTTTTAGGGCTGAAAATAGCCCCCTCGGCTTATACTCAAGTCAGTGTACCTGTCGGGTCGCGGGCATCCATTTTTCAAAAGTCGTGGCTTCCTCCTGGTCCATGATAGGCGTTTGACACTGTGTTCCGCTACCGCCTATAACGGAGGTCCTCTCATCTTCAGACTTTCCCAGATGACACTGTGTTCAGTGTTCCATCTATCATGGACGTCCTCTTGTCCGAGGATGAAAGAAGGTACGTGATTGGCGGAACACTGAACACAGTGTCTGCTGGGAAACTGAGTCCGAGGATGAGAGGATCTCCATGATAGGTGGTAGCGGAACACAGTGTCAAACGCCTATCACGGACCAGGAGAAAGCCGCGACTTTTGAAAAATGGACGCCCGCGACCCGACAGGTACACTGACTATCACGGAACGGAACGGGACTAGGAGGAAGCCGTGACTTTTGAAAAATGGATGC
Source organism: Rana muscosa (assembly GCA_029206835.1). Lineage (NCBI taxonomy): Eukaryota > Metazoa > Chordata > Amphibia > Anura > Ranidae > Rana > Rana muscosa. The sequence continues at coordinate 387,397,237 of CM055120.1, forward strand.
CCGCAGCCGGTCAAAAATACAGGTACACTGAGGCTGCAATGGGCACAGTGAGAATGGGCACAGTAAGGCAATGGGCACAGTAAGGCTACAATGGGCACAGTAAGGCTGCAATGGGCACAGTGAGAATGGGCACAGTAAGGCTACAATGGGCACAGCGAGAATGGGTACAGTAAGGCTGCAATAGGCACAGTAAGGCTGCACTGGGCACAGTGAGAATGGGCACAGTAAGGCAATGGGCACAGTAAGGCTACAATGGGCACAGTAAGGCTACAATGGGCACAGTCAGAATGGGCACAGTAAGGCTGCAATGGGCACAATAAGGCTGCAATGGGCACAGTGAGAATGGGCACATTAAGGCTGCAATGGGCACAGTGAGGTTACAATGGGCACAGTGAGGTTGCAAATGGGCACAGTGAGGCGTGCAAATGGGCACAGTGAAGCTGCAAATGGGCATTGTTGACCCTCTTTTCCGCTTACAGTAGCTGCTGCATTCTCACTCTAGGCTTATACTCGAGTCAATAAGTTTTCCCAGTTTTTTTGTGGTAAAATTAGGGCCCCGGCTTATACTCGGGTTGGCTTATACTCGAGTATATACGGTAGCTAGTGCTATTAGCAATGTGTTTAAGTTAAACAAAAGTCAAAAAACATATTTCAACATTGACATGAAGGTCTGGTTGAATATGGATGAACTAAAAAATGGACTTTAGGCGGCACATGGATAGATAATGTAAAAAACTAGGGGTTTTTATTTTAAACAGAGTAGTAAGAAAATACATATAAACATTCAGAAAAATCACAGTCTATTTGTTCATAGATACAAGGCTCAGGCTAATGCTCTAACAGTGCTTCAAAATAATATGACATAAATGCACTCCACCCTAAATGAAATGCATAACCAGCAACCAAAGGCTAGTGAAACAATAAATGATAAACGTATGAAGCAGGTGACATACGCCATGGGTCCAGTGTATCAGGTGTAGTCTTGAATTTCTCTACCAGTTTCACGAGTTAACGCTGGCTGACTGCTGGGATTGCTCTGGACTGGTCAACCCCTTCCTCTCCTAAGGCACAGGTTTACAGCCTGGCCAGTTCACCGGAGGCTCTTTGGGGTCAGACACTCTCTGCCCAAATACACACCAGGATTCATACTGGTGTATATTTAGTCTCTTCTCTTCACATGGTGGTATCTATGGCCTAAAAAGTCTAGGAGGACATTACCTGTTGCTGCATACCAGCAGCCTTTACCCAGCAGTATACCCAGCTCTCGATCTTTGTGATTTTTATTATTGTTGGCTAGTTGTTACAGACAAATAGCCAAGTCAATTTTACTCAGGTTTGTGTTGCATCTGGCAGCACCATCGGCCTACTATTTTGCTCCTGAAGAAGCGTTAACTCGCGAAACTGGTAGAGCAATTCAAGACTACACCTGATACACTGGACCCATGGCGTATGCCACCTGCTTCATACGTTTATCATTTATTGTTTCACTAGCCTTTGGTTGCTGGTTATGCATTTCATTTAGGGTGGAGTGCATTTATGTCATATTATTTTGAAGCACTGTTAGAGCATTAGCCTGAGCCTTGTATCTATGAACAAATAGACTGTGATTTTTCTGAATGTTTATATGTATTTTCTTACTACTCTGTTTAAAGGAAAAACCCCTAGTTTTTTACATTATCTATCCATGTGCCGCCTAAAGTCCATTTTTTAGTTCATCCATATTCTTCCTGCTATATCGGGACGTTGGCACATTTATACTTGTGCATCCACAGTGTCACCCTGTGAGGATGCACGTCTAAGCAATTTTTTCAAAAATGAAGGTCTGGTTACTATAACCAAGCCAGAGTTCCCCCTTACATCAGAGTCTGCAGGATTCCTCCTTACAGTGAAAGGGAACTCTTATGTAAAGGGAAACGCTGCAGATCATCATGATCTAAGGGGAACTCTGATGTAGAGGGGGGCTCTGGTGACCAGAGGCCACCTTATATCAGAGTCCACTGCTTTTGTCTTTACATCAGAATTCCCACTTACATCAGGGTCCACAGACTGAGTTCCCCCTTGCATTGTAAAGGGGAATCCTGCAGACTCTGATGTAAAAGGGAACACCAGAAACTCTGATGTGGGAGGCACTCTGGTGATCAGAGGCCACCTTCCGTAGAGTAAATACACCAAGGTAAGGGGAGGTCACTAATATAGGGGGGGACCTTTATATCAGTGCCCCTTACATTATTGTATTCACTCCCCCCTTACATCAGCAACCCCCCCCCCTCAGACTGGCCTGGCGGCGCTGTCACTGACCTCCTCTCAGGTGCACCATGAAGGGCTCAGTCAGATGGCTCCAGCTGGGTGGCTCTTGTTTTATTCTATAGTCTCCTCTCCATAGTCCACACATGACTGACTTCTCCCATGACCCCCATCCCAGCGGCATTCCCACTCTTGACTCCTCTCCAGACGCCCCCTCAGAGGCTGTAGACATGATACAGGAGATGGTTAGAGACTCGTACATGATACAGGAGATGGTCAGAGACTGCGTACATGATACAGGAGATGGTCAGAGACTGTGGAAATGATACAGGAGATGGTCAGAGACAGCGGAATACAGGAGACGGTCAGAGGCTGTGGACATGGTCATTTCCTCCTTTGTCCCCCTTCATATTATAATACTTCTCTACATCAGTGTCCTTCCTCCTGTGCCCCTTTCACTGTGCTGCGGCAATGCACCATGCAGTCCACCTCCACCGTCAGCCTGCTCTGGGAAGGGATTGTTGGCTGGGGTCTGCATGACTCTGAGACTGACTCAGAGTCACTCTGTATATCTATCCCCCCGACTCGAGTGAGTACACTGAGCAGCAGAGGAGAGCACTGTGACTGTCTGAGTCCTCCTGAGTCTCCCCGATGCCCAACCTCTTTGTGCAATCTGCACAGCCACTCACCGTCTGACACCGACCAGGGTACTGTGTTTCTGTAGTGTACTGGCTGGCCTGGGCAGGTTACAGGCTCACGTCAGCTGGCAGGGCAGGGGTCCGACTCTGCCGCACTCTCCTTAGCTGCTGTCTGCTGCTCTGTCCACTGACTCCACACAAGGTTCCTCTGTCCATCCACCCTCAGCTCCTGTTTTTTAAAGTCTGGCATGGCGTGGCGGTGTGGCTGACATCATCATTGCGCGGCGCCGGCAAGCAGGGGCAGCGCTCGTTGATTGGATCGGATATTCTCAGCGATTTCCGCAAACTGCGCATGCGCAGTTCTGCCCAGAGTCAATCACCGCCATTTTTACTGGCACTTTTCCCTTACTACAGACTTTTACGAACAGGGAAAAAGTGCCTTGTTTTTACGGGCTGTCCGTAAATCTACAGACGGTTGGCAACACTAAGACTGGTGTAGAGAAGAATGACCAGAGAGGAGAGCTTTCATGAATTCCTGTGATGAAGAAGGACCACAAAAGAGAGTGTATCACTACCCCCGTAGGAGCTGCTGGTTTGTTTTTGGGCCTGCACTCTGCCCATCAACCCCTGTAAGTTTGACTCAATTCCCCTTGGCACAGCTAAACAACACAATGATTGGGGAACCCACTGGCAGTTGGGAACCACAATGATACCATGCAATAATAGGAATACAGCTGAATACTGTTACCTTGTACTGGCCACCCCTCCAATGGTCACAGATAAGACTCCACACCAGATGCAGTTTAACCAAGAAATTAGCGTTTACTTGGTAAAGAAATATAAGCAGAGTTAAACAACAACAGTTGACTTCAAACAGGGCCCTGTAAGAGTCAATGATATGAGAGTAGAGTTTAACAATGCAAGGTGAAGTCAGACCTGAGTGTCAGGGTCACCTGTGGCCAGGTGACAGATGCACACCGTAGGGGGACAGGAGTGCACCGCGAGGTAGTGAACCCTATGGCTGGCTTCTGTGGATAGGAAACTGGGTGGTTGTGGAAAGCGGGACCAGAGGAGCACAACCGGGATCCCAACGGAAGCGAGAGCCAAGATTCCCCAGGGCGCGGAGTCTAAGACCCAGCTGGTCTTCTCCAGGGCCTCTAGTGGTGAGGATGTTACGCTGCAGGCTGGGACCAGGTCGCGGCCCCTGGAGTTTCCTAGCTCACGCCCCGTAGGATAAGGGGAAGCAGCAGCACACGATAGAGAGAACCGAATAACAAGCCGAAGGTCAGGGGCCACAAGCAGACAAGGATAACGAAGAACGAGCCGAAGGTCAAGGGTCACGAGCAGACAGGGATGGTCAGGGACAAGCCAATAACGTAACAGAGAGACAGACGTAGCACACGGCAGGCAGGAACCCAAACACACAATGCCTAACAAACACGTTGATCAGCAAAGCAGGCTTGCAGTGCACAGGTTAATATAGTGTTCAGTGATAGGGCCTGGGGTGGAGTCAGGCTGGGAGGAGATTATAAAGGAAGCCAGGTGAAGGAGGTCTGGTCTCTAGATGAACACATGAGGAGGAAGGTAAGATGGCAGACAGACATTAATGCATATCCATGACACTGAGTAAGTACACAGTGGAGGGATCTCCCCAATGCCATACATTAGCACTGGAGTACCTCTCCATCAGGCCTCACCCAGCTCTCATAAATAATACTGACTGTATAAACAAGTTCTATTATACATGCGAGTCTATATGCTCTTTGGTTCCCTCTAGCGGGCAATTCCCATGCACGTTGTCCTATTGCATTAGCTCAGACAAACAAGCTGAATCCTGTAATTGTTCCTTCCAATTAACATTAGTCTTTGCTAGCTTTAGTTGGTGCACATTAATAATTTGTAATCCATGGAAAAGGTTAAGGAAGATTGAACAGTTAACGTGTGGTGAAAGGGACAAATGGGATGCTGATCCTTCCCAAAGGACTGACCCAATCTTGAATATGGCGTGACTCTGCTTGCGATACTGCAGTTACCAGCAAGCATAAACAAATAAGTAAAGTTGTGGAAGTCACCTTCCTGCAACGCAGTTAGTTGTGTTTGTGGGCAGGTGCCCTCTCACCACATGAGGCCTTGCCTCGCTGCTATCCTCCGACAGGGCCTCTTGGTTCGCAGCCTCCGGACGAGTCGTTGTCCCTGGGCCTCCGCTTAGCCGGTCACAAGGTGTCGGTGGATAGGTGACTCTGGATGCTCAGGAGTGTGGAATTGTCCCCCTTCCTGGTCCGGTCAGCAGGGCTGTAGCTGGGATCCCTCCGACGGATGATCCGGCCTCCGTTACTTTAGGCCCAGGCTTTTCCAGCCTAAGCACCCCCGCTGCAGGCCTCTTGCCGCTTGCAAGATGGCGTCCCAAGAGGGCGTGCTGAGGCCTTACTAGCCTGTTATATAACATCCCCCAGCCGGCTGTTCTCCCTGTGTACCAGTCTATTAGGCCGTTTAGTGTGCGAACTTTATGTCCCATAATCCATTGCTGCTCTCCTCAGTTCCGTACAATCTCCTCCATTAGCTGTTGTAACTCTGCTGCTGATTGGTTTTCCTCTCCAGCCATAGGAACACAGCAGAGGTCACTCAATTCAGAGCTGTGTGTGTGTGTCAGCTCATATTACACTCCCTCAAGTCTGTGAGAACAGGAAAGAGGAGGGGTGGAAATACACCCAGACATGGCAGGCAACTTCTCCCTAACTGAAGCTGGAAAGCCTGTGTACATTTTTCTGGCAAACTTGGCAGGATCTGCGGGTTATATTGTGAGACACTTGCTACAAGAGCATACATGGATTGATGTGGAGAAGAATAACCAGAGGGGACAGGAGAGAAGTCATGGATAGAAGAGAGGCAGAATGACCAGGGAGGGGAGTAGCTATGTATCGATGTGAAGGAGAATGACCAGAGAGGAAAGCAGGCATTGATGGAAATGGAGAAGAATGACCAGAGAGGAAATCAGGCATGGATGGAAGTAGAAAAGAATGACCAGAGAGGAGAGTAGACTAAGGCCGCGTACACACGACCGGTTTTCTTGGCCAAAAACGACAAGAAAACTGTTGTGAGAGCTTTTTTGCCGAGAAAAACGTTCGTGTGTATGCTTTCTCGTCGAGAAAACTGTCCAAAATCTCGACGAGAAAAAAGACGACCTGCGGTCTTTTTTCTCGTCGGAGTCTCATTTTTTCTCGGCATGATTCTCATCAAGACTGTTTTTGGACGAGAAAACCGTTTGTGTGTATGCTTTTCCGAGTCTTTAAAAACCGCGCATGGTCAGACTGAAGTATGATACGGGAGCGCACCTTCTTGTAAAGCTAGCGTTCGTAATGGAGATAGCACATTCGTCACGTGTTAACAATTTTTGCATCGTTTAAATGCTGCACATTAAAATCTTCTTTAGAATGGTACAATGATGAGCAATTATGATCTTTTTTGGCTGCAGATATTCACACAGATTTCTGACTAATTTTTAGCAACATTTCTGAATGCAGATCTCATGAATATGTTATTTTATTTTCTCGAGCAAGATGTAATTTTTTTTTTTTTGTTTGTTTTATTTTGAATATTTTTTTGCAGATATGCATTTTAAAATCTTATTTAATTTCTAGTGATCTCCATTTTTTTTCTCCAGTGTAAATTTAACATAATTACAAAAAAATGATCTTCTATTTTTTGTCCTTCAAGGCGTTTTTTTGGTGTTATCTGTCCCATTTAAAATCTAGCTTTGTAATTTTTGTAAATTACCTGCCTACTCACCAGCTAAATATTTAGCTTTAACAAAAACACATAGGCAAGTATTAACAGTAAAAAGAAAACTCCATTTATTCTGGTATACAAAATAAGAATAACCAAACTAGAAGGCAGCGCTGGAGAGCCTGCTGCAATTTGTGCAACTGTGTGGACACTAAAATTGGGACCTTGAGAAGCACATACATTAGTGAGCCCAATCTGGTCTTGGACTCCCAGAGGTCAGGAACAGCAGCAGGTTAGATACATGTCCCAAGTCTGTGGAACTACAACAGGCTGCCTTCTGTCTGACCACATTACAGCAAGGGAATCACTTCCTGGTCTTCTTGGTCCGCTTCCCTGCAGTCTTCTTGGTAGGCTTCCCTGCAGCCTTCTCTGCAGCCTTCCTTGTCCACCTGGCTGGAGGCGGTGCCTCAGGAGGTGTACTCATGTCAGGAGGAGGAGGTGGAGGTGAAGAAGAAGGAGGTGGAGCTGGAGAAGAAGGAGGTGGAGGAGAAGAAGAAGGTGGAGGAGAAGAAGAAGGAGGAGGTTGTGAAAAAGGAGGTGGAGGTGGAGAAGAAGGAGGTGGAGGATAATAAGAAGGTGCAGGAGGATGGCCGTGGTCACAGATAACAGTGGTCTCTGTGAGTCTGCCCCTCAACCCCTTATTTAAAAGGGACATGAGCAAAAAGTAGCCGTTGCTCAGGTTGCATCTGGGCCATTTTCATGCCCACCAATGCCGCATAGCCCTCATCAGGGGTTGGGGGCTGCTGGAGGGTGGCATGTGCCTCTTTAATAATTACACTCACAGCCCTATCCCTCCTGCCTCTTCTTAGTGGCATGCGGATTGGAGGCACCTGACACCTTGTCCTACTACTTGGACCAGCCACCTCCTCTCTGCCACTTAAACCAGGCACCTCCTCTCTGCCACTAACCCCAGCCTCCTCCTGCCTGACATTTTCCGACCTCTCATCCTGGCTGACCTCCTCCTGTGTAAAAAAAGTCACATTTTAGAGTTTTGTTTCATCAAATCACACACAGGGGGTTATTTAGTAAAGGCAAATCCACTTTGCACTACAAGTGCAAACTACAAGTGCACTTGTAATTGCTTTGAAAGTGTACTTGGAAGTGCATTCGCTGTAGATCTGAGGGGTACATGCAAGGCAAAGAAAAAGCAGAAATTTAGCTTGCACATGATTGGCTAATAAAATCAGCAGAGCTTCCCCTCATTTCAGATCTACCCCTCTGATTTACAGCAACTTTACTTCCAAGTGCAATTTCTTTGCAATTTTTATTGCGCTTTGCACTTGTAGTTTGCACTTGTAGTGCAAAGTGGATTTGCTTTTAGTAAAGAACTCCCACAATGTTCAGATCATTGACTGTTGCAAATACTTTTAAATTTTTGTTTATAATACTCTCATTATGCCCCCATCATTTTGCAATCTTCTCCCAAACTTTTTGACCACTACTGTCTATTTCAATGTCAAACACTTTTTCTTGATTGACTAAATTTGGTCACATCTTAACATCTAGTTTACATCATTAATTTTTTCACAATAAAGGTTTTGAAAATACTATACTTGGCTCCAGACGGACAGATCTGGGTCCTCATCCAAGATGGAAGGCTCCTCCTGATCCTGGGAAGGATCATCTTGGCTGGAGGGAAGGCTGGACAGTGATTCCCTCGGTGTAATGTGGTCATTCAGAAAGGCCAACCTGTCGTAGTACCACAAATGTGGGACATATACCTCCCCTGCTGCTGCTCCTGACCTCTGAGATGCCAGGACCCGATTGCGCGCAGTCCTATATGTGCCTCTCAAGGTCCCAATTTTGATGTCAAGCTGTTAAGCGGTTGCATTGGGCACCCGTGTTTGCACAAATGGGAGCAGGCTCTCCAGCGCTGCTTTCCCTACCACTTTTTTTCGTGCTGGGGATTTTTTGTCTCCCGGAGAGCGGGCAGCTCCCTTAATCTATCAATGAATTCAGAAAGGAATTCTTTCTCAAGAAACGCATTCATTGTTTCTGCAAGACAAAACACCAGACAAAAATACAAATGTCAATCACACTCTAAACTCGAGTAATCTTTATGCCCATATATGCCTCTACAATCTCTATGCAGTATAGGCCACTGATGTACCAAGTATTAAATGATACCTTCGGTCTTAACGTTCGGCGCTCTTAACTCTTCCTCCTCACACAGAACGTAGGTAGGTCACGTGTGTTAGCATTATATACACTACGCATGCGTGACACAGGTCGCCCGCCCATGACGTTCTTTCTCGATGTTTCCCTGCCCCTTCTCTTTCGGCGCGCAGGTGACATGGCTGAGTCACAGCAGGTGTCTGTGAATTCAGAGAATTCTAATGAGGAGACAAGCCCAGAGCGGGAAACCTCACGAACAAGGAGGCACTACAAGGCATCTAATATGACCTCTGAGGAGATGGCGGAGATGGTGGCCATATTGAACAATTCTGATTATGATGCAAAGCATGGGCCGTATTCCCACCCTAATCTTCGGAAGGACAAAATTATGAAGCAAGTAGTGAAAAGTCTGAAGAAGAATTTCGGGGTGAAAAGATCCAAGGAGCAGCTCAGAAAGAGGTGGTCTGACCTCAAACTGAGGGAGCCGGAGCAGTTAGGGAGCATTAACAGAATGCTTAAAAAAAGTAAGTACTTCTCCTGTGTCCCTATTGTTGTATTTTTGCAACTTGCATGTTGCTCCCTGTTGTAGTTTTTTATTAATTAACATTCTTAAATGACATCTTCTACAATTTAGTGGGCACAGTAATCGGTCGATATAGACACATCATTTGCACACTACAGACGATGATTTGACAATATCCGTTCTTTTTTCTTAAAAAAAAAAATGTATGTTTAAAATCACTAAATGTTATGACATTGTTGTCTAGATGATGTGTTTGAAAAGAGAATGAAATGCAAACCTAAATCAATGTAAAGGAGAGGACACTCAGCAGTTGTTTACACATCTGCACTCACAGGAGCACTATAGTGTGGGCCACCAGAACAACCTTTTTAGGGTGTCCACCACAGGTGCTACAGTGGGTACTGGGGGGGGGGCATGTGATAAAATTGTCACAAAAAGGTCAGTATTCTAGCTTTGTTAAGTTCTCCAAGCTGGTCTTCAGCTTGGAACTGTGCCAAAACAGACAAGTGTACCCCACCTGCAAGCAATGTTTCATATTCCTAGTTATGACTTCATATATGTGTGTGTTAAGTGTACCATTTGTTTCAATCTCATAGGGGAGAGAAGACTGGGAGGACACCACTCCTCGGAGCCCAGGAACCCCACACCTTCTAAAGAACCCCAACCTCCCCAACAAGCCCAACCTGAGGATGTGGAGGAAGTCGAATTGGATAAAGGAGAGGTGGAGGAAGGAGAAGTCGAGGAAGGAGAGGTGGATGAGGTGGTGGAACTTGTCACTACAACAGGTCAGTATCTGTCACCACAGCTTCAGGTAAAAGAGATGTAGGCATGGAGATTGTTATATTTTTATTTTAGGGGATGAATATGTTGCTGAAAGTCCACGATTCTCCAGGGATAGTGCACAAAGACTCATCCAACAAGTAATGGATTGTAGTACTCAACTGGACTTCATGGAAAAAAGGATTCATGATATGGAGAATACATTTAAGGACATCATAGATGTGTTGGGGCGAATAGACTAAAACACCCCTTTTTTTTGCAAATTTTTGCTCACTTTTGTACTACTTTGTCGCAAAAACAAATTTAGAAGATGCACACAGTGGGTCAACATGTGCTATCTGCCATCACGTGATCTCCATGTACGTGTTTTGGGGGTGCAACCTCTTCCTCACAACTCAAGTAGGTGAAAGGAAGAAGGGGTTGCCCCCCCAAAACATGTAGAATGATCCCCCATGATGGCGGGTAGCACATGTTGACAATAGGGATGAGGAAGGAAATAACCTATTTTACCCTCCCTAAAATTGTGTGCATCTTCGAATTTTGTCTTGTTCAGGGGTGACAACAGTCCATCTTTGATGAAGGGCAGATAGACATTTGTTTTTCTAAAAAAGGTCTGAGATCTAGCCTATATACGTTAAACATTGTTGTATTTGGAGGAATGTTGAGGAGAGTTTTTGTAATTTTATTATCACCAAAATTTGCCATGTTAGGTGAAAAGCCAAAAATGGGTTTCTAAAATGTAGAGACACAAAAAATGTTAAAAAAAAAAAACATATGTGTCATTGTGCACAGAGTAAAATACAAGAAAAAAAAAATAAAGTGTGGTTGCTCTTTTTTTTAACCACTACAGGTCCTTCTCAAAAAATTAGCATATTGTGATAAAGTTCATTATTTTCTGTAATGTACTGATAAACCTTAGACTTTCATATATTTTAGATTCATTACACACAACTGAAGTAGTTCAAGCCTTTTCTTGTTTTAATATTGATGATTTTGGCATACAGCTCATGACAACCCAAAATTCCTATCTCAAAAAATTAGCATATCATGAAAAGGTTCTCTAAACGAGCTATTAACCTAATCATCTGAATCAACTAATTAACTCTAAACACCTGCAAAAGATTCCTGAGGCTTTTAAAAACTCCCAGCCTGGTTCATTACTCAAAACCGCAATCATGGGTAAGACTGCCGACCTGACTGCTGTCCAGAAGGCCATCATTGACACCCTCAAGCAAGAGGGTAAGACACAGAAAGAAATTTCTGAACGAATAGGCTGTTCCCAGAGTTCTGTATCAAGGCACCTCAGTGGGAAGTCTGTGGGAAGGAAAAAGTGTGGCAGAAAACGCTGCACAACGAGAAGAGGTGACCGGACCCTGAAGAAGATTGTGGAGAAGGACCGATTCCAGACCTTGGAGGACCTGCGGAAGCAGTGGACTGAGTCTGGAGTAGAAACATCCAGAGCCACCGTGAACAGGCGTGTGCAGGAAATGGGCTACAGGTGCCGCATTCCCCAGGTCAAGCCACTTTTGAACCAGAAACAGCGGCAGAAGCGCCTGACCTGGGCTACAGAGAAGCAGCACTGGACTGTTGCTCAGTGGTCCAAAGTACTTTTTTCGGATGAAAGCAAATTTTGCATGTCATTCGGAAATCAAGGTGCCAGAGTCTGGAGAAAGACTGGGGAGAGGGAAATGCCAAAATGCCTGAAGTCCAGTGTCAAGTACCCACAGTCAGTGATGGTCTGGGGTGCCATGTCAGCTGCTGGTGTTGGTCCACTGTGTTTTATCAAGGGCAGGGTCAATGCAGCTAGCTATCAGGAGATTTTGGAGCACTTCATGCTTCCATCTGCTGAAAAGCTTTATGGAGATGAAGATTTCATTTTTCAGCACGACCTGGCGCCTGCTCACAGTGCCAAAACCACTGGTAAATGGTTTACTGACCATGGTATTACTGTGCTCAATTGGCCTGCCAACTCTCCTGACCTGAACCCCATAGAGAATCTGTGGGATATTGGGAAGAGAAAGTTGAGAGACGCAAGACCCAACACTCTGGATGAGCTTAAGGCCGCTATCGAAGCATCCTGGGCCTCCATAACACCTCAGCAGTGCCACAGGCTGGTTGCCTCCATGCCACGCCGCATTGAAGCAGTCATTTCTGCAAAAGGATTCCCGACCAAGTAGTGAGTGCATAACTGAACATAATTATTTAAAGGTTGACTTTTTTTGTATTAAAAACACTTTTCTTTTATTGGTCGGATGAAATATGCTAATTTTTTGAGATAGGATTTTTGGGTTTTCATGAGCTGTATGCCAAAATCATCAATATTAAAACAAGAAAAGGCTTGAACTACTTCAGTTGTGTGTAATGAATCTAAAATATATGAAAGTCTAATGTTTATCAGTACATTACAGAAAATAATGAACTTTATCACAATATGCAAATTTTTTGAGAAGGACCTGTATAACATTTTTTGGATTTAGTTTTGTGGTTAGCAGTGAAATGTTTGGTGTTTACTAAGGAAAATACACTTGGCACTACAAGTACACTTTGAAAAAGTAGCACACACCTCAAATATAAACAAAGCAAAACTACAAATTTAAAGTTCAGATATTTTTATTTTTTTTTGTTCAAAGATAAAACTAGGAATGATCTACTGGCATTGGAATGGCCCCCCTACCCATGAAATAATCAACATATTTCTGCCGTATTGCACGGGCACTTTGGGGGGGCAAGCCAGCACGGACATGTTCGAGGCCCGGCAGGGCATTGTCCGCAGCAAGTCCGGCCTCGGGCCCAACTGTGGCCATATAAGTAGGAGATTTCTTCCTTAAAAAATTGTGCAGAACACAACAGCAAAAAACAATATGGTTCAATTTGTACTCCGCAAGGTTAATTGGAGTTAAAAATAGATGGAACCGGCTGGCCATTATCCCGAAGGCATTCTCCACAACTCTTCGGGCTCTGGCCAGCCGGTAGTTGAAGACCCTCCTCTCCGGGGTGAGGGTCCTCTGGGGGAAAGGCCTCATGAGATGCCGACCCAGGCTAAAGGCTTCATCAGCCAAAAAGACAAAGGGGAGTCCTTCCACATTCCCTGCATCCGGCGGCAATGCAAGGTTATCACTCTGTAGACGAAGAGCAAACTCTGTCTGGGCGAAGGCTCCCCCATCCGACATCCGGCCATTCTTCCCCACATCCACATAGAGGAATTCATACTGTGCTGACACCACCGCCATCAGCACGATACTATAAAACCCCTTGTACTTATAAAAAAAGGAGCGCGAACGGGGTGGTGGCACAATGCAGATGTGCTTCCCGTCAATGGCTCCTCCACAGTTGGGGAAGTCCCACCGCCTGGCAAACTCCAATGCCACAGTCTGCCATTCCTGTGGCGTGGAAGGAAGCTGGGGAATCAAACAAGATAAAAATAAATTAGTATTTTTGCAAATAACATTGCAAGCAGAATATACAAAAACATTTGTGGCCAACATAAGTATAACATTTTGGTTAAGGATTCTTAAAAAAAAAAAAAAACACACAATTCGCACATTGCTCACCCCCCTCTGATGGCCCATTGATTTTCTTTGGGGGGGGCTAGATGAGTTTGGAACCCCCCAAAAATCACATTCAGGAAAATGAGTTAAACATTTGAGGGCGGGGGGGAGGACTACAATGAATATGAAAAAATACATTGTTAACAGACTAGGCTAGATGTGTTTGGGCCCAGGAGAGCATGCTGGAGAGGTAAGTGAAAGTAAAAATGCATGTAGGCCAAAAAATGACTTAAAAAAGTACAGCATGCATGGGGACAAAGGGGACATTCTCAGCATATTACAATCATGCTAATTAGGGAAGGATGAAAGAAATACAATACATTATCATACATGAAATACATAGAATGTGATATTAAATGCGAAAACTTACCCTCATATAGTCATCCTGCAGGACTTGGATGATGGCAGAACAGGTCTCTGGGATTATGACGCCCAGAGCCTGGGGGGAGATGCCTGTGGTGAACTTCAGGTCCTGCAGACTTCTCCCTGTCGCCAGGTAACGCAACGTGGCGATGAGCCTCTGCTCAGCACTGATGGCTTCCCACATAACGTTGTCCTGCCTGGTAATATAGGGGGACACCAAAGCCAACAGATGCTGAAAAACGGGGTCAGACATCCGCAGAAAATTCCTGTAGTCCTCAGGATTATTCTCCACGATCTGCCGCAGCAGAGGCATGTGAGAGAATTGGTCCCGCTGGAGCAACCAATTCTTGGTCCATGAACTCCTCCTCACCCTGTTCATAAACTCGTCTTGGTCCAAGACAAGAAGACCAACAGACACACAAAGTCGGTGCACAACACGATCTCTACGATGGCAACGTATCCGCAACATGGATAAAAAACCGTCGTCTGATCAGAACGAACTAAACAGAACGCACTGAAGAACAGCAAGGCCTATGAAGAACGACCTGAAAATCAGAAACGAGTGGACAAGAACGCACTGAAAAACAGATACGACCTGACTACTCGCCCTGAAAGACAAGATACGAACCCACAAGCACCTACTGAACCGCAGAAAACTAACTGAAAGCACGAAGTCTGAAAAGCGCAAATCGTCTCTTCCCAAACTTTAGCTAACATGCGCCAACATGAGATTAGCAAAAGCAGCCCAAGGGAGGACGCCATGAGAATTGAACTTCCCCTTTATACTACCGTCGTACGTGTTGTACGTCAACGCATTTTTAGACCGACGAGATTTTGGAATGACAGTGTGTATGCAAGGAAAGCTTCACAAGAATCACTTGACAAGAAAACCGTCGAGAAAAACAAAGTTTTTTTTGCAACGAGAAACTCGGCCGTGTGTACGAGGCTTGAGGCCCCATGCACACGAGACGCCGGTGCAAACTCTGCTGAATGCACGTTTTTAAAGGCTGAAACGCCCGTTTTGCCGTGATTTTAGCGGCGTGTTACCGTGTTTGCGTCTATAAGCGTTTAGTTAAGAAACATCATAAGACCCTCCCTAAGCTCAAAAAACAGTATTATTTAAACCATTTCAGCCATTTTGTGAGACCAGAGTGAGTAGCAGCAGCTGAGAGAGCAGCAGTGTACTTGTATTTAGCGTGTCACTTGCCACATCACCTGCCACAAGTTGTGGATTGTCCACCTGGCCACGTCACCTGCCACAAGTTGTGGATTGTCCACCTGGCCACATCCCCTGCCGCAAGTTGTGGATTGTCCACCTGGCCACGTCACCTGCCGCAAGTTGTGAATTGTCCACTTGTCACGTCACCGGCCACGTCACCTGGCCACGTCACCTGCCGCAAATTGTTGATTGTTCACTTGCCACGTCGCCTGGCCACGTCACCTGCCACAAGTTGTGGATTGTCCACCTGGCCACATCACCTGCCGCAAGTTGTGAATTGTCTACTTGCCACGTCACCTGGCCACATCACCTGGCCACAAGTTGTGGATTGTCCACCTGGCCGCGTCACCTGCCGCAAGTTGTGAATTGTCCACTTGCCACGTCACCTGCCACACATTGTGGATTGTCCACCTGGCCTTGTCACCTGCCATGTCACCTGGCCACGTCACCTGCCACAAGTTGTGGATTGTCCACTTGCCACGTCACCTGCCACAAGTTGTGGATTGTCTACTTGCCACGTCACCTGGCCACGTCACCTGGCCACATCACCTGCCACAAGTTGTGGATTGTCCACTTGCCATGTTACCTGGCCACGTCACCTGGCCACATCACCTGCCACAAGTTGTGGATTGTCCACTTGCCATGTCACCTGGCCACGTCATCTGCCACGTCACCTGGCTACATCACCTGCCACAAGTTGTGGATTGTCCACTTGCCACGTCACCTGCCACAAGTTGTGGATTGTCCACAATGCAATGCAAGCAATTACAGCTTTTTTTTTTTTTTTTTTTTATGGTTTTTCATCATTTGCCATAATTTTTGAGATTTCTAATGTAAAAAAATAGGTCACCTTTAAAAACGCTTATAAACGAAATTGCGGCAAAACGCTGGTACCGCATTTAGCTGTGTTTAGCCGCGTTTTGCGTCTGAAACCTGGAAAACGTTTGCGCCTGAACCCATTTTTTTTACTTCTGGAAAAACAAGGTTAAACGCAACTGCTTAAAAACACCAATAAACGAGACTGTGTGCATGGACACATAGGATAACATTGAATGAGTTCAGGGGCAGTTGAAAAAAGCATCCAACTGCCTCTGAACACACGTTTACCAGCGTCTTGTGTGCATGGGGCCTAAGATGGAAGTGGAGGAGAATTACCATAGAGCACAAGTGTCAAACACGAGGCCCGCAGGCCAAATCCAGCCCTCCAGGCCATTTCATGTGGTCCTCGCACCTTTCCTGCATCTGCTGCACCCCCTCCTCTCTGCCCCCACCTTGTTTTAGCAGTTGGCAGTAGATAGGACAGAACTCCTCCACTAGATCCTGCACTTCTCTATGCAACCGCAGAGAGGCTTTTCTCTGCCCCCTCCCCCGTTTCAACAGTCGGCAACTTCTTCTACAGATCCTGTGCCTCTCTGTGCACCTGCATCACCCCCTAGTGTCTGCCGCCCCTGGTCTCAGCATTCAGCAGACTCTGGCAACTGACTCCAGCCCACCTCTGGTCCTCCTCCAGACCCTTCACTCTCTGCTTCCCAGCTCTGCCCTCAGTTGCTTCCCGGCAGCAGCACAAGGGGGATGCATTGTGATGTAAGGGAGGGTGGAGGCCTCTTGACTTCTGATGGTGGGGGAGGGGTGGCTCTTGACATCTGATGTAGGGGGCTGGGGTGCTCTGGACATCTGCCTATAACTATTATGAGAATAATACAATTATGTGACACTTGAAAAGAAGGGATGCACTCTGCTGATATCACCCACTAGAAACTTTATTGGAGACTGCACAGACAGAACACCATGGCAGAACCAGTTACTTGTGGATGATACCAGTGGTGTGTGAGTGTGACCCTCTTTTCAGACATGCATTATCTGCTTCACTAGTGTGAGTGAGCTCGGTTCCAGTCTGCACCTGCCCTTCACAGCTTTGGTCTTAAGTTTTTAATAAACCAGTAATTATCGAATGCAGAGGCAATTATTTAATATGATAAAGAGTAGATACATTTATTTAGTCTTACACATACAACCGGCCCTTTGAGGGCAACCATGAAATTGAGTTTGACACCCCTGTCATAGTGGAAAGCAGGCATGGATGGAAATGGAGAAGAATGACCAAAGAGGAAAGCAGGCATGGATGGAAATGGGGAAGAATGACCAGAGAGGAAAGCAGGCATGGATGGAAGTGGAAGAGAATGACCAGAGAGGAGAGTAGACTTGGATGGAAATGGATGGTAATTATCACAGAAGAGAGGAGAGTCATATGGATGAAAGTGGAGAAGAGTGAACAAAGAGAAGACTAAAGGTCCGTACACACAATCTGACTTTTTGACAACAAACCTCAGACGGACCTGTTTTTGCAGACAATCCGACCGTGTGTACGCTCCATCGGACACACTTTTTTGCTTTTTCATCGGACAAATGTTTGCTGTGTGAACAGACAAACTTTCCGGCAACAAATGTCCTACGTCGGCTAATCCGATCGTGTGTACAGAAGTCCATCGGACTAAAGTCCAAAGTACAAACACGCATGCTCAGAACCAATGCTAAAGATCAGACAACAATAGCAGAAGTTGCCCACAGGGTGGCGGTAAAGAGCAGAAAAACCACGTAGTATGTCTATTACGTCACTACGTTTATGTTTGTTGGCTGAAAAAGTCCTACCGTGTGTATGCATAGTTGCATACCAAGTTCACGGACAACGCCTTTCGGAGCAACGTCCATGGAAAAGTCAGTTGGAAGTCCGATCGTGTGTACGAGGCTTTAGGCTCGGTTCACACTGGGGCAGCTTCAAAGTCGCCCGACTCTGGGGATAGAGCGGTCAGTAACTAGCCAGCTGTACCGGTAAATGGGCTATAGTATCCAGTAGTTGCCATGAGATCCGAGATACATGCCATAAAAGATCCAATAGACAAAACTTTCAAGATAACAAACTTGCATTCTAACCACCAGGATGTGGCACCCTGTACCAATACTTATACACCCCACAGTACCATCCTGTGGTGGTGTAATTTGCTAATTTATCTATCACTTCTGCCTTTACAATCACTTTAACCTACCGCTCCTTGACAATTACCAAACCCTCAACACTGAAACCTAACGTGAACCTTTAGTTAAAAATGGGAAAATTTTGAGCAGGAAGGGTTTTTCATTTCCGAAGAGACATACAATTCTTACCATCCTCTCTGTTAACTGCTTACACTATACATGCACAGCTCAGTGCACCGTGTGCTGGGTTCTTGTATTTATTATTTCTAGTGTAGCGGGTATGTACTTTCCCGGGTGTGAATTTGAACTTGGCAGAGACATTGGTGATGTGTAATTCCCTGCAGCCCAGCAGGTGGCGCTGTCGCCCTGGGCTGGGGTTGAATCATTGCTGTGTGTCGTGCCTCCTTTTTGTCCTCCCTGGGCAGCGGTATGGTGGGGCGGGGAACCCGCCGTGCTTGCTGGGAGAGGGTATAAAGGGGGCCGTCCATCTTTGTCAAGGGGAGTCCAGGGCACCTTCAGCATGTGGACGGTGGTTCGTGTCGGTTCTCTAGGCGGGCTTAGGCCTAGAGGACAGCCGGAGGTCGTGTTCCATCCCAGGCACCTTTAGCCTGGGGTGGGGTACTCAGATGGAGGTCCGGAGCTCAGTGCCCAACACTGAGTTCCGCGAGGAAGGAGATCCTAGGGAACCCCGGGAGTGGGTACCCAAATCCGGAAGGCGTAATGGACCGGGGGGAGCTCCTCACTCGAAGACCTGGTGCAGCAGATTGCCAGTGACGGGCGAGTCTCTCACCGGAGACCGCCTGGAAGGAAATCCCCCCTCGCTCGGAGACCGCAACCCACTTTCAGGAAGGAAAGTGGAGAATACATTGTGTCTGGGCCTATTCGCATCCACACCTCCTTTTCTGTTCTGTTTCTACCAAGGGAGTTCAACTGATTGTGTTCATTCAAGAAGAATAAAGGAGTGTTGAACTTTAACGGTGTGGGGCTCATTTCCTGACAGACATTGTTCAAGGTAACTCTCGGTGGAGGCTCCAGGTGCACAACACTGACCCGAAGGTAAAAGAACTTTGCTTGTATCCCACTGACACCTGTGGTGAAGGCCAGGCGTGGTGTCCCCGCTCCCTTCCCCTCTAAAAGATACCCCTAGACAAGAGACAGACGAGCTGAAGAAAGAGGGGAGTGAGGCTCGGGTCCGGTATAGTGTTTGTGCACCACAGTATTGAACGTGTCTGCTCGAAGAGTTACGCGAGTAGGCAGGCCTTCATTGGCCGAAGTGCATCCCTGCTCGAAGTCGTGGACATGACCCAATGAAGGGAAAGGCCCGCGCAGAAGAGTGGAAAAAGGGGGAAGTTCAGCCGTGTGAAGTACTACACGTGGGGGCTTCTATTGCACTGCGCCACCAGGCACACCTCCATTGCTTAGTTCGTGGGCGTGACTCAGAAACAGAAAAGAAGAAAAGCCCGCGAACTGGAGCAAAGGGGAGGAGTCCAATACGTGTGAAGGACTACACGTGGGACATTGGCGCAAAAACTCTGCAGTGTGCGATGGATCAGCAACAGGTCGCCATGTTCGGACGTACATCGTGGATTCCAGTTCACCCTTCCACCACGACATTGACTGCTGCTGCTCCAGTAACAGATACGGGGATCCGGCTGAAGCCAAGGGGTCGATTCGCCCTGTATTCGTGCATGGACGTTGAGGCCCTGGGTGTGATTTGTCCCAGCTGTTCGGGACTGGTGTGCCAGCTGAAGCCGTTCGGGCGATGTGAGGCCTGTGGGAAATTCCTGTTCGAAGTGGATCCGGCGGTTGAGAAGCCGAGAACCATCTACCCCGGCCGTGCTGCGGGCAACACCACTCAGAGAGGAGGAATCACTGCTGTGACAGCCATCCCTGCGCACACTGCAGCGACCGCGGAGGAGGTCCTAAAAACTCAACGGGAGTAATCCGAGGATGCTGACTCGGTCACCACGATCTCGCAGCGTCCACCACCGAAGAGAAAGACCGGCATGGTAGGCCCGACCAGCCACTAGCGTTGCTAGCCAGGTGCGGGGGGGGCGGGCCGCACCCGGGTGACACCCACCAGAGGGGTGACACCCGTGGGTAGCGCAGCGGCACCACACTGACATCGCCCGCCCGCTGCCCTGTGCCTTGTGGCTCACGCTGCAGCTGTGTCCCTCAGCCTCCTCTCTGTTTACATCCACAGAGGAGGAGGAGGAGCCCGCGCTCGAGAGACACACTGCTGTGTGTATCTGCCGCTCTGATCTGAGGTCTGTAAGGTAAGGGGGGCATCTTTACTGATGGGGGGAGGGGGTGTCTGTACTGCTGGGGTCTGCACAAGGGGGAGTTTGCACCAGGGGGGGGCTGTAACTGAGGGGGGTGTCTGTACTGAGGGGGGTGTCTGTACGAGGGGGGATCTGTAACTGAGGGGGGTGTCTGTAACTGAGGGGGTCTGCACTGAGGTGGGGGTGTCTGTACTGATGGAGCGGTCTGCACTGAGGTGGGGGTGTCTGTACTGAGGGGGAGGTTCATACTGAGGGAGGCGGGTCTATATTGATGGCGGGGAGTCTGTACTTAGTGGAGCGGATTTGTACTGAGGGAGGGGATCTATACTGTGGGAGTGGGGTCTGTAGTTAGTGGAGGGGGGTCTGTACTGAGGGGGGACTATAGTTGTTGGGGGGTGACACCATTTTTTTCGCACCGGGTGACACCAACCCTAGTGACGCCACTGCGACCAGCGGTTGTGGTGGACCGTCTCGCCCGCTTACGCCCGGCCCGGATGGATCCGTTGACAAGAGTTCCGGACGTCCCGTTTCAAGTAAAGGCCGAGGTAAGCCTGGCGGAGAGATTTGGTGTGTGGGAAGAGGTGAAAGCTCGGTCTCCACTACAGGATACCTGCCTGCGGAGGAGTGTGACACCTCTGACCTGGAGTCGCTCTCGGACATGGGAGACGACGTTGCAATAGATGAACTGTTTGCAGAAAAGGGCTGGGACAAAGTACCTCTCGCTTCATTCCGGAGGACCAGGGATCCACCCATGTCTACAGGGGAAAGTACACCCCGGGTGGAGGCACCAGCGCCTGAAGAGAGGTCCCATCCCCAGCCTGCCTCTACATCCCCGGTACCATCTGTACCGAAGACTGGGGAAAAGAGACTGTTACTGCGAGCACCAATGCCCAGATCAGATGTGATCAAGGTCCCTCGCCACCCGGACTCAATAGTTTTGCCTGGCGAAGGGGACAGAGCTACCATGCCTCCTTTGGCGAGACTACAATGCCTATTTGGCCAGAAGGTTGCTGCGGACTACGGATGGGAGTATCCGTACTTGTCGAAGGAACTGCTTTATGAGGTAGAAGTGTGCCGGGAGCGCTGGTACAATGACTTTGTGTGGACCCACCTTCAGGTTCCCCACGCCCGCAGGTACCTCGCATGCTCTCCAAAGGCCTCTCAACGTTTTAAAGACTGCAAGGCAGAATGGATGTTGGGAGGGCACATCCATGCAGACAAGGTGTTGATCCGGCGCAAGGAAGGAGAAGATGTGGAGTATCATCTGGAGACTATGGATCAGCACTTGAAGCCACTTGTTCTGCCGCATCACCGTTTTTACCTGTAGGAGAGAAGAGACTCCGTTATCATGCTGCTGAACTTTCTGGGGCCCGTTGCTTTTGTGTCCAAAGAAATGAAGGACTGTTCCTGTTGTTCTTCACTTTCTGTAAGAGATCATGGACTCTGGGTAGATAGGGCCAAAGAAAAGAGGAAAGTTCCACGACTGCAGTTACCGCTGTGCTGTCACCAGGTGGCAGTGTTGCGCAACGTTCAAACACTTTTCACGCACTCACTCTTTTGGAAAAAGGGATTTCTTCCCAGAGAAGTTTCTTTTCTCTCACACGAATACAGGTGTCAGGGTTATATGTGTTAATCCTTTCTTTTCCCTCTGCAGGAGAGCATCCCATCAACACCACTGAGGATGGGGTGGGTCTTAGTCAGGATGGGGGGGTGGGAAAATAAAATGTGAATATGTGATTCAAAGTTATGAGTCAATGCTGTTGTTTATCTTCTGTCTTTATTCCTTTTTCTTACAGGGCTCAGACACCATGTTTTAGTTGAATAGTTTTTCTAAAAGTTTTATTTCGTACAATTGTTAGTCGGTTTCTGGATTGGATTATGTCAGCCGTTGAGGGCATGATTTACTCCAGACACTGGGGACCAGTGTCAAACCACCAGGGGAAGAGTGTAGCGGGTATGTACTTTCCCGGGTGTAAATATGAACTTGGCAGAGACATTGGTGATGTGTAATTCCCTGCAGCCCAGCAGGTGGCGCTGTCGCCCTGGGCTGGGGTTGAATCATTGCTGTGTGTCGTGCCTCCTTTTTGTCCTCCCTGAGCAGCGGTATGGTGGGGCGGGGAACCCGCCATGCTTGCTGGGAGAGGGTATAAAGGGGGCCAGCCATCTTTGTCAAGGGGAGTCCAGGGCACCTTCAGGCTGTGGATGGTGGTTTGTGTCGGAGCTCTAGGCGGGCTTAGGCCTAGAGGACAGCCGGAGGTCGTGTTCCATCCCAGGCACCTTTAGCCTGGGGTGAGGTACTCAGATGGAGGTCCGGAGCTCAGTGCCCAACACTGAGTTCTGTGAGGGAAGGAGACCCTAGGGAACCCCGGGAGTGGGTACCCGAATCCGGAAGGCGTAATGGACCGGGGGGAGCTCCTCACTCGAAGACCTGGTGCAGCAGATTGCCAGTGATGGGTGAGTCTCTCATCGGAGACCGCCTGGAAGGAAATCCCCCCTCGCTCGGAGACCGCAACCCACTTTCAGGAAGGAAAGTGGAGAATACATTGTGTCTGGGCCTATTCGCATCCACACCTCCTTTTCTGTTCTGTTTCTACCAAGGGAGTTCAACTGATTGTGTTCATTCAAGAAGAATAAAGGAGTGTTGAACTTTAACGGTGTGGGGCTCATTACCTGACAGACATTGTTCAAGGTAACTCTCGGTGGAGGCTCCAGGTGCACAACACTGACCCGAAGGTAAAAGAACTTTGCTTGTATCACACTGACACCTGTGGTGAAGGCCAGGCATGGTGTCCCCGCTCCCTTCCCCTCTAAAAGATACCCCTAGACAAGAGACAGACGAGCTGAAGAAAGAGAGGGGAGTGAGGAGGGCGCTACACGAGTTTACGTACGCTGGAGTTACGTCATCCTAACGTGGCCAATCAAGATATTTGAAGACCATGCACCCAGAAGAAGCAAGTGAGTTGGTTTATACAAAACTTTTTTCTTAGTTTTAGATGAAGTGGAGAAGCGTTAGAACACCTGTCAGGTTTTTATTGCTGTCTATGTCCCATTGGGGAGATTCATTTTCTCTGTTTGTACTGTTTAACATTATTATTGAGCGTGACAGTGAAAGAAAACCCCAAATATTGGGTTGTTACCAGAACAACAATAGAGGGGAAATCTTCCAATGGGGACACTAGTTCTGGTGACACTAGAGATTCCCTTACTTTAGAGCAGTGGTTCTCAACCTTTCTAGTGCCATGACCCCTTGATAAAATTTCCCAAGTTGTGGGGACCCCTAACAGTAAAATTATTTTCGTAGCGTGGGTTGTCGGCACCCAAGACAAGATAAGTAATTTGCGCCCCTAACCCACGGACATTTAGCGCTCCCCGAGTCCCTTTGACTCGTACAATATTAAAACCCCTTATGGTACATTTTAGGATGTAGCACTCTTTGTTCTCCTTTCTTTCCCTTTTTATCTCTCTCTATTCTAATTTCTTTTTTTTTTTCCCCATCCCTCTCTCTAGTCTACTTTCTTGTTCTTTCTCTTATTCTGTCTCTCCCTTTTTCTTTGTTCCTCCCCCTCTTTTCCTCTCCCTTCCATGTATTCTCTGTTTTTATTCCTTCTCTTACTCCTTGGTAAGGAGGTGGGGGGTGGGATGATGGAAGTGCTGGGGGGAGTTCTGATCAGCCAACTTAGGTGCTCTTGATCAAGGTCATCTGCTGATCTGAGAACTGTAGTGGGGACTTTTAATGGCAACTTTAATCACAGGTAGTGTTACTCAATGTGTCTCCAGGTTCACTCTTTCTCCAGCTCTGTGGTGTCTCGCAGCAGTGACACCAATGCTGAAATCAGGAGATAGGGTCTCCTCCAGCCCCTCCCACTTCTCATTCCTCACCAGTCAGCTGACCTCTATGCTGTGAACTGAATGGGCGGCTGCAAAGAGGCTGAGTGAGCGGCCGCGAAAAGGCTGGGAGAGCGGTGCGGGTTTCAGGAACAGCCCAGGATTCGGTGACCCCTGGCAAATCGTCATTCAACCCCCGGGAGGGTCCCGACCCCCAGGTTGAGAACCACTGCTTTAGAGGGATTTTCTCTCACTTCCTGTTTGGCTATGAGATAGAAAGTATAGGGAAACCTCCGCAATAGGACACAGATGGCAAAAAAACCAACAGGGGTTATAACCCTCCCTTGCTCTATCCAAAAATAATATAAATTTCCACTTTAGGGTGACTTGCTTCTAACGTATTGAATCACACCCCGTCATACCATGATTATGACAAAAATGCATTTTATTTTCTTTAAACATCGTATTGATTGTGTTTAGAGCTGAAACGGTTAATGGTTTCTGGATCGTTTCATGTGGCGTCTCTGTTTGCAGAGTGTAGAAAGTGTAAGGTGATCGGTGTTATGTGAGAGGCTCCGTCACATCACCATTGTAGAGCTACAGGAGAACAGATGGCCAGAAGGCAGTGACAGCGCTTTGTCTGCAGACATTATACAGGAAATTTCAGGTACGTCTCTATCTTATTGTAAATGATTGCGCTATGGATAGATGTGAAAACTCACTGCTGTAATACGAACTATAATTTACATAACTCAAAAGGATGTCATTGAAATAAAGCTCAACCAAGTTTCTGACGTACCTGCTGTCTCCCAATTACTAATATTCTCTCTCAAATTGTTTTTGTTAAAGGGTCATTCCAGGACAAACTGCTGATTTTTCTATTTTCTCCTGCGTAATTTATTACAGAGTGAAGGGAGGACTTTTCAGGCCCCTTTCACACCTGTGCAATTTAAAGCACTCCACTGTCGAATAACAATGCGCAACAAGACGAATCCCATTATTTTCTATTGGGTCCGTTCACACCAATGCATTGTGATGCAGTTAAACTTGGAAAAAGGTGCATGTGCTTTTTTTGGCTCCATTCACACTTATGCAAGTGCAACCATGTGCTTGTTTTTGCACATTTTTGGTGCATCACATTTAGGGAAGCCCAATATTTTCAGTAGGCTGCTTTACATGTGAAGATCACACAAAAGAAGTGCAACATACATGTGCTCATATCCCAATAGCTTATACATGTATATAATCCATCAGGTGCTAAAGAGGTGTGACCACATGTTAACACTAGAAATTTAGGATGAACCCTCTGCATACAGCTATACACCCTTTCTAGCAAACTTTGCAAAAAAAAAAAGCAGGGATTTTTAGTTCACACTAACCATGCCTTTTACATGTACATGTAAAACGCTACTTTCACACTGGGGCAGAGCCGGCGTTAGCGGTAAAGTGCCACTCATTTTGAGCGGGACTTTATCGCTGTTATGGTGGCGCTTTGGCGCTGCTTTTTGGCTGGTAGCGGGGAGCTTTTAACCCCAAGAAGGGGTTAAAAGCGCCCAAGATTCAGCGCTTACGAATCGCTTTTCAGAAGTGGTGCCCATTCATTCCAATAGGCAGGGGCGGTGTGGGAGAGGTGCTGCTTGCCCCCAAAGATGCTGCTTGTAGGACTTTTTTATTCCTGTCCTGCAAGTGCACCGCCCCAGTGTGAAAGCACTCAGGCTTTCATAGTGGGGTGGCTTGAAAGGCAGTTTTTAGGCGCTTTACAGGTGCTATTTTTCGTTCAATAGATTTTTATTTTTCAAATCAAGTACAGATAGTACATACGAACAGCATGACAGAGGGCTATATCTTATACAAAAAATGCTTTTTTTAAACATAACCTATACTCGGCAACAAGTTTTCCTAAGGTGTTTCAGAAAATAACTGTGGGTAGGGAAACGGAAGTTACAGGTTAACCCCTGGTTAGGAGAAAAAAGAAAGGCATGAAAATGAACCAAAGAGTCAGACGGTCTGGGAAGTCCTACCCATCCCGGACACCCCAATTGGGATCATACTGTGCCCCGGACAGGCCCCCCACCCCAACCCACCTCCCTCACAGAAAACTATCAGCCAGTATGAGAAATTCTAATGTAGGCGTCAATGAGTGTCTAGCTCCGAAACACATAGTGAGATCGGCATATAGAGTTGCCGAAACAACTTCATATCGAGTAATTATGCAAAACCCCCCTAAGTCACATCAAACAACCTAAGGTAATAAAAATTTAAAAAAAGGGGGGGAAAAATAAATAAAAATACATAAAAAAGGAAGAGAGAAAGAGAAAAAGGAAGAAAGAGAAGATAGATGGAAAGAAATCATGTGCCTAAATTGATTTTGAGGAAATGGGGTGATCAGGGTGGATCCCGACAATCAGGGAAATACCACGGTAAGCAGCCCAAGGTTCCCACACAGATTCAAATTTATGAACTGTATTTGATAAAATACTAGCCAACTTCTCTTGCGCCATAATCCAAGAGATCTTATTTTGTACCGCCAAAATGGAAACCCTGGGCTGTCTCCAAGCCCTAGCAATGGTGAGTTTTGCCCCGAGGAGCATAAAGCGGATTAGCTGCTGATTGGGTTTGGAGATGCTAGGAATACGGGCATTGAGGAGGGCGACAGATGCGGACCTTGGAATCGAACACTTAGTGACCTTGAATATGAGGTTAAATATTCTGTTCCAAACTGACCTGATCCTAGGACATTCCCACCAGACATGCACCATCGAACCCAAGAGTTGGCAGCCTCTAAAGCAATTGGGATCCAATACAAGGTAGATGGTCGCAAGCCTGGCTGGAGTCATATACCACCTCATAAGAACTTTCACGTTTGCTTCCATAAGGGAAGTGTTTAAAATACCTCGAAATGAATCGGAGCAAGCCTTTTGCCAGATGCTCAGATCCCAGTTTAGCTGGAGGTCGCCCTCCCATGCTTGCTGTCATGTATGAGGTTTTCTCAGTTGGACTAGTAAGTGACGAGTATATGACAGAAATACCTCCCCTTTGTCCCACGGCCAGTCTATACCAGAGCTCATAATCTGTATATTTGGGAGGGAGAGGCTTCTCCATCCAAATATCATCTAAGAATTGTGAAATCTGTCCAAATCGAGTTTTTTCAGAATCCGGGAGATCTAAATTATTTAAGCAGTGGGTCATGGTGATAGGGCCCTGAGTTGTAAAGTACTGTCCTATCCGGTAAAGACCCTTGTTCATCCACCAACTGAAGGCCGTATAATCCATTCCAGGGGTAAAGTCTGGGTTACTAAATATGTGTGCCAGGGGTTGTGCCTTAGAAACTAATGCAGGAAAATAACGGAGTCTGTCCCAAAGGGCATAGGATTGTGAGAGGGATGGGGATAGAATGGGTGGTCTCCGGTTTTGGGGGCACCAGAGCAAATAGTCTATGGAGAATTGTGGGACAGCCTGTCCTTCTATTAGGACCCAGTCCGGTTTTTCCGTATTTGAGTAAACTGCAGAGAATTGGGCTAATCTGGCGGCTAAAAAATATTTATAGAGATGAGGCAACCCCAGCCCCCCTTTTTTCCTATGTAGATAAAGAGTATTCTGGGGGATTCTGTAACCAGATTTGCCCCATACAAATTTGAGAATTTTGCTTTGCAAAGACTGTACCTGGTCCTTTCTGATAGGTATGGGGAGGGAGCGAAATAGGTATAGAATTCTAGGGAGGAAGGTCATTTTTATTGAGTTAATCCTGCCCAGCCAGGAGAGTTCATATTTGGCCCATTTATTCATATCTAATGCAAGTTTATGGAATAGGGGTGGGTAATTGCTTGCTTAGAGGGATTCCGTTGGCGCTGTTAGGGAAATCCCTAGATATTTTATAGAAGAAGGGTTCCATTCAAACTTAAAAGACTGTTGGAGGAGGGATAATGTGGAGGACGGAAGGGATACATTTAGTGCTTGTGATTTGGCAAAATTAACCTGAAGCCCAGAGATATTAGAGAAGTCAGAAATAACTTTGTAGAGGCTTGGGAGGGACGTAATGGGAGAAGTTTAGCGTGGTGACGTCAGCACGCTAAACTTGAGGGAAAGGTGATCGTTTGTTTGCCGGCCGGCAGATCTTTTATGCTGTTTAGACGCTTCTTTGATGTAAGTGTTTTTAACCTTTTTTCAAATAAATTGTATTGTGCGTACTACTCTATGGTCTATGTCCTCTCCTTCTTAACGGTTCCGGGTGTCGGTGACCTACGATCGGGAGGATCGGGAGAAAGAGAGGGGTTGTGTGTTGGTAGCGGATTCTGGTCCAATTCGTTCCATTAAAGGCTGGGTTATAGCCGACTGTGCATCGTGGGCTCACCTCTGATAACCACAATTCGTGTGGTGGAGGGCACTGTCAGTCTGTGTTATCACGTGGTGTTGCTGGATTTTCCATCTGTGTACTTCAAATTCATTTCTGGAGACCCACCAGCGGGCTATAGGACTGCCAATTCAATCTGACCTACAACATTAATAAGACTGCAACCTTTCATTTGTGACCTGCTAAATGCTGGGAATAGGTGTATAGTGTGGGTGCTTTACACTTATTGGCCCCTGGACACCTATTGGTCTACCACTCCTAGATCAGTGGTGACATAATTTGTTTATATCCCAACCAGTATTATTATGTGGATTACCTCAATCTGATAAGGTTCAGTCCTTTACAGGTTTTATGCATTTTTTGTATGGTTTAAATTTTCCATATATTGGTTTATTATTTGGGCAAGGTGATAATATCTAAATATTACTTATTTCCGTGCCTTATCCAATATATGGGCTGTGAAATGGTTTAGTGTGATTGCTTTACACAACCCAGCCCCATGACACAATTTTCTTATCTGTTCATTATTCATTATTGGCGCAATTTTTTCTTTGCTTATGTTGTTTTGTGTTTATATCACCATTATTGCTGCCTGTGTTTTGTTTTTGTTTAAATTTTAGCGCAGTTTTTTCTTTCCAATTTACAGAGATAGGGCGATAATTGGAAACTTCTTCAGGGTTTTTATCCGGTTTCGGTATAACCGTAATATAAGCAGTGTTGAGTTGTGTGCCTAATTGGGAGCCTTGAGTTTTAGAGTTAAAAAATTTGGTCAAATGTGGTATTAGGGTATCCGCGAATGCCTTATAGTAGGGGACCGACAAACCATCAGGTCCCAGTGCGGAACCTTTTCTGAGATCCCTAATAACTGCCGGCACCTCCTCAACTGAAAATGGAGCATCAAGGATGTCTCTATGTTCCGCATTCAAGGATGGAATAGGTAGGCCATCCAGGAATGTGGAAACCGAGTCCCTGGGGAGTTGTGAAGGGGCGCTATAAAGTTTGGAGTAAAACGTCTGAAATGCCTCAAGAATCTTTGCTGGGTTTGCCGTGGGTTCCTGTCCTGCTATGCGTATCTTGGGCAAGGAATAAATACTTGATCTAGGGGACAGTTTGGCCGCTAACTTCTGACCTATCTTCCCTTTTTGAGTGTAAAACTTATTACTACTCCAGCGGAGAGATCTTTCCGCTTTCGTAGTGAGAATTAAATTGAGTTCCAATCTTGTCTTATCGATATCAGCCAGTAAGGTTGGGGATGGATTATTTTTGTGTTGTGCCCTCAGGGTCCTGTATGACCTCTCCAGTTGCTCAATGTCCGCTTCATGTGCCTTTTTGATTCGTGTGGTTATTTGAATAATCTTGCCCCTAATAAAGGCCTTGTGGGCAGCCCATAGGGTTTCAGCGGAAATACCCTCAACATTATTCAGGTGGAAGTATTCTTGAAGTGCGTTATCAATTTCTGTCGTTGTGGTTGGATTGGAGAGAATGGACTCATTCAATCTCCAATGTCCCCTCTTTGTCATACCGGCCATCGTCTGAATGGACATGATCACCATGGAGTGGTCAGACAGGACCGTGTCTTTGATTTGAGACTGGATAACTGCCGGGAGGATATAAGAAGGAACCAGGATATGGTCAATCCTGGCATAGGTGTTGTGCGGGTGGGAGTAATGGGTAAAATCTCTCAGTGAAGGGTTAGATTCACGCCATACATCAGTTAAACCCCTATTATGGAGTAGTTTGGCTATTTTCAGACTTATCCTAGTAGGTCTGGTAAGCTGGGCAGAGGGGGGTTTGGATTTATCCAACCCCTGGTCTAAAGCAGTATTGGAGTCCCCTCCCCAAATGACTGTGCCTTCCAATAAGGGAGATAGGGTGTCCAAGAGAAGATGTAAAAATTTGTCTTGCCCTGAGTTGGGAGAATAGTAAGAGATCAAAGATCTATCGTGCCCTTAACTAAAATAAATCTGCCCTCCGGGTCTTTAAATTCAGATACGTAGTCAAAGTTACAGGATTTGGAAATAAAAATAGCAGCTCCTTTAGTTTTATTTTCGGCACTGGCCAAAAAGAATTGGGGGAATTGGGGGTGTATGTATTTGGGATTGTACTGCCTGGGAAAATGGGTCTCTTGAATCATAAGAATGTCAATACCAAGAGATTTATAAAGATCAAAAATTTTACGCCTTTTAATGGGGGAGTTCAGGCCCTGAACATTATGTGTGGCTATTTTGAGTGAGCTCTGCATAGAATCAGCCATGGGAGTCAGGAGAGGTGCTGTGTCTGCCAGCATCGTCACTTACCCCTCGACAATTTCTGTTCTCCTGGTACTGCAGGTAGTCCAGCTGGATATCTGGCTGCCGGGAGATCACTTTTTGCACGGAATCATTGTAAGCTGTAAAACAAGGGAAGGTTAGGCACATGTGGGAAAGACCAGAAACAGGAAAGGATAGAAAAGAACAGAAATAGAAGAAAAAATAAGAAGAAAGTCTCTTAGACCAAAAATTTAGGAAAAACACAAAAAACACAACAGAAAAAAAAATACGTTCAGAACCTCTACCAAGGTAGAACAGGTAAGGCCCATTCCCAAGGGGAATCGGCTACCTCTCCCCCAGAGTCCTCTGAGAGTCTTGAGGGAAAGGTGGAAGCACATGGGGCCCACCCCAACCAGGGCACCCCTGAAAAAAAAAAAAAATTTTTTTTGCAATATCAGTTTGCAAAGCAATAACTTGAAATAAGATTGTATATTTCATAGACCAGTCAAATCAGAACTAGGTCTGTCACAAAGGTCCCTCCCAAAGGAAACCGAGGAGGGAGGGCCCTCCCATTCAAAGTGGGGAAAATACCCCATAGGATGAAAATTCTTTCAGGGATATTGGAATAACAGCAACTGAATAATTAATGATAAGAAACTTGAAAGACATTTTAGTCCCCTAGAATAGGTCCATCCAGGCACCCTGAGGGTTCAAGGTGTAAGTGATAAAACATATCAGCTGGGACCAGATCAAGTGGGTCCATTGTCCTTAGCCTTCTTGGACCTCGACCTGGTCCACAGCGGTGATTGAGGGCTCTTGGGATTTGGTCTCTTGGAAGCATTAGGAACGTTGCGGGAAGTGTCCATGTCAGCTTCTTGCAAGATTATCTTGAGGGTCAGTAACAGTCTTTCACCATCAGGAAAAGTGGAAAAATAGTAATTCTTCCCTTTATCTGTGAATTTAACTGAGAATGGGAATGCCCGCTTATATTTTATATCCTTTTGAGTCAGGGCAAGGAGTAGTGGTTTCAAAGATCGTCTGCGGTGCATAGTAGAAGGAGAAAGGTCTGCATATATTTGGACAGGATGACCTTGACACTGTACATTAGGCTTGGTACGTGCCATTCTCATAACTTCTTCCTTCACTGCGTAAAAGTGGGGTTTAGCTATTATGTCTCTCGGTAAGCCATCCTTTCTGGGGGGTCCCAGGGACCTGTGTGCTCTATCCAGTTCTAGGCGGTGTTGTGGAATATCAGGAATCAGGTTCTGGATTACATTCTGTACTGTTGCTGGGATATTGGTGATGGATTCAGGTAGACGTCTGATACGGACATTATATCTCCTGGACCTGTTTTCCAAATCGTCGATCTGGTTCAGGGCTACATCCAGTTGTTCCTGCACTATGTGAATATGTTCTGAATTCTGGTTCGTGGCAGACACTGTTTGATCAAGGTTATTTTCAATAGTCTCAATTCTGGTCCCCAAATTCTGAAAATCTGCTTTTAACTCTCCTGTTATTTTAGCTGCTGTTTGAGAGAGTCCCCTGTCAAGGAGTTCAGCCAGAGCCTGATATAAGTCAGTCACTGAAAAGGCAGAGGATGCAGCCAGAGAGATGACAGAAAAAGGACCATCCTGGCTCACAGTATTAGGCCCCAGAGGTTGTAAGGCATAGTTTTCCATATTATGTCCCCTCAGGGATTCTGTGGGGATTTGTGAAGGGGACACATTCAGCTGGGTGTTCACAAGCACCAGGGGGGTATAGTGTATAGTCACTGGTTCCGCCATTCTCCCGCTGTCCAGTGTTACCTCAGAGCTGCTGACAAGAGGCTTAGCCGCGGATGCCATCTTGGATTTTTCGCCCGGCTCTTTAGATCGATATTGCGGTCTCAAGGTTAGCTGTAACGGGTCACCAGATAGATGAGGGGGTGCCCGGGTGTCTAGGGGTGCCGTGGGTGTCGGTGGTTCCCCGCTCAGACCGCTATGAGCAGAAATACAGGCGCCGCTGGGCTGGGGTGGTGAGGAGCTCCTGGCTCAAGCGGCCATCTTCCGGGCTCCACGCATGCGCCTCTCTACAGGTGCTATTTTTAGCACTAAAACACCTGAAAACTGCCTTAATGTGAAAGGGGTCTAAGGCATTCAAATGCATGCAAAACATACAAAAAAAATTAAAAATATGTGTGAACAGAGTTTTACTTCTCCTGCTGCAATGTTCACAACAAATATATAAATAAATTAAAGATTTTATTATCAAGAATGACAACCCATAATGTAATGCTCATAGCAGATTGACAGAGTAGAGAACAGCTGTTATAGCAGTTAAAGGTTCAGTCACATAACTCGCCTCCAATGAAGTGTATCCCATGTTCTGCTGACTACTCATTAGTGTAGAAATGTTCCCTGTAGTGATGACAGGTTCTCTTTCCAGGCACTAAACTTTTGGCACTGTGGGGGTTAACTTTCTTTGCTTTAAAATTGACAAAGTCCCAATGACCTCTAGCCTGTTTGTGTCCTCTCCTCTATTCAGAAAAGTCCTGGCATTTTTTTCACAGAATGCAACACGTTTTGCGAGTGGAAGAGGGGATCCTGTTATTCATCCGTCCCTCCCTCATTCTCAGAATGTGTCACATTCCGTGAAACCAATGCAAGGACTTTTCTGAATAGAGAACAGGACAGAAATGAGCAGGTGGCCATCAAGACTTCTTCTATATGCTGCAATGTTAAAGTCAAGGAAGTTAACCTCAGGGCAGCAACGTGAAGAGGACCCGTCATCACTGCAGGGAAAATTACCACACTATAGTGTAATCAGTGGGTTACATTACATTACAGGTAAGTAATGTTACTGAACCTGTATCTCAGAAATAAAACAATTAAACTAAACCTCTGAATTTTTGGTTTCACTGCGATTCGGCACTGCGTCGCTTTAACTGACAATTGCGCGGTCGTGCGACGTGGCTCCCAAACAAAATTGGCATCCTTTTTTTCCCACAAATAGAGCTTTCATTTGGTGGTATTTGATCACCTCTGCGTTTTTTATTTTTGCGCTTTAAACAAAAAAAGGAGCGACAATTTTGAAAAAAAAAATCAATATTTTTTACTTTTTGCTATAATAAATATCCCCAAAAAATATATAAAAAGCGTTTATTGAGTGATTTGTGCAAAAGTTATAGCGTCTACAAAATAGGGGATAGCTGTATGGCATTTTTATTAATATTTTTTTTTTACTACTAATAGCGGCGATCAGCGATTTTTATCATGACTGCGACATTATGGCGGACACATCGGACACTTTTGACACTATTTTGGGACCATTGTCATTTTTTACAGCGAACAGTGCTATAAAAATGCACTGATTACTGTGAAAATTACACTGGCAGTGAAGGGGTTAACCTGTAGGGGGCGCTAAAGGGGTTAAGTGTGACCTAATGTGTGTTTCTTACTGTAGGGGGGCGTGGCTTGGCATATGACATCACTGATCGTCGTTGCTTATGACAGGGAACAGACGATCAGTGACAGGCTCACTAGGAAGCACGGGGAGAGGTTTGTTTACATTTACCTCTCCCCGTTCTTCAGCTCTGTGACCCGATTGCGGGACACCGGCGGCGATCAGGTCCGCGGGCGTGGTCACGGAGCTCAGGACTGGGTCGCGGCGCGCGCACGCAACACACGGATGGGCTCTTAAAGGGCAACGTACCTGTACGTGCTTTTGCCCAGCCGTGCCATTCTGCCGATGTATATCGGCGTGAGGCGGTCCTTAAGTGGTTAAAGGCCACCACTATAATCCCAATAGGGAAGGAAAATTACTCAAAAGGTATAATAAAATATCAAAATTATGCAGCAAAAGGTGAATGGGTATGCCATGGGTATGCCATAGTGTGTATATTCTCCCATATATGACCAGAGGCTGGCCAAGGAAACCTGTACAGGTGGCCTGAGAATTATAGAGTATGTTGTCATAACAGTAATCTTCTATCTGAAGCACAGCCAGGGGGATCACTTGTTGGTACTGGGAGGTACATTGAAATTAGTACACAAACTTACAAGTTGTAAGTTTGTGTACTAATTTCAATGTTCCTCCCAGAATCTGTCATGAATCTGAATGTCTTATGCTCTGACTATCTGCTTACCTCTCAGGTCTGTGTTTCAGCTTTAGAGAGCGTGCCCCCACACCTGGGCATTTAAGTATGAGCTCTTAGCATGGCTCTCAACAGGAAACACTATTTAACCCTGCAAACTGCAAGCCAGCCTTGCCAAGCAAAATTGTGATTAGGCTTCTGGTGTGGAGTCCTGCTGTATGTTTATCTCTGACTTCCGTGTACCGACCTTGGCATGTCCTTCTGACCATTCCTGTCTGCTAGTGACCCAGACCTTGGCTTGTTCTCCTGACTATCCTGTGTTTAACCCTGAACAATAATAATTAAACCAAACATAGTTTAAGCATGCTTGCACATTTTCCAGTATACAGTACAGTATGTCTGTACATTTTTATACACAAATATTTTTTTGTTTTCCAGGTTAGGAAACACACTTTATTAAAGATGGAAAGCTCAGTTGTGCCATGGGAAGGGGGCACAGAATGTCACGTGAATGGGGATGTGTTAATACATGGACACAGCCCCTCACAACTCTTCATAAGAGATGATGAAGTAGTTACTGACCAGGAGGTTGAAAGTCAAGGTTTTCAGACTGAAGGAAGTCAAATATTTGAAAGTTCACTTGAATTGAAGATGAGGGAGATGATGAATCTTGATACTACAGGGCAAGACTTTGTCATTTCTGAAAATGTCTATGTAAACACAGAAAGGAAAGATGAGGAACAAAATAAACATTTAATTGAAGAACCCAAAATGTGTAATGAAAAGACTGCCACATATTGGACAGGCGGTGGAGGAGAGTTTCACTGCGAGGAAGAGCTTCAATGTGAGGAAGAGCTTCCACCCCATTTAGATGATACACAGTTGGATGCTGATCATACAATTATACATCTCCCAGAAGAGATGAAACCATCACTTAGTAATACCCAAATTTATCTCCCACTTAAAAAGACTTTGAAGAACCTCAGACTACTTGATCTGAAGCTGAAATACAACAGTCACCAACTTGCTCTGGATAAACCAGGATTGGAATGCAATAATGACTCCTCTTCTAGCTCTGATGAAAGTGATTCCAAGTTTCCAGAGTCTACAGTGGAAGAAACCAACAATGATGAAGAAGCCCATCATTTATTTTTGATTGACCTTCTTACTCAATGTCACTACAAGCTGGAGCAAATGGAAGAACTAAGAGTTGGCTCTATTAAACTGGGTCACAGAGTAAGTGTTGTGAGTTTCTAAATCATCCCATAATCCACATCAGTCATTCAAGATTCATCAACTAGCATCAGCTAAGGTTACCAGCACAGGAACTCATTCAGTAGGGCAAGATATGATGTATGGAGTTCTCTAATCTGTCACTCAGAAATGTTTTACTACAGTGAACGGAAACCTGATTAACTGTAATGGATTACAAAATTTTTCATATTAGGTTTACTTTTTTAACTGTCTTGTAAGTTTAGCACTATCTAGGCATAGAAGTAAATGATCAAAATTTTGTAGGACTTCAATTAGAGGTCTCCAACTTTCGAATTACAACTGAGATTGGCCAAGTGCTTCAGTTAGGGTCCTGGCTCTACCCACACTACAACTACGATTGATTGTCGATTGACCTTAAGCAGACAGGGTACTTAAGCTTCCTACGCATGGTAAATGATATATTTTATGCTTTCAATCCACATGACTAGAATATGAAATTATGAATATATACCGTATTTTCCGGCGTATAAGACGACTTTTTAACCCATTAAAATCTTCTTAAAAGTCGGGGGTCGTCTTATACGCCGGTACGTACCTGACATGTAGAATCTCAGTCAGACCGCGTCCATTTTTCAAAAGCCGCGCCTCCTCCTCGTGCTGTTCCGTGATAAGCGGAACACTCAGCTTCCCAGCAGAGCCTCTGTTCAGTGTTCCGCCTATCACGGATGCCCTCTCGTCCTCGGCCTCGGATGAGAGGGCATCTGTGATAGGCGGAACACTGAACACAGTGTCTGCTGGGAAGCTGAGTGTTCCGCCTATCACAGAACAGCACGAGGAGGAGGCACGGCTTTTGAAAAATGGACGGCCGCGGTCTGACTGAGATTCTACATGTCAGGGATAAGGTATGTGATCGTCGAGGGGAACAGTGAGGTATGCAATGAAACAGTGAGGCATGTAGGGGCAAAGTGAGGTAGGCAATAGAACAGTGAGGCATGTAGGGGCACAGTGAAGTATGCAATGGAACAGTGAGGCATGCAGGGGCACAGTGAGGTATGCAATGGAACAGTGAGGTATGCAATGGAACAGTGAAGTATGTAATGGAACATTGGGGTATAGTGAGGCATGGCCAGTCGGAAGGGGGTCATCTTATACGGCGAGTATATCCCAAAACCAAAATTTTAGCTGGAAAATTAGGGGGTCGTCTTATACGCCGGCAAATACGGTATATATATATATATATATATATATATATATATATATATATATATACACATACATACATATACACACACACACACACACACACACACACACAGGGCTTTTTCTTCAGGGAGAACCTCTGCTCAGGCCCGCTAGTGCCTGCTCACCACAATCACTTGTAAACACAGAAGTCTGGTTCGGTGTTTACAAGTGACAACTCTGCACTCTGTATGTAATGCAATCCTGATATTTAATTCCCCTTTAAGACCCTCCTACTGTTCGTGAAATTTGAGTGACCGCACCCACTATTTGATGTGATTTGGAGCGTGTGTGTAGGGGGAGGGGTATTGTGGGATCGTGGTTAAGTTCCAGCACTTATTGTTTGAGAAAAAAATCCCTATATATATATATTAGGGCTGTTACTTATTAAAATTTTCGTGTTCGATTAATGGTTTTTTTTTTTTATCAAATAATCGACTAATTTCGATTATAACGCACATACAGATCCAACTACTTTTAGCTGATCTCCTTGCAGGCTGATTCCCAGTGCAGCTACCAACCACTGGAAAAATGGATAGCAGGATAGAAAAAACACACAAAGGCAGCGCTCGATGGGAATAGCATTAAAACTTTTATAGTCTTCAAGTGAGTAACAAAATAAATATTGCACTGGAGATAAAATCGATGTAGCTACATAAACTGTAAAAATGGTGCGAGTAATATCAAACGGTAGCAAACAGTCATAAAAACATGTAGCCAAGTATGATACTGGTATAAAAATGTGTACAACGATGCCACTGCTGAATCCAGATGAGGAGGGGTTAACATCAGTCCGTCGGCATGTAGATGTCCCGTGAAGGGAACTATCACATTTCCCAGTGGATGGCTGTAGAATCCCAGGGTGATAGAGGGAAGTGATAGAGGGAAGTGTAACAGCCCTTGCGTGTGGCAGATAGTAAGGTCCTGCCGGCATGCAGATATGAAGGCACAGCAAAGGAGCCCCTCAGATGGACGCGGCAAGCCCCGCCGTTGTCCGTAACATCACCGGATCTCCGACGGAACTCCCTGAAAACCCGGAAGCCGGCGGAGAGGTGAGTACCGATCAAAAGAATTTTGGTCGATCAAAAAAATTAATCGATTAATCGAGGAGTTAATAGTTAATTTCCACAGCCCTAATATATATATATATATATATATATATATATATATATATATATATTGTGAGGGGGTTAGCTCGGCAGCGGGTGTGTGTGACCCTCGAGATGGGCTCCCCACACAAAAACAGGCCCAGCAAACGGAGGTTGTGGTTTTCAAAATCAAAAAGGTGCGGTTTATTTTCTATTTACAGTGACAAAACACAGCAAAGCAAAAGAAACATAAACAAAATAAATCCTGGTCAACTTGACCTCTGACTAAACATACAGGTTTCCTAACTAACAACTGGGATCAGCCTAGTGCTGTCCTAGTCCCTAAGTCCCTGGTTTTAAATGTCCAAGCAAATAGCCACACAGGCTTTGTCTCACCGCACAGGGGTTCACTCTCCCTAGACAGTCCACACAGGTCTGGTTCCAGGCATGAGCTAACACCTAATGAATCTGGGAGTTCTTATAGAGGCCTAAATGAGCTGACAAGCTTCAGCTGGTCTCATCAACTCCCTGTCTGCACGACGCCCCACACTCTCCCTAGAGGTATGAGTCATCCATGAGCCCACTAGCCTCAGCTGGGCTTATACAACTCTCCACCTAGTTGTATAAGTCGGCGTAAAGCCTGAATCTGGGCGAAATATATCTACCCCCCTGGATGCAACCAGGTGACTTTACCTTCCTGCTGTCACAATATATATATAGTCCTTGTTTGCAGTTACAATAGAAGGTCAAAGATTTTGTTATACACCAGCTATTTGCATGTTTTCCATATTTTGTCTTCACTTCACTTCTTTTTTCCTGCTGTTGTAGTAAAAATAATGTAACCTCTTTTCAGGCTTTGCACCCGAGTACTGTGTCCTGTAGTCTTACCTCTGAACTCATATAGAACAAAGTAAACTAGGCATGCATTATTACATCCTAACGAGACGTAATGTTATGTTTACCCTTCAGCTTTGTAAAGCCGAGACAACCATTGAGTACTTAAAGGAGGAGATAGCAGAACTTCACAGGGAAAATGTGAAAAAAGAGGAGGACATTTTTTTCCTAACAGAGGAACTCATTAAATCCAGAAGGATTTTACAGCAGAAGATGGAGAGAGCCATAGATGAAAGAACGAACATATCCCATCCGAGAAGCCTGACTTTGAATAACCCACAGCATGAATTTGAGCCCATCTGCATAGAGAATGAATGCCCAGAAGAAAATAGTCAAGCAGATCGAAACTCATCCAAGATCTGTGTCATCTTGTAAGAGTTTTATGAGTTTATGGTATATATTATTTTACTTCATTTAAAAAAAAACAAAAACAAACAATACTGGAGGTTAATAAAACAGTGTTTTAAACAAATGCAAGAGTTTAATAGTTTATTTAATACCAATTGACTTACCCACTGGCTTAATTTGCTTGTTAAGGTTATCTCTTTCAAACTCTCGCTACTTTTTTTTCTCTGTCCCCCAACACTGACTCCTACTGCTGTATATCAAATCTTGTGACCAGACAGCAGGGGGTGGGGTCGAGCCAAGATGTGTGTGTCTATAGATGCACTTAGCCTGGCTCAGGAGCGAGCCGTAGGTGTTGCACCATAGGAAGCAGCTTTCTATGGTGTTGCACTGAGAAGAGGAGGAGCTTGGAGTGCTAGAGAGGGACCTCAGAAGAAAAGGTTCAGGGCAACTATGTGCAATACTTTGCACAGAGCAGGAAAGTACTTGTTTATTATTTAAAAAAAAAAACGTAAGCTTCATAAATGTTTTAATTCAACATCGGGCTCAGAGGTACACTTAAAATGAACCTAGACAAAATAAATGTTGCTATGTTTTTCACTGCAAACACATTCGTTTAGATTTATTTTAGATTAAGATTTGGTTTTGGTGCCAAGCTGCTTCTGCATCCTGTTCCGAGGACTGCAACTACCAGCTCTACCCACCTACGGAGTGGACATCACCAACCCGCTATTACGGCACTCATGC
Organism: Rana muscosa; assembly: GCA_029206835.1. Classification (NCBI taxonomy): domain Eukaryota; kingdom Metazoa; phylum Chordata; class Amphibia; order Anura; family Ranidae; genus Rana; species Rana muscosa. Next base: position 387,437,730 of record CM055120.1, read on the forward strand.
CACTCTTCGCCCTTACACTCTCTGTCTCCACCTTCAGGAGTGTTGGGCAGGAGGTGCTAGAGAGGTCTCCACAACATTTCAGTCTTTACCAGGACACTCAAGAGTGCTCAGACCAGAGCCGCAAGTGAAGCCCTCTCATCAGCTTGGTCTCCATCCAAGGTACATGACAGTGTTTTATTTAGTCAGTGCCAGATTTAGGAATACATAGTGCAGAGTCCAGGGGTCCGTGGTGTGCAATGCAAAGAGTTCAAGGGTCAGGAGTATGTAATGATCAGAAAGGAGGACTCAACAGTGTATAATGCATACTAGGGGTCAGGAGTACAAAAAAAAGGGTGCGGGAGTCTGGGGTGTTAAGGCACAGTGTGGGGGTCAGGAGAGTGCAAAATTCATCCCCTTCCCGGCATAAATGCCTCCCACACCAAATACCCCTTCTGGTACAAATCCTTCTTCCCCCAATCCCCCATCCCAGACCAAATCCTGTTCTCCCCTGAGGAAAACTCAGTCTGGACCCTGGGATGCCAGGATTTTGTTGAAACCCCAGGACAGTCCCACGGAATCTGGGATGGTTGGGAGGTAAGATACTTGTCCTGTATATGCTTTTATACTAAACCTTCCATCTGGATTTTTGCAGTGGGAAAAAAATATACTAAATCCCCTTTTAGGCCATAGTATATAGGTAGACAGACTCCCCGATCTGTTTGACCCACTGATGCTTTTATCACCACTACACTTACTTTATACGAGCACCTGAAGATAAACAAATCACAAAAGGTTATAGTATAACTTTGATGCATAACTCTATGCTAGTTAAACAGTAATTAGTTATGGAGGCCCATAAATCATCAGAAAAATGAACAACTAAGGAGGTAAGAGAGACAGAACTTGGTTCCTAAAGCTATTGGAAGCAATTTTTCCCTTTTAATAAAGCAATGCATACAGTGTATCAAAAAGATTATGTTGTAGACAGATTTGAATCAATTACATCAAAGTTCAATTCAATCAATCAAATCAATCTATGTTTTAGCATACAAGGGTGATAAGTTGTTAGTTTATTTCAATCAGCTATCCAATGAAATAAAACAATGTTGTGAAAAATATACTCACATATACTTAAACCGTGCAATCAAAAGTGTATTTTTCAGTAAGTAGGGTTTATTGTTCATCATTTAAAACTGGCCATTCAAAGAAGATATCACTCGAAGGATTAAAAAAATATGCTGCCATCTCTGATGGCTTGAATTTAATTTTTGTACTGCAAAATAATAAATTGGGTACAGCAGATGGTGTCAGTGTTCAGCATTAAAGGTTTTCTTTTGCCTAAAAACACCAAATTATTTCATTTTTTGGCCAATTGAATTATAATGTGTATGGGCACCATGACATCCCGCATCAACAATTTTTACATCCTCAAATCACTCAGCCGGTCACCGGCCTGCATTACAGTATTATACACTTTAAGTTTATACATACCTCCCAATTTTCTGAGAGGATAAAGAGGGACCCTCTTTAGCTCAAAATATGCAGGTGAAAGACACATCCTTTCTGCACCCCCAGTTTTTGAGGGCCATGGAGAATTGAAATGCAAAAAATAATCAGTTAAATCTGAACTTCCGAAATGCTCTGTATTGCACACTTACAATGGTTCATCTTGGCACAATGCAGGTGTGCATATGCCATACCTCATGGGCACTGAGGAAGGTAAAGCTCAGTTTGGTATTCAGTGCTACCACAGTGATAGCCCCACAGTGATAACCACAATCTTCCGAGTCCTCTTGGGGTTCTTTGTGAGCAGCTGTGCACACTGACCTTCAGGGGGCTATCTGGCACCCCCACTAATCATAGATTGCCTTGTATTTTTTCCACCAATGTAACGACACCCCCAAATATGAAAGGGGTTAACGCCGTTTTAGATATCTTCCCTCTCCTGGACACACATTCGCTGTCGATCCTCCACAGTCAGACGACCCCTTCCCTTAGGAATTAATCCTTCCGAAAGAACGAGACACACTCTGTATCTTTCCAAAAATGAACTGAGCTTTATTGAGAAACACTGTAACTTTTTTATACACTCAACCAATACTGCATTAATCTAAATGAACAATGGTCCAGCTCCACCCACAACATAACAAGGCCCAATACACATCATTTTGACACCTCTTAAACGACAACAGGTTAGCTTTTGTTTCCCAATCCACATTATCAAACGACTTCACATAATGAAAGGATCTGTAGCATACACAAGCAGGCAGGTGACTCATCAGCATCTCTTCAATTAACCTGTCTGTCTGCTAGTTCCACAACCTATAATTATAGGCTTAATTCCCTGTATCAAAAGACTTTACACAATAGAAACATAACGAGCTCCCCTATAATTACAGGCTTAATTACCACAAGCCACACTAGACAGTAGAATGAAATCACACCTTACCTCATCACAGCAATAATTACATAACCCCCACACACAGTATACATCCAATCTATACACAATGTATATACCGCATTGAATATGGCTATCACAGATCATAGTGGGGTTTTCATTCACCCTGTGCTCAAAGGGACCCCTGTCACATAAGGCATTTTCTGACTGAATGAGGTGCAGGCAATGCCCAGTGATGTCACGATCTCCACCTCATCCGATCAGACAAGATGTAATTTTTGGAATTTGGCGTGGCTTTGCCTAGACCCGTCTGCACAACCACATTATCCTTTCACAGAATGTGAATGAAGAGATTACAAAACCCATCTACCATGGTGGCAGAGGGAATGGTTGTTCTCAATGGAGCACAAGTACAGTGATGTCACCACACCTGTAGTAAACTGATACATTCTCCAACTCAGAAGCTAAAGGTCCCTACCTCTGGACAGACCTGGGATGGAGGAAAATTCTGCAGGAGCCAGAGCATGCAATTCACGGATTGTGGTTGCAAGCTTTTCAAGCTCACATGTGAAAAAATTATAAAAATAATAAATATTTTTTTATCCGATGTGGATGAATATATTAATTTTCTGCAAAAGGTGAAGTATCAAATAAAACCAAAGAATTTCCAAGCTCAACTTACCAACCAGCCTGCGACCAACCGAATTGACCTATCTAACAGTATGGGTTAAAAACAGGGGTTTAGTTGCACACATTTGCAAATACATTGTCATGGATATGCAGTAGTGTTTGTCTGTCAGCTTACCTTCCTTCCCATGTGTTCATCTTAGAGGCCTGAGCCCTTTCCCCTGGCTTCCTTTATAATCTCCTCCCAGCCAGACTCCACCCCAGGCCCTATCACAGAACACTATATTAACCTGTGCACTGCAAGCCTGCTTTGCTGATCAACGTGTTTGTTAGGCATTGTGTGTTTGGGTTCCTGCCTGCCGTGTGCTACGTCTGTCTCTCTGTTACGTTATTGGCTTGTCCCCGACTATCCCTGTCTGCTCGTGACCCTTGACCTTCGGCTCGTTCTTCGTTATCCTTGTCTGCTTGTGGCCCCTGACCTTCGGCTTGTTATTCGGTTCTCTCTATCGTGTGCTGCTGCTTCCCCTTATCCTACGGGGCATGAGCTAGGAAACTCCAGGGGCCGCGACCTGGTCCCAGCCTGCAGCGTAACATCCTCACCACTAGAGGCCCTGGAGAAGACCAGCTGGGTCTTAGACTCCGCGCCCTGGGGAATCTTGGCTCTCGCTTCCGTTGGGATCCCGGTTGTGCTCCTCTGGTCCCGCTTTCCACAACCACCCAGTTTCCTATCCGCAGAAGCCAGTCATAGGGTTCACTACCTCGCGGTGCACTCCTGTCCCCCTACGGTGTGCATCTGTCACCTGGCCACAGGTGACCCTGACATACATGCATAAGCTGCAGGCCCCGGCAGGGCAACCGGTATCGTGCAAACCCTACCTCTAACTTTTAAGAGTCTCCACAGTGGGAGCACATGTATTCTGATGGATAGATGAATGGCAGGTGACTGGAGGGAGCCCACCCCTCCTTAAAGGTGAAGGAACACTCTGAGCACCCAGCACATTGCACTATGGCAGCAAAGGTGTCAGTGCATTGCATTGCCTGACCAATATGTCAACAATACAAAAAAAAAGGGTCACTGCCCCTACCTATAACTGGTCTTCACAGCAAGGAGCACTGGAAGGGCAAACACATGTCAAATAAAAACAGGGGTTTAGTTGCACACATTTTCAAATACATGCGTAAGCTGCAGACCCCAGCGAAGACCAGTTATAGATGGGGGCAGTGACCCTTTTTTTTTTTTGTAAAAGGTGAAATATGCCTTTAAAATAGATCTAAATGTAAAACTTTTTTTTTTTTTTTCAATTTGAATAGAGTAAGGGAGGGTAATAATGCCTGTCAGCTTTATTTTTGCCATCTGCATCACATTGAGGAGATTTTCCCTCACTTCCTGTCCCATAGCCAAAAAAGGAAGTGAAAGGGAAATTCCTCTAAAGTGAGGGAATCCTAGGGTGTCATCAGGGTCTTCAGAACTAATGCCCCCATTGGGAGACTTTCCATTTATTCCTGTTCTGGACAACCCAATATTTGGGATTTTCTTTTACCTTAACTTTCGATAATAATGGTAAACAGGACTAATAGGGTGAATCTCACTAACAGGGGCACAGATATGCAATACAAACCTGACAGGTCCAGTCCAGTCTATCCAAAAATAAAAAAACAAAAAAATAAAAAAAAAAGTTTTGCCTTTATGTAGCCAAGTCCCGAGCCTCTCCAGGCCTAATGGTGACCTCTAGAGCTAAGGACAGCTGACATCCTTCTGTTTAGAGTGGGTTACGGGGCATGGTGGGTGCAATGTAAGGTAGATTAATGGGCGGCAGACACTTCTTGAATGCAAAGAGATTTATTGTCTCTTAAACAGAACTGTGGGAGAGAGGGTTAGGGCCAGGACACCCTTTAGTAGTTGCAATGTTAATTAGCAGACTCCGAGACTTCTATAGGTAGACAGTAGGGTTGCCACATCATCCCTTTAATCCAGGACGCATATTAATCACACAGGTTCTGTGGCTGATTAAGATGGTAATTAAACTCACTTGGTGCCTTATCTGCATTAAATTAGCCTCAGAACCTGTGTAATTAATATGTGTCTTGGATTAAAGGGATGATGTGGCAACCCTAGTAGACAACCATGCAGGGAAAGGCGCCCAGCTGGATTCCACATATGCATGTGTAGACACGCTGTCTCCTATGGCAACAATCTTAAACAGTTTCTAACAATGGTTGCAACAAACTCTTTCACTTTCTCCACAATCTCCTCTTTCGATCTTCACTCATCTGAGCTCCCAGTCTATCACTTAGACCCGCTGATCCACTGCCACTGGATCTCCTGAGCTCTTCCAATCTTCTCACTGAGTATCTTCCTCAAGCATCACCCCTGCGTCCTTGCTGGGTTCCTAGCTTGGCACTCACAGATACTCCTCAAGCGACACCCCACTGTCCTGCTCGGTCCCTGGCTTTACACAAGACTGCTCTGCAAACGTCACCTCCGCTGGTTGGGTCCCTGGCTTGATACCTGCTGCAGTTTCCAGATTCTTCACCATCCCAGGTTGGTGAGAATTCTGCTCCGGTACTTGCTTCAGCTACTCACGATGGTCCCTGGTAACAAGGTGGATGGTCCCTTAGTGGTGACAGCTTCACCTCTACCTCCAATTACAACAGATTATTCGGCCAGCAAAAAGCATCACTTCTGGTTGGACTGCAAGCCACAGTCCCAACCCTGCACTGCTCTCTTGCTTCTGGATAGGCCCTCAGACAACCTAGCAGCCAGATGTCTCTGGGACAGGCCTCAGGCTTTGACCTAGCAGCCCGGGACAATACAACACACGTCCACCCAGACAGCCGTCCAGGTTGCACAGATCACCTGACCTCATCCAAATAAATAGGCTCTCCCAGCAGGCCAAGGGACCCAAGAAGATCCCTGCCCAGTGGCTGAAATACCCCATCTATTCCTAATCTGTCCTTGCAATGCCCTTGTCTTATCTAATGCCACCAGATACCCGGCCATCTAGTGACAGAAGAGAGAAGTGCAGCAATTCCAGAATTAGGGTGGAATAAATTGATCAATTGGCCAAAGCAACTATACCTGGCAGGTAAATTTACTAGCAACCCTGCCTAAACATCAGGGTGCTACATCTAGTTATAGCTTAAAGCTGTAGTAAAGGCTGTTTTAAAAAATCTTCTCCCTGCAAGACAAAGTCATAATGTGCTAGTATGCATTGCATACTAGCACATTATGAAAGACTTACCCCAAAATTAAGCCCTCCAGCAGCGTGCTGTCACTTCTGACAGGGCTTCCATCTTCACGCGGTCTTACTTCCGGGTTTGTGGGCTGTGGCCGTTTGAATGGCTGAGTGCGATGAAGCCACTCCTGTGCATGCACATGGAAGCCACAATCACGGCGCAGCGCTCTGAAGGGATATCTAAAAAAATATTGTAGATGGATCAACCGCAAGATATAGTTACTTATATAACTTATTAGATTCAAAAGTTATGTAATTTCTCAACTTTTCACCTCATGGATTTACCATGAGGCGCAGTCCATGCGACCTGAAAAACGCATATATCAAAAAATAGGGAAGTTCCCCCAAGAAGGCCACTGCTACATGACACTATGGTTAATTAAGTAGATTTATTAGTAGAAAAAGCACACACCATAATTTATAAACAAAAGAAAAACTGAGTATATACCTTACAGATTAATTAAAATGACAACGTTGTCATTAAAAGAAGAATCACAGCTTCACATGCATCACACACTCAGCCACACAATCACACAGTCATTCTGACTATCTAATAGCTCCAGGTTGTCAGGAATAGTTATTCATCAAGTCTTTAGTATTCAGAAATAACTTGTTTTCATTTTCCCATGGCACTCCCAGTTGCTTATTAGGAATATTTATCAGGTGGCTAATTAGAGTGTGAAAGTATTGAACAGGTAGGTTATCCAGGGCCGTCCTAAAGTCCTATACTAGACATATATTTTCAGGCCAGGAGGAATGATTATTAGTCCTTTTAATTAGGAATCTGGCACAGTTTCACCTATTTGAGGCACAGAAGGTGGGTTTACAGATGCTTAAAATGTCCAAAATGAGATGCAGGGGGTGACTTGATTCAGGAAATTATGCCTGAAGGGGGCTATGCATCCAAAGGGCGGAAGATGGGGAGGTAAGAGTAGGACATAAATCAGAACTGTGTAGTAAAGCAGATAGAGATACTCTCACCATTTCCTCTGCCTCAGCCTTTTCCATACACCTCCACCCATCGATCCGGTTCGAGCTGCGTCCTGTCAGACTCCAAGATATGACCACCAAGGAGCTGCCCACTGTAAATAAAGTGCTGTTCATGCATCCTGTAAACTTGTAGCCACCGCCTCCAAGTACCGTTCGTGCTGTGAGCTACGATCCCACGATCCTCACCGACGTGCTGACATCACGCTAACTTCCTCAGAGCTAGGAGGAGTTAGGGAAATGGGCTTAAATAGTCACATAATTCAACTGTTATGGCTTCTTTTGGCCACTAGATGCCATCCACCTCCATACAAATTTCAGCACCGGGATCATTGAATACTTTGGCTTGTTTGTTTACAGCAGAATAGTAGAAAATTAGGATTCTGACTAAGAATAAATAGTAAACTATATCAGTGTTCACTCCTCATCCTATATGCATTACTTTTCCAAAAAAGGCTGCAAGTTGCACTCAATGTTGAGGCCTTGCGGTGTCATAGAATTTAAATAATATATCCACATTTTTTCTTTCTGTAAAAGAACTGTGTCAAAGTCGCCTCTCCTTAGTGGCAAATTAAAGACATAAATCTCTTTCACCTTTAACCCCTTTGGGTCACTCCCATGGAATTTTGCAAAGTGCAGTGAAATAGGAAGGTCATCATCCTTTTTCTTAATACTACCGAACCGATGTGTACGCCAATTCTAATGTGGAGTTGTCGCTTAGTTTTGCCAACATAAATTTTGTTACATGGACAAGTAAGCATATATATTACTCTAGTTATGTTAGTGCATATAAAAAAAGTATCACGGACAGTACTCAATTTTCTCTAGTTGTAGAGCAGTTCACAAATTGCTACATTTTATATTATTTAGTTCCACAAGAATTGGCGAACACATCGGTTTTCTGTACATATTTGTAGATGTTACAGTGCCCACAGGCATGCATACCAGCTATGGGTTTAGAACTGGTAAGCCAATTTTTAGTTTGTGTCCTCTGATATTCGGAATGGACCAATTATGTCTTTAATTTGCCATTTATGTTCTGTGCCCTCCTTGCCGTCATAAGGGGTCTGGAGCCCACTACATCAGCAATTAGGGGAGTCGAGTTCAGGAGGACATGCCAATGCTTTTCCAGGATACCTTTAACCTGGTTCCATTGGGACCCAAATTTTGTAAAAATTCTCGGATAAGATTCTTGTGCTCTTTTAACTTTAGTTTGGGTTTTTAGAAGGCTCTCACGTTTACATTTCATAGTTTTAATCCTAGCCTTTTTTAGGGGCTTGTGAAACATTTGTACATATCTTCTAAAAATTGTTAGTCCTCAGAGCAATTCCTCCTAATCTTCAGAAACTGCCCGTTTGGAATTCCGTGAATAAGAGATTTAGGGTGGTGACCCTGGGCCAGTAAAAGGGTATTAGCTGCAGCTTCTTTGCGATATGTTCGCGTCATAATGTTATCATCAACCCTAGTCAATTGTAAGTCTAGGAAGGGCAGTGTTTCCCCATGACATGAATAGGTAAGTTTGATATTTCTATCATTTACATTGAGTTGTGACAGAAAATCTGCCAGTTGTTCTACTGTGCCCTTCCATATCATGAGGACATCATCGATGTACCTCAGCCACAACAGACAGTGGCCGAGGTACATTGAGGATTTAAACACCACCTCCTCCTCCCAGAGTCCCAGGTGGAGGCACGCGTATGATGGGGCCCAGGGTGCCCCTATACATGTGCCCCTCTGTTGGTGATAGTACATACCTAGGAACTGGAAAAAATTGTTATGTAACATGAATTCTAGCAATTCAGCTACAAATTCATTATGTGCCCCCATCAGGGAGTATTTCTATTCCAGGAAATGTGCTTTTTCTGCAGTCCCCCAATTATTAGACATGTGCGATTAGTTTCGTACGAATCTAAAATTCGTACGAATTTTCGGAAATTCGTACGAATCCGAAATACAAATTTTTATGCATACGAATTCTGTACGAAATACGAAATTCCGTTTCCGAATTTCGGATCCAAAAGTGAAAAATTCCTTTAAATTTCGTACCTGGGGGGTGTGTATGATATGCATGTAAAGTCGCGCATGTTTCCCGTGCTTAGAACTGTCCCTGCACAAAATGTCATTTTTGACGGAAAAAAAGTCATTTAAAACTCACTCGCGGCTATTAATGAATTGTCGGCTTTTATCAATACATACAAAAGTCATTGATAAAAAAAAAAAAAAAAGCGTGGGGGTTCCCCCAAATTCAATTACCAGGCCCTTCAGGTCTGGAATGGATATTAAGGGGAACCCCGCCGCAAATGTTGATTGGGACAAGGGCCTCATCCCCACAACCCTTGCCCGGTGGTTGTGGGGGTCTGTGGGCAGGGGGCTTATCGGAATCTGGAAGACCCCTTTAACAAAGGGGACCCCAGATCCCGCCCCCCCCATGTGAATTAGTAAGGTACCCCTACCATTTCACGAAGAAAGTGTAAAAAAATGTAAATAAAAACACTCAAACACCTTGGAAAAGTCCTTTATTAAAAAAAAACAAAAACATTCCAGCGATGAAATCCAGTGTCCCGCGGCAATCCCGATGTCCAGCGCTGTCGGTCATTGGTTGAGCCTGAGCGGACCTGATGGGGAACTTCCTCCGCAGTGTTTTAAATGTATAAACCCGCCCCTTCTAAAGTTCCCCATCAGGTCCGCTGAGCGGACCAGATGCGGAACGTGAGAAGGGGCGGGTCTATTCATGTATTACACAGTGAAGGAAGTTCCCTATCAGGTCCGCTCTACGAGGGGGCGGACCTGATGGGAACTTCCTTCACTGTGTAATACATGAATAGACCCGCCCTTTCTAAAGTTCCCCATCAGGTCTGCTAAGTGTAAAAAAAAATTACACTTTCTTCGTGAAATGGTAGGGGTACAATGTACCCATTACCAATTCACATGGGGGGGAGCGGGATCTGGGGGTCCCCTTTGTTAAAGGGGTCTTCCAGATTCCGATAAGCCCCCTGCCCGCAGACCCCCACAACCACCGGGCAAGGGTTGTGGGGATGAGGCCCTTGTCCCCATCAACATGGGGACATCCTCCCCATGCTGAGGGCATGTGGCCTGGTACGGTTCAGGAGGGGGGGGCGCTCTCTCGTCCCCCCCTCTTTTCCTGCGGCCGGCCAGGTTGCGTGCTCGGATAAGGGTCTGGTATGGATTTTTGGGGGGACTCCACTTTATTTATTATTTTATTTGGGGTGGAGTTCCCCTTAAAATCCATGCCAGATCTGAAGGGCCTGGTATGGATATTTAGGGGGAACCGCACGCCATTTTTTTTATTTGCGGCGGGGTTCCCCTTAATGTCCATTCCAGACCTGAAGGGCCTGGTAATTGAATTTGGGGGAACCCCCACGCTTTTTTTTTATTTTTATCAATGACTTTTCTATGTATTGATAAAAGCTGACAATTCATTAATAGCCGCGAGTGAGTTTTAAATGACTTTTTTTCCGTCAAAAATGACATTTTGTGCAGAGACAGTTCTAAGCACGGGAAACATACGTGACGTTTAAAATTTACGATTCGTACGAAGTTCGTATTTCGTACGAATCTGAATTAAATTTCGTACACGAATTACGAAATACGATTTTTTTTTAATACGGAACGGAACGAAACAAAACAAATTTTTTGAGGGCGCCCATGTCTACCAATTATGGGGGATTGAAGTATACAGACTTTCAACATCAATGCCCACCAGAAGCACACCCTCTGGTAAGGACAGATGTAGTAATTTCAGAAGGACATCTCTTGTGTCTCTTACAAAAGAAGGAAGTTGATTAACCATATCTTTTATAAGTGAATCTACATATCTCCCCACGTTCTCTAAGGCCTGGTTCACACTGGTCCGACAAACGCTCCGACATTAGGAGCTCATGTCGCATGACGTGTGAAAATCAATGTTTCCCTATGAGAGCCGTCTTAACTGGTCCGACACATGTCGGTCCGACTTTGAAAATGCTCCCTGTACTACTTTGGTCCGACTTCAGCCCATTGAATATCATTGAAGTCGGATCAAAGTAGGATCCTTGTCCTAACCATCCGACATTTGACATCCGACATGGTGATTACAGCAGCAGTAAAAGGAATTTATCTCACCCTGGGATTGTTTTGATTGGTCAAAGGACAAGTCAGACTAGCACAAAGTCGGATCAAAGTAGTATCCTGTTCATGAATGTCGGATGGATGTCGGACCATTGTAGGACCGATGTAGGACAGATGTCGCAGAGCAAAGTAGGATGAAAGTCGGATGAATGTCGTGTAGTATCAGTGTGAACCCAGCCTTAGTGCTGGTTCACACTGGGGCGACAAACGCTCCGACATTAGGAGCTCATGTCGCATGACGTGTGAAAATCAATGTTTCCCTATGGGAGCCGTCTTAACTGGTCCGACACATGTCGGTCCGACATTAAAAATTCTCCCTGTACTACTTCTGTCCGACTTTGATCCCTCTTCAGCCCATTGACTATCATTGAAGTCGGATCAAAGTCGGATCCTTGTCCTAACCATACGACTTTGGCATCCGACATTGTGATTACAGCAGCAGTAAAAGGAATTTATCTCACCCTGGGATTGTTTTGATTGGTCAAAGGACAAGTCAGACTAGCACAATGTCGGATCAAAGTAGTATCCTGTTCATGAATGTCGGATGGATGTCGGACCAATGTCGGACCAATGTCGGACCAATGTCGGACCAATGTCGGACAGATGTCGCAGAGCAAAGTAGGATGAAAGTCGTGTCGTATAGTGTGAACCCAGCCTCAGGCCTGGTTCACACTTGTCCGACAAACGCTCCGACATTAGGAGCTCATGTCGCATGACGTGTGAAAATCAATGAATCCCTATGAGAGCCGTCTTAACTGGTCCGACACAAGTCGGTCCGACATTAAGGTTCACACTGATACGACACGACATTCATCCGACTTTCATCCTACTTTGCTCTGCGACATCAGTCCTACATTGATCCTACATTGGTCCGACATCCATCCGACATTCATGAACAGGATACTACTTTGATCCGACATTGTGCTAGTCTGACTTGTCCTTTGACCAATCAAAACAATCCCAGGGTGAGATAAATTCCTTTTACTGCTGCTGTAATCACATGTCGGATGTCAAATGTCGGATGGTAAGGACAAGGATCCTACTTTGATCCGACTTCAATGATATTCAATGGGCTGAAGTCGGATCAAAGTCGGACGGAAGTAGTACAGGGAGCATTTTAAGTGCTGGTTCACACTGGGGCGACAAACACTCCGACATTAGGAGCTCAAGTCGCATGACGTGTGAAAATCAATGTTTCCCTATGGGAGCCGTCTTAACTGGTCCGACACATGTCGGTCCGACATTAAAAATTCTCCCTGTACTACTTCTGTCCGACTTTGATCCTACTTCAGCCCATTGACTATCATTGAAGTCGGATCAAAGTCGGATCCTTGTCCTAACCATACGACTTTGGCATCCGACATTGTGATTACAGCAGCAGTAAAAGGAATTTATCTCACCCTGGGATTGTTTTGATTGGTCAAAGGACAAGTCAGACTAGCACAATGTCGGATCAAAGTAGTATCCTGTTCATGAATGTCGGATGGATGTCGGACCAATGTCGGACCAATGTCGGACCAATGTCGGACCAATGTAGGACAGATGTCGCAGAGCAAAGTAGGATGAAAGTCGTGTCGTATAGTGTGAACCCAGCCTGAGGCTGGGTTCACACTATACGACACGACTTTCATCCTACTTTGCTCTGCGACATCTGTCCTACATTGGTCCGACATTGGTCCGACATTGGTCCGACATCCATCCGACATTCATGAACAGGATACTACTTTGATCCGACATTGTGCTAGTCTGACTTGTCCTTTGACCAATCAAAACAATCCCAGGGTGAGATAAATTCCTTTTACTGCTGCTGTAATCACCATGTCGGATGTCAAATGTCGGATGGTTAGGACAAGGATCCTACTTTGATCCGACTTCAATGATATTCAATGGGCTGAAGTAGGATCAAAGTCGGACAGAAGTAGTACAGGGAGCATTTTTAATGTCGGACCGACTTGTGTCGGACCAGTTAAGACGGCTCTCATAGGGATTCATTGATTTTCACACGTCATGCGACATGAGCTCCTAATGTCGGAGCGTTTGTCGGACAAGTGTGAACCAGGCCTAAGGGACCCTTAATAGCGGAGACAATAAGTCTCCCTGGTGGCTGTGTTGTTGACTTATGTAGTTTCGGTATGGTATAGAATGTGGGGATAGTGAAGTCTTCTACTTTAAGATAGTCATATTCTTTTTTGGTATTTAAAGTTTTGACAAGGGCTGGGAATGGGGTCACCTTGAGTTCTAATTAGCCACCTGATAAATATTCCTAATAAGCGACTGGGTGTGTCCTGGGAAAATGAAAACAAGTTATTTCTGAATACTAAAGACTTCATTAATAACTATCCCTGACAACCTGGAGCAATTAGATAGTCAGAGTGAGTGTGTGATTGTGTGGCAGAGTGTGTGATGCATGTGCAGCTGCAATCCCTCTTTTTATGACAATGTTGTCTTTTTAATTAACCCTTTCATGCCTAAGCCTATTTCTGAAATTTGGTGTTTACAAGTTAAAATCCCAATTTTTTGCTAGAAAATTACTTAGAAGAAATATTTTTTAGCAGATAATCTAGAGAATAAAATGGCGATTGTTGCAATATTTTATTTCACACGGTATTTGTGCAGCGGTGTTTTAAACGCAACTTTTTGGGGAACCAGGTTTTACGGTTACCAGGTTAGAGTTACAGAGGAGGTCTAGTGCTAGAATTATTGCTCTCGCTCTGACGATCGTGGCGATACCTCACATGTGTGACTTAAACACCGTTTACATATGCGGGCGTGACTTCCGTATGCGTTTTATTTTCTGCGTGAGCTCGCGGGGACGGGGGCGCTTTAAAAAAAAAAATATTTCTTATTTATTTTTATATTTTTACATTCTGTTTAAAGAAAGGAATAATTTTGATCACTTTTATTGCTGTCACAAGGAATGTAAACATCCCTTGTGACAGTAATAGGTGGTGATAGGTACTCTTTATGGAGGGATTGGGGGTATGAAAGACCCCCAATCCCTCCTTTGCACTTCAAAGTATTCAGAACGCTGATTTTTTTTAAAAAATCCGGCGCCATTGGCAGCCGAGTAAACTGGAAGTGACGTTGTGACGTTGCTTCCGTGTTTACAGAGAGAAGACTGGAACTAAGCTGTTTCCGGCTTCGTGCCAATCTATCTCTAGGCGTCGGAAGTGGCGCATAGTGAATCAGGTCTCCCTATGGGACGTAGGGTGACCACATTTCCAAACTACCATTCAGGGACACCCCCCCCTTCCCAAAAATCAACTTGTGCTCTAACGAATCACAGCACAGTGATTGGACACAAGAGGCAGGATTTATCCTTTCTCCAATCACAAGCAGGGGGCAGGGATTGTGCTCCTCCAGGCATTCCCGGCCAGGGCAAGTACTGTAAGTGAGTAAAGCAGTGATGTGGCAGCCTTTTTTGGGGGCTTCAGATTGGCCCGGGGGGTAGCTGTGTCAGTTTCATTCCGGGACACTATTTTCCTGGAATGATGGTGCCCGGGACAGACCTGAAAAATGCGGGACTGTCCCGGGCAATCCGGAACACGTGGTCACCCTAATGGGACGGGAGGCCCGGTCAGAGTGGATTTCCCCTCCCGCTCCTCCAGGATAACAACCGAGCAGCTTTTAGCCGCATTGGTTGTTATCCCTGGAAAGCCAACCGCTGGCTTTAAAAAACGCAGCTGCGGGCATCATCCCGGTATAACCCCCTAAACCTGAGGCCGCATATATGCGTACGCTCGGCGGGAAAGGGTTCTGTAAGGTATATACTCAGTTTTTCTTTTGTTTATAAATTATGGTGTGTGCTTTTTCTACTAATAAATCTACTTAATTAGCCATAGTGTCCTGTAGCAGTGGCCTTCTTGGGGGAACTTCCCTCTTTTTTGATATATGCGCTCTGAAGGGATAGCATACTCAGTATATAAAAGAATGGACTAAAGGTCCACAAGAAATTCATCAAAGACGATCAACCAGTATTGGAAAAATACAAAAGACTTTATTAGAAAATTCTAAGTATAATAAACGTCACCTCCATCATAATTATTGTACCATAAAAATACCATTCTAGGAAATAGACTCTTACAGGCATTCTGAGTAGACATGTGCACACTGAAATATTTTGTTTCGGAATTTCGTTTTCGTCCAAAAAATAAATTTATTTAGTTACTCCCGAAATTCGTTTTTATTTATTTCGTTTTTAGTTAAAAATTGCATTCGTCCGAAAATCTGAATTAATTAAGGTCGAATCTGTCATTGAAGGCTTATGGTGTCTGTCGAATGTTCAAAGAAGATTCGACGGAGCAGCGAAACTGTACGACGCTGCAATCATACATTTCCGGTCGAATGTTCCGCCCACAAGCAGTGATCTTTTCTCTCTATGTCGAATCTTTTCTCTCTATAATGTCGAATCTTTTCTCTCCTATGTCGAATCTTTTCTCTCTATAATGTCAAATCTTTTCTCTCTATAATGTCAAATCTTTTCTCTCCTATGTCGAATCTTTCCTCTCCTATGTCGAATCTTTCCTCTCCTATTTCGAATCTTTCCTCTCCTATGTCGAATCTTTTCTCTCCTATGTCGAATCTTTCCTCTCCTATGTCGAATCTTTCCTCTCCTATGTCAAATCTTTCCTCTCCTATGTCGAATCTTTCTCTCCTATGTCGAATCTTTTCTCTCTATAATGTTGAATCTTTTCTCTCCTATGTAGAATAATCTTGGACTAATAGAGTTAAGGTTAGGCACATTCGACCACAGGTTCGATAGACACAGATTGTTATTGTCAGCGTCACGTCGAATCTCCTATCTATATCGAACTGTTGTAGCAACGAAAACGAAAATAAAGCATTTGTTTATGTCGGATCTTTCGGTTTTCGGATTCTGTGCTTTCGTTTTCGTTTGTTAAAACGATAACGAAAATAGCTGAAATTCGGACGAAAATGCATTCGGACGAAAACTAATGCACA
This sequence comes from Rana muscosa, assembly GCA_029206835.1. NCBI lineage: Eukaryota > Metazoa > Chordata > Amphibia > Anura > Ranidae > Rana > Rana muscosa. The sequence goes on from CM055120.1 coordinate 387,454,047, forward strand.
TGTCTAATTCTGAGACCATTCCAGGACTGCCCCGCATTGCATACTTATATGGCTATATATCAGGGTTAATTCGATTGACCCCTGGAATGTCACATTGGTCTTTTTCAGCGAAGAACTGCTTATTGGAGGACCCGTGACTATTTCCTAGAATTGGGTCTTCATCTGATGCCAAATACAGTAAAAACTTGGTTTGAGAGCGTTTTGCAAGACAAGTAAAAAATTGTAATTAATTTTGACTTGATATACAAGCGATGTCTTGATATACAAGTCGCATCATGTCACAACTGAGTATAAAAGAGAAGAGAGGCGCCTCTAAGTGTAGCAATATGGTTACATTTAATGAAGGTACAACATTTAGCAATACAGTAAAACCTTGGTTTGAGAGTAACTTGGTTTGAGAGCGTTTTGCAAGACAAGCAAAAGGTTTTAATAATTTTTGCCTTGATTTACAAGCGATGTTTTGATATAAGAATAGCGTCATGTCACAACTGAGTATAAAAAAGAAGAGAGGAGCCTCTAAGTGTAGCAATATGGTTACATTTAATGAAGGGACAACATTTAGCAACTTATTGCAACACTTAGAGGTGCCTCTCTTCTCTTTTATACCCTGTAAAAAAAATGCTTTGACATACAAGTGCTTTGGATTACAAGCATGTTTCTGGAACGAATTATGCTCACAAACTAGTTTTTACTGTATATTGCTTAGAGGCGCCTCTCTTCTCTCTTATACTCTGTAACTCCTGCTGGATTTTGCTTCTAATCCCCTTGTGGAGGCTTCTATTTGTGGATGGACATTTTATGGTTACACAACCTATCACATTGCTATAATTTTTTTTATATGGACTATAAACTGAAGGACCTATGAATGAATGGTTGTGGAACGAATCATCTGAGTTTCCATTATTTCTTATGGGGAAATGTGCTTTGGATTACAAGCATGTTTCTGGAACAAATTATGCTCGCAATCCAAGTTTTTACTGTAATTATTTTCCATTATATGCATGCATGTGGATGGATGAGTGACCGTGGTAACTACCTGTGTCCCTTGACAACGTTGTCATATTTGAACTTTTTGTTATGGTGGAGGTGAAGTTTATTATACTTTGAATTTTCTAATTGTAGCGGCCTCACCCTCTCTCTCTTCTTTAGTGGATACTTTGGCTTCGGTCTAGGGGTACTTTGAAGGGGAGAGCGAGGTGCGCCACGGGCCATGTCCTAGAGATTACAGCATGTAGAGGTGAAGGCCAGCATCCAATTACACCCGGGCTGTGTATACGCTCAGAGCCAAGTCTGTTCTGCTGATAACCCCCTTTGCTCCCAGTAATTGGAGTAACACACACTGAAAAGGTCCAACACTTATTTATTCCATAACGGCAAACAAATAGTCCTTTGCGAGAAGACAGTTTGAGACCCATAGAACAGTTCAGTATTGGTGGGGAGTAGGTCAAGGCACAATCCTCAAAGAAACTAAACCGTTGAGGTTTCACCAACGGTTGCTAAGCACAGTGGCTGTTAAATGGACTTTTTGGCTTCAGAGTCTCTTCCAGCGACTCTAGAGAACAGGAACTGGAGTTACCTTCCCTACATTGCAGCCCCTGTCAGGGGGAAGACATCCCTCCAAGGGAGTTACCAGAGGCCCCGCCGTCACCGGATTAATGCTGTACCGGGCTATCCGGAAGGGTTACACTCCCCGGCCTCCTCGCCTCAGATACGGGTCCCAACACCTTAGGGCCCCCCGGACTCCTCCACCCTCGCGGAACCCAGTCAAATTTACTGGGCTCCAGGCCTTGGCCATAGTACCTCACCCCAGGCTTAAGGTGCCAGGGATGGACTCCATCCCTTGCTCCGGCCAGGTCAAGGGCACCTGGGCCTGGATCTGCGGAACGCCAGCACCCAGGCCGAAGGTGCCTGGGTGCGGCTGCGTCCTCCAACTCTGAACCCCGAGGTCAGGGTGTCCGCCCCTTTATCTCCTCTCCCTTTGCGTCACAGCGGGTTCCCCGCCCTGCTGTACCGGCGCCAGGAAAGGACAAAAAGGTACAGTCTTGCGGTGCAGGTTCAACTCCGGCCCAGGGTGACAACGCCACCTGCAGGCCACAGGGAACCCTGCACCACCAGAGTCCTCCAAGAACCACAAAAGGGATTCTCAGATTCCCTAACAATTAGTACATCTGGGTTAACTAACCCAGATGCTCCCCCCCCCCAAATTTAAATACCCGCTACATAATATAACCTTTTGTATTTTTCCAATACTGGTTGATCGTCTTTGACAAATTTCTTGTGGACCATTAGTCCATTTTTTTATATGCTCTTGGCAATCTAGAGGACCACACTCTATTGATCCATTGATCTATGGTACTGGAATATATATTCCCCCTAGATCCATTTTATTTGGAGGTAGAGCCATGGTAACAATTACAATTTTGGGATTTATGTTCATACTCTGTATATCATCCTTTCAGAGGTCAGGGCGCATGCGCCGGTGACTGGCTGCAGAGCTAGAGAATATCTCCTAAACGGTGTATATTTAGAAGATAATCCTTGTCCTTGTACCTATAGTAAGGTGACGACCAGATTTTTAAAATAAAATCCGGGGACATATTTTTTTTTCACTAGTAATGGCGGCAATCAGCGACTCTCTGCCTGTCGCCGCCTCACAGACTGTCAATTCTTACTCTCTGGGCCCCGGCTACTACTGGGTGGGGAGCGGAGGAAGATCACTCCGCCAGGGAAGGCAAAGAGATAAGCAGGCAGGCGGCTGGCCGGGACTTGAGCCAAGGCAGAAGAACATGCGAGTGGAGCTGAATGGGCATACGCCTGAAACTGAAGAAATATTCCCTCCGCTCCGACCAGCACATGATCATCACAAAGGGGCACAGATAATGGAAAAAATACACCCCCCTAAGCTAGTAGGAGCGGCGGAGCGGGTGGGGGGGGTTGTAATTCAGAATTTTTATTTTTAATTCTGCACTGACTGTCTTTGAAATTGCCCCAGCCCCTGTTCAAATCCAATCCGGGGACAAAACCGGGGACAGACTTGGTCCGGGGACAGTGTCCTCAATCCGGGGACTGTCCCCGGAAACCGGGGATGTCTGGTCACCCTAACCTATAGGCAACTGTCTCCCAACTGTCCCTGATTTTGAGGGACTGTCCCTGATTTGGAGCAATGTCCCTCTGTCCCTCTGTCCCCCTCATTTGTCCCTCATTTTGGTCAGATCTATTTTGTTGTATATAAAATGCATTTTTTATCATTCAAAAGGGGTTTCCCAGTGCTAAACTTTTCATCCAAATTCTAAATTGCTGCATTTGTACATTTTAAAAGACAATATAAAGGAATAGTAGTGGTAAAAAAAAAAATCCCTTGTGGATTTAATTATCTTTTTTTTAGTTAATATTTTAGGGGGTGTGGCAGGGGGCATGTCCTATGCCTATATAGATCGCTAGTAGGTGTCCCTCATTCCTATCTCAAAATGTTGGGAGGTATGCCTATAGGTAAGCTTTAAAGCAGAGCTCCACCCTAAAGTGGAACTTCCACTCATCGGATTCCCCCCCCCTCCGGTTCCACATGTGGTACCTTTCAGGGGGAGGGGGGTGCAGATACCTGTCAGGTATTTGCACCCACTTCCGGGGAAGGGCTTTGTGGGAAACTGCGGGTAATACGCCACATCCCCCCCCCCCCGTTGTGTTCTGGGAAACACAGGGCTCCCAGAACACAGCGGGGACCAGTGAGGGCGGCGCTGTGCGACTCGCACATGTGCAGTAGGGAAAAGGGCAGGGAAGCTGCAACGCTTCACTTCCTGATTCCCTCACCGATGATGGCGGTGGGGGCAGCGATTGCTCGTCTTCTGCTGCCGACGTCGCTGGACTCCGGGACAGGTAAGTGTCCATTTAATAAAAGTCAGCAGCTGCAGTATTTGTAGCTGTTGGCTTTTAATATTATTTTTTTTACGGTGGAGCTCCGCTTTGATATACGCTTACCTGTAGGTTTAAATGAAAAAGAATGGGTTTACTACCACTTTAACCACTTCCCGCCCAGTCAATAGTGAATTGACGTCCGGGAAGTGGTTGCAATATCGATACTGGACGTCATATGACGTCCTGCAGGATATTGCCTTGCGCGCGCCCGCGGGGGCGCGCAGCGCGGTGATCGGGGACGGCATGTGTCCCTCGAACACAGCGCTTCCCCGATCATGGTAAACAGCCAATTTCATTGGCTGTTTACCATGTGATCGGCTGTGTCAAAGTCACAGCCGATCACCTGTCAAAACAAACTCGGCGGCGCGCTCCGTGCGCGCCGCCACAGGCTTGCAGAGCGGGGATCGGGGAAGGCGAGTGTCCCTTGGACACAGCGCGTCCCCGATCAGAGTAAACAGCCAATGAATTGGCTGTTTACCACGTGACCGGCTGTGTCCAATCACAGCCGGTCACAAATGTAAACAAACTGCAGGAGTTACTACCTGATCCCTGCTCTCTCCTCACACACCGATCTGTGAGGAGAGAGAAGAGATCAGTAAGTTAGCTCAGTGTAGTTTGTCTACATAAGTTTACAGTGCACAACACGCCCCCCCCCCCCATAAAGAGGACCTGTCACACAGCCCAGCACATCAATCAGCCCAGCCAATCAGCCCATCTGTCAATCAGCCCATCTGTCAATCAATCAGCCCATCTGTCAATCAATCAGCCGATCTGTCAATCAATCACCCCACCTGTCAATCAATCACCCCATCTGTCAATCAATCAACCCATCTGTCAATCAATCAATCAGCCCATCTGTCAATCAATCAGCCCATCTGTCAATCATCTGTCACAGGCCCACCTCCATCGGTACCGCCATTGGCACCGCCACACAGGCTACCAGTACCGCCATCGGTACCAGTATCACCACCAGTACCGCCACCAGGCCCAGCATCTATACTGCCACACAGGCCCGCTACCAGTATCACCACTAGTGCCGCCATCGGTACCACCACCAGTACCACCACCCGTACCACCGTCGGTAGTGCCACCACCACCTGTACCACCACCTGTACCGCCATCGGTACCATCACCACCCGTACCGCCATTGGTACCACCACCACCTGTACCGCCATCGGTACCACCACCACCTGTACCGCCATCGGTACCACCACCACCCGTACCGCCACCTGTACCGACATCGGTACCGCCGCCACCACCACCACCCGTACCGCCATCGGTACCACCACCACCACCTGTACCGCCATTGGTACCACCACCACCCATACCGCCATCGGTACCACCACACAGGCCCACCACTAATACCTCCATCGGTACTACCACACAGACCGCCACCACTACCACCAGCAGTACCATTACACAGGCCCACCAATAAGCACTGCCATAATGTCCCAAAGGGTTTACACACCTGAGGAGGCATATGCCATTCTTGCCATGTCGGATGATGAGAGCAGCGGGGAGCTCCCATTATCCGATTCTGGTTCGGAATACGAGCCAGTGGAGGATAGTGGCTCAGAGTCCGAGTCCCCGGAGGAAACCGTCCCTCCCAAAAGAATGCGATCGGCACCAAGATCAGCACCAAGATCAGCACCAAGATCAGGAGAACTGCCCACCACCAGCAGCGCCATACCCCAGGAAGAGGAGCCCAGTACAAGCAATGGAAATGCACGCCCAACCCGAAGAATCCAGCCCCAATCCTACCTTCCCGATGCCCTGGCAAACCCCTTATGGTTGCCTGCCAACTCAGGATCCGCTATCATCCCCCCTTTCACCGCACAGCCAGGTGTGCAGCCCGACACTACAAATTTTTCTAAATTTGATTATTTTTGTTTATTTTTCCCACAAGATTTGCTGCAGAATATAGTGGATCAAACGAATCTGTATGCATCCCAATTTATTGCTGCCAACCCCGATTCTTCCTACGCCCGCATGTTCCAGTGGCGGCGTCTAACATTGGAGGAATTTAAATTATTTTTGGGCCTTATGTTCAATATGGGGCTTACAAAAAAGAACGAAGTCCATTCATATTGGTCCAAACGCCCCATCCAACACATGCCCATATATTCCGCTGTCATGTCCAGGAAAAGATACGACATGATTATGCGCTTTCTCCACTTCAATGACAATTCACAGTGCCCTCCCCGAGATCATCCCAACTACGACAAATTGTACAAGATACGCCCCCTAATCAATGCCTTTTCCCAGCGATTTGAAGAAGTTTTCATCCCAGACCAAAAAATTTGTGTGGACGAGTCCCTCGTACATTTCACCGGCCGACTGCAGTTCAAGCAGTACATACCAAGCAAGAGAGCCAGGTATGGGTTAAAATTAAATAAATTATGTGATCGAGCCACTGGATACGTCTGCAAATTCAGGATCTACGAAGGCAAAGACTCCCAGCTCCAGGCCCGTGATTGCCCCACATATATTGGAACCAGTGGGAAAATTGTCTGGGAGTTGGCATACCCCCTGTTCGGAAAAGGTTACCATTTATATGTTGATAATTATTATACCAGCCTGCCCCTTTTTCGCCACCTTTACAGTAAACAAACCCCAGCCTGCGGTACCTTAAAAAAAAAACCGGAAGGGATTCCCACAAAATTTATTGACAAAAAAATTGCGACCTGGAGAATCGGCATCCATGAGGAACGAGGAGGTGTTGGCCATGAAGTGGAGGGACAAGAAAGATGTCCACATCCTCTCTACGATCCACAATGACACCATGGTGGAGATCCCAAGAAGACGCGGCTCCATTGTAAACCCTGAATGTGTCCACGACTACAATTTGTACATGGGGGGGGGGGTGGATTTAAACGACCAGATGCTACAGCCCTACTTATCAACCAGAAAGTCCCATTATTGGCACAAAAAAGTTGCGTTTCACCTGTTTCACATGGCCCTTTTTAATTCGTTTGTCTGCTACCAAAAAGCAACTCAAAATCACTGACTCCACTACCTCCAATATATCGAAGATATCATCGATGCCCTCATTTACCAACAAGATCCCGCCCCAGGAAGCATTTGCTCTGATAGTGTGAGTCGGCTTCACGAGCGACACTATCCCTTTAGCATCCCCCCCACAGAATCTGGAAGAAGACGCCAAAAGAAATGCCGTGTATGCAGCAGAGGAGGAGTAAGAAGAGACACCAGCTATTATTGTCCCGATTGTCCCTCCCAACCTGGCCTGTGCATCGGAAATTGCTTCAAAAATTATCATACATCCATTAGTTCCCCTTATTATTAACAGACTGCCATTTCCCTATTTGCCTGCTACCATGTTACTAACTACCTTCCATGTTAATTAACTGACCCTGGCCTGTTTACCGACGATGCCTCTGCCTGCCGATTTAAACCACGTTTCTGACTTCCACGTGTACCGACCTTGGCCTGTTAATCGACCATGTTTTTGCCTGCCACTTGGACTGATCTTTTGGCCATCTACTTTTAGTACACAGGGGTCTCACATATGTGAGGGGCTTCAGAATAGCGTTCTGAGTAGAGAAAACCAGTTTTTCGTTTTCTGTGCTCCAAGAACAGGGTCTGGTTGCCCGGAGGCTTCAAAGCGATTTGGGTGGGAGAAGCCTCTACCCCTGTCCCCCTGGCCCTAAGCTTGATGGTCCTTCCTGCTGCCTGGACCAATAATTTGGCTGTGCTGACCATATTACTGCCTGTAATGACCCATGACATTATGGACCATGTTTTTTCCTGCTGCTTGGACCAATACTTTGGCTGTGTTGACCATATATCTGCCTGCTGCCTCTACTGACTTTGGACAGCATTTCTGCCGGGACACCTCTGCCTGCTACCTGGACCTGTGCTTTGGCTGTGCTCTGGCTGTGCTGACAGTATCTCTGCCTGTGCGAACTATGGACAGTATTCCTGCCTGCTGCCTGGACCGATGCTCTCCTCTGTGGACCACTGCACTTCTAAAACCACAGGTAATCTTTTGTTATTTGGTATTGTGAGGGGGTTAGCTCGGCAGCGGGTGTGTGTGACCCCCGGGATGGGCTCCCCACACAAAACAGGCCCAGCAAACGGAGGTTGTGGTTTTCAAAATCAAAAAAAGGTGCGGTTTATTTTCTATTTACAGTGACAAAACACAGCAAAGCAAAAGAAACATAACCAAAATAAATCCTGGTCAAGTTGACCTCTGACTAAACATACAGGTTTCCTAACTAACAACTGGGATCAGCCTAGTGCTGTCCTAGTCCCTAAGTCCCTGGTTTAGTAAAAGTCCAAACAAATAGCCACACAGGCTTTGCCTCACCGCACAGGGGTTCACTCTCCCTAGACAGTCCACACAGGTCTGGTTCCAGGCATGAGCTAACATCTAATGAAGCTGGGAGTTCTTATAGAGGCCTAAATGAGCTGACAAGCTTCAGCTGGCCTCATCAACTCCCTGTCTGTACGACGCCCCACACTCTCCCTAGAGGTATGAGTCATCCATGAGCCCACTAGCCTTATACAACTCTCCACCTAGTTGTATAAGTCGGCGTAAAGCCTGAATCTGGGCGAAATATATCTACCCCCCTGGATGCAACCAGGTGACTTTACCTTCCTGCTGTCACATACCCCCCCCTCTTGTTTTAACCTCGGGGTTGGAACACCAGCAATCAGGCATTCATGTACTCGAGACAAAGCATCCACATTCCCCATTTGAACGCCAGGGCGATGCTTTACTGTGAAGTTGAATTCCTGGAGGGCCAGGAACCACCTATTCACTCTTCTATTTGTTTCCTTGTTTTGAGCCATCCACTTTAACGGAGCGTGATCCGTAACCATGTCAAAGTGCCTACCTAGCAGGTAGTACCGAAGGGAATCTAGAGCCCACTTCACCGCTAAGCACTCCTTTTCAACGGTGGCGTAATTTACCTCATGGGACTTCAACTTCCTGCTGAGGTAAATGACTGGGTGCTCTTCCCCGTTCCAGACCTGGGACAATACTGCTCCTAACCCCACATCTGACGCATCACTTTGTACGACAAAGTCTTTAGAGAAGTCGGGTGAGTACAACACTGGCTGGCTACATAAGGCTTGTTTCAAGAACTGGAATGCTGCCTCAGCCTCGGGGGTCCATTTAATCACGACCGACCCTTTCCCCTTCGTCAGGTTGGTTAGGGGCACAGCCTTAGAAGCAAAGTGGGGAATGAATCGCCGATAATACCCAGCGATTCCCAGAAAGGCTCGTACCTGCTTCTTGCTGTTGGGACGTGGCCAACTCTGGATGGCCTCGACTTTGTTGAGTTGGGGTTTTATTACTCCCCTCCCAATGGTGTACCCAAGATATTTGGCCTCCTCCTGCCCAATGGTACACTTCTTGGGGTTAGCCGTAAACCCCGCTTCCCGAACAGAGTCCAGGACTGCTTGCACTTTTGGCAGATGTGAGGCCCAATCTGTGCTATGGACAATTACGTCATCCAGGTAAGCCGCAGCATACTTCCGATGGGGCCTCAGCATCTGGTCCATTTTCCGCTGGAATGTGGCCGGCGCATTCTGTAACCCGAACGGCATTCTTTTATATTGGAACGCCCCGTCTGGGGTTACAAATGCGGTTTTCTCTTTGGCCGACTTGGCCAGGGGGATTTGCCAATACCCTTTTGTGAGGTCAAGAGTCGTCATGTATCGGGCTGTTCCCAGCCGGTCGATCAACTCATCTATACGTGGCATGGGGTAGGTGTCAAATTTTGTAACTTTGTTCAACTGACGAAAATCGTTACAAAATCGCCAGCTCCCATCCGGTTTAGGCACTAACACGATGGGACTAGACCAATCACTTTGGGACTCCTCTATCACCCCTAAGTTCAGCATTTTCTGTACTTCCTCCCGTATTGCCTCCCGTCGAGCCTCTGGGATCCGATAGGGTTTTAACTTCACCCTTTCACCGGGCGGGGTAATGATGTCATGCTCTACCCCAGATGTTTGTCCCGGCAGCTCAGAGAATACCTCCTTGTTGCGAAGCACAAACTCCTTAACCTCCTGTTGTTGGGGTTGTGACAAGGTGGCTGCTATTCCAACCTCAGGAATCACGCAACCAGTTTGAGCTGGTGACCAAGTGTCTGCGACTAGGGACTCTCTATCCCTCCAGGCTTTCAACAGATTAACGTGATAGATCTGTTCGGGCTTTCGCCTTCCTGGTTGTCTGACCTTGTAATTCACTTCGCTCACTTTTTCCATTATCTCGTAGGGGCCTTGCCATTTGGCAAGGAATTTACTTTCAACCGTAGGGACAAGTACCAATATCCTATCCCCCGGGGAAAAGGTACGGGTCTTGGCTCCACGGTTGTACACTCTCTGCTGTGCCAACTGCGCTTGGGCCAAATGTTCCTTCACGATGGGCATTACCTGTGCAATTCGATCTTGCATCAGGGCGACATGCTCAATCACACTCCTGTGGGGAGAACTCTCACTTTCCCAAGTTTCCTTGGCAATATCCAACAGCCCTCTTGGGTGTCTCCCATACAGTAACTCAAAGGGGGAGAATCCCGTAGAGGATTGGGGCACCTCCCTAATAGCAAACATCAAATAAGGAAGTAAACAGTCCCAATCCTTTCCATCTCTATCCACCACTTTCTTCAACATTTGTTTTAGGGTTTTGTTGAATCTTTCAACCAGCCCATCGGTTTGGGGGTGATACACAGACGTACGCAATTGCGTCACTTTGAACAATTTACACAGCTCTTTCATAACCCGGGACATAAAGGGTGTACCTTGGTCCGTAAGCAGTTCTTTACAAATACCCACCCGGCTAAAAACAAGAGATAGCTCTTTGGCTATGGTTTTGGCCGAGGTATTTCGGAGAGGGATCGCTTCTGGATAACGGGTGGCATAGTCCATTATAACTAATATGTACTGGTGCCCCCTAGCGGACTTGATTATAGGACCTACCAAATCCATGGCGATCCTCTCAAACGGGACCTCAATGATGGGTAGAGGGACCAGCGGGCTACGGAAATGTGGCATCGGGGCCAACCTCTGACACACAGGGCAGGAGGAACAATAATTTTCTACGTCCTTCATCACCCCCGGCCAATAGAATCTCTGTAATACCCTCTCTCGGGTTTTCTCTGTCCCCAGATGACCTCCAAGAATGTGCCCATGGGCCAACTCCAACACCAACTTCCTGTAAGGTTTGGGCACCACAAGCTGCTCAACGGTTTCTTCTGCCCTTTTTGCCACCCGATACAGTAGGTCCTTCTCTACGCTGAAGTATGGGTAAGTGCAGGTATTATCTGGGTTCACTAACTCGCCATCTATTTTCACTACGTTTTCCCGTGCCTTTATTAGGGCGGGGTCTTTCAACTGTTCTGTGGCAAAGTTTTCCCTGTGAACCTCAAGATCAGAAAACTCCACAGACGGTAGGTTTTCGTCTGAGGAGGTGGGCTCCTCTCCAGTTTCTTGAGTCTCCCCTGCCAATACTGATAAGGGAAATTCCGGAGAGTCCTCACCACTCTCAGGGGAGTTCTGGCTATCACATTCCTGGTACATAGGGGCACCAGTGAGGGGCTCAGGATCATCCCACAGTTCCCAGAACTTCGGAAAATCCCTTCCCACAATGGCGTCATGCGGTAACTGAGATACTAAGCCCACTGGATGAGAGAGGGTACCTTTGGGGGTCTCGAAACACACTGTAGTCACTGGATACTCTCGGGTGTCCCCATGCACACAAATAACAGCTACCTTGCTATTCCCAGAGACCTCTGTTTTAACTAACTCAGCCTTTATCAGGGTCACAAGGCTACCTGAATCCAGCAATACCACAACATTTCTACCATTAACACACATTTTGCATAAATGTTTCTCAGTTCCTCGAATGGCAGTGCATGCGACTGTCGCACACAGCGACTGACGTCTGCCCGTCAGAAAGTCACACTGCATGGGTTCCTCCACAACCGGGCAATTGGCTGCAATATGTCCCGCTTGCCGGCAGCGGTAGCAAACGATCCTTCTTGCCGCCTCTTGAGCCGCTGATTTCCCAGGCTGTTCTCGCCAAACTTGGGGTAGAGCTCCCACCCTCTCACTCTCTCCACCCTCACCCCTTGGAATCCTCTTATCCGCCCCTGGGGATGGTCTGGTCTTAGGGTGGAAAGTCCGAGTGTCTCTGGAAGAGGCCGTCAGGTTCTCTGTAGCCAAGTATTTCTCCACACGATCCACAAGACCATCGGCCGTCTCTGGGTCTCCATGGCTTACCCACTTTTGGATGGCAGTAGGAAGAGCTCTCAAAAACCGATCCATTACAACACGTTCCACAGTCTTTGGTGCGGACAAAGTCTCTGGCTGTAGCCACTTTCTGCTCAGGTGAATGAGATCATACATTTGAGACCTGGGGGGTTTTCCAAGCTGGAAAGTCCAGTTATGCACACGCTGAGCCCGGACAGCCTGGGTGACACCCAGCCTTGCCAATATTTCAGCTTTTAGCATCACATAGTCTTTTGCTTGGTTAGGCTCTAGGTCATAGTAAGCTTTCTGTGATTCACCAGTTAACAGAGGAGCCACCAGTCCAGCCCACTGCTCCTCAGGCCACTTTTCTCTTTCAGCGGTCCTTTCAAATGTGGTCAAAAATACCTCTGGATCATCCTCTCCAGTCATTTTTGTCAATAAACGACTCACCCCAAAGGACGCGGTATTAGTGGGACGGCTTTCCTCACTGGTCTGCGGACGTTGCTGCATTACTGCTTCCATCTGTTGTTGTAGTCTCTGCTCTTGCTTCTGCAACAGGTCTATGAAGCGGGCCTCAGATTGCTGCTGGGCTCGTTGCTGAGCCTCCAGACTCTGTTGCAAAGTTGCGTTTGTCTGCTGCTGGGCTGCAAGGCTCCTTTGCAAACCTGCATTTGTCTGCTGTTGATTGGCATTTGCTAGAGCCAGCTGCTTCAGTATCTCCTCCATGCTGGCTTAAAAAAAACTGCCACTGGTTCTCCACCAACTGTGAGGGGGTTAGCTCGGCAGCGGGTGTGTGTGACCCCCGGGATGGGCTCCCCACACAAAACAGGCCCAGCAAACGGAGGTTGTGGTTTTCAAAATCAAAAAAAGGTGCGGTTTATTTTCTATTTACAGTGACAAAACACAGCAAAGCAAAAGAAACATAACCAAAATAAATCCTGGTCAAGTTGACCTCTGACTAAACATACAGGTTTCCTAACTAACAACTGGGATCAGCCTAGTGCTGTCCTAGTCCCTAAGTCCCTGGTTTAGTAAAAGTCCAAACAAATAGCCACACAGGCTTTGCCTCACCGCACAGGGGTTCACTCTCCCTAGACAGTCCACACAGGTCTGGTTCCAGGCATGAGCTAACATCTAATGAAGCTGGGAGTTCTTATAGAGGCCTAAATGAGCTGACAAGCTTCAGCTGGCCTCATCAACTCCCTGTCTGTACGACGCCCCACACTCTCCCTAGAGGTATGAGTCATCCATGAGCCCACTAGCCTTATACAACTCTCCACCTAGTTGTATAAGTCGGCTTAAAGCCTGAATCTGGGCGAAATATATCTACCCCCCTGGATGCAACCAGGTGACTTTACCTTCCTGCTGTTACAGTATGTACCTGCTATGTGTTAGATATATGAAGGGCCTTCAAAAATGTGATCGGTAGTCAGAAAATGATATGTGCAATTAATGCTGCTAGAATGCCTGGAGGTGCTACTTGGATGTTGGGCCTCTGTATGTGGCCAGGCTGTGTAAAAGTCTCAAACATGTGGTATCGCCATACTCAGGAGGAGTAGCAGAATGCATTTTGGGGTGTAATTTTTGCTATGTACATATTATGTGTTAGAAATATCTTATAAATTGACAACTTTGTGTAAAAAAAATGCATTTTAATTTTTTCTCCACATTTTCCAAAACCTTCTGGAAAAAAATGAACCGTTCAAAAGACTCATAATGCCTCATAGATTATACGTTGGGGTGTGTGCTTTCAAAAATTGGGTCATTTTGTGGAAAATTCTATTGTCCTGGTGCTCCAGGGCCTTCAAAATTGTAATAGGTGGTTGAGAAAGGATATGTGCGATTTATGCTTGTAGAACGCCTGAAAGTGCTACTTCAATGTTGGGCCTCTGTATATGGCCAGGCTGTGTAAAAGTCTCACACATGTGGTATCGCTATACTCAGGAGGAGTAGCAGAATGCATTTTGGGGTGTTATTTTTGCTATGTATATGCTATGCGTTAGAAATATCTTATAAATGGACAACTTTGTGTAAAAAAAATGCATTTTCATTTTTTCTCCACATTTTCCAAAACCTTCTGGAAAAAAATGAACCATTCAAAAGACTCATAATGCTTCATAGATTATACGTTGGGGTGTGTGCTTTCCAAAATGGGGTCATTTTGTGGAAAATTCTATTGTCCTGGTGCTCCAGGGCCTTCAAAATTGTAATAGGTGGTTGAGAAAGGATATGTGCGATTTATGCTTGTAGAACGCCTGAAAGTGCTACTTCAATGTTGGGCCTCTGTATATGGCCAGGCTGTGTAAAAGTCTCACACATGTGGTATCGCTATACTCAGGAGGAGTAGCAGAATGCATTTTGGGGTGTCATTTTTGCTATGTATATGCTATGCGTTAGAAATATCTTATAAATGGACAACTTTGTGTAAAAAAAATGCATTTTCATTTTTTCTCCACATTTTCCAAAACCTTCTGGAAAAAAATGAACCGTTCAAAAGACTCATAATGCTTCATAGATTATACGTTGGGGTGTGTGCTTTCCAAAATGGGGTCATTTTGTGGAAAATTCCATTGTCCTGGTGCTCCAGGGCCTTCAAAAGTGTAATAGGTGGTTGAGAAAGGATATGTGCGATTTATGCTTGTAGAACGCCTGAAAGTGCTACTTCAATGTTGGGCCTCTGTATATGGCCAGGCTGTGTAAAAGTCTCACACATGTGGTATCGCTATACTCAGGAGGAGTAGCAGAATGCATTTTGGGGTGTCATTTTTGCTATGTATATGCTATGCGTTAGAAATATCTTATAAATGGACAACTTTGTGTAAAAAAAATGCATTTTCATTTTTTCTCCACATTTTCCAAAACCTTCTGGAAAAAAATGAACCATTCAAAAGACTCATAATGCTTCATAGATTATACGTTGGGGTGTGTGCTTTCCAAAATGGGGTCATTTTGTGGAAAATTCCATTGTCCTGGTGCTCCAGGGCCTTCAAAAGTGTAATAGGTGGTTGAGAAAGGATATGTGCGATTTATGCTTGTAGAACGCCTGAAAGTGCTACTTCAATGTTGGGCCTCTGTATGTGGCCAGGCTGTGTAAAAGTCTCACACATGTGGTATCGCTACACTCAGGAGGAGTAGCAGAATGTATTTTGGGGTGTAGTTGCAATTATGCATATGCTGTGTGAGAGAAAAAAACTGTTAATATGACCAGTTTGTGTAAAAAAAAAAAAAAAAAAATTAAATTTTCCCAAGAATTGTGGGAAAAAAATACAACTTCAAAAAACTCACCACGCCTCTTAGTAAATACCTTGGACTGTCTACTTTCCAAAAAGGGGTAATTTTGGGGTATTTGTACTTTCCTCGCTTGTTAGTGTCTCAAGAAATGAGATATCCCTTCAGTACATCAGGCGTGATCAGATGTGATAAATTTTCAGTGATTGCCACCATAGTTTGTAGACTCTATAACTTTCACAAAGACCAAATAATATACACTAATTTGGGTTCATTTTACCAAAGATATGTAGCAGTATACATTTTGGCACAAATTTATGAAGAAAAATTACTTATTTGCAAAATTTTACAATAGAAACTAAAAAAAAGTGTTGTTTTTTTTTAAAAATTGCTGTTTTTTTGCTTATATCGCAAAAAATAAAAAACCCAGTGGCGATTAAATACCACCAAAAGAAAGCTCTATTTGTGAGAAGAAAATGATAAAAATTTTGTTTGGATACAGTGTAGCATGACCAAGTAATTGTCATTCAAAGTGTGAGAGTACTGAAAGCTGAAAATTGGTCTGGGCGGGAAGGTGCATAAGTGCATGGTATTGAAGTGGTTAAAGAATAACCCAGCCTGTCACAGTAATATCCGTTTATATTAGGTTATATGAGTTTGTGAAGTGTGCAGCCCATTAGCTTTGTGCATTTAAAAAATGGAAATAAAAGAAGGAAAGGAAAGCCATTGTATATAACATGCAGCAGAAGCAACTTTTCCTTTATGTTGAACTGCTATACACAACTGCACTACCATCGTGTGATCAGCAGGTGGCGCACGTGGAACTTTAATGATCTTCCTGACAAGGCTTCTTTTGTTGAGGTCATTTCCGGTGCGCCGGCTGTTGGTGGGACAGGCTTCGTGCTGTAGTTGGTGGTTGGGAAGTGACATATTGCCGGAGATGGTGAGATACAGAGACATAGAATACGTTCTAATGAGTGCAGGGTGTCAGGGAAAAAACCTGCTCACATACACGGCTTTCTACACACTGGAAGCGGATTACAGGCGAGGTGCTGCAGCCTCCAGTCAAAGTACACAGCTCTGCCCTGACACTCTCACCCACTACACTGATTACTAT